>OU452188.1:6525844-7763344 GCA_911728515.1 Peribatodes rhomboidaria | reverse complement strand
TGTTGTTAGTTGTTTGTTCTACCAGGTGTATTTTTTTTGCACCTGATCATCATAATTCTTCAAACTAGGCGCAAAAAAATACTCGTTTTCGTTCATTTCGTGTAATACCGGGCCTTAAGTTTGGTGGTTAGTTCATTAGTAAAATGTCGAACATTTGTCAGTAAAATTGAACCAAAAATCAAACAAATGCTTTAGCAAAATGCACTGCCTACCAACGAGCGGTGATCACCGGCCGGGGTATAAATGATCCCCATTACGCAGAGGCGACGTGTTTGAGAAATAACCCTTTCGTTGCAGCTGCAGGGCGAGGAAATGTTGCTCGTACACACGGGCTTTGAGATTAAGAAAACAGAAAAACTGATTTAGAAACAAGGTTATGAAATTATAAGTAACAAGCAGTTTGCCCGCGGCTTCGCTCACGTTTTATAGTCTATGTCAATCAGGAATAATGTAGCTATCTAATGGTGAAAGAATTTTTGAAATTGAACCAGTAGTTTTTGAGTTAATTTGTTACAAACATACCTACTTACATGCAAATCTTTCGTCTTCATAATATTATATAACTAGCTGCGCCCCGCGGTTTCACTCGCGATTGAAATGTATCCTATCCTATGTGCTATTCTAGACTGTAATCTATCTCTGTGCCAAATTCAGAGTCCATAGTCCTTATGTCTATAGATTAATAACAATAATGTTGAGGATGTCGAATAATAAAATTACTAAACTTTTGTTAACTGCATAGAAATAATGCATAAAAGAAAGAAAGAAAGAAATAAAAGAAATAAACTACATAGAAAGTAACCCCCACAGGTTCGCTCCCGTCATATTTGGGGCTGACTATCGTCCGGCGAAGTGAGGTGTATTCCACCTCTAAAATCCCCTTTGGGGGAAATGCGTGACTATTATAATCGGATCGTAACGCCTTTATATGTAAAAGATTTTTCTGGCATAATTTATGACCCATCATGTAAGCCCAAAAGAGTTCATTTTAAGCCTCTTAGAGCAAATAAAGAGTACATTTATTTGGTTTGAGGTAAAACTATGAACATTACGAACAATTTTTACTGTGGAATCAATGAAGATATTACAAAAAAAAAAACTATTTTTAGCTATTTTTAAAACGTATGTAACAAAATAGAGAATAAGCTTAAGGGTTAACTTGGGCAAATGCGGCACAAATTAGGCCACTAACGCCATCTTTTTCAAATTATGCCAACTAAAGATAGAAAAAAGATGTAAGTGACGCCTAATTTGTGAAGGGTTTGTTTGTCAGTAATGCTTGTAAGACGCGATTGCCCATAGACGCATTTGCCCCAGTTGAAATTTTTTTTTTTGTAAATTTCTGTGTTTCTCTTATAGAAAACATTTTTCGTAAACCTTCTGACTTTGAAATTATTACATTACCATTTACAAACTAAAGCATTGGTTTTAAGCCATCCCTATCTTTTTTTCTCTTTTTAGCCGTCATTAATATTTAACATATCGTCACGCCTTTTCCCCCGAAGGGGCTGGCAAAGGTGTAATACAACACCCACACTTCGCTGGACGATATTCAGTCCCAAATGTGACAGGGGGCGAGGCTGTCGCCATACACCGGGCTCCAGTCATATAGCAGATGACATACAATACGCACATATTTTATGTTCACACAATGAACAATTTGGTGCGTGCGTGGTTCAAACCCGCTCCCGCTCTGGCTTGAGAGGCGGGCCTTCTCCCAACTAGGCTGCCATCGTTAACAGTTATCTGAATTTATTCCCAAAAGAAGTTTAATTATATTTTAACCGTTTTAACTAAAAGCCAGTGGAGCTATAACCAAGCGACTGCACCAATAACTATTTATGTATAGTATAATTACTATTACTTTGACGGGGCCTCACAGACCCTACCTGTCGTTTTCGATGCATAGTAATGGCCAATTATCGTCGGGTTAAGCCTTTGCCGCCCGTTTCACATAAACGAATGCCTAATTGGAATAATCCACGAACTTCAGTTTTATTTTGTGAAGATAACAGAGGAATATTAAATAATGAGATTCATTTAATGATACTGACTAATTGAGAGCGTTGAACGGGATTTAATGATCTGAGGGAAAGCAGCGGATAAACATCATTAAAAGAAAAACAAAAAACCCAGCTGCAAAATGTTGTACTCCTATCAAGACGATTCAAATGACACCTGACATGTCGAAATACATCAAGCTGTTTAGGCCGTCTGGCGTGCTAAAGAAACCTCATACATACAAACACACATACTTAAATACAAACATACACTCGAAAAACGTAACCTGTCTTCTTGCGCAGTCGGGTAAAAACTCAAGCAATCAGGTTCGTATAGGCCGAGTAGCTAACCCTAATGTCGGAGTTTCTAGGTCGCCCGAAGGCCTCTGATATGGTTAGATGATTCTTGTTAAAGAACATACAAGCGGGTTCTACAATTTAACAGATGATTTTTAGCACTGGATGAAAAATGGTTTATGAAAATGATGATGATGATGATAAAACTAAGTAGGTAGGTAGTAAATATGCATAATGCACTGAGTGGAAAGTCATGAGCTGATTTTTGGCCACCGGCGCAAAAACTATGGGGGCTATTATAAGTTTGACGTCACTCTCTCTCTCTTTCTCTTTATGTGTGTGTGTGTCTCCCGAACAGATGAACCGATTTAAATTGTGTTTTTTCTATTTTGCAATCATATAAGCGATAACAGCCTAGTTGGAGAAGGCCTGCCTGTTAAGTCAGAGGGAGCGGGTTCAAACCCAGCCGACGGCATGCACCCATTTGTTCATTGTGTGAACATAATATGTGCGTATTGTATGTCATCTGCTAGATCCCGGTGTATGGCGACAGGCTCGCCCCCTGTGACATTTGGGCCTGAATATCGTCCGGCGAAGTGTGGGTGTTGTATTACACCTCTACTAGATGTTTCGTCTTGCGCAGTCGGGTAAAGACAAAACATCTAGAAGAACAAGGACAAACTAGAAGAAGCCGATTCACTCAAGACTTGAAGACAGCTTGATTAGCTCGTTATTCTAAGCAGCCGTGTATCCCTAAGCTATTACAGCTCGCATCTGGGCGGTGTTTAGAATTGTTGCTAATGTAAAAATACATTTTGCTTCTTGAAGAAGGGAAGGAGGTGTTGCCAGTTCTATTACAGAATTTGCTATTGATACTTTTAATGTGTTAGTATTCTATGGCTATGCTTTTAAACTAACTAGAAACCTCTTAAGGGTTCATCGTACTCATCAATATGAACAACTTTTACTATGAAGCCAATCCTGAAATCGCAAAAAAAAAAACAGCTGTTCCATACAAACAGTTCATTGCCTTGAGACCAAAAGTATGGAACAGCTGATTTTTTTTTCGCGATTACAGAGTTCGATGGGGCGAACTCAATTTTACTCCATTTTACTATGGAGTAAAAGTTGTTCATATCGATGACGGAAATTTCAATTGGCGTAAGGGACAAAGTACGACTTTTCAGGAGAGCCAAAAAAATTTTTTTTTATGACATAACCAGTTCTAACTTTTGTTTTCTTTGGTCTACGGCGATTTCGTCTGAGAAGCTTAGTCTTGATTTTTGATGATCTTTTTAATGATTTTGGTTAAAATGAGCTAGAACGAATAGTTTAGGAGATTTTGCTCCTTACAACCTATCAATTTTACCAACATTTTGTACTCATCAATATTATTGATGAGTACAATGAACCCTTAAGAGGTTTTTGGTAAGTTACGTTTAACCATGTAAATTAATAATTTTAAACTACTTCTAGCGAAATATTCGCTTATCCGGCACATAAAGTTAAGATTCTCCTAAGGAATGGCTTAAGGTTCATGTTAAACAATTTAGGTAGGAGCTAACTAGGAGTAGAACCCTTACGATAACCCCTTAAAATGTAGGAAGAGAAGTTTTCATGCAGTGGGTAGGAAACGGTTGATGATGATAATGTTGATGAGAAATAACATAACACATAAAATATCGTCACGCCTTTCCCCCGAAGGGGCTGGCAGAGGTGTAATACAACACCCACACTTCGCCGGACGATATTCAGTCCCAAATGTGACAGGGGGCGAGCCTTTCGCCGTACATCGGGCTCCAGTCATGTAGCAGATGACATACAATACGCACATATGTTCACACAATGAACAATTTGGTGCGTGCCGTCGGCTGGTTTCGAACCCGCTCCCTCTGGCATGAGAGGCGAGCCTTTTCCAACTAGGCTATCATCGCATGCAACAGCATGGATGTACAGTCTGCAAAATTGTTATGTTAAACAATTTTCAACATCCAACACAGTTCACTTAAGCCAAGCTACACGGATAAAGGCTACTCCATACCAAAGGAACAGTGGCCCTATTCGGAAATTTGAGATTTTCATCTCACCTTTTTTCGTCCTTGTTGCTCTCGTTTGAAACGTCATAAGTGTGAGAGTGACCAAGATAAAATCTCATCTCATCTCACGCGCAGGAATAGCCCCCCAGTATTGTACTTGTCTACTCGTGCCTAGCCTGGATTAACAAACAATTTGTCCGTAAATGCCCTTTCTCAGGTAATCCCTCGCCGGCAACTATGAGTGCTCGTGGTTTGCACCAACATTACAAATAGCCACAATTCTGCCCTGAATTTTGACTTGAAAGGAGAGAACTACTAAAATATTCCATTTGAGATCCTGTAGGTCAGTGTAGGGACAATTGAATTGGAAATACAGTAATACAACTTGATACCGAATAATCTTTCTCTATCTTCTCTACCTATTATAAACAAAGTCGTTTTCTACATCTGTCTGTCTCTCTGCCTGTGTTTTTCTTGTGTGGTGATGCGGATTTTTATTTTGACTGTCAAAATCTCAGATCAACCTAGAGAATAAGATGGCGCACGTCTTATGATTTAAGTGAAGCCAAAAACCATCCAAAAACTACGCTACTGTCGTATATGTATCCAACACGCACACATTGACGCAAAAAAACTACGTTACTCGCTTGGTCATACTTACCTCGACATTATGTGCATTGGTTCTTGTTATAATTTCGTGTACATAAATATACATAGTGCATCATCAAGTGTGGCCAGGACTACATTTGGAGGATCTTTTTAAAAACTGTGCAGTTTTTTTACAAGTCAATCTTGAAAAAGCCGTAACATTCAACTCTTACAAATATGTGCAGCTTTAAAATATTAAATCTACTTAGGTTGTATTAGTACGTATAGTTTGGGACTTGGACTTGGACTTAAAATAACAAAAAGGAGGCGTTTGAGTACTCTCAACTGAAAAATATGACTCTTCCTGACATCTATTGGCGAATAATAATACTATTTTTTGTGAGCAACTAATTGCTTTAACGACACAACAACAGATGGCGTTGTTAAGTAACACGAAGTCAATGAGTGTTTGCTTTGAGGTTAGACTAAAATCAAAGGTACTACATATAATATGAAAAAGTGAGTCTTTGTTCATTTTCTTTGTTTATTTGTAACGCTTTCACGTCTGAACTACTCAACCGATCGTCTTAAAATTTTGCATAAGTACATGTTGTTTGGGGTACAGAAAAGGACATAGGGTACTTTTTATCCCGGAAAAATCAACGGTTACTGTGGGACCGTGGGTGAAACCACGGGTCGCAGCTAGTGTATACTTAAATGAAATACCTACCTACCTATTATGAATAGTATACCTACCTGTATTCTACCTTCTGAAATTCGTATGACAGGAAAAAGGATATTAACTCCTTCTAAACCACGCAACGGATTTTGATGCAATTCTCACCATCAGTTTTTCATGTGAAGCTCATGGTTACCGTGCGAAGCCGGGGCGTGTCGCTAGATACTATGTTCTTTTTATTGCAAATTAGGCTTGCGCCTACCCGTAGGCCTACCTACGATGGAGCACGCTTGCCTAGAAGAAACTGGTTCACTCGACACTTAATGACAACCAGATTATTGTCGATAATAATCGATGATGATCGATTGATGACGCTTTACTGACCTACCCAACCTTTACCTACCTACTTTTTTAAAATTCATGTTTATCATTTTCAATTTGATTCCAAAAACTATAGTTTTGCTTCGATCATACAGTCATGAGCGGTGAACGGTTTCTCCGTTCACTGGTCTAAGGGAGATACGGTACAAGAACCTAATGAACCGCATAAATTAGGTGCATGCACACAATTCACCGTAGTTACAAACAAAAGCAACCAGTCGCAACAATGATAATTATTGTTGTCTCGTTCTCGCTATAGCCTCTTGTACGTGTGTCTCTCTATCTTTGTTACCTATTGAAACACGTAACATAATACTGTCAACAGAACTATACATTGTTCGTTCTAGAGGTAGGTACATATATTCTAAATTCATGGCACTAGAAAACGACTGCTTTATCCTAGTAATTATGGTTCTATCATCTATCCATCAGCCATAGGACGTCCACTGCTGGACATAGGCCTCCCCCATAGGTCTCCAATAAGACCGGTTGATAGCGGCCTGCATCCAGCGCGATCCTGCGGTCTTGACAAGGTCATCCGTCCACCTTGTGGGTGGACGTCCTACGCTGCGCTTGCCGGTACGTGGTCTCCATTCGAGAACCTTTCGACCCCATCGGTCATCAGTCCTTCGTGCTATGTGCCCTGCCCACTGCCATTTCAACTTGCCAATCCGCTGGGCTATGTCGGTAACTTTGGTACGTCTACGGATCTCCTCATTCCTGATTCGATCTCGCAGAGAGACTCCGAGCATAGCCCTCTCCATAGCTCGTTGGGCTACTAGAAGCTTATTAATAAAGCCCATAGTAAGAGACTACTTTTCAAAATCCATGGCACTAGAAAATGACTGCTTTATTTAATAATCATGGTTGATCTTTTATATTACAAATGTAAATTAAAAGTTCAGCCTCTGGGTTCTATAACTGTGGTCTAGCCCCTGAATTATTGCGCAGTGAACGCACGGCCGGCAACGTTTTGAGCTGGTAGTTGGCTGGTTATTTGTGGACCTACGGTTTGTGTAAAAGTAAACTTTTATCGAGTGAGTGGCTACCAAAGTCACTGCCGAAATAGGAAAACCTACGTAACGTTCGTAAGAGGTTCTGTTTTGGAAGAAGGGGGTCCCGAGTTCGATTCCTGGCCGGGACAATGTTTGATTATTAAATTTAAACAAGTATCGTTAAATTTAATTATAATAATAAGATAAAAAGCGATGATAGCCTAGTTGTAGAAGGCCCGCCTCTCAAGACAGAGAGCAAGCTCAAACAGGTGAACGTTTTTCCGTTTTTCCGTTCACCGGTTCAAACCCTGCCGACGGCACGCACCAATTTGTTCATTGTGTGAGCATAATGTGCGCATTGTACCTATGTCATCTGCGTATGTATGGCGACCAGCTCGCGCCTTTCACATTTGGGACTGAATATCGTCCGAAGAAGTGTGGGTGTTGTATTACACCTCTGCCAGCCTCCTCGAGGAAAAGGCGTTATGATGATCGTTATAATATTTATGTTATCCTACTATGAGGTTGCCTAGCCTCATAATGAGTGAAAACACAAGAAAGTGTCAGGGACATTGTTTATTTTTGGTTCACAAAACACATAAAAGAAATTAGTAGAAATTCGAAGCGTTTACAGCGTTACAAAAAATATTTTCGGCGCGAGCGCGTACAAACATCTCGATCGCGTGATCCGAGGACGACAACTCTGTAGTCTTGCGGTAGTGGCGCCAGCGGCGCGAGCGGGAAAAACTTGGGACCGGCAACGACGCACGGTAAAAAGGAGATGGCAGGTACAGAGCGAGCGTAGGTGCGAGCAAGATGCACCTACTCGCGAAAACGCGGAGGAAAACGGCCGCGTGAGGCGCGGTGCGGCAACGTCTCCAAGCAGTTTAGGTACAATACTATTATGTTGTAGGTGTGATTAAAATAATTGTTATTTATTTTCTTAAAATTTAAAACGAACTATACTAAAGTACAATTACTGCCAAAATAACGTTATAAGTACTATATAACGTTATACTGCCAAAATAATATTATAAAGGTGCAAGTTTGTGTGTATGTCTGTGTGTCTGTTTGTTACTTTTTTACGTTCACGATGGATGAATTTGAATGAAATTTGATATGGAGGTAGATTGGGCTTGGGTTGACACGTAGTTTACTTTTTAAACGTGGGTAACACCACAGGGCGCAGCTAGTCTATTATAAGCTATTTACCCTTAGAACCATCAAAATCTATCTCAAAAACAAATTTAGGGCCGATTTTTCAATGGTCAGATAAACAAACAAATAGTGTTTATTGAACTGATAGCTAATTATTCTGTTTTTCAATGGTCAGGTATCATTTACTAGACGAATAACTCATCTATCTGAGGTATAACTTTATTTGTCGGTGGAACGGCCAGATAGCAGTTTATTCTATGGAATAAATTGTTGAGACTGTCTAAATGATGGTCGTATGGGTTGTCACTGTAAAAAAAGATTGATATATCCGACACGCAGAAACTAAATTAATTTTATAAAAAAAAAAACAAACTACCATGAACAAACTACATGAGGTAGTTACCATAGCCAAACCAGTGACGTTTAGACTAAAACTAACAAGACAGTGACATAAGCGAAAAGTGAAAATTCGAAGTCCTTTTCTAACGCGTGGATATTTTATAGTTTTGTTTCAACGGTCTGAAGTTAGCTTTTGTACACACTGAATCAGTCCTATTCACTAACACTGGTCAGATAGTTATTCCCAATTTAAAATTGTATTGAAAAACCGAACACCGTTTATGAGTCGAATAAACAGATTAATAAAGTTATTGGCTCGGTAGTTATTAGGCGAAAAAAGTAAGGATTGAAAAATCGGCCCTTATTAGTCATACATTTTACACTACAGTTTATCTGCCCGCGGCTACCTGTTGCTTGATATGTTTCATAACCTATGTCACTCGGCGATTGTGTAGTTTAGCTTTACCTAAGCTACACAAGTACAAAATCGTTGTCTTAGCCGGTTGAACCACTGGGCATCTATGTAGGCAATTATGCCCCAGCGCTCGCGAGAGATTGCTGGTAGATACACTTCTGGGTGCTTAGTGTGAGTTGCTCAAAGTAAATCGAATAACTTTACTAAAGCGTAAACGGGTTTACGTCACACGGATCGACAATCGAAAACGAGCGAGTGTGAGTGCCAATCGAGCTTCGCGTAAATTCACCGTGAAAAAGTAAATTTTTCATGTCAATGTTGGCAGTAAAAAAAACTCGCACTCACGATTGCGGTTTCTCATTACTCCCACTAGGTGGCGCTTTTTAATTTTCATACAAATTGGAGTTACTTTTACGCGATCGAAAAGTAAGAAAAACTCACACTAAGCACTCTGGTGCTTAAACTAAACACCCACTTGCTTGAGCTAAGAGTAATAATGTTGAAAATTGTAAACAATGACGTACTGTGGTTGAGTTGAGATACAAATAAAAAATATTTGACGACTAGTGTTGCAACCGGTTATGTGAACGACAAACAAGGCAATTGTTGCTCACCTAAGGAGTCATAAGTATCAAGCTAAAATATTTATTTAAAACTAGCTGCGCCCCGCGGTTTCACCCGCGGTCCCATAGGAACCGTTATTTATTTTTTTTTCATAATTTTCCTCTTTGGTTGGTTTTCCATCATGTCATGGTTTTCCTCCTTGCTATTAACCTCACGGAGCTCGAGACCTTTCCAACGAATGCAAAACCGTGGAAATCGGTTCGTGCGTTCTGGAGTTATAGCGTCAGGAAGGAAAACCCGACTAATTTTTATATAGTAGAAGATAGACCAGTACTTTAAAATGTTACCCCTTCATACAAACTTTATTTTCTCTGCATAATATTATCGCATATTTTACTTAGGTACTTAATTAACTCCCAACTATATTTATCATTCATTATGGTCAAACACGATACTTTATTCCACCTGCCAAATTATCTCCATTAAATACCGAATAATTTGGCAACATGGCTCGCATAAAGTACATAAATAAAATTGAACGCACCCAAAGGCTTTGCGAAGTTATTTGTGGAAATTTTATAGCAAAAGTTTTTCTTAAATTGATCCGGAGTTTGGCTTACGACGATACGCTCCAATGCACCAACTCATTTAGTTTTGGAATTATTTTTAGTAAATGTGGCAACTTTTAAAAATAGAAACGTGGTGAACAGAAAAAGTATTTATTTACGTACTTATAGCATACTTATAAAATTAAATAAGCGATGATAACCTAGTTGGAAAAGATTCGCCTCTCAAGCCAGAGGCAGCGGGTTCGGACCTAGCCGAAAGCACTTGAAAGCATTTGAAAGCACGCACCAATTTGTTCATTGATGACATCGTCATGTCGACATGTCGTCGCGTATCTGGAGCCCGGTGTATGGCGACAGGCTCCCCCCCTCGTCACATTTAGGACTAAATATCGTCCGGCAAAGTGTGGTTGTTGTAAACCTCTACCAGCCCCTCCGGGAAAATGCGTGACGGTATTATGATTTTTGATTTTAAATTATTTGTGACATGTTAGGTAGGTATTTTACAATTCAATGTTGAATTATTGTTATTGACTTATTTCATATTAACTAATGTAATTGGTATGTTGCCGTTTTAGTTATCCTACTAATATTAAAAACGCGAAAGTTTGTAAGAATGGATGGATGGATGGATGTTTGTTACTCTTTCACGCCAGAACGGCTGAACAGAGCTGGATGAAATTTGGCACAGAGATAGATTTTAGTCTAGAATATCACATAGGATACTTTTTAACCGCGGGTTAAACCGCGGGGCGCAGCTAGTAAGTAATATTGATGATTAAACTTTACAGGCATATCTAAGTACTACTTTTGAGCGTCACTGATTGGCTGTCCCATGATTGCCACCGCATCGCACTTTACACTAGTATTCAAGATACGTAAAATTTGCTGCAAGTAGAAAAATTACTGGAAAACTTCGAAGAAATTCATACCAGAAGTGTTCCAGAGCGGTGATCGTTTTGAAAACTCGAATCGTTTGCTTGAAATGGATGTCTGAAAGTTCACCTATGTCGTATATCGTATCGTGAAATTCATGAATTTCAGGAGCCGAGTTCTTTATAAGCGTTGGGCTGTACTCGTAAGGTAATAGAAAGATTAATGTAACTGCATAACTGTAATTGAAGTATGAGTGAAGATCTACCCTCTTATTAGTAAGAGGATTATTAGTAATCGATACATAGCCTCGGAATAGTTAAGCAGTGTTTTGTCTTATTCAAAACTATTTAGGATAAACTGGGGCAAATGCGTCTTTTGAGATTTACTGACAGTGCAGTTTTTAAAAAGAACCTCAAATTGTATCCTGGCCACACTTTTATAACGTACTATGTATATTTAAGTACACGAAATTATACCATAAACCAATGCACATAATGTCGAGGTTAGAATGACCAAGCGAGTAGCGTAGTTTTTTTGCGTCAATGTGTGTGTTGTGTACCTATACGACAGTAGCGTAGTTTTTGGATGGTTTTTGGCTTCACTTAGATCATACGCCGTGCGCCATCTTATTCTCTAGTTTGATCTGAAGGGTGGAGTAGGTAATGTTCAAGTCTTAGTGTTTTAACTTTCAATTTTAATGTAATGTAATTTAATTTAATTTTAACTTTCAATAAATATATTTGTTTAGTTTCGCGCGATAGGACCACTTAATAGAAACACTCACTTTACTTGTAGTTATTTAATTGATGTATATCCAGAACTTAACAAACAAAAATATTCAAACGAAGGCTATGATATTCATGCGACAAACGCTTGCGCGTGTTAACGATGTACAGCGCCATCCAACGGATATGTTGTGAACTAACTAAATGGTTCGAATAAGGCGTAAGAAATTCATGCGACAAACGCTTGCGCGTGTTAACGATGCACCGCCATCTAGCGGATTTGTGGTAAACTAACTAAATGGTTCGAACATAACCGCCCACCAAGGACATTATGTGTCCTTCACAAAATAACATGTAACAACATAGCTTAAGAAAACTGCAAAATAAATCTTGCCTTGTAGTATCAAACGTGAACAGTATAGCAATCGTTTTGAAACAAATCAAAGTAACCAGAATTCAAAACTTGAGTACCGATAGATGGTTACAAATTTTGCTTAACTTAAAACTTAAATATTCTAACCTTAACAAATCAAACTATTGCATAACTCAGTTGTCTCAACATTAACTGAGTAGAGATTGATTTTCACACCGCCCACCGTGCCAAATATGTCTAAATTATACCATAACATTAATTTGTAAGTACAGAAATTTTACTAACCGGTCTCTTTAGCATACCATTTTTGGTTTTGATCATAACAACTCTTGTGATATTATCTTGGCCGGGATATTTTTCAACAATTTTACCTAATAACCATTTGGCCGGTGGCATATTATCCTCTCTTATTACTACTACATCATTGACATTAGGTTCAGCTAGTTTTTGGTTCCATTTATACCTTTGATTCAAATTAACTATGTATTCTTTAGACCATCTTTTCCAAAAACTAGAAACCATTTTTTGACACAACTTCCACCTATTTAAACCTATAGCGTTATTACAGGAATAATCTTCGTCAGCTACGTTAATTAAAGGTTCGCCAACCAAAAAATGACCTGGTGTGAGTGGGAGTGGGTCACTTGGATCATCGCTTAAAGCCGATGTAATAGGACGCGAATTCAAACACGCTTCTATTTGAGTTAAAACCGTTGTTAACTCTTCGAACGTTAAAGTACTATCACCGATTGTTTTCTTCAAATGATTCTTTACACTGCGCACTCCAGCCTCCCATAACCCACCAAAATTCGGCGAGTGAGGAGGGATGTAGTGCCACGTAGTTGATTCGAGTGTTAACAGCTGGATAATTTCGTTAGGCCATGATGATTGTGCATTCTTAAACATCTGGATCAGCTGTTTGCTTGACACCACAAAGTTCGTGCCATTATCACTATATATATCCTTGCAACGCCCGCGCCTGGCTGTGAAACGTCTGAACGCGGCAATAAAACCCTGAGCTGTTAAATCTGACACTACTTCTAGATGTACTGCGCGAGTTGACATGCAAACGAAGAGGCATATATAGCCCTTGTACGCCTTTGATCCTCTGCCAGGTGAAAACCGCAGGTTTATTGGCCCTGCATAATCAACACTGGCTGATATAAAAATCTTTCCAGGTTTAAGCCTTACTTCTGGAATTTGTCCCATGAGTTGAGTCCGGTTTGTAGACGAATATCGTCGACACGTAACACACTTTCTGTAACATTTCTTGACTTGAATCCTAGCTCGTATGATGAAGTATTTGTATCTGATGTGGTTCATCATAATTTGTATGCCGCCATGGAGTGTTTTGAGATGGGCATCTTGAATAACTAACCTGGTAAAGTGAGCTTTATCAGGGAGTATAATAGGATGCTTCTTGTCGTAAGAAAGTTCTGCTCTGTCTAAGCGACCGCCAACTCTTAATGTTCCTTTAGAATCTACTATCGGACAAAGAGTGTGCAGGGCACTTCTCTTTAAGACAAAACCACGGGCTCGTATGTCCTTTATCTCTTCTTCAAAACAGGAAATTTGAACAACACCAATGATCTTCAACAATGTCTCGTTCATCTCTTCAACCGTCGGAAACTCTGAAAACTTTCGACGTTCGCGTTTTGAGACTCTAAATTCCAACCACCGTCTGCAATATGAAAGCACTCTAATCATTTTTGTTAGATTTGAAAACCTCTCCATAAATTCTTCCGATTCTTTTTTGTCCATAGTTTGTGCTAAACATACTGTGTCACTCCTTTTTTCTTCTAAACTTGTCTCTGTTATTACTCCTTTGTTGTATTTTATCTCTTTTTCTTCCAGCCAATTTGGACCTTTCTTCCACAGCTTCAGTTCTACTAATTCTGCTGCTTTTATCCCTCTTGACGCACAATCCGCTGGATTGTCTTCTGACCTTACATGAGACCACTGATTGCTATCCATATAGGTTAGTATGTCTGATACTCTGTTGGCCACAAAGGTTTTCCACCTTGAAGGATGGCTCCTTAACCATGCCAGAACTACAGATGAGTCAGTCCAAGCATGTATGTTTTCACGAGGTACTTGCAACACCTTGGATACATCCGAAAGGAGCTTCGTGAGCAAAACCGCGCCGCATAACTCTAACCGTGGTATAGATACTTGCTTCACTGGAGCGACCTTTGTTTTGGAACACATGAGGTTGGTTCGTACTTCTCCTTGCTCATCTATCACTCGTGTATATACGACAGCAGCGTAGGCCACATTTGAAGCGTCACAAAAGCCTTGCAGTTCGAGACACTTATCACTATTGCTCTTTCCGATCCATCTTGGAATACTGAACTCCGAAAGAGTACAGAGGTTGTTTCGATATGTGAGCCAGTCCTTTAGCAAACAGTCCGGAAGTTCCTGATCCCATTCTATTCCGGCTAACCAAAGTTTTTGTATGAAAACCTTGGCTGTCGTGATCGTGGGTGCGACCCATCCTAGCGGGTCGAACAACATTGCAACATCCGAAAGAACCTTACGTTTCGTGACTGGTGTTACCAAAGGAGGCAATTTTATCACATATTCAAAAGTGTCATCCGCTCTATTCCAAGCGATGCCTAAAATTTTTAATGTCTTATCCATTTTGATGCTAGTATACTCCTTGTCTCTCATTCCGTCTTGTCCTATATATTCCAACAATGCATCCGAGGTACTGCTCCACTTTTGAAATTGGAACCCTCCTGATTTCATTAGATTGCTTAATTCTTCAAAAATATGAATCGCATCTGTCTCATTGTCACAACCCGTCATCAGATCATCCATGTATAGATCACCTTTTGTGATTTTTGCTCCAATTGGATATTGCAGTTGCTCATCGTCTGCTAGCTGGTGTAAAGCCTTGACCGCTAAGTACGGCGCACAAGCCGTTCCGAACGTTAAAGTCAGTAGCTGATAATGTTTGATTGGTCCATCCCAATTTGGTCTCCACAGAATTCGCTGATAGTCTATGTCTTGCTCACTGACACGAACTTGCCTGTACATTTTAACTAAATCGGCTATGATACAAATACGGTGAGTACGCCATCGTAACAGAAGATGTTGTAAATCTTGCTGTAACTTAGGCCCAACCAATAGGTTGTCGTTGAGTGAGACGTCGTTCACGCCTTTGCAAGACGCGTCAAACACCACACGCACTTTAGTCGTATCTTTATCTTCCCGCACTACAGCGTGGTGTGGGAGATACACAGCCTTAGGATTGTCAATGTCTTCTTTAGGAACAGGTTTCATATGATTCAAGATTTCATACTCTTCGATAACCTTTGCATATTCTTCGCCCAACTTGGGATTCTTAGATAACTTCTTCTCTAAGGATATAAAACGATCTTTCGCTATTTGCATCGTCTTACCGTCTTGACATTCTGGGTGGTCAGAGTTGAATGGCAATCGCACAATGTATCGCCCATCCTGATTTCTCGTAGTAGTAGAATCAAAGATTTCTTCACATTTCATTTCTTCTTCTGTAAATATCTTTTGATTCGTGTCTGGTTCTTTCTCTAACTCCCAAAACTTCTTTAACAAATCATCTTCTCTGATTTGTGTGTGCATGCTTATAACTCTCTTTGCTGAAATTGAATCTGACGTCACTTTACCGGATATAATCCAACCGAGAACTGTGTTTTGAGCAACCAGATTTCTCGACGGACTTTTGATTACGCCACTCTTTAGAATCTCGCTATATATTTCAGCTCCAAGCAAAACATCGACTTTGCTTGGTGATGTAAATTCTGGATCAGCTAAGGGCAACTTTTCTAACTCGAACCAATTAGTTGAATGAACAACCTTTGAAGGAAGCATTGATGTAAGGGAACCTAGCACATAAGCATTTACTGAGATTGATTTACCTGGGTGATGGCGTGATTCGATACGCAATGATACCATAAACTTGACTCGTGTGTGACCATCTCCCACTCCAGATACCAAACCATTGATTGGTTTGCGTTTAAGTCCCAGTAACTGAACAGTATCTTCCGTGATAAAGGAAGCCTGTGACCCTTGATCGACTAATGCTCTAATTACATGTGTAATTCCGTTGGTTGACTTAGCTCTAACCACTGCAGTTGCTAACAACACTTCAGTGGGTGAAACGTCTTTAGAAAAGTTTGATACAATGTTCGTTTTCTCTGTAGATTGAGTGTGTGTTTCTTCTGTCGTGGATTCCTGCGTCTTCTCTTTCTCTGGATATCTGTCTACATGCAGCTGTGTGTGGTGACGTCGTCCGCATCGTTTGCAGCTTGTTGACTGATGGCATGACTTTACTGAATGGTTTGGTGCAAGACAATTAAAGCATAAACCTTTGGTCTTTACATACTCTGATTTATCTTGTGGTGAAGAGCTTGTAAATTGCTTGCAATGATAAAGATAATGTTCGCCATCACACATCACGCATTTAGTTTTATTCTTCTTGTCTACTGCATGAAAAGACTTCGACTTCGTAGTCGGCTTCGTAGTTGACTTCGCTCCTTCTAACATCTCCATGGTTCTGAATCTGGTTTCTAAGAACACCTTAAGCTGTTCCCAGGTTGGCAGCTCGTCTTCTTTCTTTTGACTTAAGTGATGCTCCCATTGTTTGATTGTCTCCTGGTCTAGCTTAGTTACGACCAGATAAATGATGATAGCGTCCCATGATTTTGTGTCAACGCTTAGATTCGCCAATGATTTCAAACAGGCTGATGTTGTGTCCAAAAGCTGCTTAATAGCTGTCGACGACTCCGCATTGCTCGCCTTTTGTGCAAAGAGCTTCTTTAAAACTTCATTCGTATTGAATCTTTTGTTATCGTATCGCTTAGTAAGTTGAAGCCAAGCTTCACTGTAGTTTGTCTCTGTGGTAGAAAGATTCTTCAATACGTTCTCCGCTTCGCCACGAAGACAGCTCTTAAGATAGTGCATTTTTTGTACGGCACTTAAGCGTTCATTATTGTGAATTAATGACACAAACATGTCGTGGAAAGATTGCCACTCTTCATATCCACTAGTAAATTGAGGCAAATTAATTTGCGGCAATCGGACTTCACAATGAGGCGATGATGACACTGCTTTAGATGATGATGATGATGTCAGTTCAGGTTTAGAAG
This sequence comes from Peribatodes rhomboidaria, assembly GCA_911728515.1. Classification (NCBI taxonomy): domain Eukaryota; kingdom Metazoa; phylum Arthropoda; class Insecta; order Lepidoptera; family Geometridae; genus Peribatodes; species Peribatodes rhomboidaria. The sequence goes on along the minus strand of OU452188.1, from coordinate 7,746,223 downwards.
TTGAAGCTAAACTTTTTAAATCTTCCTTCATTTTAACTTTGTAGTCTATGTAAATTTCTTCGAATTGTTCGTACATATCCTCAGTAAAATAGGATAATTCTGCTTGGACATCTTTCTCTGTACTGCTAACTAACTTATCATGATTCTTTTGAAACTTCTCCCATAATGTAGTCAGCGATTCTAGTCTTGTTTCTATGTAAGATTCAGTTATTCTTGATTTCGGTGACTTGGCATAGTTTGTGTATGATTTATTTAGTAACTTTAATAGTTCATCTTGAGTGAGAATTATTGACTTTGCCATGTTGAATTAAAGCACTAAACCAAATTATCCAAATTCTATGTTCTTAAGTCAATCTGACTTAAACCAGAAAACCGTCACAAATAAAGTTCAAAATAATATTACAAGTTCAAAACACTGTTTACACTATTTCCAATTCCAGGAAATATTCTAAGTTGATAAAATGTTCACACTAAATTTTTCTAAGTTTTTAAAATGTCCACAGAATTTTTCTAAGTTTTTAAACTATTTTTTTTAAAGTTCAAATTTATTTAATAAATTCAAAGTCCAAAGTAACAAAGTGATAAATACTTTTTGACTCACGATTTACCAGTCCAACAATCCAAAGTCACCTTGTTTACTTTCACTGTATCACTTCACTATTCACTTAATTTTCCCGGGTTTCGGCACCATGTTTAATTTCGCACGTTAGGACCACTTAATAGAAACACTCACTTTACTTGTAGTTATTTAATTGATGTATATCCAGAACTTAACAAACAAAAATATTCAAACGAAGGCTATGATATTCATGCGACAAACGCTTGCGCGTGTTAACGATGTACAGCGCCATCCAACGGATATGTTGTGAACTAACTAAATGGTTCGAATAAGGCGTAAGAAATTCATGCGACAAACGCTTGCGCGTGTTAACGATGCACCGCCATCTAGCGGATTTGTGGTAAACTAACTAAATGGTTCGAACAATATTCTTATTGTTATACTTCCATATTTTTACCTATAAATTTTGAAATCGGAATAAAACTACATAACATCTACTTTCATTTAATTGGTATTGAAGTAAACTGTTTGGAGACGTTGCCGCACCGCGCTTGACGAAACCGTATTCCTGCGCGTTTTCGCGAGTAGGTGCATCTCTTTCACACCTACGCTCGCTCCGTATCTGCCATCTCTTTTTTACCGGGCGTTGTTGCCGGTGATGAATTTTCGCCCGCTCGCGCTGCTGGCGCCACTACCGCGAGACTCTTAGAAAATTCTCGTCCTTGGATCACGCATGCGATCGAGATGTTTGCACGCACCCGCGCAAATTATTTTTTGTAACGCTGTAAACTTAACTTTTACGTGTGTTGAGAACCAACAATAAACACTGTCCCTGATAGTTCTTATGTTTTTACTCTTATGAGGCTAGGCAAACTCATAGTAATAAAATGTTATCACCTTCTCAAACCTAGGTATCACTTACATGTTATCATCACACTATCGATCTCCTTGTTCTCTCTTTAAAATTTACATTTTTGTTTCTTAGTTAAATACTATACTTACAAAACATTGTTATTTCATGATTTTATAAAACGGGAATTACTGACGTACCTAAGCCGGTAAACCGCCGAATGCGGTTGAAACTAGATATTGCTGGAGAAACCGACTCAAAATGGACGTTTTAAAAAATGATAAAAAAATACTGTATAATTTGTGAAAACCACGTCAGTAAAATAAAACAGAAAACATTTTTACCCGACTGCGCAAGAAGGCGGGTTAAGTTTTTGGAGTGTGTGTATGTATGAGGTTTCTTTAGCACGGCCTAAACAGCTTGATGGATTTCGACATGACATGTGAGGTGTCATTTGAACCGGTAGTGGAAGTGACATAGGGTACAATATTTTGCAGCCGGTTTTCATTGTTGGGAACCTAAAATTTAACATTTTCGGAAGCGGTGTTGTCTGTGGTCCCACTACATTATAAAATTATACTTAATGCATAATTGTTTTTATTCCCTTGACCTAAAGCTTCGTTCAAACTTACGCGAAACGAGAAACGTGACGTTATTCGCTCCTGCAGATTGCGTCTGCTAACTTGAATGGATGTGTTCATTGACACAAATAGTGGCATCTCAGCTCGTCCATACAAGTCAAGCGAATCGCGCTCCGTGTCCAACGCGGGATTCATGTCATTTTGAACGAAGCTTAAGGCTCGGTCATATCACGATTTTCTACAGACACACACACGTTTACTTAAACCGCTTCATTTAGCGTTGAAAATCGTATTTCATATTTGATGGTAAAATGAGATTGGCACGAAAAAAATTTTTTTTTCGTTTTGATTGTTATTAATCGTAATAAGAACACAAATAAGAATAAGTTACTAGGTCAAACTTTAGAGAACTAATCTGGCTAATTAATAATCGAAAAAAATTGTGTTGTAATCGCTGAAAATTTTAAGAGCTACGCTCAAACAGTTTTTTTTAAAGACAATACTTTTGGTGTTTTTTTTCCACAGTGAGAATGATTTTCAAAATTCTACTTCGGTAAAACTGATTTTGATTGTTTTTTCTACCACCTGAATTTTTTCCACCTGATTATCACTCGATCTTCATATCAAACTAGGCGCAAAATAAAACTTGTTTTCGTTGATTTCGTGTAATACCGGGCCTTAACTCTCAATGCTCTATGCTATAGTAAATCAATACAGAATTTAATTATCCCAATATATTCAACTCAATATTCAGTTAACACAGTAAAACTTCTTGATAGCTTTACAAGTCAATGTTATTCGCAAGTTGTACATAGTTTACGATGGGTCCAATGTGTAGGAGGAAGCGGGTGATTCTGAGTGGTTACTCAAATGAATAATAAAAATATGTTAAGAGTGGCTGTAATGTTGATGTGGAACAGTATGGGGGAAAACGCTTTTTGACATAGAAGTTTGAATATGTTAACATTATGTAGGTAAGATTGTAAATTCATATATTGAGAACTAGCTGCGCCCCGCGGTTTCACCCGCGGTTAAAAATTATCCTATGTGCTATTCTTGACTATAATCTATATCTGTGCCAAATTTCATCCAGATCTGTTCAGCCGTTCTGGAGTGAAAGAGTAATAAACATCCATCCATACATACATACAAACTTTCGCGTTTATTAAAATTATATATACCTATTGAGAAAGTATTTAAAGTACATAACTGTTTTTGACGTGACAACGTCTAATAAATCGATGAACGCCGGCTGCACGTACGAAAAAGGATGACTCATTGTCCCGTTACGCTCGCTAGAGCGAGAGCGCTACACGAGTGAGCAAAAGGCAGGATCGGCTTGAGCGTTCGGCTGCCGCATCTATCTCTCTTCCACTCGATCGGCCTATGCGTCCGAGGAGAAGATTTCATCAGTGTTTTGTTATGACGTTGTCACGTTAAAACTATTGCCCGTAAACGGATTTTACAGACAACCAATATTCTTATTTTCTTTTTGAAAATTTTCCATAGCGAAATTGTAAAGCGATGACAGCCTAGTTGGAGAAGGCTTACCTCTCAAGCCAGAGGGAGCGGGTTATATTAAATAAAAAAATATCATTATACTTTTAGCTGCGCCCGGTGCTTCTCGCGGTTAAAAAGTAGCATGTGAGCTCTTCTATACTATAATCTATCTCTGAGCCAAATTTTATCCAGATCCGTTTAGCTGTTCTGGATTTTACCGATTAGATTTTGTTTTTATTTTGGATTTTACCGATTTAAATTTCGTTTTTGTTTTTGTTTGAATTAGTCGAAAGTGTTCGTTCGGTGTCGGAGTTTTTATAACTAATACTTGTTATTGCTGTTATCTTTCAGTTTTTACCTTATACTGAAAAAATAGTTTGTAGGACCAGCCTACTTTCGTTAGCCAGCTCCTCCATTGTTGATTGTCCATACTTACTCAATTCTGCGCTAATATACTCACAAAAGGGAGTTAGTATAGTTTTACTCAAACAGGCATAAATACTTTTATGCTATTCATAAAGGTTATGGGTTAGTTTATTACGAGTAAATACTGTACAGAGGCGGATCCAGGATTTTAGATTTATGGTGACTTGCAATCAAAAGATGAACGATCCTAGGATGTCTTGTGAGGAAAGAATTTATCAATAAAATCACATGAATTATTTATTACATAAGTAGGTACTTCAGGTATCTTATTGGTAGAGTTTTTCCTTTGCTACACATAATTGGACCGGTCGTCTTTTGGTGAAAGATACCCTAGAAAACATTCCGTCATTGGCTTCAGTGTCGCCGCGCCAGTGTCGTCGGCCACAGTGTAGAGGCGTTAATGTCGTCGTAATCGGATTGTATCTTCAGAAAGTTACTAACATTCCGCCTTTGGCTTCATTTTCGCCTCGCTATTGTCAATGGACTCAGTGTCAGTTTCGCCGGCGACAGTACAGCCACGTCAGTGTCGGCGTAATCAGAATGTATCTTCACACAAAATCATAAAAAATGTATCGGAAACAATAGTGTCACCAGTAATAGAATGATGGTACCGAGCCTTTAGAGTGGCTTGACTCAGCAATGACTGAGCGGTGGGACCACTTTTGGGGCGTCATATGCCCCAGAACGGCGCGAGACTACGAATAGATACACTTCGGGTGTTTTTACACCCACTTCGACTCGGTGTCGCGCCCTGACAAAATCAGTCAGTCTGTCCTGCCATAGCTAAGGGTTTAAACGCAATATAGTAATTATTGTGAAAATTGTGAACAATGACGTATTAAAGATGGGGGGTGAGAAATGAGTAACAAGTTATAATATTTCGTGCCACGGCAGCGGTTGGAGAACGCTAGAGATTGACTGTCATAAAAAAATTGTGGCTAAGTTAGAATATGTTAGAACTGCGACAACACAAGATAAAGACGCTAAAGAGTGTAAGTGTTTTTATAGTTATTGCTTTAGAAATTCTATCAAAACATTAGTATGTGTGGTGCATTTTATGTTTATGGGTATGTCGTTTGCGGAGTATACATTTTGTCTTTAATGTTTATTGAATAGTATTCTTATGTTATTATTGTTACGCCAGTCCCAGAAACTATACGCTAATCTGTGGCGATGTTGTTTACAACTACCGATAGGTAACGCAGATTAGACAATAGTAGCCACTCGAGCCGCGCGTTCCATTGTTAAATCCGGAACTAAAGAAATCTAACTGGTGAATAAAGTGAATCTTCGGATACATCGACGTTTCATTCCTTATATCCTAATCCAGCTCGTAACATTATGTATTTTAAAATTCCATCAAATGAGTTGTACTTGTTTTGATTGTTATACCTCCGATGGTTATGTCAAACGTTGGTATTGCTATTAGGAGTATTAGTATTTTGAATTTTCCTATTCGAATTTTGAAATTCAATGATATTGCTTACCCTCATAAGATTGGCTCGGCGTTATCAAGGTCAACATTGTTTTAGTGCCTCATACACCCCCTCGCCCCTCCCCTAGATCCGCTACTGTTGCTATAGGCTTCCGTAACATAACAAGCTGGGTATATTTAGCGTTATTATTTTAGTTAGGCCAAGTAATTAATCGGAATGAGTCAATTATACTAAACTGTGCAATACATCACAATCGCTAGTAATATTGTTCATGTGAAAGTTTTTGTGCTAGTGTGTTTGTATAACTTAATTTAGTAACGGCTAACGGTTTGGTAATGGGTATCGACGGAGCTTGTACTCCAAAATCAAAAATCTTTTTGTTGTTACATGTTTTTTTTTTTATATATTACTAAACTTAAATTAGGTTAACCTGAACATTGAATGAAAATTTCATCAAAATGAATATGGTCAATGTTATAAGAAAAACAATTAACCAAATAAAATTTGACGTGTTATCCGAACCACGGTAGCGCTCATAATTTTTAATTTTATTCTAGTATTGATCGTACATAGTTTTTATTTTGATATTCTACTCCTACTTTATTAAAAAAAAAAATTAAGGCGAAAGTTTAAATGATTGTGTGTGTGTGTGTGTGTGTGTTTGCTGTTACTTCTTTACGTTCAAACAGATAGACGGATTTAAATAACATTTGGTAAACGTTGGATCAACACATAGGCTGAAAAGCCTATTACGGTATATGTCTATAGCCTTCTATAGCCTACTACGTAACATAGCGAACATAATTATCTAGTCATTAATAAACGTTGATTTCAATTTTCGATTTACAAAATGTTCGCTTGCAGCCTGAACTGCGGACGAATTTAACAGAACTTAAATAGGTAATCAGTAAATATTGATTACTTCGTCCATGAGTATTTGTTTAGGTAAATTGGGCGAAAGTATGTTAACATATGAAGTTTCTAATAACTGCTACATGTCTTACTTGAATCTTAGAGGATGTTCCGAAAAGCCCATTAAGGCGTGTTCCGATGATCCGCACTGACCACGCACAGGGGGACTATTCCTGCGCGTGAGATGAGATGAGATTTTATCTTGGTCACTCTCACACCTATGAATATTCAAACGAGAGCAACAAGGACGAAAAAAGGTGAGATGAAAATCTCAAATATCCGAATAGGGCCCTAGGACCGCACACGCTCGCCACGTGCAAAGTCCGTTCACGCATCGCACACGCCTTGCAAAGTCCACTTATAAAACTAGCGCAGAAGTGAAACAAGTGTGCGAAGTGCGATGTTACCTAGTGCTAACCAAAATTTGGGTTTTTTTTTAAATGTCAGCATGGTATAACAATATATTCTGACAGGTATAGCATTAAGCAGCACGTAGTGACGTCAATCGATGCTTATGCAAGACCGAAATAAGTCATTTACAACCAGTTCGAAAGAGACGGATTACAATGACGTCATTACGTGTTTGCTAAATGTTTGCTAAATTGCTAGGCCTTGTTTTTTTGGATCATGCCCTCAGTTTCTTACCTGTTCTTCTGAGTAGTGTATAATTTTTCGAACAAGGCGGTTGAGTCATTTCTATAACTTTGACGTTCTTATGTGTAACTTCGATACTCCAATTGAATAACATTTTGACTTTGACTTTGGGTAAACGCGGGGTTGGGGCGAAACGGCCACGTGGCGTGAAGATATTTTGTTGACATTAACTATTTATTTCTTATTTGACATATGTGATTACTGTATTAACATTCATAATCGAATCGATGGAGGCAGATTGTCCGCTTAAAGGGAACCACGATCCTCAGTAATGAGGGAACGATTAAAGAAGAAGAAGCTCACAAAATTTCACGAGAATTGGTTAAGAACTGCGACCTGTAGGGGAGGACAAACTTCGGCCGCGAGGTCTCCAGCTCACAGAGCATAGTTAATTCTTAATTAATCTTCATTAAGATTATATTGAGCTAGCAGTCAGTCAGTCAGCTCAGTTTCTTGCCTGTGCATCTAGGTAGAGGCTCTTCTTCCGAACGAGGTGATGTATCACCTCGTTCGGAACAGGTAACGGTCAGTTTTTGTAACTATGACGTTAATAAGCTTATCTTCGATACCCAATTAAATACAGACTTTTCATTTAATTTACTGCCTCGGTGGCTCAGTTGGTAGTGAACCTGCCTTCTGAGCTTGGGGGCGTAGGTTCGATTCTCATGTAGAGCAAACAATTATGTGGTGAATTTGTGTTTGTTCTATGTCTGGGTGTTAAATATTTATTTAAGTATGTATCCTACTAATAGATAGATAGATACGAGTAGATAAATAGATAAACTCTTTATTGTTCACACCACAGATAACAAAACAACAAGAGAAAAATAATGATAAAACTTATTAAATAGTGTAACAACTGGCGGCCTAATCACTAACAGCGATCTCTTCCAGGCAAACTTAGGATGGAGAGGATACGACAAATGAGTATGGGACAGGGTGTACAAAAAATACCAAAAATAAACATAAGATTGATACAAAGAAACAACAAAACATCGAGTATTAATTAATATCTTATTTCTTTAAATGAGCAATTCTTGTACATATATATATATATATAAAATATATATATATAATTGGAATCTCGGGATCGGCTCCAACGATTTTCATACAATTTAGTATATAGGGGGTTTCGGGGGCGATAAATCGATCTAGCTAGGAATCATTTTTAGAAAATGTCATTTTATTCGTGTTTTATGGATAATCAACTTAAACATAAACTTGGAAGAAAAATAACAAAAAGGAGGCGTTTGAGTAGTCTCAACTGAAAAATATGACTCTTCCTGACATCTATTGGCGAATAATAATACTATTTTTTGTGAGCAACTAATTGCTTTAACGACACAACAGCAGATGGCGTTGTTAAGTAACACGAAGTCAATGAGTGTTTGCTTTAAGGTTAGACTAAAATCAATTGTTTATTTTCCAAAAACACAATTTAAAAAAAAAATACCGAGCAAAGCTCGGTCATCCAGGTACTTAATATTAATCTAATTAATATTATAAACGCGAAAGTTTGTAAGAATGGATGGAAGGATGTTTGTTACTCTTTCACGCCAGAACGGCTGAACAGATCTGGATAAAATTTTGCACAGAGATAGATTATAGTCTAGAATAGCACATAGGATACTTTTTAACCGCGGGGCGCAGCTAGTTTAAAAATATATATGTCTGTAAATCAGTCTCTGGCAGCAATAGTAAAAGCTTTGCTTAGTTGTGGTTCCGACCGTGTCTGGAAAAGTCCCGAATTTATTTATTACTTATTAATTCGATCTTACGTCTAAATAAACCTTGATTTGAACTAAAGATCTCGCTTTTCTATTCCCATTGCTATGAAATGCGCTGCTATGTTAATCCACTGCAGCGCCAGACGATCGGCCTGTTTAGTATGCATCAGCCGATGCAGCTCGGCCGGCGAACTTTGCAGCGAATTAAACTTCAGTCGCTTCAATCGTGGTTGGATCATGGGACAATTTCTCACTCAAATTTATGAATAAACTAGCTGTCACCCCGCGACTTCGTTCGTGTTTATTATTTATAAATATATGTGAGCTATCCTATCTGTTATGTTAGATCGAACTGCACACGGTGTGCAAATTTAATTGAAATCGGTTAAGTAGTTTAGGAGTCTATAGCGGACTAACAACGTGACACGTGATTTACCTATATATATTTAGATAGATAGTTCGTCGTTTAAAAATGTTGCTGTTACAAGCAAATTCTACATTCTTGTTCTATAAAGTGATTTGCTCAAAAATCACAACTGTTTATTGTAGGGTCGGGTCGGGAACGGTGGCTCAGTCGGGTACACTGGCTCACGCCTATAATTCCGTGTAGAACCGCAATATCTACCTGTCTCCTTCATTCACCGGTAGCGCTCGACACGCAAACATGTACAAACCAGTATTTCGCTAGCTCCGGCGCCGTTTAGATGTGGTACAAGTGCGTGTTTGTTTTCGTGAGTGAAAAATTACTTTACAAGGTAAATTACACGTGTTTTTATGTATTGAAATTTAAAGATTAAGGTGCTTGTTAATGTTTTCATGGAAAGTGACATCAATATACTAGGCATTGGCGTAGATTCGGTTGTCCTTCGGCAAATCAGATGACATGTGTACGCCGTTGAATTCAAAATGACGACGGCGTGATCAGTGGCTCAAATTTAAAAGGTACACGGTGGCTCATGAGTCACTGTATACTTTCGTGAGTCACTGTGCACCTACTTTGTCCGATATGTACAATTAAATACAAAAGTGAAACTAAAAAATAAGAACACTGTTTGTAGTCTGAGTTTTGTTTTTTGTTACTGAATAAATACGTTTTGTTATTATATTATTATTGTTACTAAAAATAAATAAGTATATTTAAAAAATAATATATAATAATAAATGATCAGGCAAATTGTGATGTAGCCAATTTATCGATCAAGCCACCGCATCAGATATTATAGTCTAACAATTTATATTTTTTGTTCACTTTTAGAATGCCTCGTCGCAAAAGTGTCACAGGAAGGAAAATCGGAAACAGCTCCGAAGAAAGTATACGACTTGGAATTACTTTAATTAGAAACGGGGTGTCGATACGCCAAGCAGCGAAAGATGTAAAAGTCCCGTTCTCTACATTAAAGCGTTATTTTTTCAAAACTAAGAATGCTGCATCGCTTGAAGGACAGCGTTTACAACCCAACTACTCCGTTAATAAAGTTTTCACAGCGACACAGGAAAAAGAGTTGAAAGATTATATCAATTACTGCTCTTCACTGTTCTATGGATTGACGTCGAAAGAATGCCGACAATTAGCGTACCAATGCGCTCAAATAAATAAAATAAAAATGCCTGCATCTTGGCAAAAAAATGAGATGGCAGGAAAAGATTGGCTTATTTCTTTTAAGCGCAGGCATAATCTGACCACTCGACGGCCAGAACCATGCAGTCTCGCCAGAGCCACATCTTTCAATCAAACAAATGTGACCGTGTTTTTTGATAACCTGGAGAACTTGATTAAGAGGAATCCTGCTTTTGCAGATGGGACAAGAATTTTCAACCTCGATGAGACGTCAACCACCACGGTTCAAAAGCCCCAAAAAGTCGTAGCTCCCAAAGGACGGAAATGTGTAGGAAAAGTCACAAGCGGTGAAAGGGGGACTTTGGTTACCACTTGTTGCATAATTTCATCGAGCGGCAATGCTTTGCCGCCTGTGGTAGTTTTTCCAAGGAAAAATTTCAAGGAGCACATGATTAAAAACACGCCACCTGGTACTCTCGGATTAGCAACGCCTACAGGCTGGATGAATAGTACCATCTTTCCGGCAGTTATGAAACATTTTATAAAGCACGCAAATGCATCAAAAGACAATCCATGCATACTGATTATGGATAATCATGAATCCCACTTTTGTTTAGAAGCATTGAATATGGCTAAGGATGCGGGCGTTCATATCCTCACTTTGCACCCTCATACTTCGAACAAACTGCAGCCTCTAGATGTGGGGATATATGGCCCTTTCAAGGTGTACTATAACGCCGCTATTGATTCTTGGCTCATGAGGCATCCAGGCAAGCCTATTACGATTTACGACTTGGGAGAAATCATTGGTATTGCTTTCCAGAAGGCTATGACTCCATTAAATATTACGAAATCGTTTGCCAAATGTGGAATACATCCATTTGATAGACTAATATTTACAGACGATGATTATCTCCCGAGTTCTGTAACCGACCGGCCATGTCCAGATTGCGCCCCTCGAGAAGAAGGTTTTTCTTATACTGCACCATTTGCTCCCGAAAATCAGTCCAACAAGACAAGTTCAAATGAAATACCTGGAACCTTATTCCCGCAGACTCAGTCAAACGAACTGGAAACGGATCAAATAACCGAATTATCTTCAGAAGATATCACGATGTTACATGAAATGATTCGCACTACAAAGGACATGGCAGTGTTATCAACAAATTCATGTTTATGTGAGTCTACAGGAGCTAAATCTGATACTGACCTGAATATTGCGGATCCATTAAATTTAGATGAGACGACCATAACTGCAAATAACACGCCAGCTACACTTAAATTTCAGGTATTGCAAGTTATATCACGGCTGTTACCCAAGAGTCCTGTGAATTTTTCCAATAGTTCTGAGAGACCTCAAAAATTAGATCAAGAATTGCAAGCATCTGAAATTGAAGCACCGTCAGTTGAAACTTGCCCAGTTACCCCTCAACGTGTACCTTTATCAAATATAACCCAAGACTCAGCCCGACCATCAATAACTCCAGCATCATCAACTGACTCCTTTTTATCTCCATTTGCATTTAGAAACCCTATAAAAGCCGGTCCAAGGAATACTAACAAAAAACGACGAAAAGCTGGACGTAGTATGATCGCAACTGACACGCCGGAGAAACTTATCATAGAAAAAGAAAAAAGTGCTATGCAACAAAAAAAAGAGGCAACAAAGAAGAAAACCATTCGAAAAGTATTGCAAAGTGACGAAGAAGAAGAAAAACAAGAAGGCAGAGTAGCAAAAAAGAAGAAAACAGTTCGAAAAATATTGCAAAATGACGAAGAAGAAGAGAATAGAGTGCCAAAAAAGAAGAAAACCATTCAAAAAGTATTAACCGACGAAAAAGAACAAGACAGAGTGGTAAAAGAGAACAAAAACATTCGTGAAGTGGTGACAAGTGACGAAGAAGAAGAAGAGTACAAAGAAATATTAAAGCTAACAGACTCAGAAGAATATAGCGATGAAGCGAACAGTAACCAGGATGATACTGACCCAGAAATGTTTGTGTTAACGGAGAACCATCTAAGAAAACCATTACCTCGCCCAGCACGGGAAGGAGAATATATTATAGCGCAATTTGTAACAAAAACACTAAGATTGCTGTATATCGGCAAGGTGTTGGAGGGTAGGAACAGCGATTTAGAATATTATGTATCTTTTCTCAGACACAAACCTAGAACAGAAAGATTTCATATACCAGATAAACCTGACCTTTCCATAGTTAAAGAGAATGATATCAAGTACATTCTACCCAAGCCAACGATGGTTGGCACTTCCTCTAGACCAATGTACTGCTTTCCATTGGATTTGTCTTCTTTGAAGCTACGTTGACATTCAGATGATACTCGTAATGTTAACATTTTTTTACTGTGTTAATTTTAAAAATATATTGATCTGTTTTATTGTAACGTGATACTTTTTGTTGATTTTTCGTTGTCTAAAAGAAAACATTTGTGTTTTATAATTTGCAAGTTTAACGACTAATAATAATTGTTGCTTTATTATTATTTCTATTGGAGATTGTTTTTCGATTTGTAAGGTACATCGTTAGTTGCTATTGTATCTCGGTATTTTGTGCCGATTATTTTTTGTATATTATATGTTTAGCAAAAACCTATGCAATGCAAGTAAAATTGCTTCGCAATAAAAAACAAGCTTTATTTTTTTTTCATATAATCTTATATGCATAAAACACTTTTGCACTCGACATTACAAAAAACAAACTATTTTTTTTCTTCACGCCATTACAATTAATTACTCTTATGTGACTTGCTTGAAATTGAAATAAAAATGTAACTATTCATAAGATTTTAGATCTCAAACAACAAAGAAACAATGCCAGAAAAAAGGCTGATCTCCATTGTTAAATTTGACTCGACGTTTTGATTTTATAACTTTTGTGTGATTTATGTTGATGAATATTATAGGCTTAAGAGATGATTCTGACTGAAACCAATAAACATAACTAAATATAAACCATAGTTTTCATTGAATATTATAGTGTCGAACCACTGTGTACTGTTAGAGTCTCTGTGTACTACAGGGTCGAACCACAGTAGCCCAGTACCGGTACACAGTGGCTCAAATCCCATTTTTTAAAAAACTATGTCTTACAACTTGAATACCGTTTTGATTGAAAAAGAGACACGGCAGGGAGAAAGATTAAGAACCAACGCATGTTTGGTGTTAATTTCAGCTCGCTACTTCAACTTCTTCCTCATAATTTGAATGTCCAAAAAAATCCGAGTCACTGTTCCCGACCCGACCCTACACTAGCTGCGCCCCGCGGTTTCACCCGCGGTTAAAAAGTATCCTATGTGCTAATCTAGACTATAGTCGATATAGAAATAGATTATAATCTATCTCTGTGCCAAATTTCATCCAGATCTGCTCAGCCGTTCTGGCATGAAAGAGTAACAAACATCCATCCATACATTCTTACAAACTTTCGCGTGTATAATATTAATGAGGAGGATTTCCCCCTGATTAATAAACGTTGTATACCAATATAATAAAATAATATTTAATATACCATATAATATTTAGTATGTAGTGTAATATTAGCCCCGAAATAGATATACAGTGTTTGGTTTTTTAACATTCTTTTATATTATTATCTGAATCGCAAAGACAAAACACTGTAGTATAACTATTCAAAGGCAATTATTATTATTATACAACGTTTTCCTCAAACTCAAACAAAGAATTCACGTTACCTAATGCATTTTCAAAAGAATTCTAAGTTTCATCAAAATCGGACAAGCCGAAAAATCAACCAGTAGCTATAAATCTTGAGCGGTTCAGTGTAACCTTAAGTCATTTTCTAATGATACTGCATTTATTGAGGCATGTAAGCTTCATTCGTATTATTTTAGTTATAGATATTAATTTTTAAAAGTGGTAATAACTTGTCACTTATAATTACTGTAAAAAAAAAACGAATAAAACATTTATTGTTAACGGGAAAAGTGGACAATGTACGTATGTGCCACGTAACGATACGAGTATAGCGCACTACATCAGCTGTCTATACACACTGTATTGCCACATTTCACGATACCATTGTACAATAATCCTACTAATATTATAAACGCGAAAGTTTGTAAGAATGGATGGATGGATGTTTATCTTTCACGCCAGAACGGCTGAACAGATCTGGATGAAATTTATCACAGAGATAGAATATAGTCTAGAATAGCACATAGGATACTTTTAAACCGCGGGTGAAACCGCGGGGCGCAGCTAGTACAGTATAAAGACAATTACCTAACAGAGCCATTGTTCAAGTCATTGTTCAAGTCAACTATTTCTCAATACATTATGAAGCAATAGTAGGTGTATTGATTGAAACGCTCATTCATAGTCACGAAAAATCGGAATTTTTGACGCAATAGATCACTACAAAACATTCAGCCACACCATTCAGCCATTGTAACATCAAACTTGAGCACTCTATTAGCATCAAAAACAATAGAACTACGACAAAAGTTTCCAAAAAGGTTGTTCGAAACGCACTATCATTGATCAAAATTGTTAAATGGCACGGCTATTCCACTTGACGTCGTAGGGTGGTCGGCAAACAGCCATAAATCTGGAAAGCACCACAGCGGAAATACTATCTCAGTAACGGTACCAGTGCTGTGTGACGAGAGCTTGCTGCTCCGATGGGTAAGGTGCTTCACTTAGATTAGCTGAAAATGTATTCGGCATGCAGTGAATTTTTAATCCGCTTTGGACGTGTCTGTGTGAGTTTGCGTTTGGGTCTGTTTGAGAGTATTTGTGTGTGTGTGAGTGTGTGTGTGTGTGTGTGTGTGTGTGTGTGAGTGCGTGTGTGTGTGTTTGGCATCGTAGCTCTTGAACGGAACCGATTTAGATTTTGTAGTTTTTTGTTTGAAAGGTGAATTAGTCGGAAGTGTTCTTAGCTATGTTTAATGCAAATCGATATTGATGAAATCGGTGTCGGGATTTTTCAAATTCTTAATTAATACTTGTCCATTAAGTTTAAAACATCTGTCTTTATGATTTACAAGCATTGCCCCACAGTTGAAAAGTAGCCTGTTGTTAATTCAGGGCTTAAGCAACAACCATGTTAAATATTATCAAAATCTGTCCATCCGTTTGAGCGTGAAGAAGTATCAAACAGATATTACACAGACACAAACTTTCACATGCATGTCCCGTCCTTGCATTTTATTATTATTATTTATATTTATATAAACGTGACAACATTTTCTTTAAAAAATATCGTGTTTCACTAAAACATTCATTCAAGAAATATCAACAAACGATTTCGTTACAATTTCTATGGAATCACTTCTAAAGTACCTATGATCTACCAAACAAAAAAATAGTAATTTTAGTCAACACATTACAATCACAATTCACAATTGGCGAAGAATAAAACAAACAAACGAATATTTATTTTTAAAAAAAACAGTCCAATTGAGAACCTCCTCCTTTTTGGAAGTCGGTAAAAATGATTTTAAGTGAATGAAACTAGATACGATGACTGTCTCTAAAACCAAGTCAATGATTTTAAATAGTAAATCAAAGAGATTCAGTAAAAAGAACCGCTGGCTCTCAAACTACATGTCACAAAAGTCACAATAGCTGAAACTTGAAACAAAACCCCGAATTCTCGTATTTTGCAGTATTTGCAATGTTCATAAAATATTATCATGAATTGCATTCGCAAGGCCGTGGAGAATGAAAAAAACAAGTTTCTATATTGTACGTCAGTGTATGATGAAAGAAGCCATTTTCATTTTGTTTTGTTTTCTTCTGTAAAAAATATTTTCTGTCACTACTTACTTGTAATAAACAAAAATTAAAACTTCTCTATTATCCCATCAAACCTTCAATGAGGCTTCGCAGATAGTTGTGGGCGGTCACCAGTCTGACCACTAGTTAATAGACCGTAATTTCGTGTAATTGTTGTTTGGGAGGCCTTCCCAAAGTTTCAAATATAATGCGGTTGAAACTCTATTTACTACGGGGTTTGGATTTGATGTAAAGTATTGCCAGTATGAAACACGACTTCCAAAATGTGTAACCGTATCTCTTAGTTTCAAGGGTCAATTTTCATCAACATTATTACATACAGGGTTATTGGTATAAATAAATAAATAATAAATAAAAAAGTATTTATTGCCTAAAATTAAAAAAAAAAAATTACACATTAATGCTGGGTACACACACATCAAGCCAACGAACGCCAACGGACGGGCAGCGTCCCGTTTCGTTTCAATAAAATAAAACGAGACGCAGCACATCTATATACGAGTATATGTATATTATATCTATGTATAGTGTGTGATAAGCCAAGAGGGGGTCACTAGATTCATTATGAACAACTTTAAGTATAGAGCCAAACCAAAATACGTCGCCTTTCCCCCGAGGCGGCTGGCAGAGGTGTACAACACCTACACTTCACCGGACGACATTCAGTCCGTAATGAGACAGGGGGCGAGCCTTTCGCCATACACCGGGCTCCGGTCATGTAGCAGATGACATACAATACGCACAAATGTTCGCACAATGAAGAAATTGGTGCGTGCCTACGGCTGGGTCCGAACCCGCTCTCTTTCGCTTGAGAGGCGGTCTGTCTCGGGCTAGGCTATCATCGCTTAAAATCTTGTAAAAAAATCAGCTGTTTCATACAAACATTTTATTAATCGTCGACAAAATATATGGAGCAGCTGTTTTTTTTTATCGATTTCGTAGTCGTTACCGCCATGGTAAAAGTTATTCATAATGTACGTAGAAGTAACGTATGTAGAGAACGTATGTAGAGTACTATGACCCCCTTTCGGTTAGTGCAACCTTTCCTGATAACCCTGTAAAGAGCGTTGCTTGTCTATGTAGCATTTACCAGCTTTACAGTTTTTCTGCTAGTCCTCGCCTTCTTTTAGTGTGCCATCAAATGCCATGTCTGCTTTCATTTTAACCGACTTTAAAGAGGAGGAGGTTCTCAATTCGTTTGTATATTTTTTATGTTTGTTACGCGATCATTCCGCTAATTGACGTGCTCACAAAATTTCACGACAATCGGTTGAGGAATGCGACCTGTAGAGGAAGACAGACGTTGGCCGTGAGGTCCACAGTTCACAGAGCCAATAGTCGTTTTCATAGCCAAGTACGAATTACTAACTCAAATCAAATCAAATCAAATTTTATATATAAAAAGCTTACAAATTTTACTTATAGATAAACCTTAAAAATATAAGGGTAACATTAGTAAATTTGTCTTGTAGCACCTACACTAAGAGCATAAATATTCTTGTGCTGTAGGTGACTACATTCCTTCATTTTTTTTTACAAAGTGTAGGCGTACTATGGGTGTGCAAACTGTGAGTGCGTCAGTATGTGTGTGTGTGTGTGTGTGTTTCTGTATATGCAGTGAAAATTAGTTCTATTTTAAAACTAGAAGTATGTTTTCTGTATCATCATAATTTAAGTTCTCTAGCCAATTATTGACAGCTAATTTAGCATGTCTACTATTAGATGTTTTAGATTATTTATGATTCTACCAGCTTTGTTGTACAAATATAATAATAATAATAATAATACGTTTATTATGGAACAAACAACACAAGGTATTACAAATTTACCGATCGATGACACCTGCAGAAGTGTAAAACTGAGTCACAGATGTCAACGCCCTCGTCCGAAGATTTTCACAATAGTTCCGTAATTATTCTAAATTAACATCTTTTAAAAATAAACTACATAAAAAATAATATACAAAAGAAGAATTGTTCAAACAAGTAACATTAAATAAATACCTATAAATAATAATATGGACCAAGGAAACACTGATGTCGATGAGCAAGAGCAGAGTTTAATCTAGCCAAGGTAAATACTTTTCCATTATCATTGATTCCACCACTTATTCAATCAATCAGATACTTGTTACACGTATTCAAAAACTCAAATCCACCGTATCTTCGCAACACAATAAAATCATTTCACAAAGCAATCCAGAATTACCGTTCAAAAATCCTATTTAACATGCCTATCTACAATGTGTATTCTTAACAATGAATCAACGAATAAAATACTGTATGGAACAAATTTATTTGCTCCGGGTTCTGTAGCAAATTGATTGGTTATGCGAAATTATGTAGGTATGTAGTATGTAGGCATACTTATGAAACTAGTTTATTTTACAGTTTATCTTTGTAATAGCAAAATTAATTTTAATGACATTTAGCACATTACAAATATACCTATAGTTTATACCTTGCATTATTTTATCTTGGGAAGTGTAAGTTCTTATAAGAGAGCGGGCAAACATGCGAAGCGGTACCGTCTGCGGTTTGCAGGTTTGACAGCTATCCTGTCAGGATAGCTTTGACAGGATAGCTGTCAAACCTGCAAACCGCAGATGGGTATCAGGGATACCACAAAAATGCGCGGATGTGACCTCACGTATAGGATGCGCAGCTCTTACTAAAGCAGGTGCCAGGTACGGCTTTTTACGTGCATGGATCCATCCCATCACAGGCCTGCGTCGAGGGACTTCACAGAGTGACCCCACAAGCGTGCTAACCAAAAGCATTAGCGCACGTCCTTATACTGTACTATACTGGTGGGTACTGCATATACTCGTACTACTGCACAGCTAGCACGGGCCGAAGAGAAATTGTCTTTCCATCATTAGCCGCTCTTTAGATGTGAAAAAGCTAGAATACGGATATGTTAGTCTTTTACACGCCGAATTCATCAGGCGTTCCCACGCTGCGTCGTCCAGTTCGTGGTCGCCACTCAAGAATCTTTCTGCCCCATCGGCCGTCGTTTCTACGAGCGACCCACACTGGCACCTGCCCACTGCCACTTCAATTTGGCAATTCTTCGGGCTATCTCAGTTACTTTAGTTCGCCTGCGGATTTCGTCATTTCCGATTCGATCTCTCAGGGAAACACTGAGCATAGCCCGGTGACCTAAGCGACCACGTCACTGTTCCGTAAATCATCACTGGCATCACACACTGATCGAAGACTTTCGAATTAAGACACTGCGGTATTCGGGAAGAGAATGATCGGCAGCTTCCTAAGCGCTACCCAGCCGAGTTGGATTCGACGACTGACCTCTTTCTTGAAGTTGGACCTACGTAGGTAGACAATTATGTCTACCTACGTAGGTCCAGGTTGGAGACTCTGCAATCGAAGTTGTTGCTGATTACATCAACAACTTCGATTGCAGAGTCTCCAACCTATACTGGAGTGGGTGCAACATGGACGTTCGACATGAGTTTCGTCTTGTCTATGTTCATTTTCAGACCCACTTGTTAAGAGGATCTGCTGAGGTCATCGACCATTGTGCTGAGGTTTTCCAAGGTCTCAGCCGCGACTACTATGTCGTTGACAAATCGAAGGTAAGAAGGTACATACAATCGCCATTGACACTGATCAATTAATTCTCGCGGGATTAAAATGGTAAAAAGGCAATTTGTCTCCGCGCCATGCTGTACACTGTAAAGTACTACCCAATAGACTGCAGTCAATGGCTTTAGCAATCTGTCAGTAGCTATTATTAAAATTAAAAACGGAACCCTAAAACCTCAACAAGGCTCTATTCACACGCGTTGTTAGCCGCTAAACAATCGATGAGTTATTATCACTCGCTCGCAGGCCTCCTATTCAAGAACGACCGAACAAAAAGGAGGGAAAAAATTATATTCACCTGTTCTATTTTTCCATTCGTTCTATTTATTGCCCATATGAATTGTGAATAATTCAGCAGGAGCCGCGAGCGTGATTTGTTCCCACCGTGTTTTGTTTCTTCAAAGAGAACAAGGCTGGCTGTAGGGGTGAGAGTTTTTGGTATTTATTTCTGAGCAGGGTAAGTGGATTGTTTCAAGCAGAATATTTGTGATTTTAATTCTGATAATTGTTGAAATAATTGTTCAATTAAAAATTGTTTTTTAAAATCGATGATTTTTATGAAGCTAGATTATAGGTAAATACCTAATGTATACGAAATGTAACGGAAATGGTGTAGTATATCAGTATGTGCGATTGTCTGTTCCTAAATTTGAACTTCGGATTTACTGATTTTTGAATACACAATATTGTTGGCATCATCTTAACATCGGAAGCAGGACCATAGACCAAATTTTGAAGTCAAATTTAAAAAAAAAAACACATTGTGCTTGTAAAAAGAAATATTAGGCAACCCTATTCGTCATTTCAGAATATCCATTGTTTTTCGAGCTCCAGCTTCAATAGAAACGATTCGGTAACGAAGTCACAGAGCTCTAAAGTGACGCCTTTGAAATCTTTGTTGTGGAATTTAATGGCATTACCTACCTTTAATAGGCGAGGTTTTCATAAACCCGAGCGAAATATTGTTGTGATTCATTTTAATTTTCAAAGTTTTTCGCTTTTGAGAGTATTGTTTTTATATTTTATTCCTTAATAGGCTGCGTTTGGCCGCCATCTTGGCAGTCATGTTATTTGATTTCTTTTATGTTAGAAGAAACTTAGAAAAAATAATGAGAAAAAATTGTGAAACAATTATATTGAAAATAAGAAAGAAGAATGAATATCCTCCCACAATATATGTAAGTTTATGTTGAGGAAGGAAAACAGCTGCTCCATAAATTTATGTTATGATGAATGAACTTTTTATATGGAACACCATTTAACACACATTAATTAAATAAATAATTAATGTAACACACACATTTTTATATGATATATATTTTGCGATTTCAGAGTTGGGTCTATAGTAAAAGTTGTTCATTGCCTTTTGGCTTAGTACACCTTTCCTGATAACCTTGTATACTGAATCGTCCTATTTTTATTGTTAAGGTCTTGTCTCCTTGGGAAAATGTAGCAGGTTCGATAAATTCGTTGCAATAAAAGAAAATGTATCTGTTCACAACTTTATTCCGTCGTATGTTAGGTACATTATTCACTAAAATCACTTTCAATTTAATGCACAGTTAGGCGAAATGTTATAATTATACAAGGTTTTTAACCCTTTGACCGGCCCAGACGGATTTATCAGACAACATGTTTGAACCGATTCCATTTAGGATGATTTTTTGGTTCCATTCAATTTGAATCTCTCGTATTTTAACGTGATTTGTCTTTTTCGAGCGAGTTAAAAATTGAAAAGAAAGAAAAAGACAAAGCTCTGTATAACTTTTCCGAGGCTATACAATGTGCAAGCAAGTATGACAATGAACTTGTCTTTCTTCGTACCAGGCGACGTAATTTTTTTTTTTTGTTTGATAAATCCCTTTGAGGCGTTAAAAAGGTTAAACTAAACGGTAAATTTTATACAGATTTATTTCAATTCCATTTCTGAATTCCACATAATAAGAGTCAATTTATATTGCACGATTAATATTAGGACATAATATTATCTATAGAATCTGGCTGAGGTAAAGATAGTTCAAAATAAAATTTAAACTTTTCACGGATTGTTAAATTTAATAAAAGTAAATTTACGCAATTTTAAATTAAATTAAATTTAAGCTATAAACAATTACGGGATTTTATTCCATCGCAAACTTTAGTAAAAAGTTTCATAAATATTAAAGTTTGCAATGTTTTTTCACAATTTTTTTTTTACGAAATTTATTTTAGGTTCGAACAATATTTATTTTTAAAGTATCTTCACCCTAACCATTTTATGTATCATTTTATAACACACACATTATTTTTTAATCTGTACCTAAGTGATTTACAATAATTTTACGCACCATCAATTGTTTTATATCTTATCAACTTAAGGTGTCGCGTTCCTTTATTTTAACGTCATTAAAACGCGGCACCTTAAATTATAAATCTAGAAGATATTTTACAATTTTATTTTAATCATGAAATTAACGTTAACTATCATCAACTTTGAAACGGTAAATAATACAAACAAAGAAACTTAGTCGACCGAGCGAACGTTAGCGAACGAAGCGTCTATGCTTCAACTTCGAAAAAATGCTTTCGAATGTTCAAATTCTGTTAGGATTTGTCTTACTCTACAGGTCGCATTTCTTGAAATGAAATGAAATGAAAATATATTTATTGCCAAAGTAAAAAAAACACAA
This sequence comes from Peribatodes rhomboidaria, assembly GCA_911728515.1. Lineage (NCBI taxonomy): Eukaryota > Metazoa > Arthropoda > Insecta > Lepidoptera > Geometridae > Peribatodes > Peribatodes rhomboidaria. The sequence continues at coordinate 7,723,970 of OU452188.1, read as the reverse complement.
TGGAAATAATTAGGTACAATAGGCAGATAACTACAGTGGCAATGGGAGTAAGGTCAGCACTGAGCTGCGTAAAACTAGATCAGTATGCAAGGCTGATGTTCAGCTTACCCCTAGACTCGAATTGAGATGTTCGTCGAGGGTATAGTCATATAATATTTCGTAATATTAATTCTTAAAATTTCTTAACCGATTCTTTTAAAATGCTGTGTTATTTTTTTCTTCCAAAACAATCTGTTTAATCATCAACCTGCTCACAAAATTTCACGAGAGTCGGTTGAGGAATGCGACCTGAAGGGAGGACAGACAGACGGAGGACGTCGGCTGAGAGGTCTACAGTTCACAGACTAGTATTATGTTGTAACAAAATTTAATATAATAATTTTGTTTATGTACTGACAGAGCATGTCTCGCCCCTACTTCTATCTCGCTCTGGCTGCTAAGCTTACGATAGTCTACACTAAGATTGAAGAGTATTGCGAAACATGTTTGAGTCAGTCAGTACCCGGATAGTATAAATTAAAAAAAAATTGGGCAATAATTGTCTTCCATGCACAAATACATTTAACACTTTTATATTGTAAAGGTACATCTCTATTTAGTTATTTATATTATTAAAATGTTCAATTATTGTTATGACTTTAAATTTAACACTAGTAAAACGTGGCGACAATATGAACGCTATCGAATATTTACAAACGCAATAGTTATTTACAACGTTTTAACCTACATAATCAGTCTATGTTAACAATAAGTATGAACTCTTAACTGGGTGAGAATCTTTTTCGATAACATGGAAATCATACAGGGTTATTCGAAAAAAATATTATTATGCCAAACCAAAAAGAGGTCCAATTCACTACGGAACACTTTAAAAAATCATAAAATAAAAGGTAATCAAATGATTACAATATGAATGTAAATACATTCCAACTTTGATCGTAAACATTTTAATTATTTACACCCTCCGTCCAGGTCTGACTTTTTTATGTAATAGCTGATTTTCGGTTTCAGAGACCAGAAGTAATAGTGGGGAGTTAATAAGTACAGTCATACAATAACCTCATTTCAGCTTGTTCCAATAACCCTGTGTGTATAACATTATGTAACAAAGAAATCGAAACATTGACAAACTATACAATATACATCAATGAAATTAAACAACATACTTTACAAATATACAAAAATTGCTTTTAACCCTGAGACAAATCGTTTATACAATAATGTAATTATAAATAACAATGACTATTATAATTATATACGAGGTCTACACCAGCTATCTAATAACTGTATAACTTTGTAACAAGAATTGTAGAAAGAGCTGTAATAGCAACACCAATATCGTAGGCAGGCGCGTTTCGGCAGCTGCACCTGTGAAAAAAAAAAAGAATAAACCCAAATATATCTTAAAATACTGAAATTCAATTAACTACCAGTCAAATTAGAGGTTCGCGTAAATAATTATAATATGTGATCGTACTTCTAACGAAATCACAAACAAGTAACATAACTATAAGAAAAAAAAACCCCGCCTGTAAAATATTGTACCCTATGTTACATATGTTACTATTTCCACTATCAAGACGATTCAAATGACACCTCACATGTCGGAATCAATCAGACTGTTTAGGCTGTAGACCGTGCCAAAGAATCCACATACACATGTACATACATACCCTCCTTGCGCAGTCAAAAAATAAACTAGTCATTAAAAAGATTTCCATTTTCTATGGAAAGAAATTTTTTTTGGTTGGGTCCGATACTGAAAGTTGTTTATGATGATATTATTGCATGTTTTGAGCTAACTATTTTATGCTAATAACCCTGTACAATTTTTTTTAAATCATCTTAGGTATTGCCTCACCTGTAAAACTTCTTCCTAATGCAGAAGCTGGATTAGCACTACGTTCCCGTAATATTAGCGTGTGACTGGTACCACTCCACACGTCGAAAATCGATGCTTCACATCTGCAAAGAAATTGTAGTTACAAAAATGATCTAAGTAAATTGACAGTCTTACTGGAAAAATGAAAAAAAAAAAAAACAAGATGGCTGCTTTACAAAACAAATATTCGAACAAAATTAATTAAAACATTAAAACATTCGAATCGTAATAGATAGGTAGGTGCTGTTATTTAGAGGTTTGTAGTTGGTAATCTAACCTAATTGCAGGAAAAAACCTGGAGAGGATAACTAAAATTCTAGAATGCCGTTTTATGTGTACTCTGTAAACGACATCGACAAGTGACAACGAGATGTGACGATCGTTGTATGGCGACAGGCTCGCGGGGGCGAGCCTGTCGATATTCAGTCCTAAATGTGACAGGGGTGTCACATTTGGGACTGAATATCGTCCGGCGAAGTGTAGGTGTTTGTATTACACCTCTGCTAGCCCCTTCGGGGGAAAGGCGTGACGTTATGTACATAATGTAAAGATTGATTGCATCATTGCTCATTTATTACCATCGATGTATATTATTATTATAAATGTGCTGGGTATGTATGTAATAATATTTCGTCACAGGTTCGTCCGAACACAGTTGTGTGCAAAGCGAGAAAGCTATCCTCTTCAAGCAATGTGGCGTTGCATGTTTTAATAGTATAAATAAAAAAATCGGGACATTTTTTACACACTGTCCCCTAACCCCGAACTAAACAAAGCTTGTACTATGGCTGCCAGAGACTGATATACTTACATATATATTTTTAAATACATACTTAAATAGATATTAACATCCAGACATAGAACAAACACAAATGTTCATCACTTAAATGTTTGTCCTAGGTGGGAATCGAACCCACGCCCCCAAGCTCAGAAGGCAGGTTCACTACCAACTGAGCCACCAAGGCAGTCAAATTTGGTTAGACGACATAGCTAATGCTTTAGCGCTTCAGCAAACCAGTCAGGCCACGGCGAGCAGACCCCGTCTCATCAAATTGCATGACGTTTCTCTCGCCACTGTTTCTCTAGTACGTAATACTTAATCTCAATGGTTATTACCGTATCATTAAGGTAGGCACTGGAGACTGAACAGCAGCTTCTAGCTCTAATGTGGCTAAACTGGACGCGTAGCCGTTACTGTAGTTTAAAACGTGGTTAGCCGTGAACCCGGGCACCTGTGAGGACCAAAAAGTTTCCATTTGAGACCACACTTGACCAAATTACATTAAACCCTTTGGATGGCACGGGTCGTGCAGAGAAAGTTTGATTTCTACACCAAGTTTGACATTTTTGAAAATTTAGCTATTTCTCAATTTTGAAAATCATCTTTAAGGGCTACTTGCAGAAAAAACGGAGTTAAATTCTTAAACTCTAGGTTAATTAACTCGGAGTTAAAATATTATAAAATTTTACTCTAATAACAGGTTTGCTTCTAACTTTTGGTAAATTTTGGTAATTACGATTTATCGGGTTAACCTTTGCGGAGCAGTTAATTCCGAGTTAAAAAGATAACCCGAGTTTCTGCAAGTGCCCCCAAAAAAATACATAATCTTTGATTTATTATAAAAATATATATATTTACTGTTTAGTTAAAATAATCCCTTTAATATATTTTATTAATTTTTATTAACTATCTTTGATATCGCGATTCAAACTATGTCCTGGGGTGTTATTCTGGGACGTGCGATATTGTTTTGGTCACTTTCTCTCTCGTTAAAAAAGTCACAAGTGAAAAAGTAATGAAGATAATATCGTATGCGCCAGACCTAGGCTCCAGGGGGCCTACCATGACATCTAATTACCATGATGGTTACGTTTTGTTTTCGACGCTGCGCGACCATGATCCTTATTGCGCGGAGATACGATTCACGGTCGCGCAGTAAAACAAAACGTAACCAGGCTTTAAGATGTCAGGTAGGCTCCCTGGCTTCCAATCCAAATGGGATGTAGTCCGATGTAACCGTTCCGAAGACGGGTCTGAGCAGTAGCGCACTTGTAGCGCATCACTCAACTGCCGTCTTTGTACTTCTTCACTCTACAAAACTTCAAGGCTAGAGTGAATAAGTACCTTATAGGTCGTCGTGCTCTATCTTAGATCACGACGTCGCTTAACATCAGGCGAGTTGGTGGTCAAACGCCGACCGACGAAAAAAAAATACTAAGAAACTACGAAGCTAAAATAATTTGACGATCACTCACCATTTGCTCGTTGACGTACCACGTGATGTTCGCTGCGGGGAGTGAGGGGGGCGAGGAACAGTTTACTCTGATGTGGTCGCCACCGATGTATGACATCCGATCCGACGACACGTTCGGATTTATTAACGGGGGCTCTGTTCAAAGAAAAGTTATTTAAATGATAAATTAGCTAAAGTAGGCAGATTTGTTATAGTGGTTGGTTTTTGTTGTAGAGTCTGTCAGGGCAACTGGTAAGTGACATAACATTGTCTATGTCAAATATTATGAGTATAAATTTATATGATAGCCTCGTTGAGAATGCCCGCCTCTCAAGCCAGAGGTAGCAGGTTCGAACCCAGTTCAAAGGCACGCACCAATTTGTTCATTGTGTGAACAAATGTGCGTATTGAATGTCACCTGCTACATGACTTGACCCCGGTGTATGGCAACAGGCTTGTCCTCTGTCACATTTGGGACTGAATATTGTCCGGCGAAGTGTGGGTGTTGTATTACACCTCTGCCAGCCCCTTCAGGGGGATAGGCGTGGCGACGATATGATATAACGTTAGTCAGATGCACGTTTCATAAACGCTTGTTTTGCAAAATACCTAAAAAAAAAAATATTCTATGCCACACTATAACACGTGACCATGATTTCTCGTAACATTTATGAAGCAAACACGTCTCTAATTTTCAACGAAATATTACCTAAATAACCATAGACATAATATTGTTTTTCATACTAGACTTGACATCTCGATCAGACATATTATAGTAAGTAATACACCGCAACGATGCTAGCCAGCGTTTTCATTTCCAGCCATTCTCACTTACACGTAGTTAGGCTCTAGAAAAGATAACACGTGCTTTGTGTTAAATATTGCCTAATATAAAAAAAAAGGACGAACTCACTCACGTTTGTTCTGTTTCGATGAAGTAAGTTCCGATTTTAGAAAAAAAAACCGCAAGATTTAACATTTTTAGAAGAAAAACAAAAAAACCCGACTGCAAAGTTTTAGTTTTTAAAATTACCGATTTAGGTAAAATGTTGTACCCTATACCACTTTCACTATCCTGACGATTCAAATAACACCGCACATGTCGAAATCCATCAAGCTATTTGGACTGTAGGGCGTGCCAAAAAAACCTCATACGTGCACACATACCCACATACATACAAACATTCTTCTCTTCTTGGTCGCTACGCTCTTGACAGAGCGGTCGTGGTTGTCATGCAGTATTGTTATTGGCAGGGGCTGATGTAATGCGCCTCACAATATCTCGCCATGTCTCTCTGCTCGAGGTCATTCTTGTGCACTCATGCACGGGACCACCCACAGCAAACATACTTACATACAAACATACTCAGATGCATATATGCTCGAAAAACATAACACTCCATCTTGCGCAGTCAGGTACAAATATTCACCGCCTCATGCTCCTGTGTGAATTATAGCCGTTCGACTAAATGTGTTCACGATAGCAACTCTATTTTTTTTCTAAATGGAAATAACACAAGTATCAAACGTCTTGGTAACTGGCTAAACTGTTTTGTTACATCGAAAACAAATCTCGAAATTGAAGCCAGCACAGATGTTATTCAACACTGCCGTCTGTTTTCGTAATATTTCCTCCGTTTTCAGAGCCTTTTATTAGGTACGCTGAAATATTGCATATTCAAAACGCAGCTGGCGTTTTGTTAGAAAAAAAATTGAACTTAAACAAACGTGCCAGTTCGTTTAATTCCGGAATGGGGAATGGATTTTTGTGACTGCGAATTATTCACGAATATCGATTAAAATAAAGTATTCGGTTTTTGAGAAACGAAGTTTGTTCTACGAGATACGTAGTATAAAGTATGCTATTGTATCAACAATATCTAAAAACAAAAACAAAATAGTTAACCAAAAATGAATCCCCATTGAAACAGCTTCGTGGCTTGTTTTCTTTGTATATTTTCCGATCGAGCTTCAACAAGGAAAATAACAAAACATGGAATACTACTTATTGTAGACTAGCTGTGACCCACGGTTTCAGCGGAACCGTTATTTTTTAAAGATGAAAAAGTAACTCTTACTTTTTTCTGTACCCTTGAAAACGTTTATGCAAAATTCCATAATAGTCATTTAAGTTCATATTCTTTACTCTGGTGGGAGGCTTCGGCCGTGGCTAGTTACCACCCACCGGACCAAGCCATGCCGTGAAATGACTTAGTCGTGTTTCGGGATGTAGTCCGGTGTAACCGTTCCGAAGTCGGGTCTGAGCTGTAGCGCACTTGTAGCGCCTCACTCAACTGCCGTCTTTGTACTTCTTCACTCTAGTAAACTTGAAGGCTAGAGTGAATAAGTACCTTATAGGTCGTCGTGCTCCATCTTAGACCACAACGTCGCTTAACATCAGGCGAGTTAGTGGTCAAACGCCGACCTATTATACATAAAAAAAAAAAAAAAATTAAGTCAATTGAGCTAGGGCTAGAAAACGTAACAAACAAACAATCTAATTTACATTTGTTTTTATAGTATTAAGAAGTGAGGATTAGGATTTATTCATTAAAGAGTAAGAGATATATTTTATTTAATTATTCTTTGTAATACAATCCTAAAATGAAACAACCAAACAAGCTACTTTACATTTGTTTTATAATCTCAAAAAGTGAGTTTAAGGATTTATTCATTAAAGAGTAAGAGAGATATTTTATTTTATTATTCTTTGCAATACAATCCTAAAACGTAACAAACAAACAAGCTACTTTACATTTGTTTTATAATCCTAAAAAGTGAGTATGAGGATTTATTCATTCAAGAATAAGAGAGACCTTATATTTTATTATTCTTTGCAAAACTATCCTAAAACGTAACCAGCAAACAAGCTACTTTACATTTGTTTTATAATTTTAAAAAGTGAGTATGTGGATTTATTCGTTAAAGAGTAAGAGAGATATTTTATTTTATTATTCTTTGCAATACAATCCCAATCAACGTAGTGTAATAAGGAAAGGGTATCCTTCAAAATTTGAGTGAAAAAAGCTGTACGTATTTAGTATTGGTTAAAAGCAACAAGACATCTCGCACTCAGCCTGTTCGTCATTTACCCCATTCTTTATAGCGAGACTATAAGGGTGCGTATCCACCGGTGATGTGTGAGGAAAATGAACGAAATTCAAGAAAAAAAAAAACTACGAATAGAATCACTTCGCTGGATAAATGAAGTGATCCTATTGGTCAAAGCGCTGTGTAAATAAAATTATTTATTTATCTTGTTAATTGCCAGTACACAGTGTTGCTTAGTGCTTAGAGTAATTACAAGTACAAAGACCCTGTTGGGCGCTGAAAAATGGGTTTACGTACCTAATTATCATTTTGTGAATTTCCTTTTTTTGACGAAGCGATGATAGCCTAGTTGGAGAAGACCCGCTTCTCAAGCCAGAGGCAGCAGGTTCGAACCCAGCCGATGGCACGCACCAATTGGTAATTGTGTGAACATATGTGCGTATTGTATATCATCTGCTACATGACTGGAGCCCGGTGTATGGCGACAGGGTCGCCCCCTGTCACATTTGCGACTGAATATCGTGCGGCGAAGTGTGGGTGTTGTATTACATCTCTGCCAGCTCCTTCGGGGGAAAGGCGTGAAGCTATTATTTTTTCTTCCGTATCGCTTATATTATTCATACATCTCTGATGGATACGCCACTAAAGGTGCTTACACACGGCGCCTTTGTAGTAAAGCAAACGCGCGTTTGCGAAATGCAAGACTGTTTTCAGACACTTGAATTAAACGGGCGCTAGTATCGATACAGATGCGCGTTTGCATTGATGTCGTATTCCATTTGAATCGATACTGTACCGCATTTGACTCGATACTATATTGCATTAGCATCGATTTTGAATTGTATTTGCAGATAAACTACGATTGTATCACTCGTAGTACTGCAAGAAACTTAGTATAATTACTAATAGGAAACTAAAACCCGATTTTCAAAAGTTGGCTAAGCTACGCCTGATATAAAGATAAATGTAACAACACTTCGCAATCCGAATCCGATAAAAATAGGTCTAGTCGTTTTAGCAGTAAAGCGTGACCAAGTAATTAGACATAAATTAGACATACATACATCCTAATTTAAATCCTATTCTAATCAGAATCAGCCTATCATACCCTATCCGAATGCAGAAGTGAGTTCGTTTGTTTGTTTGTTACGCTTTCACGCCTTTGCTACTTACTGAACCCATTTTCATGAAATTTTGTATGCCTGGAGTCTAGAATAGGACATAAGGTACTTTCCATTCCTAAAAAAAACGATTCCTGCGGGACCGTGGTTAAAACCGCGGGTCACAACTAGTGCGCACTGAAAAGTAACATAATTAAAAGTAAAACAAAAACCCGGCTGCAAAATGTTGTACTCTAAGTCACTTCCACTATCAAGACGATTCAAATGACACCTCACATGTCGAAATCAAGCAAGCATCAAGCTGTTTGGGCTGTAGGGTGTGCCAAAGAAACCTCATACATACATCCCACATACAAACACACTTACTTACATACATAGGTACATGCACTAGACAACCAAAACCCTCCTTGCATAGTCGGTTAAAAAACTTTACCCGGCTACGGCAATCAGGCAAAAAACGATCAGCGTCTGTTAGTATTGCAACCGCATCGCGCCTGAATCACAGCAAAACTTGCCATGTGCAACCGCCTTACCCCATCCTTTTCAGCGAGACTGTAAAAATTCACTCCACCCCACTCGTTTACCCCACATTGCTCGGGCGGAAAACAATTATTTACGTTGATCGCTAAAAGCCCTGGTGTTACCCTACATTTTTCAAAGCGGAACAAATTAAACGAACTTTCCAGATGCGGGCGAAGATTTTTCTTTAAATCGAACTTCAGAACTTTAAACATGCTTAAGCTCTTTTAAGAGAGTTAAGGAAGAACCTATGTATTATAAAACTGAGTTAAAGTTATTTATTAAGAATTTTGATAAGCAGTACTATGATTGAGCGCTACTGTGGTTAGGATGACACGTAAAATAAGCCTCTATTGTCTTCAACAACTGCTAAGCTATGGTAGAGGAATTTGAGCGGCTTAGAAAGTCTGATGGAAAAAGAAAGAGAGAAAGAAAATAGGTTTATTCATAGCAATATAATTACTTTTACAAAATAAAAATTCCAACTTAGGATACTTAAATATATACATAACCCTTATGAGTATCAGGGTTTAGCTACACGTTCTATATAAACTTGCTTTTTGGACGCTACTTAATTTTGTCTCTCACGCAATGCATGAATCTTTTTTTAACCGACTTCCAAAAAGGAGGAGGTTCTATGTTCGTCTGTTTGTATATATTTTTTGTGTATGTTCATCCATATTTGCGCCAGTTATAAACTGATTAAAAACTTATAAACCAATTAAAAACTTATTTCTTGCACTTCCGAAGTGATCCCATATTAATTTTGTCGAAATCGGTCAATCAGTATTTAAAATATTAATAAAAGCCTAAAAATTGTTTACATGGATGACGAGAAGTCGGTTATTGAGCTTTGTTTTTAAATTACTAGTTTAAATTGAGACGCATTCTTCAAGTAATGAATAAAATATAATGCATAAATAAAAATATAAACATCATCATGTATATGGTGCGGTTTACGCAGCGCTAGAAACTACACCGGTTCGACACTGAGTTAGCGCCCGAACACATCGCAGCGACTCGTGCACAACTTCATTGTTGTTATTGTGGAAAGAAACTAACAATAATTGAAGACATTAATAACCTAAAATAACAAACAGGTGCTTACTGGACAAACGTTTTAAACAAGGTATTAGGAATTAGTATAGGACACTTTTATTTGATTTATATTTTCTTTTAGTTGAGGCGATGTGATTTTAGTTGATGGTGGATGTGAGCACCAAGACAAACCATTTGGTTTTTTGGTGCAACACCTAAATATTATTACAAAAATTTATAAAGTACAAAAATTTTAAGGGAAAAAAAGTTCTATTTTTATTCTAAAAAAAGGAACCCTTTTGGTAAGAACTTGATATCTAATTGTAAGCCACAGCCAAAAATTACTCTCCCGACAAAAACGTAGAGCTCACTACGAGTAGATCAATCTAAAAGCTCTTTTAAAAAAGTTACTAGTTTGAGTTATTGGCCCTTTAAAAGTTAATCAAGAAGTTACAGCACTATTAAACTTCGCGCGCGCTTCATCATCGTTCCTTTATCACTCGATTTTATCTTTTCATTAATAGTTCCATCAATTCTGCGCTATTTTTATGTTCCAATGTTTTCTATGAAGAAATATTTGGGGTTGATAAATATTTTTTTGAAAGTTTATGATTTTGGTTGGATTCTAAAAGCTTTTTGTGTTTGTTAGAAATCTATTAATGAGATGCTTACTGAAAATTAAACTCTCTTTTCTCTCTCTCTTAAGGTCTTCCTACATTTCTTAATTGTTACAAATATCATTCAAACAACATTGGTTTGATAACATAATTTTGTCTAAAGTTAGAAACCAACTCACAAAATATAACTGAGTTTATTATTCCATCGTCTCCATTTACACAAACAGATGACCTAATTGCTTAATTATTGAATTAACACAAGTGCACTCGCGCATTGCATTGGCCCAAGCACGATATTTAGGACATGTAACGAACTGACAGCGCGGTCTGTAACCACAACATTAGTAGAAAACTGAACTACATTGTTTTATGATTTAATGGGCCTACTATTGACCGCAACTCACTTGATGGATTGAGATGATGGGGAGTTAAGAGTGCGGCGACCACTTTAGACTAACTTCGCATTGGCTTAAGGCATTCTATAGCCATTTCGTCTAGAAGAAGATACGAGCGAAGAGAGCGAGTAATGATACTGACGAGCCTCTAAAGTTACCTACAGAGTTGACAAAGTGCAATTTCAATTTTTTTTAATGGCTTTTGCAGTTCTGTTATCATTCTTAAATAACTAAGAATTTCCCTCGTATTATGAATTCATCTAACAGTGATGTAGACAACCTCCCTATGTAATGTAATTTTTGATTTGCTTTCTCCACCTATTGAATAAATCAGTCAAAAGTGACCCCTTAAAAATGCGGATGTTTTTCATAGCTCTATTTTTGCTTGAGAACGTTTTTTAAAAAAAACCAAGAACATAGTGGCGGAGATATTGTTAATTTAATTGTAGGTACATGCTAAATTTCTTCATAATCTGACACATGGTTTACAAGAAATTTGAGTAGCGCATTTGTATGGAAATTTCAGAGCGTCGCGGCCCTCTTAAATGAAGCACACTTGCCCATGAGTTGCCTAGGGAGTAACTTTTGCCTTGAAGAGAACCAGAAACCCTGGTTAGCTATTACTGGGGCACTGCGAGGCAGGAACTGCGTTCTATTCTCTCGTTCACATCGTTTTTTTTAACATTCGTTACGTTTCACGCATTGCAGTTGGAACACACTATTTTATTCCATTTAAAGTAATTTTATTAGAAATGTTTGTAGTAATTTTAGTATGAGACAGAATGTTATTATATTAATCGATTAATAGTAATAAATAATAATTAAAAAATCGTTGCTGTCTTATTTAGCACAACGCTATCTCTTTTAGCGTAGAAAAAACAACAAACGGAATTTGACCGTAAACCTGCCTGTGCCATGCTTTCTATTTTAAAATCGCACGAAAAGCTTGAAAAGTTTCGTAGCTAATCCATACCTACAGTACTGTAGCAGTCTAAGACAAGAACAAATAAACGAGTGAATATCATCTAGACTCAGACAAGTCAGTGGTCAGTGGTGAAGGCCTCCCATCAGGAGAGTCAAAGGTCAAACGCATGCCTAAACCGTTGTAAAAAAAAACGACTTACCAACAACCACCATCTGAGCCGACTTTATGTCAGTGTGGAACAGCGGCGCGTCCGCAGACACCTCGCACTGGTACTCTCCTGTCAGCGTCCGGTCGACTTCTGTCAAAGTCACCCTGTTCTGGTCTGATGCTGCCACCTGTTTGAAGAATATCACATTATTGCTCTAGAAATAATTAGCCCGTGCCTCAAACTCTCGCAAAGTTTTTACTGTGACTAAGGCGAATCTTACTCTGTTCCACGATACGTAACTGTGCGCTGATTCGCGTTTTTGACGTTATCAGTTTGTATGGTAATGGTGTGTCTACATGTATGTCACAAAGTTTAAGTACTTCCACTCGTTGAACTTTGAGTTGAACTTAGTAGAATAGAATAGGCGGTGTATCTATCAGTTAGAGTTGGCCGACGGTTTTGAAACTTATTCCGCCAGGTTCAAAGAAAATGTTTGAATGGCAGATTACGCCATCGACAATACTATGCCGAGAATAGCGCAAACAAAGCTGGTGGTCATGTTTCGATACACCATAAAACTCGCAAGCTAGGTACAACCACAGACCAAAAAAAAATCTTTGGGAACAACACCCTAAAACGCTTTTCCGCGCGGGAGATTTGGCTCATTCCCACCATCTCAACCTCAGACACTGGCTGAATCGACCCCCACCAAATTCATGTAGTGGACGACTCACCTTAGGTGAATTTTTCAGTTGGTAAGTTGCCTAAGCATGTGTTTCAAGCACTGTCTCGCATAGCGTAGAGCAAAAGCTCGGCACCTTGTTTTTACAGTCTGAATGGTCATAGAGTAGATAGTGTAAAAAAATCCGCGAGATTTTTCCCCAGCAAAATAGAACACCATAGATCTACGACTATTAAGATGCAACGAAACGCAGACAACTGTGTGCTTAACGGTGTGGCGCGGCGAGACCTAAGTATCCACTCTTGCCAATTCTTGAAACTTCACTACTCAAAGCTTACCTTTGTTATTCAAACTAGTTAAGTCTTCAGTGCAAATTGGCTTATTTAAAACAATATTGTTAATAAACAGATTTGTTTTTCAATCCTCAAGTTTTAATCTCACAACTTTATTTACGTAGCCAAAAAAATCCACTGAACAAGTTACAATCATGGACGTGATCGCGCGCCGTGTACGAACGATTAAGCAAACACTAGAACAAGCCTCGCGTCACTGATCATATTTGTTATTGAAATTGGAGTATTCCGCATCCACGAGCGAAGCTTTTGTCGAAATATGCAAACGGAGCCTGGTGATTGATTGATTATTCGATAATTTGCAAACCAAATCTCGACCAGAGTCTGCTCGATACTGTTTGGACTTTGGTTTGAGTTATGATGCGAGGTGGTTTTTAGTATGCCTTTTACCGTAGAGGTATCATCATTCATCATTATCAGCCTATAATCGCCCACCGCTGAGAATATTTAGTGCTTTCTCCTTGTGACGTGTGTGTAGCATGGAGATGGTAAATGTGTGTTCGCTACATACGGCTCGTTCGCTTGTATGGCGCGAGTTGGCGCTAATGACATGTGCCTTTGGACTTACAAAATACAGGATTTCACTTATTAGAGGCACCCTGGACCTGACACGCATCTCCTCACCTCGTGCGGTAATGAACTTGTATGGATATGCGCTCACTACATCCACTCCGGATTGCTTCAGCGTAAGTTATCAAGGGGTGGACGGCGAGTGGCCGACTCGGTGACCACCCGCTGCCTGCGATTGGTACACGCGAGGACAAGAGACATTCGCTGACATACTATTTGAAAATTTGCTGACTACGCGAGGTTCATTGGTTGAGCACGCGGCGTCCACCCGTTGACTACCAGTTGACCATCAGTTAGGCGATCCCGAGTCGCTACAATGAGTTATAACCTTTAGACCTCTTCTTAGGGTTTATACGCGTTTTTTGTAATGAATATACCTAGTCGACCAAAAATCGAAAACAATTGATTTTCTTTACAGTTTTAGAGCAACTGCCTAAGTCCAATTGTTACTTTCAATTGTCTAATTTTCCACAACAGCCACCGCATACCAATATCTCAGTGTCCTTCCGTCTTGTAAGTATACCTATTACCAATGTCAATGTCATGGAACTTCTTAACAACTTTTTGTACTTACATCAACTTTGATCTCGGCAACTGGGAAGACTTTGGTCGCTGGTGACTCTTTAGGCACGTATCGGTAGAATTCTATCATGTTGCGGTACCATCGCAGTGAATACAACTGGGCACCTGCGAACAAAATAAATACGGATATTGTCGCCAAGCAAGCGTCTAGCGCATTTTGACTGCCTCGGTGGCTCAGTCGGTAGTGAACCCACGCCCTCTAGCTGAGAGAGAAGGTCTTTCTCAGCTAAGGGCGTGGATTCAACAATTTCACTTTTGCGCTAATAGTTTTAGTTAAGATAGGAAAAAGATTAGGATGTATCAATCAATCAATCCTAGGATTAGGATAACTAAAATTATGAAAAAATTTGGATGTATTCCTATCCTAATCCTATGCTAACTAAAATTATTAACGCGAAAGTTAATTCATTCGTTTGTTTGTTTGTTTGCTAATTTGTTAACTAAAATTATGAAAAAAATTGGATGTATTCCTATCCTAATCCTATGCTAACTAAAATTATTAACGCAAAAGTTAATTCGTTCGTTTGTTTATTTGTTTGCTAATTTGTTACACTTTCACGTCTTAAGTTTACGCACTCGCACTAATCAAAATGTTTTTAAGGCGACAATGTTTATCGCTGAAGTGTCCAAACAAGTACCTAATACTCAAGCTCCTCGACGTATCGTGTGAGTCTCGGTGGTTAATAATAATAATAAATTTATTTGACACGAAAAAAATTTGTACAGTGTTTGATAGCCTCTAGCTACCACGGTAGGATACCCTGTGTTGTGGTAGCTAGTACTCTTTCAGTTGTTTGCACTATATTTGCAATTTTACATCATTTGGACACTATAATACTACACACAATATAATTAACATATGAATTTATTAAATTATTACAATCGTATTATGAATTTTTTTAACGTTAGGAGTTAGATGGGTAAGAAAGTGTAATGCGTTAGAACCAGTGTGAGTATGTATGTATGTGTGTATGTATGTATGTGTAATGGTATATATGTATGTTAGTTTACTGTTTTTAATAATTCTTCAGTTTCCTTATAACTCAAGCTACTCAAATAGTGTTTCACTTTCTTTTTACAGTTAAGCTATGTATATTAGCTTAGCTAAGGTGTATTAGCTTGTTACAAGCTCTTCTATAGGAGCCACTGAGATTTCAGCCTTATACTATACATTGATTGAACACATACCTTCTAGCTCATACGTGCACATAAGCTCAGCGTTGTTGCCTGTTAAGACAGCCGTTGGGACATGAATTTGCAGAGATTTCAACGAATTCACTGTACCTGTTGACAAATCAGAGAACATGATTTTAATTTGTTAGACATTTTGACAAGAAGAAGAATAACATAAAAAGCATAGCTGACAAAACCGACTTCCCGTCATACATGTAAACAATTTTTAGACTTTTGTAGATAATTTATTAAAAAACTGCTTGACCGATTTCAATAAAAAAAATTTGAGACACCTCTAAAGTATGGTCTACCAAACAAAAAAGAATTATTAAAATCGATTCATAATTGGCGGAGTAATCGTGTAACAAACATGACATAACATATCGTCACGCCTTTCCCCCGAGGGGGCTGGCGGAGATATACAACACCCACACTTCGTCGAACGATATTCAGTCTCAAATGTAACAGGGGGCGAACCTGTCGGCATACACCGGGCTCCAGTCATGTAGCAAATGACATACATTACGCACAAAATTGTGTTCAAACAATGAACAAAGCGTGCGTGCCGTAGGCTGGGTTCGAACCCGCTCTATCTGGCTTTAGAGGCGGGCCTTCTTCCAACTAGGCTGCACTGAGAAAAAAATGCTACGTAAATCATGAGACGCGCTGCGTACGTCTGGACAAAAACATACCACTCGTAAGCTTGTAAGCGCCTTCATGTTGCGTACGTAACAAGCATTACGTAGCCCGCTTCATGACAACTGTCATGATGCGAATTGGTGTTCTATACTTATCGTATTGACGCGGGTACATTACAGCTTGGAACCGCATACGTATGGATTGATGTTCCATACTTATCGTATTGACGGGGGTACATTACAGCTTGGAACCGCATACGTATGATACGGGTGTCTAGTACGTATGGATTGATGTTCCATACTTATCGTATTGACGGGGGTACATTACAGCTTGGAACCGCATACGTATGATACGGGTGTCTAGTACATATAGATTTATGTTTGGTAGTTATTGTAACGATGTGGGTACAATACAGCTTGGAACCGCATACGTATGATACGGGGGTCTAATACACACGGCATTATGTTTCATACTTATTGTAATGACGCGGTTACATTAGAGCTTGGAACCGCATAGGTGTTATAATGGTTCCTCGTACGTATGAACTTGTTTTTGATATTTATCGTCATGGAGCGGCTACATTAGAGCTTGGAACCACATACGTATTATACTGGCGTCTTGTACGTATGAATCGGTGTTTGATACGTAAAGTAATGACGCGGGTACTATACATTTTGGAACTACATAAGTATTCTACTGGTGTCGTGTACGTTTGGATTGGTGTTTGATACTTATCATAAATACTCGGTTACATTAGAGCTAAGAACCTCATACGTACTTTACTGGTGTCTCGTATATGCTGGTTGATGTCAGATACTTATTGAAATGACGCGGGTACATGACAGCTTGGAACTTCATGCGTTTGATATTAGTGTTTCGTACGTACACCTTGGTGTTTGATACATAACGTAATGGTACTGCTTTATTACAGTTTGATACTCCATACGAATGTACTGGTGTCTCTTACGCAACCTAATACGATTGCTACATTACAACTTGGCACGCCATACATATACCGGTTGTTCATCTAGACGACAGACATATTCTAGGATATCATAGTACTTATCATATGAAAAAGTTTTACTAAAGGACCAACCCTAAAATTCCAAAGCAAAAATTTACTGTTTCAAACATTTTGTCCAAAGTCAATGAATTTTTCTAAGGAACAGCAGATTTTTTTCGAGATTTCAGGGTGGGCCCTATAGTAAATGTTGTAAATGATGAGTACGATAATATCCCAGAATATGTATGTCATCAACATGAACACATGGTATACGTGCGCCGCGCCTAGTTGTAATGTTGCATTCCTATTGGTTGCGTATGAGAAACCAGTATATTCGCATGGAGTGTCAAACTGTAATAAAGCATTACGTTACGTTTCAAACACCAAGGTGTGCGTACGAAACACTAGTATCAAACGTGTGAGGATCCAAGCTGTCATGTATCCGTGACATAATGATAAGTATCTGAAACACAAAATAAGATTTCATTTAAATAGCATCGTGATTTAGTCTGTAACATTAAAATAAACTCGTTTATAAACAGTTAGATACGAACAAGTAGTACTCTTACACAGCAAAACCAATTAACATCACACTAACTGGAATTATTAAGCACTCAGTATCGTATTAGTTATTATTATTCGTAAATGTCTGGCTATAATAGAAATAAAAATTAAATTATATTATTAAAGGATTTATTCATAGAAAGCCATCACAGATCTCAGCTCTCGAGGGTTTCCAAGCTGGCTGGTCCTTGAGCTTGCGTGCTGGTGATATATTGATGACAAATGGCAACAGCATCAATCTGCAAAATTTAAATAACATCAATTTAGCCCACGTATTTCCATAATCGATCAATATTACCTAATTAAATATTTATAAATTATCGTCTCGCCTTTGCCCAAAGGGACTCGCAGAGGTGTATTAAAACATCTACACTTTGCTGGACAATATTCAGTTCCAAATTTGACAAGGGACAAGCCAGTAACATCCATCGAGCTCAATTTATATAGCAGATGACATTAAGTCGAATACGCTCCCGCTAGATTGAGAGGCGAGCGTTCTCCAACTAGGCTATCATCACTTTTTACTGTCAGTTATACCATTATACATTTTTAAATAGTAATAATATAATTAAAGCTTTATTTGGTCTGACTGCCAATAACAGTACGTATGTTTAATTATAAATCATGTATTAACGTACCATCTGCGACTGCGAATCTCTGGTAGTCAAGACATCTTGTTTTTTCAGGGTTATAGTCGAGAATAGGCTGTCGTCATTGCTCGGGTGCATACGACGAAACTCTTGCAACAGCTGTAAATAAAGAACATGTTGGTCTGTTATGGTGGTTTATTTTATATTAATTATAATATCATTAAAAAACCGACTTCCCGTCATCCCAATAGCATTTTGTAAACAATTACCTCCTCTGTAGTATAATTTACAAAAAAAAAAGAACCATTTAAATCGATTCATAATTGGCAGAGTAATCACGTAACATACACACAAAATCATACAGCCTTTTTGGAAGTCGGTTAAAAAGAAGTAACAACTAAATACATCTTCAGTCATATCACAAAGAGGTAAAGATTTTGACTTTGTTTGTTGTGGGTTAATATCCAGAACTACTGGTCCGATTCAAAACTTAAAATATTCTTTCACCAATACAAAGCTACACTATTCCTGAGTAACATAAATATGACATTGCTTACTCAGTGGGCAAAGCTACAAGAAGCTCACAGATGTGTGAAGCCAGGTGATAGAATTCCTCGGATTTCCCGGATTTTTCCATACGGTTGTTAGGTTATTAGCCGACTAAGTTTCTTCCGTCAGTAGCATTTGTGTCCTCGTCAGTCTTCACGTAAAATTGCTCTCCAGAAGACCATCTTAGTTTGCCTGAAATATAATAAAACTAGTGTGTAACGTGCACAGTAAAATTGTAAACTACTAATGTTTTTAAGCTACACTCTTTATCAAACACCACTATAACATATTACGAGTTCATATGGTACTGTACTACAAAGTTCAGTAAAGTATGTGGTACTTTTTTGTATTCTAAAACTGACAATTTAATATACTCTAAAAAAGTGGTTATCAATTCTACACATATGTGATAGTTAGGTTAGCTAGGCTAGCTAGGCTGTAGGCTGTGACCATAGATCGCACACTAACGTCGTTTTCATAGTACTACAAAGATTTTTACGTAGGTACGTACACGCTTGATTTAATAAATAAACTTACCTTTAAATACTGTTACAAGATCGTCGCATCCCACGCGTTTTAAAACTCCTGCTATACTGTGACTGTCCGTGTCTGCGCCTGCGTCTGGCAGTTTTTTAAAACTTGAAGTTGTAAAGACACAATGCAGGAACGATACGAGTAGGTAGCTGCTTTTCTAATTCGTTTCAAAGTTAATTCATAAATTAATTTAATCCGACACAAATTGACAACACTCACAACATTATCTGAACATACAATCATGTCAATAATTTACCACAGGAAAACACTATAAACTCTCACTCGTAGTAATTTGCTTGACCGTTCACGACTCGTTCACTACACAAGACTAGTGTTGCCACCATGGTTTTCGAAAAGAGGCAGTCGGACAAGCTAGAAAGAGCTAGATTTAGCAAATTTTACAATATAAAGGGGTGCTAGAAAGGGTTAAAAATATAATTACAAATCATAGGGTTAAACATAGTTTATTTGAAACTTAGTTTTTTTTTTTCAAATTTTATAAAAAAAAAATTATAAGAATAAGGTAAAATTTCGACTGGAGTCAAGACGGAACAGATCAGTTTTGCCGCTCAGACAAAAAGAAGTCGCCAAAAATATGCAAATTTAGCTAATGTCGCAATTTTTTCATGATATTGCATTACTAAAGACGAATTATTGACCAAGCAAAGCGAGATCTCAGAATCTACTGAGACCGTTTATAGGCCATGTTACTACCGGCTGTCTTACTAGTACTTAATAAGTATGTAAAATGTGTTTTTCCTCTGAAAAGATTTTGTCGTTGCACGCCTTGTTCATTTGCCAATAAAAATTATTTTAATTATTTTCCCACGCAGCGATGATATCTCAATGGATGGAGCGTTCAGCTGGTTTATGATTAGTATGACGTGGGTCAAACTTCGACTCCCAACGATGAGCTTGAGAATTTCATGTCGTGCAATACATTACCGTGTCACCATTTTTTTAAATTTCCCTTAATTTTTTAATTTTTCAGTAATGGCAAACAAATTTTATGCATTCAGAATCATTGAGATATCTAGCTGATAGCTAAATAATCTAAAAAAATGCCAAAAACTGCCAAAGAAAAGCCAAATTGGCAACACCGCAAACGTGATAAAACAGGCTCCCGCCAAACAAGACTTACTCCTCCTACGTACAAAATGCAAGCGCATATTTATGTACGTAGTCGCAAACAAGGATAGTACCTACCCCGATTACGGATACTGTCGCGGGCTACGTACAATAGTTAATCACAAACAACGTGAGTACTCCGAATACATTTATACGTTGGTGGTTACTATACGTAGACTCACAAACAAAATCAATACCTACCACGTCGCAAAAAGGTCCCGTTTCTGCTGACATGGTCACGAGTTGCGATGTTGCCGCACTTTTAGATGCTTAGACCTGAGTATTTATCAATCAGAGTATGCAGATTTTATTGAAAGTCCCCGTTAACGTGTAAATAAATACACCAAACAGAGTATAATTTGGGCTCCGAAAATCCTACACGGCAGAGCGTGCGGTGGAGCGCGGGAATGAGGCACGGGACTGTTTACCTAGGTATTAGGGATTTGTCTGAGGTTGTGGTGCATCTGTGATTTATGTTCTTATCTGATAATAATTATGAACTAATATTTGCAATTATTAACAGAGGCTATTTTAGTTTTACCGAGAACTCGAGTTTTACCGAGTACTTACTTATTGCTTTGCTTGGAATAGGTACCTACCTACCTATTGTCAGTTTGCATATTCAATTGAGAGGTAGTGAGAGCACTTACAATGTTTCTTTCTAAAGAAAAATAGGTAGGTAAATATGTCATTTGTTTCGTGTAGGCCACGAGGACAAAGCCTCGGACAGAAGATCATCTGTAATGATGTAGATGGGAGAACACAAAAATATAAGTTTAGACTCCGACATAGATACCTATACCTACCTACTGTTATAGCACCACAAACACAACCATCCCAACAGAAAAAGTTGAGGCATAGGTACTTAACAATATTTTCATATGACCTACCTATTTCTTTTGTTAATGTGCCGAGCGAGCGTAAGCGAGCAAAGCGTCTCTGCTTCAGCTTCGACAAAAATGCTTTTGTAGGTATGTCCGATTTTTGTCCGGATCTTTGTCTTCCAGTAGTACCGGTCACATTTTTTAAGCGATTCTCTTGACATAGTGGGAGTACGTTCGATAATTACGAGTATATAGTGTTTCTGTTGAGGCAGTTTTTAGGAGTTATGAAAGATTTCCCGCAGGTCTTACAATTCTTATTCCCCATGGCCATTACAAGCTGGTTGAAATCATCTTAGGGAACCTTTAAACTGTCAATGCTTATAATAATGACTGTACCTTTTTCGAAAAGATACTTTACTGCAACTAAAGATAAAATATTGTAATGATAGCTGTGTAGGTACAAACCCAAATTCTATCCAATGGAGTGGACCAGAACAAGACATTTGGTTGCCATCAGCTTCATCGACGACTCAAAAATATCAATTCTTTAATGGAACCCAGAACCCATTAGAATCCCCTAAAATACTTTTTTTAATGTTAAATGTGTCGTTGCCATTGTAAATCGAACATCGACTTTAACAATATCGGGACTGCGTAGTATGTATGCTACCGCATACTTACAATAAGTAATACCACACAAGGGCAGTATACCGAATACTTATAATGTCGCCGCTTATGTACTATGTATTGCAGTACAGGAACAGTATCGTGGTTATGTATAAATGCGGCCGCGTCCGTACATTTTGTAATCTTATGCAAAAACGATACACCGGGTACTTACGGTGTAGCTGTTTACGCCCTATAAGTAGTCCCACACAAGGGCAGTACGCCAAATACGTTTAATGTAGCAGCTTACGTACAGTATGTTGTCCCATACAAAATATAATGATATAGGTGTTAAAATGTGTGTGTGTGTGTATGTGTGTGTGTGTGTATGTGTGTGTGTGTGTGTGTGTGTGTGTGTGTGGTGTATAGAATTATGACATATCTTCACGCCTTTCTCTCGAGGAGGCTGGCAGAGGTGTACAACACCCACACTTCGCCGGACGATATTCAGACCCAAATGTGACTGGGGGCGAGCCTGTTGCCATACACCGGGCTCCAGTCGTGTAGCAGGTGACATATACGCATATAGTACGCACATATGTTCACACAATGAACAAATTGGTGCGTGCCTTTGGCTGGGTCCGAACCCGCTCCCTCTGGCTTGAGAGGCGGGCCTTCTCCGGCTAGGCTATCATCGCTTTTATATAATTATGAACAAGGCGTAGGTATTCTATGCAAAATCCAAACGTTATTTATTACGGATTATTTTATCTAGTTACGTCCGACCAATATGTATAATCCAGTCATGAGTAACAGGAGACGCTATCTTGTAAGCACATAGTGAATTTACATTTCAAACATAATAAGCGATTAACGCTTATTATGTTTAAAATGTAGCCGCGTACTTGTGTACGAGGTTATCAAGCCGGATACGTAAATTCCTGTAGGAACACCATTAAGAATGATGCGGCATCCTTGTACGAGCTTCACTGAGTGACCGTTCTCGAGATGTATGACTCTTACTTGCGCATCAGTATGTATCTTCTTTAGTAAGTATGCAACAACTAAATAACCTATGCAGTTCACGTAGTACGTGTAAAATTGCAAGCTACGTGGTAATGGGCTTACGGAGAGCTACGTATACGTATCATTTTTTTCTCAGTGTGTCATCGCGTAACAAACATAAACACGAATAAACAGACGAATTGAGAATCTCCCCATATTTTGAAGTCAGATAAAAAGAGCCGCTTATTTTTAACTTAGTATTTAAAAAAAGTAGATCATTATGACCTTAACTAGCTTAAAGTAGTGCTTATCAGATTTAACTAAAAACATATTTTTAAAGTTTTTGTAGTAAAAATTAAACATTAAAATAGTTGCTAAGTTACCCTTAAAATTAATACCCACTTTCCAACCCAAAACACCCCAATTTACAAGCATCAAGTAAAATAAACAAGACAGTTAACTGAGACATAAACACCGCGCCTACCAGGACATCAGACCTGCAAAGAGTTACATCATAAGATTTTACGATAAAACCCGTACCTACATTTTTACCTTGGAGGTGAGCGACTGAGCAAATACCAAGTTTACGATGCTCGTTAGAAGTTAGGCTATAACGTTAAACGACGTCCTCGCAAATGATACAGTTAGATTTAGCAGTACTTAAAGTTTGGTTACTGTATAGCCAATGTCAGGATATCAGCAGTCGTGTCGACTGATCGGGCTTGCCTCCGAGCATGCTTTTGTCTCAGTCTGGGTCGTGGTGAACATAGCAAGGAGAGCGAGATAGAAGTACGCCACTCGAGGATGCCCGGTCAGTCGGGATTTAGCTATACAGGGTTACTGGTAATCAATTAGCATCCTTCCGTTCATCAAAACAAACAACTTTTGTTATACGGCTTATCCCAAAACTCAGTTTTTTAGGGTTTATTCTATTACATATACATTTCATAACTTTTTATAGCATCAAAGCCACCGCCCACTGGTCGGCACGTGCCTCAAAGTGCGCGTGCGCTTTTTACACAAAGCTAATTATGTTTAGACCGGTCAAATTATTTTTATTTTTTAATTATTTGCATGGAAGAAAATAAATACGATTTTTTAAAAGTCGTACAACAAAAGATGTTTGTTTTAATGTACAGAATATGCCCCTGAAAGGATGCTAATCGATTACCAGTACCCCTGCATAAGAGCAAGTTCCTATATCTTAGTCAGGATAAAGTGGCAATGATCACGTTTATCCACAATAATTGTGAATATCATCATTTTATTACTTTTCCGTCCCATTGGAAAAATACCAACCTACCCTACATCCAGAATGATTTGAGCTCTATTTCACCACGCTGGCTCATTATTGTTGTGTGTACATTTAATTAAGACGCAAGACTCAAAAACAAATGCATCGGGACACCGCTCGGATGAGCGGTGATGCGGATATTAAATTTGACCGTAAAATCTGGATTTGTTTACAAAAACTGCAGGGATCACACTGACACCGCACCTCCATACGATGTTTTTGTAAGATATCCGCCTAAGTAAGTTATTTTATGTAACTTCTAACCTTCTTACTTTATTATCTATGTTTTTTAATAAAAAAATCAATTAACTTACATCAAACAGTATTATCTATGTATATTATTGTCCTATAAGATTCTAGATCCGTATCTTTTTCTATCAATTGGTTATTTTCGTTGCTGGGATTTGAATTTATGCAGATACGTTTGACGTCACACGTGCCAATCCCTAGCTCGTAATAATTTTCATTCAGTACTGACAGTAAAGTTCATGTACTGACTCATTCAATACAAGTTCATTCTATTTATCGCGGTTCTCTACTTCAATCTGACAGATACCTCTTGACATTTTATTGTCGCCTGGTAGTTCTACTCGCAAACACGTTAAGATTATTTTTACGACGAATTTTTATAGCTGAAATTAATAGCTCTTTCTGTAGTTTTACCGCTTGTAAGAATCAGACTTTAATATTTTCAACTGACATTAATTTTTGCCATAATTTTCAGCTGTAATGCTTGTTGTTGAGAACTGGTAATTATTAATGAGAATCTTTTGTCGTATTTATGTTTAAACATTAACCTAAAGAGAAAAAAATTAGAGTGTTTATTTTTTTTAGAAATAGAATTATTAAATAAATACATTAGTACATTTTTAGGAACAAATTGGAGAGGCCCCTGGCTCCTCTAGTTCGAATGCCTCTGGGATAATTATTTTTTGTATTATGCCATCGTCTGCCAATAGGTAAATTTTGGTAGGTCAAAGTTAAGCCTAGTCAACTCTCATTGAGATGGGAAATAGAATCACAGTGTCCATCAATGCCAGTTGTTTCAGAATCAAATTACAATTATCAGCTCGAGGTAGTGAGTTTGTTAATCCGATTTGTAAATAACCACGGAGTCTTGAAAAATTAGCAGGTTTAATAGGTTTTTTTTTATTAACAGCGAAGTCCAAGTGATTCTAGACTACGTTAAGAGCATGAAAGGCTACGTGAGGTGAACTGTAAAAATACAATTCGAAAAGTTTGTAAATATTATGTCTCATTGGTTGACGCATATTTGTACTCGTATAAAAATACTCATGGAAATGGAAGAAGCAAAAAATGTATGCAAGAATCGTAGCCAGTGGAAAGAAGTGGTCTCTGCCAACACCTATGGAAAGAGGCGTTGTATGATCAAAATAGAGAAAGATAACTACGCTATTCTGAGTATGTAAATAGGTTAAAACCATGTCGATTGCTCCAGAAGCGCCACTAAGATTACAGATAGTAGTAAATTTTTTAATGTATTTTCCTGCAGAAATAAAAAGGAACCGATATCGAACTGAGATTACGGGCATCACAGTTTTACATTCGACGCTGCGTTGCCCAAACAACCCGCAAACAAAGAGATAAAAGCTTTTTGAATCTCCAAATTTATGGTTTGTTTGTGAAAACGGAATACTATTCAGAGTAGAGTGGGTGCGCATCCGGCAAGCATCCGGCATTGCTCCTATCCGGCCACTTTTACCGAATATGGTAATAGAATATTAAATTACTCGGTCGATCGAGTTCACGTGTATTCCATTTCAGTTTACGAGAAAAAACATATTTTAATATACACACATAATATGGGTTTGTTTATAATATTTTTAGAATATGTACAAAATTGAATATGTAGGTACATTCAATAGGTGCTTTAATCGTTTTTAAAAAGCAACGCTGATATGCGTGAGTAACGATTTGATTTCACTGTGTTTTAATTCCAATATTCAACTTAATCTAATTTTTCCCACAGCTTGCTATGTAAAATAAAAATAAAAGTTTATTTTGACTTTATTTGTTTTTTTTATTTAAGGATTCAATTTTTTTTTTTAAATTTTGAAACAATTTTTAGTACGTCCAATGCATGCGGTACCCTAGAGAATATAAACTTGATACGGTCAGCTTACCAGTCATCATAAGGCTCGTGGTTCATGTTAGCTCATCGGCTCTACGTCAAAAATGACAGCTCTGTCAAATTTTCCGGCAAATCCACGGCCGTCCCAGCCGGCATGCTTACTTCATGGTAAATCCTAACCCGTTGGATATTATTTTAATACTTCCCCGGCCGATATTCATGCGGCGGCACGTTTGATCCGGGGACAGGACACGTGTTCTAATACTTGAACATGTGGGGAAATATGAGAGCATTTTGTGCCTGAAACGATACATATTTGGAGAGTGAATTTCAATTTTTAAAGTGCTAAAATATTGAACAAGAGGCTTTCGGAGTTTGATGTACCTATTCATTTTGGTACGGCTTTTAGCGCTCGATATGTATCCGTGTATCTGAATAATTTAGAATCATTGTGTCGTTGGCTAATAAAATATATGTATTGGGGAAATATAAAGCTTTTGTACGCGTTTCGGGGCTAAAACACCGGTTTAAAGTAGCCTATATTTTTTCCCAGACTATTTAATTCATCCCTGTGCCAATTTTCATACAGTAGGTACCGTTCTGACGTGTTGAGTAACAAACATTCATCCGTCCAAACTTCCGCATTTGTAATCCTACTAATATTATAAACGCGAAAGTTTGTGAGAATGAATGGATGGATGGATGGATGTTTGTTACTCTTTCACGCCAGAACGGCTGAACAGATTTGGACGCAATTTGGCACAGAGATAGATTATAGTCCAGAATACCCTGTTTTTTATTAAAAATTTATTTATCATCGAATGTTTCAAACAGTGCAGGTCAAATAAAAACGTTTGGTTCAAATCAAAAATGTATGTCAGTAACTTTTCCATTCTTAAATTTAAGAAATAATACTCGTAGTTTGCTGGTATCCAAGTTATCACATTGGATCAAAATTTTACATACTACCATCAAGATGATCTGATGATGATGAGATTGTAACGACAAAATTGAAAAGCTTGATTTTTTTTAAATCATTTAAAAATTAAAACTTATTGAAGTTTCCGTGACGCTCTGAATTTTCCATAAAAACGCGGTTGTCAAATTTCTTGGAAACCATTTAATTTTGTCAGATTATGTTGAAATTTGGAATGTACAATTAATTGACTTAAATCTCCACCCCTATATACTTGGTTTTTCTGAAAAACCGTCCTCAAGAGAAAATAGAGATATGAAAAATATCTGCATTTGTAAGGGGTCACTTTTGACTCATTTATTTATAGACAGACAAAGCAAATCAAAAAAGCTTTTTCATAGGGACGTTGTCTACATCATTAGCTTTTAACTTCATCCATAATGTAAGGGGAATTTTTAGTTATTTATAAATGATAAGAGAAGTGCAAAAGTCATAAAAATTATTTAAAATGCACTTTGTCAATCAATCTGTAGATAATTTCAGAGGCTCGTCAGTCTCTTTACTTGCTCCTTACGCTTGTCGTCTTTTTTTGGATGAAATGGAAATAGAAAACCTTTAGCCAATGCAAACCTAGTCTAAAGTTGTCGCCGGGCCCTTAAGTTTTTTTTTAAATTTATGTTATTGAAAGTTAAGGCAAGTTTCTCACTGTGAATCTGCCTTCTTCACAATGGAAAACTTGCCTTAACTTGAAAAGGCAGTGGATGAGACTAGCACAGGACAGGAAGTGATGATTCGCTAAAAAAGAGACCTATACTCTGCTAGCCCCCTGTCATATTTCTGATAGGCCTAAGCCTGTGCCTTATACCGGGATGACATTAAATACGCACATCAATTATGTTCATACAATAATTAACAAATTGGTGCGTGGTTCGGCTAGAATCACGAGTCTGTGGGGGCTGAGCTACCCACGTCCGTAGGAGTGTACTCTGTTCTGATTCCCTACACGTGGTCCCCGGGTAGTGCTAACCGGGTAGCAAACTCTGATGGAAGGCTTCGGCCGTGGCTAGTTATCACCCACCGGACCAAGCCATGCAGTGAAATGACCTAGTCGTGTTTCGGGATGTAGTCCGGTGTAACCGTTCCGAAGACGGGTCTGAGCAGTAGCGCACTTGTAGCGCCTCACTCAACTGCCGTCTTTGTACTTGTTCACTCTACAAAACTTCAAGGCTAGAGTGAATAAGTACCTTATAAGTCGTCGTGCTCCATCTTAGACCACAACGTCGCTCAACATCAGGCGAGTTGGTGGTCAAATGTCGACTTATTGTACATAAAAAAAAAAAAAAAACGAAATCGCTCCCTCTGACTTGCCAGGCGAGCATTTTCCAACTAGGCTATCGTCGCTATGTTCAGCAATGGTTGATTACATATTCAATAAATGTTGTATCTGCCTATTATGTCAAATAGTTATTACTATCTCTTTTTATTAAACTGACATTGCAGAAAATCACATTTTTATTGCAAGCTATCTCATCTAAAAATCTTTGTTCAAATATCGTAAAACTACGCCAACCTAAGCCGGTTTAAACGAAAATTGGCACTGACACATTTTAGCACAGCTCAAAAAGTGTTTTAAAATAAAAAGGTCAGGCTTTCAACGCTTAGCACAAAAGCGTGATTGAAATTGTGCTCTCGTATTTATTCGGTCATGTTCAGTCACATTCGTAACAAGCTGTTAGCTTTTATTTTATACTTGATACATGACAGCGGGATGGCATAGAACATAGAACTAACTACAACTTGGATATCTTCAAGGCTAGACTGAATTAGTACCTTCTAGGTCGTCGTGCTTTATCTTAGACCACAATGTCGATTAATATCAAGAGAGTTGGTGGTCAAACGTCGACCTATTCTACATTGAAATAAAAATAACAGTTTAATAGAAGGTTCACGCAAAGGTTCACAGGGGGTCAATTTAACTAGCCAAAGCCGATGCTAAGCTGAACCGTTAACGATGCGTTTGTCGTAAAAAAATGGACGGGGAACGACTCAGGATCACTAAGTAAGAGTACCAGACCGGTGATGCGTTTGTGAAACGTTACTGATACCGAGCTGTTCCCCGTTTTTCTTTTTTATGGCTAACGCAACGTCAACGGTTCAGTTAACCATCAATTATGGCTGGCTGAATTGGCCCCATGACTAAAATTGACTTTTATTTTGAAAGTTCAATGCAAACTAATAGTTTTGGAATAGCCTCAGTCAGAGTATAGTTTCCCGTATTTTTCTTTCACATTTTTAACCCGATTGAAAAAACATAACACAAAATAACTACCCGACTATATCGATTACAAATACATAACTTAAATATATTTATTTTATAACGTAAAAATTTAAAATGGTGGTGGGCGGGTCATTAGGACTGCGTGAACTGTGGTCAGTGGTTCTAAGACCACAGTTAAATGAGACAATGCAATGAAGAGCGGTTTCTTCTCTAGTTAGATACGTCGTACATAATATTTCAATGATTTAACGTGTGAAAGTGTAATCATAGACACAGTTCTGGCTCACGCATTATCTTGGTCACTTTCGTTCTCAACGCTTTTTATTTATTTATTTATTAAGGAATACTAACAGTATAAATATTCAAAAAATTAAATTTTCTTACAGCTACTAGGTACAGTTCTGATATGTATACCCATAATAGGTATTCACAAGATTCGCAATGAGGAAGGTGGTGAGTATTTTCTAATGGGAGAGACAGTGACAGAACGCGCTAGAAAAAAACCCGCATAGTATACATTTAGTTACAACGGGCTATCTACTACACCAAATGTAAATATTCACAGAAAATAGCAGAAATAATCAAAGAGTACTTGAGTTGGAGTTGATAAAGAGGTAATCTCGGGAACAAAAATTAAACTTCCTGAATTTCTTAGAAAACCGTGTTCCCCGTGGGCAGAAGGTGGGCGAAGTAAAATACACGTGCATGGGTTTTTTTTACTCCATCAAAGAAAGAGCAGTTATGATACTAAAGCATCTGTACTTTGTATTGTGATTTTAAGGGTATGGAAAAGTGTTCCATTGTTCATGAACGTTAGGATGGATAAATAACGAATTCATAGAAGAAATACAAAGGGATATTTGCTCAGGTTTTTATTCGAAGTTTAAGTCAATGTGCGGTGTATTGTATTATATTTTGCTGATGGTAAGATTAGGTGGTGAAGCGATGATAGCCTAGTTGGAGAAGGACCGCCTCTCAAGCCAGAGGGAGCGGGTTCAAACCCAGCCGACGGCACGTACCAATTTGTTCACTGTGTGAACATACGCGCGTTTTGTATGTCATCTGCTACATGACTGGAGCTTGGTGTATGGCGACAGGCTCGCCCCCTGTCACATTTGGGACTGAATATCATCCGGCGAAATGTGGATGTTATATTACACCTAAGCCAGCCCCCTCGGGAAAGGCGTGACGATATGTTTTGTTATGTCAGATTATGCAAGCCGCGGTCCACGATCTAAGGTCGTGAGTTTGATCCTGGGCCCGTGCCATGACATCTTATTGTGAAGATTTTTAGGTTCAGCCGCCGACGCTGAACAACCAAGAACCTTATTGAGCGGTGATACGTTTCGAGGTTGCGTATCACAGCGGCTGTACCTATTACCAAACAATAAACACGCCACTGTCTGTGCCTTGACCGTGCACCGATGAACTTTTTTACTCACAGAAAAGTTTATGAGCATTTGAATTGACACGTGCTCTTACGGTGAAAAAAAAACATCGTGAGAAAATCAGTGTCCCAGAATTAATAATTTCAAACTCATATACCAATCCCGGAAAACATCTTGAGAATGTCCTAGAGTGTCCTAGAATTAATAATTCGAAAGACCAACCCCCTCACGAAAGCTAAACCTACCGAACGGATATCACCAAAATAAAAATGCGCCTTCCTAGTCGAAAATGAAAAATGAAAATGTTTATTAGTTGCAATATACATACTACACACATAAAAAAATACACATAAATTATAAAACTTGGTAGTAACATACAGCAGAGGAGTTTTTTTTTGCAAAAGAAGCAAATTAACATCAGTTTCCTCACTAGGCAAAGCCTGTGTTGAGGAATACTCTTAACATAAAGTTTTACGTAAAATGATCCTCTGTCGACATAAAAATGTTACAAAAAAAAAAGAAAAAAGCTAAAATAGACAAGTTACAAATTAATACATATATCACACATAAGTACATATCGTCACGACTTTAACAGGGCTCACCGAAGGAAAATTCAAATCACATGTAAAAACTACATTAATAAAAGAGGGTATTACAAGGTTAAGACTTATTTAGAAGACAAAGATGTCTGGAGCCTTCCACTTCCGCCGGCTAGCTCTGCCACTGGCCATGCTCTTCTAGCCACTAGTATTACCTAGTTGTAAGCCAAAATTAAATAGATATTACCTAATACCTAACTTAAATAAGCCAAAATTTGTGAGGAAATAATTTATTTATTCTTTGAAAAAAAAAATGCCCCTCATTTTCTTGGCTGTTCTTCTAAGTAGAGGCACTTTATACGAACAAGGCGGTCAGGTCTATTTAAAAAAACTCTGACGTTCATACGTGTATCTTTGATACCCAAATTGAATTAAAACATTTTGACTTTGACTTTGACTTCCCCCGAAGAGGCTGGCAGAGGTGTTATACAACACCCACACTTCGCCGGACGATGCAAAACAAATAATAAAATTAATGAATACAAAATATCCTACAATAACAATGAGTGCTTAAAAAACAATGAAAATAATAGTGATTTATGAACGAATGGTAGTTGAAAAAAATAATCCCATTTGTAAAGAATTAAGTGTCACCATACCGTCATAATGCTAAAAACAAGCCCGCGTAGGGTGGACATAACGCTGCCGTTACAGGGATAATCCCGCCGTTAGAGCAATTATGAAAGTTTAATTGCAATGTTTTTCACAATTTACAGCTTTAGAGTGCTGCCTTAATTTTTAATGGGGGATTAAAGGTACAGGTGTTCAAAAGTTATTACTTAGCAAGAGTAATAAATACGAGAAAACTAGTTTAACTTTTTGGGATGGCGTATTGGAATGGGAGGTCGGTTTTCACATTAACATACGAGTACTTGTTAAAGGATCTTAATTTTGATTGCTGGAATTTAACGAAATTGTAATTTATTATCTCAAAATTTTTATTTATGGCATTATAAGTAGATAATTGCTATTTTTCTTCAAACATTATTAAAATAACTAACTTTTTGTTTGGTTTATTTTAGGCTTATATTGTTAGTAGCTAGTTATTTTGATTGCTTAATTAAACTTCTGATTAATAACAACTTTTTTTTATGTACAATAAGTCGGCGTTTGTCCACCAACTCGCCTGATGTTAAGCGACGTTGTGGTCTAAGATGGAGCACGACGACCTATAAGGTACTTATTCACTCTAGCCTTGAAGTTTTGTAGAGTGAAGAAGTACAAAGACGCCAGTTGAGTGAGGCGTTACAAGTGCGCTACTGCTCAGACCCGTCTTCGGTAAACAGTTCAATAAACACTACAGCTCGGATGGTTTATATACTTAGCTTACTTCCACAGCATAATGTCATATGGCATTTTGCTGTGGGGATCAGCCACTGACATCCAATTTGGATGTCTGTGGAATCAGGTGCTGAAGTAGAGGCCATTTTTATTTTGCAAAAGCTGGGTCTCCGCAAATCATTGACAGATTTATTTAAAGAAATAAATATCTTTGAAGCAATGATAGCCTAGTTGGAAAAGCCCAGCAGCGGCTGGGTTCCAACCCGCTCCCTCTGGCTTGAGAGGCGGGCCTTCTCCAACTAGGCCATCATCACTAACTTATAGTGTATCAAACTATAGTGTAGTGGCAGAAAGGCGGCGTGACAAACTGCCCGAGGAAGTTCCTGCTGATTAGCTGCGAAATGTCGTGCTGTTTTTGTAGCTGCGCTGTGAAGCAATTTGCGAGACGCCCGAAGCGCCACCTACACGACAAACGAGTATCAAAGATCTGGATAAAGTGATGCTTTTGTTTGACAATAGCATAAATACGCAATACTTACCGTACCTTCGTCTCTCAAAATTCAAGGTACGTATCGATTAGAAAGGTGTATGAACGAGTATAAAATTCATTAGTACGCAATACCCACCGTAGTTTCGTCTAAAAATTCAAGGTACGAGTACGTATCGATTAGAAAGGTGTATGAACAAGTATAAAATTAAAATTTAAAAAAAAACCGACACCGATTTTCATTAAACATAGCTAGGAACACTTCCGACTAATTCACCTTTCAATAAAGCAAAAAAAAAATCAAAATCGGTTCATTCGTTCGGGATCTACGATACCACAGACAGACACACATAGACACATCAAACTTAAACACCTCGCCGTTTTTGCGTCGAGTATTAAAATAAGATTTGAATCCTAGTTGAAATTTGAATCAAAACCTTATTATAGGTAGGTGTAGCGCTCGCCATTTAACTTGAACTAAACAAGTAATTGAAAATATCATTAATTACTAGTGTGACTGTTCCTAGTTAGAGTTTTAACAATAAATATTTATAATGCACTAGCTGTTGCCCGCAACTTCGTTCGCGTTTATTCAGAAAATAGTATTCATAAACCCTCCTCGTGATATACTGTAACTAATTATCAAATTATGAATAACCAGCTGCGCCTTGCGGTTTCACCCGCGATTAAATAGGATCGTGCTATTCTAGACTATAATCTAGCTCTGTGCCAAATTTCACCCAGATCTGTTCAATCGTTCTGGCTTGAAAGAGTAACAAACATCAATCCATCCATTTTTACAAACTTTCGCGTTTATAATATTAGTAGGATAGGATAAACATTGTAATTATAGTTTTATTTTAGTTGATGCTCGATTTACTGAAATAGATTTGCATCAAAATGATAATTATGATTTCTAAACTTGTATATTGTTATTAATACTAGCTGCGCCCCGCTGTTTCACCCTAGTCTCCGGGGACCGTTATGTCCAATAATTGTATCTTGGACAACAATACAATACAATACATCTTTATTGCACACCAAAAATACAAAGTAAAACAAACATAAAGAAAATATTAAACAATAAAATATCATTCGCAGTACAAGGGTGGCCTTATCGCCTAAAGCGATTTCCTGGCAACCTGTAGGTTGGTACCAGTGGGGCTATTCCTAAGCGTGAGATGAGATGAGATTTTATCTTGGTCACTCTCACACCTATGACGTTTCAAACGAGAGCAACAAGGACGAAAAAAAGGTGAGATCAAATCTCAAATCTCCGAATAGGGCCCCTGTAGGTGACAACGTGTAGGTATACAAAATTTTAGGATGATCGTGGGATCCAAATTTGGATTTTGACACATTTGGATACAAGCAACAAAATCAGAACACATACATTCGCATTTAAAAAAAATATAGGAGATGGATTCTCAACTACGTAACTGTTTTTTTTCATAAATATCTTACGTAATAAGATTTTATGAAAAGGGAATTACTCACCTACGCCGAATGTGGTTGAAACTATAGTCAGAATCATTGACTAAATCACACGTGAGTGATTCCCATTTCAGAAAATCATAATGTGTGATAACCACATCAGTTTCAGTCATAAAATATCTTCAAACATTTTTGAAAGTTTCTAAAACTTTCAAAAATGTTTAAACGTGCCAGCAAGATAGCGCTGCTCCAAAGTCTGGCCATAATGTCCGACTTTTCCATGTCATATGCCCAAAAAAGCTTACATCCAAAAAGTCGCGCAACATAAATGCCACATGTCCACGTGACATTAGATACAGCGACGTGACAAACCGCCCCGGGAAGTTCCGGTTGTGATTAGCCTACGTGTTATTTTGCGACCGCTGTTTTGCTTACCTACTTGTTATTTATGTTGCTAGATATGAGTACGTTGTGCGTTTTATTTGCTTCTAAGTATTCCATCTATCTACATGATACTCAGCTCAGGTACTCAGGTATACTCAGCTGGGATCGAACTGGCACCCTCTGGCTTGAGAGACGAGCCTTCTTTCAACTAAGCTACCATCGCTTCTTGCCATTTTGATCCGGTTTCGCAACAAGAAGGGTTATCTGTTTTAATATTAAACAAACTTTACCTTTTTTTAATATTAGTGTAGAAGTGTAGATAAGTTTTATATATATTTTTATACTATAGAGACAACTGGGGCAAATGTGTCTGTGGGGTAATTGCGTCTTTCGAAAATTACTGTCAAGCCCTTTACAAATTAGGCAGCTAACGCCATCTTGTACAGATTATTGCTACTAAAGATAAAAGAAAGATGTAGGTGTCGCCTAATTTGTGAAGAGTTTGTCAGTTATTCTCGAAAGACGCAATTGCCCCACAGACGGATATGCCCCAGTTGACCCTATAGTATGAAAGTATGTATATACTTATCTACACTTCTACAATAATATTTTAAAATAAGTAAAAATTGTATAATATTAAAAACATAACTCTTCTTGCGCAGTCAAATCAAAAAGATAAAAAGCGATGGTAGCTTAGTTGACAAAAGGGTTGTCTCTCAAGCCAGAGGGCGCCAGTACGATCCCAGCTGAAGGCACACATCATCTGCTTTATAACTTAAGCCACGAATAAGGGCAACAGTCACATCTCTGTTGGATTTGGGACTGAATAATTTCCGACTAAGTGTGGGTGTTGTAATACATCTGTGCCGATCCTTTCAGGGAAAAGGTGCGACGATATGTTATGTTCTGTACTGTTTGTAAATATGTAAAGGATAGTATTCAGTAACGTAAAGTAAAGTACTAGTAAAGGATAGTTTTTTCTTTTTTTTATGGTTCAATTTATGAAAATTCTTTTCCTAATTAAATTGAAATCTACTCATTCAATGAGTGTCATTATCCTATGAAACATGATTAAAGTCTAAGCTAGTATTTGAAAATCGAAAAAGCCCAAAATATTATGATAAACCAAAATCAATTTTCATCAGCATTTTACCGTAAATCCGTCATTACATAAAGACCTCGTTACCTTCCACCGATTCCCAATTTTCTCCCACTTTCCCATATCATTGCTACCAGTTCATTACCTTCCCTCCCACATACATTTAACAAGGCTTTGTCGTTAACAAACCTCGATGGAACAAAGGTAAACGTCATTGTTCAAAAGTATTATGCAGAAACACTTTGATCTGTGGAATGTTCCCGATTTGTCCCCTAGGGAGAGAAGTGTGAGTAGACACAGTATCACAGATCGCGCGTTTTGAAGTAATAATAATAATAATAAATTCGGGAAATTTCCACACACGCTCGCCTGACCCCAAACTAAGCAAAGCTTGTACTATGGGTGCCAGAGACTGATATACATACTTAGATATTTTTAAATACATACTTAAATAGATATTTACACTCTTTTTTTTTTTTTTACGTACAATAGGTCGGCGTTTGACCACCAACTCGCCTGATGTTAAGCGACGTTGTGGTCTAAGATGGAGCACGACAACCTATAAGGCACTTATTCACTCTAGCCTTGAAGTTTTGTAGAGTGAAGAAGTACAAAGACGGCAGTTGAGTGAGGCGCTACAAGTGCGCCACTGCTCAGCCCGTCTTCGGAACGGTTACACCGGACTACATCCCAAAACACGACTAGGTCGTTTCACGGCATGGCTTGGTCCGGTGGGTGGTAACTAGCCACGGCCGAAGCCTCCCACCAGAGTTTGCTACCCGGTTAGCACTACCCGGGCATACTACTCAGACATAGAACAAACACAAATGTTCATCACATGAATTTTTGCCCTAGGTGGGAATCGAACCCACGCCCCCAAGTTCAGAAGGAAGGTTCACTACCAACTGAGCCACCGAGGCATTCAAGTCGAGAAGTGAGCACCTACGGTACATACCGCGTGTTTGTGAGTGTACCTCTCTACGTGTGTGAGTGGAACAGTGAGATGACACAAAGTTACATAATGCGCCAAAGTGCCAAAATAGCAAAAACTAAAAGCCATGGTAATTAAATATGACGAACGGAAATTTGGTAAAAGGCTGAGGGACCGAAACAGCGACAGTGTAAGCTTGAACGAGTAAGTAAAACGTGACGTATAGGTGGATGATTGGCTTACTACAAATCTTTGTGTGAGTGCTCATACTTACGGGCTTTCTGTAGACGATCATTTGTATAAGCTGCGTCAATAAGAAACGAACTGAAACGAAATAGTGCTAATCGTGTCCTCTCACTTGTATTAGCAATATTGTGCGATTGTGCAAAAGAGATGTCATGAACTACTCTGCTTAATTAGATTTGTTTTTTATTAATGAATCAACTTATATTCTAGAACTAGAGTATTTTATCGTTGAGTATTTCCAATTTTATCAAATTTCACCTATTTAACTTAATCTTAAATGTACGAGTATAGATGAACAGTGCCATTAGTTATACACTAGACAATTACCCTCTCACTAATAAGTAAACTTTGTTTAGTCAGACAGTTAGACGAAATACTCGTAGTTAGACAGTGTTAGTTCATTTTCTTTCTTCTAGTTTTTTGAGTCAATCGAAAAACCAAAACACTGTACAGCCATTCCGAGGTTATAAAAACAAAAAAAACGTTTATCAGGTTGCGTTTTCATCAGAGATGCGTGCAAAGATGTGTTCGCTAAGAACCAATAGAATTGCTTCCGCTGAGCTAGTCTAGGTAAATGAAACAATTCTATTGGGTCTTAACAAACACATCCCTCGCTACGCATCCTCACACATATGTAGGGAAAACGCAACTTCAATAAAGCGGTCTTCACGCACTTTTAGATTAATTAATAAATTTAAAATTTTAAAAACTCCCGACAAGGTAAGAACCAATTCACCTCCAAACAAAAAAAAAAAAACAAAATCAAAATGGTTTATCTGTTCGGGAGCTACGATGCCACAGACAGGCACATACTCAAACACACGCGCACACACACACACACAAACATACACGTACGCACACACGTCAAACTTATAATAACCCGTCAAAGTAACGGGTTAAAAATAGAACGCTGTTGATGTAGATGTTTTTCAGTTGACATACTGTTTCAAAGTGTACTGTTTCAGAGGGTGTACTAATTTATCTCTCTTCCAGTCCGATTGCTTAAACGCACAGGAGCGATTCGAACCATTAAATCTTTGGTTTATACCCGAACGGGATATTTCGGTTTAAAGTGTTCGAGTGAAATATTATGAGTGTGCGGAAAATTCGAAAACTTTACTGTTGGTCGTTTTGTTTGTCAATGTTTTTTTTTGCTAAGAGAACAAAGTAAATTGTGTCAACGGGGGTAAACGCGTCTGTGGGGCAATTGCGTCTTTCGAGAATTACTGACAAACCCTTCACAAATTAGGCAACTAACGCCATCTTGTACAGATTATTGCAACTAAAGATAAAACAAGATGTGCCTGATTTTGTGATGGGTTTGTCAGTAAGTATCGAAAGACGCAATTGCCCCACAGACGAATTTGCCCCAGTTGACCCTACAAAGTTAAACAAAGTTTTGATAATTACATACCGGTGTTTTTTTTAAATAACGTCATTTATATCTATTGTAATGAATTAGGCGTACAATTGTAACGAGACTTCTGCCGTATTTTTTCCTATACTTTATAAAATACATAGAATTAAAAATAGCACTAAAATTCAAGTAGAAACACTACACTTAACAAAACTGGAAACAGTTAAAGTTATTAAGATATTTTAGTAAAACTAGACTTATGACCGTCTCTACTTCAGTTTCGACAAAAATGCTTTTGTTTGTCCAGCGTCTGTCCGGAGGTTCTTCTCAACAGGTCGTATTTCTCAACCGATTTTCGTATGTTCGATATATTTATAAAACAAGCTGCGCCCCGCGGTCTCACAGGAACGGTTAATTTTGTCGGGATAAAAAGTACCGAGTTAAAAAGCCATGGCAGCCTAGTTGGGAGAAGCCAGTGGGAGCGGGCTCGAACCCAGCCGACGGCACGCAACAGTTTGTTTATTGTGTGAGCATATGTGCGTATTGTATGTCATCTGCTACATGATTGGAGCCCGGTGTATGGCGATAGGCTCGCCCTCTGTCACATTTGGGACTGAATATCGTCCGGCAAAGTGTGGATGTTTTATTACACCTCTGCCAGCCCCTTTGGGGAAAAAGGCGTGACGAAATTATGTTATGTTATAAAAAGTACCCTCTGTACCCCAGACAACGTGCATGCAAAATTTCAAGACGATCGGTAGAGTAGGTGAGACGTGAAAGCGTTACAAACAAATAAACAAACAAACTCACATTCGCAATTTATATAATTCGGATTAGGATGTTTCGTTTTTGGAAACTCTTGAAAATGGCGCAGGTATGATTTTTCTACGTTTTTGCGAGGTCATCAGCTCACAGAACCACTATTAAAATTTTAAAGCTGTATAATATATATTTATTGACAATAATGAAAGTATACATGTATACAAAAACACAATATACAAATACATGACACTTAACACTCAGTTCGAGTAATCAAAATGAATAACAGTGGGTCCCAACCTAGGCGACGCCTGTATTTTGGGCACCCAGTGATACTGTTTGCCAAATACAATTTCCGTGCTTGTTAGTGGACACATTTACGCATTCGACTATTAATTTATATAATTAATTTTAAGAGTTTAAGTTAAATTTATTAAGTCTAAGTATTCAAAAAGACTAATGCGTGCAGATTTATAATGCAAGGTAGCGGCAAGCTTTTACAACTAATGACGTGAGCTCGCGCTAATTCACTAATGCCACAGAATAATAATTAGTGTTCTGTTACATAATTGTGACCGCAAAGTTGCAATAACTGGAGCAAAATAGAAGCGGAGTGCTGAATAATTTTCTGCTTCAAATTTGGACGTGAGGTGAAGATGGGTTCACGTCAAGATTGCTCTGGACTCCATCGAAAAGCGCGCCAAACGGCTCATTAACTATGACTCGTTGGTTGAATCTAAGCTTCAGAGCTTGTCACACCGACCGGCGTGATTTGGCCAGTCTGTCGGTATTCTACAGAATACACTACGGCGAGTGTGCGCAAGAACTGCACGGCCTGATCCAGCCAACACCGTTCTTTTGTAATTGTACCAGGCGTACCAGTAAGAGACAACCTCTTATGGTGGAAATTCCGCCAAAACGCACTAAGCGTTTCAAGTCAACTTTTCTTGTAAGAACTGCAGAGGTGTGGAACTCGTTGCCTGCGTCTGTCTTTCCATCTAAATACAATCCGGGGGTGTTTATGAGTAAAGTGAATAGGTATCTCCTAGGCAAGCGTGTTACACCTTCGATCACGTCGACGATTCCCATCAGGCGAGTCAGTGGTCAAACGCATGCCTAGTCTGTTGTAAAAAAAAAAGAATGCGATTTGACTTTTGACAGTATCGGCATAATAGTCAACTGGTCGTTCAGTCGCATTAAGTCAAGTTTGCGAAATGGTATTTCAGAAAATGTAATGAATTATCCTAATCTTTCTTAATTCTTCCTAATCCTAACTAAGTTTGTTCGTTTCTATTTTATTCGTTACTTTGTTGTTACCTTATCACGCCTTAACTACTGAACCAATCATCATGAAATTTCGCAAACTTTTTGGTGGCCAGAAGTACAGAAAAAGGCAAATTAAAACTTTGCATTCCGAAAAAAAAAAATACAATTCCTATGGAACCGCGAGTGAAACCGCGGAGAGTAGCTAGTGTTAAAAAATTTAGTAGGAAAAGAATATAAAAAATAGCTTGCAGTTAGCATTTTTTAGTCCTCATCATCATTTTAAGCCGAAAATCATCCACTGGTAGACATTAGACAATGGCCTCTTCCAATGATATTCACAACGTTCAATCTTACGGGGCGTCAGGCATTTCATAACTAACTAGTAACTAGTAAGTAAGTAACACCTAAGTAACTAGCCTTCTATAAAGCTGAAATTATTGTTCCAGAAAAATCAACTCAAAGTCGCGTGCCATTCGAAACGTAGTAACGTTTGAGCAAAACGCCAACAGCAGCCTGAATACTGGTCTCCGTTGCTAATCTGCTGTCTTATCGGCTTACTTCTGATGTTCGTCTTTGGCTTTACGGAATCCTCTGCACAAACCGCTTAGGCCAATTCACGAGTGTAATGTGATTGAGTGTATATAGAGAGTTGTACATTTTTAGCTGACAAAAGATGTTTTTTGTTCATAATTTTATACATTGCTAGCAGTGGACCGCGGTTTTACCCACGGTCTGAAAACGTGTATGTTAAATTTCAGAGAGAAGTGGCGTAAACGCGTAACAAACAAAGAAACGAACAAACTCACTTTCGCATTTATATTAATTAATATTAAGGATTTGACCTCATGACATTTTATACAAAATATATATATTTTTCAATTTCAGTATTTATTCGAATAGGTATCAGAAGTACACTTAGGGAATGACAAAGACCATTTTTTTCTAAATCTAGATACCTATTCTATAGAATGCCTAGGCAATGTGTGTAATGGTAAGCGTAAGACTGTTTTTTATCTAACCTGACCCGGCATTAGATAGAATGACTAGGCATTTTGTACGATAACTGTAATAAAGAATTTGACGGCGCAGAAATAACATTAGAAGTAACCTTTAGATTTAAAACAACAAAAACATGGGGTTCTTCAAAAGAGCTGTCAATGGAATCCTTAAGGGTCGGCAACGTATCTGTTTTGCCCTTGATATTACAGGTATCCATAGGCAACGGTGAACGCTTACCATCAGGCGGCCCGTTAGCTTGTTTGCCAGCTATACCTTAAAAATACCTTACGTCGCTTCAGTTTTGCGCCAGACTCTTAGTACGAAATCACATTAGCATTAAAATATGCGGATCCTTTGAAAAGTTCCGGCTTTGTGTTACGGATCCGAGACTCGAACGGTTAATCACTTAAGTTTCCGATAATGTCTTGTACGGCCAAAGTTCCGCCTCGTTATGTGAGACTTTTTATATGTAAGGCTCGAAGGACCAAAGCGTAATTTGGTATTGTGTCATTATTGTTAAGTAGGTGGGTTTTGGTTTCTTTTGTTACATAAAATTATCTTTACATCAATAATGTTAATTTTTGTGTCAATTTAGTGTAGTTGTCATTTTAAGTATGTTATGTGTAGGTAATTTAGAATAACCTAAGTAAGTTTATAAAATAATAAAATTCTTTATTTCAGGCTCAGTATGAATTAACTACTAATTGTAGTAACAATAAAATTCCGTGATTAGGTAGTTAAAATAGTTAATGATAAGATAAAAATAGTAAAATAATTAATAAAATACATAGGTACGAAAGTAGTACCTACTTAGTCATTTTTTGTTTATGCTCTGGTGAACCAGGTCCGGTAGATTGGATTTCACAAATCCTCAGACAGGCACTGCAGTATAGTAGGTTAAGGTGTAACCGTTCCGAAGACGGGTCTGAGCAGTAATCGCACTTGTAGCGCCTCACTCAACTGCCGTCTTTGTACTTCTTAACTCTAGTAAATTTCAAGGCTAGAGTGAATAAGTACCTTATAGGTCGTCGTGCTCCATCTTAGACCACAACGTCGCTTAACACCAGGCGAGTTGGTGGTCAAACGCCGACCTATTATACATATAAAAAAGGGTATAACATATGTTCAGAGTATACTGCAGTATATAATATATATTGTGTAGGAATAAAATCTGATTACGTGATAATAACATTAGTGATGATGATTTTGATAATATTGTCATCAGTGATGATGACGTCTCCTGATAACGTTAAGTAATCCAAACACCGAATTTCAGAAACGTGCTACCTTTCATCACACTCTGAAATACTCGTAATAACTAAATCACGTACCTACTTTCGTGAAGGTAAAAAATTCTAATCAAAACCTAACCTGCAAAGGTAAACGAAAATAACATGCAAATTCTTCAATATTGATGTGTACCAGAAAGACGACAAACGAGGTTTCGGCAATAATAATAAATGTAAGAAATTACTTTTCATCTCTTATAATAAAGTTATGAAACCGAGAGAGCATGTCTCCGCGACGGAAAGTTCTGAGAGGCGAGAGCGAAGCTTTTTTATTATTCAAAAGCTTTGCTCATGACGTCTTGATGAATGTTGTAAAGAAGTTTAAATTTTATTTCTCGCTGGAACTAATGGAAGTGAAAGGAGCAACGGATTGGAAGCTCGTATTTTTTTAAAAGATTTAATAATTCATATTCGTAGTGTTTTTAGCAGATTTCAAAGTCCTAGAAAATCCAGTCGTAGAAGCGTGTTTTTTATTAAATGAAAATTCATGATGCCCTACTTTACTATTTTTACACAAACAGACTTTTTAAATAGATTCTGTAGAAATTTTACTGGTTTTAAAGTTAACAGATTTCATTTAATAAAACAAAGTGTGTTACCGTTTTCTCAAAGTTAATTAAAACAGTTTTAATTGTTTCTTCAAGTTCATACAAATTTTATTGTAACAGAATTTTAAAAACAGTGCCATAAAAAGTTCTTTTCTGATTCGTCGCTTCTCAGTTATAAAGTTTATGATTCGACTGTGTAACTGTGATTATAAAAACTGTTTGTTGCTCTCAAGACGGACACTTTTTATGAACATTTTAAAAATGTAC
Source organism: Peribatodes rhomboidaria (assembly GCA_911728515.1). Classification (NCBI taxonomy): domain Eukaryota; kingdom Metazoa; phylum Arthropoda; class Insecta; order Lepidoptera; family Geometridae; genus Peribatodes; species Peribatodes rhomboidaria. The sequence continues at coordinate 7,680,324 of OU452188.1, read as the reverse complement.
TTCACGGAACGAAAATAGGATCGTAAATAAGTTTATCGTTCCCGATAGGTTGTAAGAATTGCTGAGTGGATAATGAATAAAAGAATAGATTGTAAAAGATGATCATTTCAATTCAAGAATAAAATGTAGAACTGCAAACAACAAATCATAACTAATATTACAAATGCGAAAATGAGTTTGTTCGTTCGTTTGTTGTTTGTTTGTAGCGTTTTCACACGCCTTAACTACTCGACCGATCATGATAAAATTTTGCGTACACGTTGTTATGGGTACAAAAAGAACATTGCTTTCATTTCGAAAAAATAACGGTTCCTGAGGGACCGCGGTAGAAACCGCAGAGCGCAGCTAGTATTAAATTAATAATATAAATTCTCTCAAAAAGAAATAAATCCAACCCTGATTTGATGTAGGTTTGATTCAAGCACAATTCTAAATACTATTCACTACGTCATCCAAATCATTACCAAACACAACGATGTCGTCCAACCAAATAAGCGAGAACCGTTAAAAACAAAAGCCTAAAAGTGTATTCAGCGTTTAGTATAGAGACAATGAGGTCACAATGAGGTTCTTAACAGTCGCAATTATGGGAACAAAGGGAGGCGGGGTGAGTTTCTAATGTTCGGATCACTGTCTGAAACAATGTGTTCAGACTTCGACTTGCTAAAACGCCCTTCTAAGATTCACTGGTTAAAGCTGTCAGACATCATACGCAGCTTGAATTTGATGTGTTGCTTATGTTCGTTTTGTAAGACAGGATTAATGTAGTCTGTTTAGGAATTTTATTTTTATTCTCACAAGATTTTGCAAAGTATGAAATAAAATAGACATCAAGAATGAACTTACAACGAGTTTTTTTTATTTTCGTTTTGTCCTTAATGTAAGCTGGCACTGGAATACACTAGATTCAGTGAGCAATCCAGTGCAGAAATTGGATTGGCGGTCTACTTTTAAATCCAGCGTAAATCCATTCCAGCGCAACTGGAATCATGGAGACGGCCAATCCAGTGCTATTCCAGCATTGACAGAACAATTCTTTCTAGAATTCATTGTCATTGTAGTCTTGACGACTCGACAGCTTTTAAATGACTGGAATCATGTAGACTACATATATGGCCACCAGCCTAATCCAGTCCAGCGCTACTGGGTTACTAGACTGGAATTATGTTAACCGGGCATAAAGTGTTTTTGGATTGTACTTGCTTGTTTGTGTCTCACACTGAATTTTGTGACGCCTCGTAATATTATACCTATTAATCTTATTTTGGGTTTACTCTAACGTGTCCTGTGTAACCGACCCACACGCAATAAAACTTAACACGTTACGGTCTCGTATGAATGCGGTGCCAGATTAAGGAAAGTTTCCGTAAGCGGTTGAATTGGCAGAGTTGGACCGAGGTAATTCAACAGTATAGTGTGGTTAAAGTACGGAATGCCGGAGTTAATATTGGAATAGTAATTAACAGGCTCATGTACGAGTATGTTATCAGAGATATGATTATCTTTCGACTATCACAATCGTCTTAGTTCGCACAGGATGAGCAATGATTTATACATTTATACATACACATAACATATCGTCACTTCTTTCCCCCGAGGGGACTGGCAGAGGTGTAATACAACACCCACACTTCGCCGGACGATTTTTAGTCCCAAATGTGACAGGGGGCGAGCCTGTCGCCATACACCGGGCTTCAGTCATGTAGCAGATGATATACAATACGCACATATGATCACACAATGAACAAATTGGTGCGTGCCGTCTACTGGGCTTCGAACCCGCTCCCTCATACATACATACACACACTCATACAAAAGAGGTATAAAAATTAATTAACATAATATAACATAAGTATAACACAGCAATAGTGAAAAATACAGTCTAATTATGTAATTTATATCTATGAAGTCGTTTAATCCTCTTAATATAATATTATAAATGCAAAAGTGAGTTTATTTGTTTGCTAATTTTTTGTTTGTTTTCTACTTTTTCACTCTAGGTCATCTGGTAATTTACTCAACTGGTCATCATGGAATTTTGCATACACGTCAGAGGTTCAGAAAAGGCCATGCAGTACTTTTTAGACCCGAGTAACACTACGGGACACAGAAATAATTTAGTAAAAAGAACATGTTCTAATTCGTGCCCTTTGTATGACGGTCTCGATTTTAGCTAATAATTTAATTCTGCAGAAGCCCCAACAGTCTAAATAGAATTAATTCCAAATTGTATAATAATATGTTGTATCAAAATATTGCTCCTGCCAACGTAACGTTTCGTAAATTACTATTTAGTTTCATAATTTTGGCCACGTACCCAATTTATGGGTCGCGTTTGATATAAAATGGCACTAATTTCTCTAGAGGTTTTATCTGAGGTTAAGTTAACTTTTGAATTTTAATAAGCCTAGCATTATGTGTTTAAATTAATTTTAATTAACCATGTAGTCCATGCTAACAGTCTAACCGCTCTTGACCTTTTACTAGGATCTAGAATCTAGGACATAGTTTAAATATTATATTATAATTCAGGAGAACAAAGAGAATACAATTGTAACTTGAAATAAGACATTTATACTCTAGAAGGTTTGATAAAAGCTAGTTTAAGTCGCATAATAATTTTATTAAATCTACAGGTATTTATTATATTAACTAGCTGCGCTCCGCATTATTACGTGTCTTTGTTAAAAAGTGCCTATGTGGCAATCCAGAGCATAAACTATTTCTGTTCCAAATTTTATTCAAATTGGTCAATTCGTTTGAACGTAATGAAGTAATAAACGAAACAGACACAAAAATAATCTTTTGCATTAAATTAAAATCTAAGTTTTCTTGATGGATTGACTGATAATGTTAATTTTTACTTAAGGGATATAAATTATGTGTGTTAGCTTACCATTTGTTCTAAGATAGTCATAGTCATTTATTTCGTAAAGCCAATTTACAAGTCAACAATAATAATTTTAGGTATGTATATAAAGTGCAAATACGACAATAATAATATAATAATTTCTAATAATATCTTATAATTATTCCACTGCAAAATTTAGTAATAAAATAAAATATTTTCTTAATATACCAACCGTCTGGTACTGTGCTAACCTGAAACAACGAACAACTTTACTGATCACACTTATCTCTGACAACGTAGATTAGGTTGTCAAGTTTAGGTTAGATTGGTTTTCTTTAATTTTATTATCTTTTGCGTTGTGTGAAACCAAAGGTTTATAATTATTTTTTTATGTTTTTGAAGTTAATATATTTAGATAGGGTCAACTGGGGCAAATGCGTCTGTGGGGTAAATGCGTCTTTCGAGAATTACTGACAAGCCCTTCACTTCACTTCACGCCAGCTTGTACAGATTGCAACTAAATATTTAAAAAAGAGATGTAGGTAGGTAGTTAGGAAACATTTCCTGTTATAATAATATTCGTACCAAACCAAGCACGCAACACAACCATCAATAGTGCGTATTCTTGGCAGGCGTTAGCTATCGATCCCTACTAAAGCAAACCTTTACAATTTAGTATCAATGACTTGCCAGAATCAATAGGCGTACAAGCCACAGCAAATACCGCTCTAAATACGATATAACCTGTCAGGCTCCGCTAACAATGTAGTTAATATCAAAAGGGGTTTGATTGAATTGCCGCTTTATACGTGGCAGTGACAAATTTTATGTAATTTCTATGAGGAATTAATTATTGTTCAGCTTGATCGTAATTATAATATACCAGCTGTTTTGCCCGCGGCCTGGTTAACGTTTTATAGCCTATGTCAATCAGGAATAATGTAGCTTTCTACTGGTGAAAGAATTTTTGAAATCGGACCAGTAGTTTTTGAGTTAATTTCGTTACAAACATACTTACATACAAATCTTTCCTCTTTATAATTTTAATATAATTATGCAGATAAATCTGGGTTTTTCTGTTTTTAATTTTAAATCAGATTTACTGATCTTGATAGCTTAGTTGATTGTCTAGTTGGAGAAAGCCCGCCTCTCAAGCCAGAGGGAGGGGATTAAAACCCAGCCGACGGAACGCACCAATTTGTTCATTGTGTGAGTATATGTGCGTGTTATATGACGTCTGCTACATAACAGGTTTACTCCCTGTCATATTTGGTACTGAATATCTTCCGGCTAAGTGTGGATGTTGTGCTACACCTCTGCCAGTCCCCTCGGGAAAAAGGCGTGACGATATTATATTATATGTTTACTGAACATAAAAACATAACTTTTAACCGACTAATAATTCTAAAAAACGTATATAACTATTTCTGACTATCTCTTCTGCCCGCTGTTTCGCTTGCGTTAATAGCCTTTGTCACTCAGGAATAACAAAGTTTTCAAGTAGTAAAATATTTTTTTTGAATTGTTTCAGTAGTTTTAGACAATACAAATCAAACAAACTAACAAAATAGAAATCTAGAAAAATTTACTAATTGCCTGCTTGTAGCATTGTCGAGGCAGAATGGATCTAAATAAAATATGGTAAGAAGAAATTGTATAAACTCACTGATGGACATGGAAAATTTTTTTAGAGCTAAGAAACTATTAATCAAATTAATTTGACAAGGCCAACAGTACCTATGTTTGTACTTTGAATTTAACATTAGATAAATTATTGCAATCATTTTGGAGCTATCAAAACTTAGAGCAAAATGTGGCAAAATTTTATTTATTTATTTAATACTAGCGCCCCGCGGTTCCACCCGCAGTTAAAAAGTATTATAATTATGTGCAATTCTAGACTATAGTATGTCTCTGTGCCAAATTTCATCCAGATCTGTTGAGCCGTTCTGGCGTGAAAGAGTAACAAACATCCATCCATACATTGTAACAAACTATCGCGTTCATAATATTAGTAGGATTCATTTACACGCGTAAGTACAAGCAAAAGATATAAAATTTCAACTTTAATAAAATTGAATTGTTTATCTGGTTTGTGGTTTAAACAGTTCTTATAGCTAAGTCATCCCACTTCGACCAACTGAAACGGATCGTCTAATTTTCTTTCTTGACTGCCTCGGTGGCTCAGTGACTGCCTCGGTGGCTCAGTTGGTAGTGAACCTGCCTTCTGAGCTTGGGGGCGTGGGTTCGATTCCCACCTAGGGCAAACATTTATGCGATGAACATTTGTGTTTGTTCTATGTCTGGGTGTTAATATGTATTTAAGTATGTATTTAAAAAAAAAAAATTTAAGTATGTATATCAGTCTCTGGCAGCCATAGTACAAGATTTGCTTAGTTTGGGGTCAGGCGACCGTGTGTGGAAGTGTCAAAAAAAAAAAAAAGATACAACTCCTCGCTTCGATAGGAATGTAGTTGCCTGTCTGTATATTTCTTACTTCATTCTTTGCTTAAATATGTATGTCATCTTCGTAGCTAGAAAGTTCTTGTGTGTTTTGCACGTTGTATGGTTCTTACGGACGGGAATTAAGTTTGTTTGTTGGGAAGTTGATGTAAACACGAGCGAGCGTGCGACGTGTTTGTTGCTCACAATAATGCTCAGTAGCTATTCCGTTTTGACGTTTTGTAAATACGCTGTGTCAAAAGTTGTTGGTGTGTGTTTTGTCTCGATTTTACCCGACTGCGCAAGGAGGGTTATGTTTTGGTTGTAGCTTTTTGTCGGCGAAAAGTTGATAGAGCAGTTCATATTAGTTTTTTGGGAAAGTTGGTTTCGAATTTCATTGGTCGAAAATATTTTCTAGCTCAGGCTTGCCCCCGTCACATTTGGGACTGACTATCGTCTGGCGAAGTGTGGGTATTGTATTACATCTCTGCCAGCCCCTTCGGGGGAAAGGCGTGACGATATGAAAATATTTTCGTAATCAAACTTAACACTGTGTCATTGAGTCATTGATCTAGAATATCTTTAATAAATCTAATGATTAAAAATTTACTATTAATAAGGCTAGAGTTTTCAATTTTTACGAATTGGATTTTTTTATAATTATTTCAAAGCTTCTCATGACGGCTAAAGAGAAAAGGGGGTTTTTGGGGGTATTCGGGTTAACCCACTAGGAGGACCACGAGAACTGATCTGGTAAAGAGGTAGTTCGTATCTTAAATACATCCCATTATCACCACCCTATCATATTCAATTATCCATCCTATTATCTGACTTGAATAATCAACACAATTTATAATCAACTAGATGTTTTGGCCGCGGCTTCATTCCTTTTTTTAACCTAAGCACTCCAGAATAATGTAGGTTTCTAATGTTGAAATAATTTTTGGAATCGGTCCAGTAGTTTTTGAGATAACTCGTTACAAAATACAAAAATACAAATCTTTCCTCTTTATAATATTTATTTATTTATTTATTTATTCGAAATTGAATACAGCACCCTAACAGTCCAAAGACCAAGGCGGCGTCATAGGAACATACAAAATAAATGTTAGTTTACAAATATTGAAAATTTCAACTAAGTATAGCTACTTATTTAAACATTGTACTCACAGAGTCTGTGAGCCACTACCGATAACTATTACTAGAATACTAATATTAGAAGTATAGATGTAGCTAACAAAATGTTACGCCATAGTTTTATTCAAACACAGCTAGTAGCTACAGACCTCCACCCTATCATACTGTAGGCACATCTCTGATCAAAACAGCTTCTGTTCTGCGACAGCCATTGTGCGTAACTAGAAAAACAAGACATAAGCATCACCAAGGGTATTGTGATGCCTACGTACAAATTGTCCGTGTAGACATGCCCGCTAAGATATTGTTATGGCCTATCATATTGTAGGCATAACTTACTCGGGGGACGCTAGCAAATGGGCTCCTTAATACCAACTGCGAGAGGAAAAGTAAGAATGACAAGACGAAATAATTTTGGATTGTATTGTTCTGTAGTTGAGAACTAGGTGAACTCTGGTAGAGATTGCTGATCACATTGCTAAGGAAAATACAAAATATGTGCTGATAGCATATCGTCACGCCTCTCCCCCGAGGGGGCTGGCAGAGGTGTAAAACAACACCTACATTTCGCAGGACGATATTCAGTCCCAAATGTGACAGGGGGCGAGCCTGTCGCCATACACCGGGCTCCAGTCATGTAGCAGATGTCATACAATACGCACATATGTTCACACAATGAACAAATTGGTGCGTGCTGTCTGCTGGGTTCGAACCCGCTCCCTCTGGCTTGAGAGGCGGACCTTCCCCCAACTAGGCTGCCATCGCTTATATGCCGATCGCACTAATATTAAAATGCGAAAGTTTGGATGGGTGAATGGATCTGCACAGAGATCTGCACTGATCAGAACGGCTGAATGGATCTGGATGAAATTTGGCACAGAGATACATCACAGTGAAATAACACTTATGCTACTTTTTAATTGCAAGTAGCACCCCGTACTCGCAATACGCTAGTGTGGGCGGGGTGGGGTTAGGGAAGAATTAAATTTTACACATTGCAAAAAATATCTTAACTAATAAGATTTTGGTTGACTTTTGCCTGTAGCTCTGCTCGCGTTATATTGTCTATGGTACTCAGTGATTAGAAATCTGAAATCAGAATTGATTGATAACTCCTATAGTTACACGTCACAATTGAATATTTATAATCCTAATCGTATCTAACATTATAAATGCGAAAGTGAGTTTGTTCGTTTGTTTGTATGTAACGCTTTCAGGCCCTAACTAATCAACCGATCATCTTGACATTTTGCATACACGTTGACTGGGGTACAGAAAAGGATATAGGGTACTTTTTATCCCAAAAAAATAAACGGTTCCTGTAGGACCGCAGGCGAAACCGCGGGGTGCAGCTAGTTAAAAATAAATTAATATGTCTCTTTATTTTAACCCCTGCAAACGTACGTGTTATTTAATGGATAATTTCTTTAGGTGAGGTTATATAAAATTACCCTATACTCGTATTATATATATCAGTACTAGCTGTCACCCCGCGACTTCGTTCGCGTTTTGAGCTATCCTATCTCTCAAGTTGGATCGAACTGCACATGGTGTGCGAATTTTATTATAATCGGTTAAGTGGTTTAGGAGTTCATTGAGGACAAACATTGTGACACGAGATTTATATATATTAAGATATTTATGTAGATTAAATTCAGTGTGGGTACGAGTATGTCACAGAATTCAAACGTTAAACCCGTCCTGCCCTAAACACTCAAACTTTCATCAATAAAATCCAAACCTGTGAAACGTTAATCATAAACCCCTTACACACGCCGTTCAGTACGTTTATACCCGGGCTGTTTACGGGGCATTACTGCGTCGCACGGAGCAGGTATATAGAGGAGATGGCATAATAATATAGGCGTGGCAACACTAATTAATAGTAAAATATTGGCAATTTAGTTGGGAGAAGGCCCGCTTCTCAAGCAGAGGGAGCGGGTTCGAACCCAGCCGACGGCACGCAATCTTCAAAAAGATGCCCGGATGTTTTGGGGTACATCCGGGTTATGTAGGAATTGACCCACTAAAACCCCCTCGGTGGCCATCCTCTGTACATAGCAAGAGGGCACCGGGATCTCCATAGGACCGCACCGGTCCCCTGTAATACCTGTAATACCAGGGGCATCACAGACATGTTGCCGACCTTTACTCTCTACTGACAGCCATTTTGAAGAACCCCATGTTGTAGTTACTCGGAAATACTGCAGGAAGATCATTCCACAGATTACAGGCAGTGCGGCAAAAAGGATTGCTTAAAACGCACAGTTATGTGTACTTCTTTAGTGAAATAAAGAAATGAAGTACAATGAGTATGTGGTAGCTGATCACATCAAGCCTCACATAGAAACAGTTCTTTGTACCGTATGAATCAACACATTGAAGCTGACCAATATATCATCTTATGTCAAGAATGCCACTGCATAATCCAGACTCATCTGCACGACCAAAAATCCAATCCGAATCCAGATCGTCTTGTATAGAGGGTCGACAAATTAATTTGGACTAAAGGTCTTGGAAGATACAAACAGCAACACAACAGTTTATTAATTAAACGTTGGCGAAATTTTAGCGGAAAACTGAAAAGGTGGCGTCGTAATTTTGTATTATTTTCTAAAACTTGTGATTCTTCGAGTGTTAAAGTGTAATGATGGTGGATTGTTAACCTTTATCGGTTCGTTAACGTGCACGAGTGTGGGAAATTGATACAAACATTGCGAAACGCGACTTTCCGTGTTCTCCACTAAACTCTCCTCGAGAAAGGGCAGGGATTCATCATCATCATCATCATCTTATCAAGAAAACACATAACTTTAATTTTACGATTAAAGAACCTTGTTTCTATCATGAAATCTTTATTGAGCGCTGATAGCCTAGTTGGAGAAGGCTCGCCTATCCAGAGGGAGCGGGTTTGTACCCAGGTGGCACGCACCAGTTTGTTCATTGTGCGAACATAATAAGTGCATATTGTATGTCATCTGATACATGAAGTCCGGTGTATGGCGAAAGGCTCGCCCCTGTCACGTTTGGGATTAAAATCGTCCGACAAAGTGTAGCTGTTGAACACTTATGCCAGTCCCTTCGGCGTGGCGATATGGTATGTGAAATCTTTACTAAAAAATGGTTGTCTGTAATATAATGTGTTGTAATGGTTTACGGACGATAGTTTAACGTGACAACGTCATAACAAAACATTGATGAAATCTTCTTCTTGGACGCATAGGCCAATCGAGTGGAAGAGAGATAGATGCGGCGCAAGCCGAATGCTCAAGCTGATCGTGCCTTTCGCTCGCTCATGTAGTGCTCTCGCTCCGATCGACCGAGCGTAACGGGACAATGAGTCATCCTTTTTCGTGCGTGCAGCCGGCATTCATCGATTTATTAGAAGTTGTCACGTCAAACGTTGTGACTGGAGCCCGGTGTATGGCTACAGGCTCGCCCCCTATCACATTTGGGACTGAATATCGTCTGGCGAAATCTGGGTGTTGTATTACACCTCTGCCAGCCCCCTCGGGGGTAAGGCGTGACGATATGTTATGTCACGTCAAAAAATAGTCGGTGTTGCATTGCCACCTCTTTATCCTATTATCTCCATGGCTGCTCCGTATCAGGCACGTTAATGCAACCTTTTAACCTACATCGGTTGAAAGCGCCGTTATACTCGAGGGTGTAAAGCAGGTCGTCGTTACACCGTTGGGTGCACAATGCTGAATGGTAGCAGTTCTACATACGACCTGTTACAAAAGGGTGTAATATGAGTACTTGAGGGCAGCCCGTCAAAGTGAACCACTTTTTAAACTTACGATTGCTAAATTCGAGAAATAAAATAAAATATTAAAAGTTCAAGTTAGCTAATTGTTGTTGGTTTAATTTGAGTTTTTATACAACATTTATAACGTTAATTTTTAATTTTTATGTAGTTGACATGTTGGACTGCTTTTTAAAGAGGAGGATCCGGGTTTGATTACTTGCCAGGTAGATGTTTTTAATAACCAAAGTCAAAGTCAAAAAAGACTTGTATAACAACTGGTGACCTTTCCTACGAACGATCTTTCCCAGGCCACTTTAAAATGCAGACCCATTTGTCTATTTTTACAGTTTATTTTCGTTTTGTCTGTTTCGTTTAAATATGACTAGCTGCGCCTCGCGGTTTCACCCGCGGTTAAAAAGTATCATATGTGCTATTCTAGACTATAATCTATCTCTGTGCCAAATTTCATTCTGATCTGTTCAGCCGTTCTGGCGTGAAAGAGTAACAAACATCCATCCATCCATCCATCCATTCATCCATTCTTACAAACTTTCGCGTTTATAATATTAGTAGGATGATATTTTATATGTATTTATGTGATAGACCAACTATTACATAACATATAAACTAGAACACTTAACTAGCAGAGATTTTCAAAATCATGGGTTTAGGGAGCTTTATTAAGAAACCAAATTATTAGTAAGGGTATAGTTGGAACTTACAGACACACAAGTACACACACACATACTATATACGCGCGCGCACACACACACAAAGGTATGCAGGTATGTTACCAAAGGTAAAAACCCTAGCTCTAAAACCACAGCATGCCAGAAGGCGGCACTAACCAAGCAATGTGGTTTATACTACAGTACGTCACGTGGAGAACTTTGCATATTCATTTACCTAGCGTGCATGAACGGGAGCTTGCTTCTGCACTAGATTTTAGAGTTATTTTAATAAGAAAGTTTAAATTTAAATGAAGTGCAAGATTCCTGGGTGTAAAATGCGGAAATAAACTCTTGGTACTAAATTAGTAAATGGAAATTGAAAAACAATCTTTATTTCTTCCATAAAAATAGAATAGAAAAACCTAAGTGGAATACATTTAAAAACTAGAGTAGAAACTGACGTCTTGTTGCTAATAGAGATCTTTTTCAGGCAACCAGACATAATTTCTCTAAATTATGTCTGGATGACATGATAGACAGAATTTGCCGTCGAAGTCAGAAATATTATCTTATCCAAGAATGATAATTATACACTACCTAAAGAAGCGGTATTGGAATTCTTTGCGTAAAAAATTGAAATTCGTAAAGCAATGTTGCATAGTTTGTAGCGTACGTAGACAGCTACGTTGCGTAGCTATTGTATACGTCGCCGCATCTACACGTCGTAGGAACTACACGTCGTAGCAACTACGCGTCGTAGCAACTACACGTCGTAGCAATAACGCAGCATATCACTAGACATCATATCACTGCATTCATTCCATAGAAAAAGATTAAAAAATTCGGTCACTCCGCTTATTATTAACCAAACTCACTAATAGGAATTAACCAACACAATTCACGAAATTGCACAACGACATAAACAAAATACCCCCAAAATAAACAAAGAAGGAAATTAAAAACAAAATTACCCGCAAATGGGTAAACAAACGAAGCATTTCAATGAATCGAACCGAAGCGAAGAATAAATTCGAACGGTGATACTGACGTAAGCGGCCTCCAAACAATTCACAGCCCATTTAAAGGCGCGAACCCACCACGGTACACGTTTGGCACGGGCACACGGCGCATTTCAGCTGCGTAGCTTCGTTTGTTAGACAACGTGGGTTTACGTTTCCACTGCAGCACACGTTATTAACCCACGACTTTGTAAAACTGTAGCGTGGCCACGTTGCCAATCAGCGATAGGACACGCTTATTGAAACAAGCCGTGTACCGCATGCACAACGTGCATGGCGTTGAGATGCGTGGGTGGCTTATTCGAGCAAGCCACGCGTGTAGCAATGACGTCATGAATCTCATATTCATGCGTAGCGTGGGTTGCGGTGGAAACTATAACATACATTTTCTGGCAAAGCGAAGCTAGTCACACGTGCGTAGCCTCTCCGTGCGCCGCAGTGGGCTAGCGCCTTAAATTCGAGCGGTGATACTGTCGTAACGCGGCGAACGCCCGCTGTAACTTTCGACGGGATAATTAGTGTTTGCAGTAGCGATACTTCTTTCTTACAGAGATTGGAAAAAGGAATCAACTAATAGGGTGATATTGGTAGCTTAAATTGAGGTAATGTTCCACTTCACTCTATCCTATTCTAAAACCACAAACTCTCTCAAGACTTTAAAAAAAAAATTGTGCAACATTTCTCAGTTTGTACAGGAGGAAATCTGATGTGAACGCGAAATAAAGAAATTTTCTATTCTAGGTCTAGATCTTTTAGATTTAGAATTTAACTTTAATTTTAGAGAAAGAGTCTAGAAGAAGAAAGAATTTTGTAAAAAGTTTGCGTTTGATCGCCATAACGCCTAATGATGGATGTGATGTAGAGTCAAAACAGACTTACTTATTATTAATTAATTAATGACTATTTTGTAAAGAATTGGTGCATGCGTAAGCGTAAATAGTTACGCACCAATTCCTTTACAAAAATTTTATAATATCGAACGAAAAACTCTAAAGCTGTATCCCACCGCGCATTCAACGGATTCAGAGCTAAGCCGAAGTATTCACTAGGATTTATTAGACTTGCCTATGTTGGAGAAAGTTAACGCGAACAAACTAACACAGCAGCTGTGGTAATCCATGCTGAATGAAAAAGAACAAATAAGTTTGAGAAAAATAGCTTTTGGTTTACTTACAAACGGGTGAATTACTTGAATAAGTAAGTAAGTAGCTTGCACAGAACAATAACCCAATTGCCCCATCGTGGGGCAATTCAGTAACTGTACTCGATACTTAAGTGAACTGTTGATGTTACGTTTGTCATGTCAAAAAACGGCTTAGCACAAACGTTTCACATACGTGCTACCGGTAGTATAGCTTGCACGTTTGTGAGACATTCATGATACTGAGCAATTTCCTGTCCGATTTTTTACGACAAACGTAGATCAACGATTCAGTTAAGCATCGGCTAAGGTTAGCGAAATTACCTGATGACTTTCTTCACAGTTCTTTTTAAAAAATAATGTGTTTTTAAAATCTTACAAAATTTTATTAAAAGCAGACCCCGTGTACGAAAGTAATCTACTATCTACTAATAAAAAAATGCAAACACAATTATACAAATATTTCTCCACTAGCTGCGCCCCGCGGTTTCACCCGCGGTTAAAAAGTCCTATTCTATGTGCTATTCTAGACTATAGTCTATCTCTGTGCCAAATTTCATTCAGATCTGTTCAGCCGTTGTGGCGTGAAAGAGTAACAAACATCCATCCATCCTAATCCTAAAATCCCATACATACAAACTTTCACGTTTATAATATTAGTAGGAGTAGGATAGTACGACTAAAACCACTGTACCACTCTCATAGCTTTCATTTTAATAAACTCAATCATATTTAAGTCTAACGAAGCTACACGAAGTAGTTTGAATTAGTAAGCTTTTCACGAAACCAGATAACATTCATCAAAATAATTAAAACATTCCCAGAAATAACTAACTTACCAAAAATACTGCCTCATAATAATATTATTACGATGCACGGCCCTCATTATTTTGTAGGACGTGTACAGAAATATCAATGCAATACATACTCGTACATACATAATTATGTATTAAGTTGCAATCACATAGTTGTAATGTACATACATACCAAATGAAATAAAAGATTTTTTTACCCAGACTTTAGCGAACGACATTCAGTCCCAAATGTGACAATGGGTGAGACCATGCACCGGGCTCCAGTCATGTAGCAGATGACTGAACGCACATGCTCGTATGTTCACACAATTAACAAATCGTTGCGTACCGTCGGCTGGGATCTAACCCGCTTCCTCTGGCTTTAGAGGCGGATTAAGCTTTAACCAACTCAAATTACTTTACATAATAAAATAATTAGTTCGTAGTCACTGAACTAAGTAAATTAATCATAATTTCTAAGAAATATAAAGTTTCGATAACAAAAGTCGCTTAATTTGTAAAAGTATCAGTACTTTACTAAAAGTAAATAAACTAGCAAACAGCGCTCAATTAATATTCAAAACTTACAACCTTTTTCAGCAGAAGCAAGTTTTTCAATATAAAAACAAATTCCGAACGCGAGTTGCATAACGCTATCTTATATCTTATGAAACGTCGCCGTCGTATCTTCATTATTCATGTTGAAAGCAATGATTAATGCTTGAAATAAAGTTGAAATATTAGGCGATGTTTCCACGAGAAATCCCAACGTAATGTTGGTCTGAGTCCGATAGCCGTCTTAAACACTTACCCCCTTAGCAATGAATGCTGTATAGCCTCGGAGTAGTTATACAATGTTTTGTCTTTTCGATCGAGTCGTCAGCCTAGTCGGAGAGAATCGACTCTCAAGCCAGAGGAAGCGGGTTTAGACCAAGCCAAAGGCACGCACCAATTTGTTCATTGTGAGAACTTAAGTGCGTATTTAAAGTCATCTGCTACATAACTGGAGCCCGCTGTATGGCAACAGGCTCGCCCACTGTCACATTTAGGACAGAATGTCTTTCGGCGAAGTGTAGGTGTCAGACACCTCTGCCAGCTCCTTCGGGGGAAAGGCGTGACGATATGTAAAAAATCTAAGAAAGAAAAAGACAAAACACTGCATGACTATTCCGAGAGAAAGAGGTAAGTTGAAAGCGTGTATGCGTGTGTACGATATGACAGACTAAAGAAGTAAATGAAAAACAGAAAGTAAATAAAGTTCATAAAGTAGATGAAAAGAGAAGATGGTGAAGACGGTGAAGATCATTCAAATTTAAAAATAATATTATAAATAAGAAAAGTTTGTTCGTTTGTTTGTTTGTTTGTTTGTAACGCTTTCACGTCTCAATTACTCAACCAATCGTTTTGAAATTTTGCATAAATGTTTTCTGGGGTACAGGAAAGGACATATTATTATGGTACTTTTTATTCCGATAAAATAAGCGGTTCCTGTGGGACCGCGGGTGAAACTGCGGGGCGCAGCTAGTAACAAATAAAGGAGAAGGAAGATGTCATGACGTACAAAAAGCTGAAAACACTAGCAGAGGACCGCCAGGCCAGTTCATTAGTCCACTGACAAGAGCAACGCTCTTAAAATATTTAGTACTAGCTTAGTTCGTCGGTTTCCCCCGTGGTCTCATAGGAACCGTTAATTTTTTCGGGATAAAAAGTACCTTATGTCCTTTTCTGTACCCCTGATATCGTGTATGCAAAATTTCGTTATGATCTGTTGAGTAGTTAGGCTTAAAACGGCTACAAATTAACAAACCATCCAAATCAATTTCACATTTTATAGTATTAGTTAAGATGGATGAATGAATTACTGGTACCACTTAAGTAAGATAAGGGTATATAAAAAAATGAAGAAGCAACGTTGAAGATCTACGAGTATTTTTTTATTTCTTTTTTTTTTACAACAGACTAGGCATGCGTTTGACCACTGACACGCCTGATGATGGGAAGCGTCGACGTGATCGAAGTTGTAACACACGCTTGCCTAGGAGATATCTATTCACTTTACTCTGTTAAAACTAACTAGTAAACTGTGTTATCAAAATTTCAATACATCGATGCAACAAAATTCAATTAGCTGCATTCTACCTGCATCGCGCGTCGGGAAACTAAATAAAAATATGCAAATACAAAGCACAATAAGAGATTAAAGCAGCGCTCGCTTCATGCAATTCAAAGAATACTGTTAAACTGGTTATCCGAGCATTTATCAACTCGAAACGATTTCGCTTTATTCACAGGAATGATATTTTAAAGTTTATCCGGTAGAAAGCTTTGCGTACGTGTGGGAAACATGCGGGCAGGAAAAAGAGGCTAACGTAAAAATGCGGGTAAAATGTAATTATAGAATAATCAGTTTTTTTGTTAACAAAATATATTTTTTAAAACAACTTAGAAGAATTATAAATCTGACTCACGGTGATGACGTTAGTAGCTAAATAGTAAGCTGATCAAAATGAGCCTAAGGGCGGCCAGTCTACTATGAACTACCGAGGAGTTCCTATAGCTAGTTGATCGGTGCCGTTAAGTAAAAAGACTAGGCTGTTAATTGGACACCTGATTAAGCAAGTTGGCTGCGATACATCCACTGCGTAGGCCCCTTCTAAGGAGGAACTACACGTCATTCATCACGATCTTCTTTACGCATCCACTTGTCACAGACCGCTTCACCGAAATCTACTTTACACCAGTCGTACTCCGCCTTCTATTACTCTCGTTTGTTCCTAATCCAATGCTCCTGATACTCAATTATAATGGAAACAATATTTAGGCAGACGCGGCAATGTTGAAATGCAAATCAGATTCATCTGGCATTGTGTGGGTGTAACGCAATGATTTAGGGAAATAGGTAGGTGGTGAGACAGGCGGAGAAATGGTTCCATTTAAAATGGATCATTCGAACATAATACTCGAATTACTCTAAATACATTTTGAAAAATGTTGACAAATTAGTTTATACTAATGTCCTTACGACAAGGCATAGCCCGTTGAGTGGGCGATTGTCATCAGTCAACGGTTATTAAATTTCCAAAATCAACGTTCGTAAGTTCGTTAGTTGTTTATTGTAAATCCCAAAATTTAATCTTGAATTTCAAAAAATCTAACTATTGCAAGCCACTTATAAGTTGGAGTTAATTATTGCAAGTCGTTTCTCGCTGATTAATGCAATTAATATAAGATAGTTGATTTTGCAGCACTGGCATGTTTAATATGTATATAACTTTTAACGAATTTCATTTAACTTTTATTTATTTTGTTTTTTTTTTTGCGTTGACTCCTTTAGATTAGACACTTTACTCTAACTCTTTAGTAGGCAACGTTTTCCTAGAGCAGCTAATCAGCCAAAGAGTTCAAACTATCTTGATTGCACGTTACATGATTTTTAACACGTAAAATTGAATTAATAAAATCAATTACTATCATGTCAGTCAAGCAAGCCAATTTCAAATCCGCAAACGTTTTTAACCAAAAATCGCGCATCTAAGCACAAAGCGCTCACCATTTTTGGAAATTAACTCATAACTCAGTGGTAGATTTGGGTCCAGCGATCCTAAATCACGCGGGTACCACAGACCACCCATAACCTCTCCGCAATGGCCAGATCTTTTGTTGATGGCATAATCAAGGGACAATCACAAACGGGGATTTCATTTATTAACTTTGTATTTACAATTATTTTCTATACGGTCAACTGGGGCAAATGTGTCTTGTGAAGGTTATGTCTAACTGACATAATTCACATATTCTCGAAAGACGCAATTGCCCCACAGACACAGACAACTAGCGCCATCTAGTACAGATTAATGCAACTAAAGATAAAAAAAATTAGGTGACTCCTAATTTGTAAAGGGTTTGCGAAAGACGCAATTGCCATAGACGTATTTGCCCCAGTTAACCCTAATTTAGATTTTAGATGTTATAGTGGTTCTGGTAAAATGCTAACTAAAACTTATCTTACTTGAAAGGAATACAAAAGCAGATTATTTATCTTAAAAAGTTGCAAAGGGATTATAAGACAAGTTAGTTGTAAGTAAACTGTCTTTGTTGATAGAAAATTATTAGCTACTTTCTTATATTGAAGGAAAATAAGAAAGCCTAACTAGTATTATAAATGCGAAAGTGAGTTTGTTCGTTTGTTTGTTTGTAACGCTTTCACACCCTAACTAATCAACCGATCATCATGAAATTTTGCACACACGTTGTCTGGGGTAGGCAAAAGGACATAGGGTACATTAATCCCGAAAAAAATACACGGTTCCTGGGGGACTGCGGGTAAAACCGCGGGGCGCAGATAGTTTTACAAATAAATTAAATTTCACGGTCTGACTGCTAAGAAAAAAAAATCTTTATAAAACCGTCCAAATGCCAGAATTATACTAAGAATTTCCCAGCTTTTTTCATTTAAGAAAATTGTTAGACACACGCAAAAGTTCCACATCTCAGACAATTCCAAAACGCCGTCGGGAATAAGCTCTAAAATATGCCAAAAAACATTCCGCCCGGCTTGTTTATAAAACCTCTATAAAGACGTACCATTTGGGGACCTTTCCTAAACGACTCCTTGTTCAAGTATTTGGCGAGTCGACCATAAAAGGTACCACAGCCCCTGTGCTAAGATATTAGCCTTTAAAATGTCCAACACACGTACGGCCGTACACATTTCACTCACAAACGTACAGTGTACCCAGCAAGCTATCAGAAGACAGCTTATTTTAGTCCTTATCGCTCAGAGATACGGTCGGAGAGTTTGCGTTTAGCTAGAGTTCCAATGACCGCAGTTTTCTCAAGTGGGGTCCAGCCCTCATTATTTTTTGGGCGAAATATTTGCGACAGCAGTTTCGGAGTGTACACTTGAAAGCTTTTAGTTGAGTTGGCCTGAAATAGGCAATGAGCTAGTAAAGGGTAGTTTGATATGCAAACGATATTATTATGCTTCAGAATAAAGGGAAACGATAAATAAATATACATAAAAGTGATAGAATTGCGCACTGGACAGTATCCATTTCAACAACAAACAAAAAAAAACACAGTAATCTATCGAAATAGAAAGTCAAATGAGTAATTTTTAGGCAACTGCGTTCGTTTTTATAATAAAACTAGCTGTCACCCCGCGACTTCGTTCGCGTTTATATAATTATAAATATGTGAGCTATCCTATCTGTTAAGTTAGATCGAACTGCACACGGTGTGCAAATTTGATTGATTTCGGCCAAGTTGTTTAGGAGTCTATAGCGGACAAACAACGTGACACGTAATTTATATATACATATTAAAATCTCGAAAAATATAACAGGGCTCACTGAAGCAAATTTCAAATCACATATAAAAACTACATTAATGAAAAGAGGATATTATAAAGTTAACAACGATTTAGAAGACATAGATATCTGGAGCCTTCCACTTCCGCCAAGTAGCCACTAGTACATACGAGTATGTTTACCTAGTTGTAAGCAAAAATTTCAGACAGTAATTTTTTTTAATGCTTCTCAGTTTTCTGCCTGTTCTTATGAGTAGTGGCTCTTTTTCCGAACAAGGCGGTCGAGTCTATTATAAAACTTTGACGTTCATAAGTGTATCTTTGATACCCAATTGAATAAAAACATTTTGACTTTGGCTTTGAAAAAAAATAACAAGAATCTGTCCGCGCTGGGTCGAAGCCATACAAAGTGTGGACTTTTCGTTGTTTGATTTCAACGCAATTTAATTTAATTTAGTGGGTCCAAACTTTTTGCTCGAGGCAACACTTCGAACTTGTTTGTTATGACCTTCATGGCGGTAAATAGCGGTAAGGTTGGCAACGCATACGGCTAGCGACTGCTACTATAAAATTATAGAGATTTTTGACCATGATCCAAAAAAACAAGGTTTCGGGAGCCAACAATTGATGACGTCACTCGTCATCTTCATCGTCTCTTTCAAACTTGTTGTAAATGACTTATTTCGATCTTGCTCATGCATTGATTGACGTCACTGCGTGTTGCCCACGTGACTATTTTGACTCGGAACGCTATAGTACCTGGCGGAGTATATTATTATCCCATGCACTTGAGAGTACCTGTTTTTTTAAAGAAAAACTGTGTAAAATTATTTAGAAAATAAAGATGTGATCTATGGACACTTATACTCGTATATATAGCAATTTACGTAACTTAAAGTATCTCTCAATCAAAATTTGAGGTATAAAAGTTCAATGATTATAGAAAGTGACCCTAATAACAGAAACCGACATAATTTAATTAAACTGCCCGATCAATCATAAATTGAACAAAATTAACGAGAGATTCCGGACAAAGTTTCGTTCAAGTAATTTCCGGATTTCTTCCTCGTTGATTGTCTACTCGAATGATTTTTAATTTGTAAGGAATATTGAACTCTGAAGGTAATTCTGAAGTTTGTGAAATTAAACATTTGGTATTGTAGGCTAAAATAATTTAATTAGCACTTTCAAAAAATAATTTAGGTACTGAATTTTTTAGGGTTCCGTCGCAAAAAGACGCTTAAACTTATTCTTATTGTTGTGTCTGACTGTTTCGTCTGTCCGTCTAATTATTGATTTCAATGAATTTTAGCCATTTTTACTAAGATGCAATTGAAAAAAAAATGCAATTGCATCGCCTAAAAGCCAAAAACGTACAAGAGCGTGAAAACTGCGCATTTATAAACATTATGGTGTACCACAAAACCCAAATAATAATCATCCAATAATATTCCTCGTGAATGTGGAATTTCAATCAAGCAACTATCTCTGTTCCGGGACTTAACAAAGGAATAAAGATCATTGTTAAGCGAAAAAAGGGTGCCCGAGAATTATGCTTTAAAAGATGCAATTTTTAAATGAAGCGCCCGAGGTCGGACAGATGAAAATAAGGTGCGACCACACGATGCAGTGCGACACGACTTGATTCGAAAGTTTGTTTCAAATTACGGAGTGATTTAGTGAATAAGAGGTTAGCCGACGTTCGAAAGATTGAGATGGTTGTTTCCACATTATATATCTTAATTAAAATCCTCCTCTTCCTCAAGTCGCATTCCTCATGTCTGAGGTTCGTGACTACCACCTCCAATTACTTTCTCTCCTACGATCTTCTGCCAAAGTTTTCTGTCTTCCACAACACGCAGCGCTTCGTAGATTGAAGTGTCCAGAGCGGTGCGAATCTGGTCGGACCAAGGTATCGGGCTGCGGCCTGGTGACCTCTTGCCCGTTGACTTTCTCTGTCACCATCAACTTTTCAAGGTTGTCGCCTTGTTTCCTAATTCCTCATTTAAAATAGTTATGTGTAGTTTCGCCCACAATGTCGCAAACTACGTTCTTTCTTTTACTAATCGTCATCACATTGAGAACCTTTTTATAAGTCGCTTAATAATTAAATACCCACCTATAAAACAGATATGTATTTACGTTATGTTTACTTAAAAAAACAAAAGAGAAAAAACTTTATGACCTTCAACGACTAGTTAACCATCCATTTAGATAAAAATAAATTACATATAGTAGAAAATACATGAAATAATAATAATAATAATTCAGGACACGCGGTGGTCTGACCTTAAACTAAGCAAAGCTTATACTACGGCGGCCAGAGACTGATATACATACATACATATATATTTTGAAACACATACTTAAATAGATAATTAACACGCAGACATAGAACAAACCCAAATGTTCATCACATGAATGTTTGCCCTAAGTGGGAATCGAACCCACGCCCCCTAGCTCAGATGGCAGGTTCACTATCAACTGAGCCACCGTGGCAGTCAAGAAACATGAAGAAAAACATGAACTCTGAAGTAATATACAATCTCATCCGTATAATATTTTGCCGCGTCATCAAAACAAGCGTGTCGTCCGTCCTGATGTGGCCTGACCCTAATATGAGCACAAAGAAACCTGCAATAACATGGATCTATCTCCAGTTCATAAATGGCCAGATTGGAGAGATCTTTTTATTCACTATTGGTTTTATAGTCATTGAATATCTTTAGAGTTTATTTAATAACCATAGATACTCGTAGCTATTTTATCCACCGCTTTTCGAGCGCTAGCGTCAACGAGCAGCGTTTATGTTACAGCTTCGGCAAAAAAGATTTCGTATGTCCAGCGCCTATCCTGTTGTCTTCTCCTTAATTTTGTTAGAAGGTTTGATAATTAAATAGAGATTTTTTGCCGATTCAGATTATGTTTTTTTTTTCATAATAGCTGAGATAATTATGTTTTTTTTTACGTTAAAAAATTAATATCTTTGTTTTTTTCAGGCAGACAGCCCGACAGACGAAAGCCGCAAGTCTTCAGCTCACAGAGCCACAGTTTATTTTATAATTATACGTTGTGATATAATAATAGTATCATAACGTTTTTATTCATACGTTGTGATAATATAATAATATCATATCGTTTCGTATTCGTTACTAAATGCGGCCCGCGGTTTCACCCGCGGTTAAAAAGTATCCTATGTGCTATTATAGACTATAATCTATCTCGATAGTAGGACTAGCTGTGCCCCGTGGTTTCACCCGCGTCCCACAGGAACCGTTATTTTTTCGGGATAATATCTTAATTTTTTCTTTCATAAGATCCTTCTCCTGGCAATAATAAACACAAAAAAATTGCGAAACATCAGTTCTCGCGTGATGCGATGACCAAGGGAAATAGTGATTCATTTTTATATTTAGAGAAGATAAAACTGCATAGACTATACAATCATTTTAGTTTAGTTTAATAATTATTATTGCAATCTGGTTTTTTGTTTTGTTTTAATACTGACACTTGTTTTGAAACACACAATTGTTTTTGAGGGCTCTGAAAGAGTTAACGATGAGCTGAATGAGCAAACACATCGCTACAACAACTTCTGCACGCCAGCGTTACTCGCTACATATTTTAATCACATTAAACTGAATGCTTATAAAGTGTAAATTCCACGCCAAAGATTAATTGTTGAAATGGTAATTTATCATGCCACAAGCTGATTATTGTGACGGCAGAGTTGACGAGGTTTTAATGATGAGTGGTTACAGTAATCATTTTGATGTTAACGTTGTTGAGGGTAGGTAGCGACGGTAATGTCATTAACGTCTGCATGGGATGGTGGAGTCAAGGTGAGTAATTGATTTTCTAGCTTAATTTTATGACTGAAAATCTTGGTCGCCAGAATGGTTAAACTGATCTGGATGAAACTTAGTATTGAGATAGCGGGTGAAATCGCGAGGCATAGCTAGTAATATAGGGTCATCTGGGGCAAATGTGTCTGTTTAGCAATTGCGTCTTTCGAGAATTACTGACAAACCCTTCACAAATTAGGTGCTACCTACACCGTTTTTCTATTTTTAGTTGCAATAATCTGTACAAGATGGCGTTAGTTGCCTAATTTGTGAAGAGTTTGTCTGTAATTCTCGACCAAACCATAATCCAAAAAAACAAGGTCTATAGCATTCCGGGTGCAAACACATAATGACGTCACTTGCCATCGTCGTCCGTTTCTTTCGAACTATTTGTAAAGGGCTTCATTTGGTCTTCTTTAAGCATCGATTGATTTTTTTATTTTTATTAATTTATTCATGACCATGGATACTCGTCCTTCAGTCGGATTCTTAGTAATATTTTTTCCTTCAGTAACAGATGATGGGATGATGATGATGAGGTGATGATGAAGACGATGAATCCCTCCCCTTTTCCCACTCCAGTAAAGTTATGGATACTTTACTGAAACTTTAAGTGAAGTTTTGTAGAGAACACGAAAAATCGCGTTTCGCGATGTTTGTATCATTTGCCCACACTCGTGCACGTTGACGAACCGGTAAACGTTAATAATCCACCATTATTACACTTTAACACTCGAAGAATCACAAGTTTTAGAAAATAATACAAAAACACGACACCATCTTTTCGGTTCCCGCCAAAACTCCTCAGCATCGATTGACGTCACTGTGTGTTGCCCACATGACCGGAATGTTATACCTGACGGAGTATATTATTATACCATGGACCAAACCACGGTATCAAAGCAGTATTGCGACTCGGATCTATCCTTGAAATAAAAACCTTCAGCCAACCAATAATGGCAGCCGGGTTTTTGACTATGACATTTATATTGGACGAAACCATGGTATAGTTATATACTCCGCCAGGTATAGCATTCAGCAACACGTAGTGACGTCAATTGATGCTTAAGAGTCCGGAGACCACTTTAGACTAACTTCGCATTGGCCTAAGGTATTCTATAGCCATTTCGTCTAGAAGACGACTACGAGCGAAGATAGCAAGTTATGATACTGACGAGCCTCTAAAGTTACCTACAGAGTGATAAAGTACAATTTCATTTTCTTTTATGACTTTTGCACTTCTGTAATCATTGTTAAATAACTAAGACTTTCCCTTGTATTATGGATTCATACAAGCTAATGATGTAGAAAAGCTCTCTATGTTAAGGGATTTTTGATTTGCTTTGTCTGTCTATTGAATAAATTAGTAAAAATGTGGATATTTTTCATAGCTCTATTTTCTTTTGAGGACGTTTTTTTTTAAAAAAAAAAACAAGAACATAGGCGGAGATATACTCCGATCCTATGTTATTGGTTTTCTTATGTTCATTTAATTGTATGCTAAATTTCATCATTATCTGACAAATGGTTTCCAAGAAATTTGACAAGCGCGTTTGTATGGAAATTTCAGAGCGTCGCGGGACCCTTAAGCATGACCGAAATAAGTCTTTTACAACAAGTTCGAAAGAGACGAATCACGATGACGTCATTACGTGTTTGCTACATGCTAGACCTTGTCGTTTTGGATCATTGATCGAACATTCATACGATGTCAGGCTATGGTCTTATGGAGCACTAGCTGCGCCCCGCGGTTTTACCCGAAGTTAAAAAGTATCCTATGTGCTATTATAGATTATAATCTATCTCTGTGCCAAATTTCATCCAGATCTGTTCAGCCGTTCTGGCGTGAAAGAGTAACAAACATCCATCCATCCATCCATACATCCAAACTTTCGTGTTTATAATATTAGTAGGATTTATAAAAAACAATAAATGATGTAACAGTACCGAGCATCAAGCGCGTAGGTATGATTCGCGTTCCGACCATTTGTATGAAGACAGAATACTGTGTAGGTACTTGTACCGTGACCAAACAGACAGTGCTTCACAACAAATCGGTCACCGTAAATCCATTTTGGATCAGTTTTCTATTACGGCAACTTTTATCGGGCCTCGTAACGGTCGGCGTCAGAAGCCTCACAGTTTCAACGTAATCCAATAACAATAAAAGACGCAATAAAACGTGTATTATTTATTGGAATGGGATGCTATTTTTTTTCGTTGCATGTTTGGGTTGGTTTAGTACCGTAGAGTTGGGAATTACAAAGCTTGTCATAAGATAAATCCTAAGTAATACTATATTATTTATAATAAAATACTATAAAAGCGATGTTAGTCTAGTCGAAGAAGGCTATACTCTCAAGCCAGAGGGAGCGGGTTCGGACCCAGCCGACGGCACGCACCAATTTGTTCATTGTGTGAACATATGTGTGTATGTATTTAATGCTACATAACTGGAGCCCGGTGTAAGCGACAGGCTACGAAATTCAGTCTCAAATGTGACAGGGGGCGAGCCTGTCGCCATACACCGGGCTCCAGTCATGTAGAAGTTGAAATTAAAAACGCACATATGTTCACACAATGAACAATTTGGTATGTCTTCAGCTGGGATGGAACCCGCTACCTCTGACTTGAGAAGCGAGCGTTCTCCGACCAGGCTATCATCGCTTCAGTAGCAATAATACAGCAATATTAATAACACAGCTACTCGTAGTAAAAATAATAAGTAATGACTGTCCTCTGCTTAACGAGGATAACGAACCCAATACGATGACGAACTGGCACGCACTTGACGCTAAACATATACCAAGGAGACCACACAAACGCTGGAGTGACGATATCACCAAACTGGCAGCAAGACGTGGAGCAGAGCAGCAAAAGAAAGAGCGAAATGGAAGCTAATGGAGGAGGCTTTTGTCGCGGAATGCGACTCTAACACAATATACTCTGAAGATAGTCACTGAAAATATTTATAAAATTATACATATATTTATATATATTTACTTGTAATAACTATTTAGCATGTGCTAAAAAATAAAGCTTAATTATTATTATCCTCTGCTTACTGTAACAGCACATGGTGCGGGTGACAGACACATTTATATATTTATTTTACTTGTCTTTATTGCTTATTAGTTACTAGCAGGGCCCCGCGTTTTCACCCACGTTTAAAAAGTATCCTATGTGCTATTATTTCCGACTGCCTCGGTGGCTCAGTTGGTAGTGAACCTGCCTTTTGAACTTGGGGGCGTGGGTTCGATTCCCACCTAGGGCAATATTTATGTGATGAACATTTGTGTTTGTTCTATCTCTGGGAGATAGAACAAACACAAACACACAAACACAACATTTGTGTTTGTTCTATCTCTGGGAGATAGAACAAACACAAATGTTCATACATCACACATAAATGTTTGCTCTAGGTGGGGATCGAACCCACGCCCCCAAGCTCAGAAGGCAGGTTCACTACCAACTGAGCCACTGAGGCAGTTTTATAAATCATAATGTCTGAAAACCACATCCGTTTCCATAATAAAACTAAGTATTTTTGCTAGGGAAAGGTTAAGTGAATTTGAAAAGCTCTATCTAAAGACGCTTAGATCGCTAACGCCCTAAGTATTTTTTTCACGAGACTGGGCCCAACACTAGCTCACCACAAACGAAGCACAAGACACTGCGAATCTTACCAGTGTCACCAACATTTTTCTATCCCGACTGATTTATGAAAAAGAGGAAATTTATGTGCGGTCCGGTCAGCTTTACGCAGCTCTTTACTATCGCCACTAAAATCGGCTATTTCCGATTAGATCTCCCGAAGTAAGAGTTATGGGATACAGGTTATGGAAAATGTTTGCGAGCCCTGCTTGGGGTGGTTTTGAGGGCTTCTCACATTGCGCTAGGTTTAATATTTCACTTTAGTTGGACGTTTTGTAACTTAGACATTTTAATCGTAAAGAAAAGCTTCATAGCCTTTTCTTGTGCTGCCATTCATTCGTTTGTGCGGTTTGCCACGGTTTTACGCGATAGCAGTGTATTTCTAGAACTAACAAGTATAATTTGAAAAAACCTACCGAGTTTGATAAAAAAAATATGATAACGGTTTATCCCTAGGGGAGCTGAGATGCCACAGCACACACGACACACACACACACACACACACACACACACACAAACACACACACACACACACATCACACACGCTCGTTTTTGCATCGGGGGTTAAAAATAGCCAAAAAGATTCTCATTTGCTGTTTAATACATTTTAATGTAGGTACTTAAGTAATTATTTTGCGAAACGATGAAGGGAATTCTTTTGGAGTGTAAACTTGTCTTTAGATACAGAACGTATGTCCATAATATAAATGTACCATGAAGCTTTTGTATGAAGGTATTTATTTTGTTTGTTAGCAATAAGGATAGTGTAAAAAGCTATGATGCTATTAAAAAGTATCAAAGTCTGAAAAGGCTTTCCGTGTGTTGTTTTGACTGAATACCGAACGCTGACTCAGTGACTTCAGTGAGTCATATAAGACAGTGGCGTATCCAGGATTTTGTTTTGAGCGGGGATTGGCAAAGAGCGTTAGCTTAAGCTTTAGTATAAGTATTTATTTATTCAAGCATTTATTACACGAAATGTACTTATAAGCAAAACAAGTCAGGCTATGTACAGGTACATACCCTGTTTTTAACAAGATAAATCCTACTAATATTTCCTACTTCCTATCTTATCTTATTAATATTATAAACGCGAAAGTTTGTAAGAATGGATGGATGGATGGATGGTTGTTACTTACTCTTTCACGCCAGAACGGCTGAACAGATCTGGATGAAATTTGGCACAGAGATAGATTATAGTCTAGAATAGCACATAGGATACTTTTTAACCGCGGGTGAAACCGCGGGATGCAGCTAGTACTGACATTTTTAAAACCCCACTTATTTTGGACCATTGTGGACTCAGATACGTTTAGGGCAGACTTAGCCCCTTCCTCCCCGTTTTTCTTCTCGAAATTCTTCTTCGAATTTTGATTGTTACGAAAACTTTTTTCGTTTTCGTTAGGCTCCATTTATTTCAATAAAGCGCACCTGGCGGAAACGTTAAGGAACTAGGCTAAATGCACGGAGCCAAAGAAAAACGAAAAAAGTTTCGTTAATTATCGGAACTTGCGATATGCCCTCTGGATTCGCCACTGTTATAAGATGAGTAGGTATTCCTTAACATGTCAGCATTTTCTCATAAAAGTTTTCGAGTAGGCATCGATAAGTACCTTTTGGAAGGCTGATGTAAAAACAAAGACCAACTTTCTTGTTTGTCGCTGGATTTCATGAGAACATGAAAAGGTGTTTTTTCTGCCAAATTTCAGTTCCTGTAAAGCATCTCCGGAGACGAAACCTGGTTTCCGGTGGTGGTCTCGGTAGTATTCAGCAGACAGCCAATCACCGACCTCACCCTTGTTTCGGGCGCGATGATTAGGCAGCGTCTGTGTGGCCTTGAAACTTGAGATAAAGCTTTGAAACTTGTGAGTGACAGGCCAATTGGAAGCAGACTACTGAACTGGAAAGGTTTACGTCGAATTCACCAGAATTAGCACCCTAACTGAAGAGGGTGACTAAATCCATTACTTTTATGTCGATGTGGCACGTGAATATTTTGAAGTTCTGATTCTCAACTCATTAAGCTTCGTCCCGCAGTTTCACCCGCGTTCCTACAGGAGCCGTTAATATTTTCGAGATAAAATGTAATCCTATGCTCTTTTCTGTACCCCTGACAACGTTTATTGTACCCCTGACAACGTTTATGCAAAATTTCGTCATAATCATCATCATATCAGCCCGTAAGACGTCTACTGCTAGATAAAGGCCTCTCCCAATGATCTCCACAACACGACCGGTCCTGTGCTGCATCCAGCGGCTTCCCGCGACCCTCGGTCGCGTCAGTCCACCGAGTCAGTCCGCGAGTCAGTCCACCTTGCGGGAGGCCTTCCCACACTGCGTCTTCCGGTTCGTGGTTGCTTTTCAAGAATATTTTCATGATGATCAGTTATGGCGTGAAAGCGTAACAAATAAACAAAGAAACAAACGACCAAACACTTTTTTACAATATTAGCTATGATTAAGATACAGGTAGATACGTAGGTAAAGAATATGTACACTTATGGATGAGACTCTTTGAAAAGAATTCGGTAACCATTTTGTAAGAACGATCTAAAATCTAGATTCTTGCTAGACTTTCTCTGTCTAATCGAGTTTCTAATCAGGTTGAGTTTCTTGGCACGTCTTTGAACCTACTCAAGGAGCGACTCAGCGCACGTTTAGTAATAGATGTGTGTGCTCAAATTAGTTACCTACCAGTAGGTAGGTGGGCAGTAGCCCACTGCCTTCTACTGCTACTTAAGACTTAAGTATTCGAGATTTTCCCCATTTTAGAAACATACTCAACTCAACTGCTGTATTTGTACTTCTTCACTCTACAAAACTTCAAGGCTAGAGCGAATAAGTACCTTATTGGTCGTCGTGCTCCATCTTAGACCACAACGTCGCTTAACATCAGGCGAGTTGGTGGTCAAACGCCGACCTATTCTACATAAAAAAAAAAAAAACTTAAATATCCCAGGAAGTATTCGGAATATTCTCTGTTTTCAAAACAAGTATGTACTAGCAAATTTTTTTTCAAAAAATTTTCACCTTTATAATTCTTAGGTGACAATGAGTGACGTTTTGAAAAATATAGCCGCGAAATTTTAACGTAATTTTTACGTTGTAAGTTGAAATAAACTATCTAAGTACGTATTTACGTTTAGATTAAACTGATCGCGTTGATTTACTACAGTAAAATCCCGTGAAGCCTTGCCATGGTTGCCTGGAAGAGATCGCTTTTAGTAATAAGGCCGCCAGCTGTTACACGATAGAATAAGTATTTTTGTAATTATTCTCTTATTTTTTTGTTATTTGTGGTGTGAACAATAAAGAGTTTTTCTATCTATCTAAAATACGTTTTAAATGTTAACAAACTCGAGTGGGTAGTTTTATAAAACCCACTAATTCGTTTTTGTGAGCGGTCAAAGTTCGTGCGTCCCAAACGAGTGAACTATGACGTCAGCCATGCTTTCTTCTCATTATACCACACATTAATTCTCCCTCCCACCGCGAGGTAAAAGCTTTTAAGCAGTAAATAAAGATTGACAAATGACGGCAACCGAAAAAAGATTTATTGGTGAAAATGTAGCAAAAAAACGGTTTTAGTCAAGAAAATACCGTCGTAGGCGGACACACGATGTCTTAACTTTGTCAACTTTTTAACCTCCGACGCAAAAACGAGGGGGTGTTATAAGTTTGACGAGTGTGTGTGTCTGTGTGTGTGTGTGTACTTGTCTGTGGTATCGAAGCTCCTGAGCGAATGAACCGATTTGAATATTTTTTTGGAAGGTGAATAAAGTGTTCTTAGCTGTGCTGCTTGGCGGGAGTTTTCTTAGATAATCGGTGTTGGTTTTTTTTAAAACTTTTACTTGCAATAAAGGAATGTAATGCTGTAACTTTGTTTTCTCAGTTTGCACTAGAAGTGGCTAGCGCATTTCTAGAACACTTCAAATACTTCCATCCAATGGACTGTCATGAAAAACTACAATTCTTGTCGTCAGCGTGTTACTCTTTTATTTGTCAGCTGACCTTGTTTAGTTCCGAATCTTCTGAACTTGATAACAAGTTGACGGCAGTCTTCAATTACTTTCAGCAATGCCTGAAGTATTTATACTAAATTCTAAAAACTAGTGCAAGAGACAATCCGCTGGATAAAAAAGGCTGGTCGCGATCTACAACCGTGATTTCAGTCGTGCAGGGTCGACCAGAGACCAGACCAGAGTCGGACTCGCGCACGAAGACTTCCGTACCATTATCAATAAAAACGCCAAAAAATCACGTTTATTTTATGGGATCCCCCTCAAACATTTACTTTTTCTGTTTGTAGTTTTTATAGCGCCAACAGAAATACATCATCTGTAAAAATTTAAACTGTCTAACTATCACGGTTTATGAGATACGGCCTGGTGACAGACGGACAGGGAAGTCTTAGTAACAGGGTCTTGTTTTGCTCTTTGGGTACGGAACCCTAAAAACAGTTTTAGCTTTAGAACATTTTTTAATTATTTTTAATCTTTTGGCGCACTTTAGGGCAGCGTTCTTGGTAATCATTGTATTGTACTAATTATGTCTATTATACTGATAAAATATTGCACGGGCCAAAAAAATAACATCCAACTGTTAGGTTCTAAATGAACAAAATGTATGACGCAACCCCAGTAAAAGACGTACCTGTCACGCACACTTGTATAAAAAAGTTGGCCTGTCACTTTGCGATTATAAACAGTACGGAACTCTCTCTAGACATTTTAAAAGTACTCATAGTGATCCTACTAATATTATAAACGCGAAAGTTTGTAAGAATGGATGGATGGATGGATGTTTGTTACTCTTTCACGCCAGAACGGTTGCACAGATCTGGATGAAATTTGGCACAGAGATTATAGTCTAGAATAGCACATAGGATATTTTTTAACCGCGGGTGAAACCGCGGGGCGCAGCTAGTATTATATAAATTTATACAGTTTATTTTCATGCTTTCCTGTGTTATTATGTTTCCAGTTAATCAATATTTCTTTCATTAATTGTTCTGAATTACTTAATGACTCTTTGCGTGACCACATTTGGTCATCGTAAACACCAGTTTGGTTGTAACCGTTTTCGATGGTGAACATAGCCTATTTTTTTCTGGTCTACTTTAGTTTTTTCGACAGTGTGTCATGTGTCCGGGTTTGATTGATTGATACAAAGGCGCCGCATACCTACGGAAATGGAATTTGCGGCGGGCGTTGGGAAAAACCGTTTTACAAGACAGGCAACAATATAAACTTGTTATATCTGACAGGGTTGTAGATCACCGTTCTGGAGCGGACAAAGTGGTTTAGATGAAGGAGAAAGATATCTAACTAGCTGCTCCCCGCGGTATTAGGTACCCGCGGTTTCAGTAGCCTACTCAGATCAACCTATAGAATGAGATGGAGCACGGCGTATGATCTAAGTGAAGCCAAAAACCATCAAAAAACTACGCTACTGTCGTATAGGTACACAACACAATTGACGCAAAAAAACTATGCTACTCGCTTGGTAATTCTTACCTCGACTTAACACACATTGGTTTATGGTATAATTTCGTGTACTTAAATATACAAATTGCATTATAAAGGTGTAGCCGGGACTACATTTTGAGGTTCTTTTTAAAAACTGTGCAGCTGTATGTTTTATAAGTCAATTTTGAAAAAGCCGTAACATTAAACTCTTACAAATATGTGCAATTTTTAAATATTAAATCTCCTAAGTTTGTATATTGGAACAGCTAGATTAGAGCTAGATTGGCTAACGTAGAGTTTGGGAATTAATATTAGTTTTCGTGCAATTGTAAATGTTTTTTATGGCAATATATTATTATGATTAAATATTTAAACTATTTACGCGTAAATTATTTACGCACATACATTGAAAAAGAAGTGGCTTCAGCGAGATATAACGCAGTGTTTCATCTTTTCCTCTAGGTTTATCTGAGGTAGCCTATGTGTTGTAACGAGTCAGACGAGCTTTCGTTAACATTCACAAATATCCGAATTGTACTTAACTTGATTAACTAATCAGAAATATTATTAACTTATTGAGAAGCTAATTGAATAATTACTATTAATACCTAATTAAATTCTTAGTAGGTATTTTTATCAACTAAACAGAATTTAAAGTTTAAACAATAATTTATGTGTTAAAATAGAATAAATGAAAATACTTTCAACATAAATGGAATTAAAAAGTCAAGATAATACGAGATCAAGCACAATTCATTTAATGTTTTACAAATAAATAAATATAAATTAACAGCCAAGATTGTTTGTTTAATAGAGTCCCAAATTGAAGACCGTAAACTATGTTATTTTATTCATTTCAAAAGTAAAATTTATGATGTCGCTTGAAAGCTTTAAAGATAAACAACCGAGTTTTTGTGAAAACATTTGGGTTTACCTACCTGGCATGTTTCAAGTGGGACACTCGAAGCAAATATGCGACTCGGGATACTTAACCGATTTGGCGACATGGCGCCTAATTAAAGTGTGTCGCCAGGCACATTTTATGCTCCACCGACACGTTTTTGTGCCAGCTGGCATGCCACCAGGCACAATTTGTGCTAGTCCGACACGTTTTAATTACCCGACACGTTTCAAGTGGTTGAATACAATAAAACCAAAGGCCGCGAGGGCTCGTGATGATTCTTAGCTCGTCCGTTCTGAGAGTAAGTTGCGTGGTCCGATTCTCACCATTTCACGATTTACCAAATAAATCTCTGCTCATCCGGTTATTCATTTAATTGGATTTTTCAAGGTTTAAAAGTAGGTCTCACAGAGATTTGATTGTTATAGGCAATCAGGGTAGTGGGAAACTGGGGTCTTTTGATTTGGTAGTGAATCGAGAATCTGACCAAGTATACACTCCAGTCTTTTAACTGTTCATTGATAGAACAAGCCACCTGGTGCTTGTTCGGTTTTATTGCAGTGACGATGTGGTCGTTATCCTGGCTAACAAAGGTCCAGCACTGTGATAATCCTATCCCTGGGTTTTATAGTTAGGTTCAGAAGTTGAGACGCTTCTGGAAAGGAGGTTCTTTATCCACTTAAATGTGGAACCTTCTCGTTCAGGTCTCCGTTTGGGTACATGGTTGCCTCTTGTCTGGTTAGTGATTAGTAGATTGACTTCATCGATCTGCCCTATCATGTCCTGGGACAACTAACCTGGGAGTGTAATCATGGATCGAAACGCCCCATGGCGGTGTAGGGTGAATGTCTGTTGAGGTCGGGCGCTATGGCCAAAAACAGAGGTTCGTAGGGATGTTAGGGGCTGAAGGTTCGAAGGAGTTTGCCACTCCAGACTTATAGTGGGTTATTGTAGTTGGCAGAGTAACTTGAGCGTGGGAGAAATGCCATACTTAGAGGGGCTGGGGTAACAAGATGAGATATTCTATCTCAGGGGGTAGTGGGATATAGCTTTTAGACTAGGGACGTCATTTACGTGTAGGTCTCTGTAGGTAATCACTTTTCATTCATGTGATGTCGAAACCCATCACCAAAATCTTGAGAAATTTAGTAGGTCTGTGGGAATAGGAAATAAATAATAAAATCTAAAAGTTAGGCGAGGTTTGAATTGTCGCGATACGTTTTTGAGTTAGGAAAGATGTGGTAAACGTTTACTAAACGCTTAGTAGTTAAAAACTCTACAAATTTGCTTAAAGATGGCTTAATTTAGTAGAAATATTTAAAAGTAACAATGTAAAATCAATCTAAAATTCAGTATGAAATTTAACGTTGTTATCTTATTTCTGTAGGCTCCTAAATTTCGGTTATTTAAGGAGATTTTGTTAATAGTACGGACTTTAATTTGTATCAAACATTAGGTTAATAATAAATCGATAGAAAAACGAAAGTTTAGTTAAGATTTCTACTTAACAAATATAGTCTAATAGGAATAAATCTATGATCTTCAATCATTTAAGTTTTTAGAAAAGTTTGAGACTTCTAGCGACAATGTAGAATCAAACTAAGATTCAAAGTTGCCATTTTGTTTTGTATGTTCTTGAACTCATGATATTTAAGGAGATTTTGACGAACTTCAATTCTATCTCAATTAAATAATAAAGTCGATAGAAAGACGTAAAGTTATTTGTTTGTAAATTCATACAAGATATTCAATTTTATTGAAATTATTTTATGCCTACTTCACTCTGTTGCAGAAATTTAATGTTCAAAGATAAATAATATTTTCTAAACATAATGGGTCATAAAATAAGATTACCATTTGTTTGAAGGAGTTTATTAGTTGATTATAATAACGTCATTCGAATTGAAAGGCGTAATCAATCAGATTAATTTTGAATTTATTTTAGAAAAGTCAATAAGAACATTGATTTTCATTTTTGATATTTAAGAAGAAAGTATTATAAGGGTAAAAGTCCTTTATTTGGTTCTGCAGAAGGTCTATTATTGAAATGGCCGCTTGATAAATTAAATGTACGAGAATTGAAAGAAATACTAAAGAGTTGTAAAATGTTTATCTGAACGCAATAGTTCTAAAGCATTTTAGATCAAATAGAGATCACCTAAGTTTGTGAATAAAATAAGACAAGCTTATATTAAAAATCTACCAAAAATAAATGGTATCCATCTTCATAGACTTGATTAAAATAATCATTGGAATATAATATAAAACAGTTCTGGTTTGTAGAATCTATATAAGGTCAAGCAAAGCAGTACCTTGTTAGTGCCCTTCCTATAGAAAGGCGGGAATCTGACACTTCAAATTAGCTTTTACTTTCTAGAACTTGTTGAATTCAAATTGTCTCCCAAAAAGGCGAAACATATTTGTATTCTCACCTCATACTAAGATAAATAATTCAATCTTCGAATTTTTAATACAGTTTGTCTGATTTTATTGTTAGAATAAATTATTCACATTTTTGTTCGAATATGCAGAAATTCTCAAAGTAATAAAGCATTGTAAGATTGAAGTGTAAATTCATTTTAAATTATTAAATTCTTTATTTTTCAGTAGGATAGGGATTAGAGGTAGGACGGGGTAGTTCCTATAGAGACTCTCTCGAATTCGAAAGATCGGATTCGGTAGATTCTCGCAATTAAAACAGGGGTTTTGCAAAAAAATTATGTCCTCTCTGTCTTTTAGTATACTTGTGACGTATAATTAGTAAATACGACGATAAGATGTCATATTTACGAATATTATTACAGGATGTCACTTTGGGGGTCCCCTTATGTATTAAATTACATAATAGAAGGAGGACGAAAGTCCAAGTCTGGATGTCGATTTTGACTAGCTAGTGCGGGGAGGGGCACTACTCATTGCCTTCAACAAATTATGTATTTTAATATCTTAATTTTTTAATACCTAAAACTCTAAATTACTGAAATAAAAAAATAAAATCTTATTAGAAAAATCTTAAATTCTCATTAGAAAATTCCCTATGAAATCGAAAGTTCTTGAATGAAAGGGAATTTGCGGATTTAAAACCAGTAGACACGTACACCATATAAGAATATTTTTTTAAAGTTATTTGATTCAGGAATACTTATGAGAGGTTGTTATAGATTTACAGTATAGGTTACGAATTTAATAATTATAATTTTTATGTTAGAAATAGGTAGATTAATAGAGACTTAATTCGTACAGTTCAGTATTTCTTGTTAGATTCCATAGATATAAAGTAAAATAATTGTAGGTAAATTCATTAAATAGGTATAAGTACATCCCAATTACGTTAACTTGCGGTTAAGACGGATCACAACGAAGGGTTTACATTAGACGAATCACTGGCCAAAACAAAACAAAACTATTAATTTTAAAAGACGAAATGTTGACGAGTTTTTTAGAACATATTAAAATTTCTAGTAAATAATATTTATTTTAAATACGTAGATAGTTAAGTACTATAAGGACGCGCGGTAGGATACATATATATTGTAAGGGGGGGGTTACAATTAGATTGTGCCATGACCAGGATATGTATGTACAGTTTTTGTTATTTATGTAGGTATTAGTTATCAAAGTATTAATTTTATGTGTAATGTTCAGATAGGCGGGTATAAGCGGGTAAAATTTATAAGTGTTGCCATAATGATGATTTCGAATCAAGCTTTAGAATCAAATGTTATATTTTTAAATAGGGTTCATTTAGTTTCAGTAAAGCAAAACAAAATATGCATTTAAATAAACTTAAGATAACAATGTTTAACATGTGTGCGTCCTTCAACAAAAAAACCACTTGGTTGTAGTTAATTTGAGCCTGCCACTTTTGAATAGAAATTTATTACTAAAGCGAACAAAAAAAAGGTCTACTCTCGAAAGAAGTAATTTTTGTTAGAACTTTAAACAACAGAATAAGCAGTAACAGAGTCTCACGTTATATGAAATTAAATAAGACTATTCTTACTCTCTAATTAAAACATCGGTAACCATTGATAGCGTGATCCAATAACATAATATTTAATTTGTGTATAAATGTAATCATTAAATAGGTTTGGACATTAGTTTTATTTTCTTTAGATTCACTAAATCATTTTAGAGCTTAGTTCACTATTAAAATTATTTTTACAGTTAAAAGTAGCAGTTTGTATTTTCTAGTTTTTGTTTAGTTCCAAACTAGATATTTTTTAAACTTTGATCATTTGAATTTAAATTCTGTTATTAATTTTTCTGTGCAGTATTCTTTTTTATTATGCGTTATGCGACAATGATACCGGTCGGCAAGTTTTAGGATTGTGTTTAGAATGATTTGCATAACATTTATTAGTTACAAGATCAATGTACATTATTTGGTTATTAATAATAGTCATAGTTAAGTTGTTTCATTCTATAAAATTCAAAAAAATAAAATAGGTTCATAAGTTTTACATTTTAATTTCTAAAATTTTAGTAAAAATACAAAGGTTGTTAATAAATATGAAACACGATTTACACTTACATTTTACATAGCTAATATAATATGATCAGAAAGACTAGGAATTAGAAATGTGTGACATTAAATCAAAATATATTCAAACTATTAATGTCCACTTTATTTTAAAATTAAATCTTTAATTTTATGTTATCTGGCTTAATTAAATATTGTCATGTTCATTCTAGAATTTACTAAAGCGGTTGTAAAGCTTAACAACCCTAATGACATTCACGCACTTTAACCTCTTCAGTCTAATCACTTTCATCTGTTAACGCTACAATGCATTTAAGACTAAAAACTATGCGTGTGAAATGCTTGGTCAAAATTGCCTCTTGACGCATTTGAGTACATTTTTTGTTATGAAATAGCACACAAGTGTACCTTGTTCATTTCAAACATACGATGAATGGCATTTTGGGTTATTTGTTTGAGATTAGAGACATGGAAGCGATAAGTCACCACTTGTTAGTTCTATTTTGAGATTTTTTTATAGTGACATTTTATTATGACTGTTCATATAAACTTAAAAATACTTTACATGAACTTTGAAATAAATAGGTATCATTTAAATTGACGGTCAATTCGAAGCGGAGTAGGAAGTTTCAAACAGTAGGTAGGAAGATCGAATTATTTTAAAGTACTCGTAGGTTGTAATATAGGTTTATTATAATGTACCCGGAAGTCTAAAGCTAACGGGACAATTTGTTGTCGAGTGAAATGGATTCGAGTAATTGGGATGTACTTATTTACGAGTTAGTTTTATTATTCTGCTTAAATTGCTTTTGCGTTAGGTATTAAAAAAAAAAAAAAAAAAAAAAAAAAAATCATTTTCAGTATTAATAATAATAAAATATCTGTAGAATTAAGAAACTGTTATTGGTATAGCTACGTCATTATTACTCTTTGGTAGGCAATGTAAAAAAAAAAAATAAAAAAAAAAAATAAAAATAAAAAAAAAAAAACTAATTACCTCTTATGTTACAGAAGTATATTTTTTAATAAAAAAAAGAATAATGGAGAGATCCTTGCGTCAACGTAAAAGACCATCTAAAATTGAAACGGAATCATCGAACAGTGCAAAAAGAAACAGAGTTGAAGTTGAGATAGAACAAAATATTGCTGAGGAAATAACAAACTCTGAAAATAGTGAAACATTAAATTTAGAACAAGTGAGAAGTTTGCCAACCAGAAAAACTTTAATACGTGGTAAAAAAGAAGAAAAATTTAACCTCTTGTACAGAATGTTAAGACGAACGGTCGGGAAGCTAAATGAAATAAGTAAAGAAGTAAAACATAACCGATCTAGGATGGAAGAGTTAGATACTACTCTGAGCCAAAATCAACTGCTGCAGCCTACAGTTAGCTTGGAAGCGATGATACCAATTGAAACTAGTTTAAGCGGAACTACTATCTCAAACGAAAATTCGGAAATGGGAGTCAGTACAAACACCGAAAGGTCTTTAGCAAAAGTAGATGATCAGAAACTCACATATTTAGTAAAAAATATTAACACAGAAAAGCCTAAATTTAAAGGTAAAATGAGTGATAAACAAACAGTTCACCCAGTAACATTTTTAGAAGATTTGGAGATTTATCTTGGAAAAGTAGGGAGAGGAGGTAAAGAAATCGATTTAATCCTTGAATGCCTAACGGATGACGCCAGAGATTGGGCTCGAATATATAAAAGTAGATGGACTGGATTAAAAGATTTTAAAGAAGATTTTCTAACAACTTATTGGGGTGAAAATGAACAAAACGATTTAAGAAGAAACATAGTGCAAGGAATATGGGATCGGAAGAAAAACCCCAGTATGCTAAATCACTTCTTAAAAAATCGTAGGAAAAGCACAGGTATTAAATTTCAAAATTCCAGAAGACCAACTGGTAACGGATATTATTCGACATTATCCTAAGTACACTCAGCAAGGATGGTTTGCATCTAAGTTGAGTACGATCATGGAAACAGCAGAATTCCTTAGGAGAATGGACAGCATTAATAGCCAGGAGATACATATTTACCAAGTGGAACCAACACAAGATAAGGAAATTTATAAGAAAAAGAAAGAGTATCAACAAGAATATAACAGATGGCAGAAACCTACGACAATTCGCTCAGAGAAGAAACAAGTAAATGCTGTAACGAATGTAGAAGATGGGGGAGTTTTAAATTAGTGGAGGCTGATGTTGCTGTTCCCGAGTCAGCTTCACCCATAGGGGACACGGTTCTGCGTATGATGGGAAACATGGGTTGGAAACCAGGACAAATTTTAGGACTGAATTGTAGAGGACTTAAATTTCCTTTAAAAGCGAAACTAACTGATAGACATAATAACGAAGGTTTAGGATTTAGAGAATATGAAATTAAAGAATTAAATGTTACAAAACAATTAGTAGACGTATTAAAATTAAAATCAGAACATGAACATTTAGGCTCCAATGAAGATCTAACAATATTGTCGGTTTTTGAAGAGCAAAAAGAAGAAGGTAATGAGAAGGACTTCAAATCTGAAATTTTAGTCCGAATTTTTGATTACGAGATAAATGGATTGGTAGATACTGGAAGCGATATAACTTGCATTTCTGAAGAATTTTGGAAAGAACTATCCTTAAAGTATGGAAACAACATACCATTCGTACCCATCAAACCTTTTCAGATCAGAACAGCAGTAGGTCATAAAAGCGTAGAGATCCGTCATATAATATTGTTACCATTAGAATTAGGGTCAATAACTTTAGATACAGGGTTTGTTATCGTACCAGGGTTAATAAACCATTTAATATTAGGTTTTGACTGGTTAAAATTAAATGAAGCTATAATCAGTACTATAAAAGGAGAGGAAGGAATAATAATTAAGAAAGAAGAAAAAAGAGAGCTAATAAAATTTTATGAGTGGAAACCAGAAGAAGTGGTACAAGACGGAGCTAAATTCGACGAATGGAAAAATGTAGACGGAAGAGTTATAAAGAAAGAAGTCGAAGTAGAAACAAAAATAGAA
Source organism: Peribatodes rhomboidaria (assembly GCA_911728515.1). Lineage (NCBI taxonomy): Eukaryota > Metazoa > Arthropoda > Insecta > Lepidoptera > Geometridae > Peribatodes > Peribatodes rhomboidaria. Next base: position 7,639,836 of record OU452188.1, on the reverse strand, counting down.
GAAATAACAGAATTAAACAGCTTACTAAAAAAATATGGAAATCTATTTACCGAAAGATTAGGCAGGGCAAATTGTTATCAGCATGAAATTAAAATGAACAACCAGACTCCAATAATAAAACGGACTTATCCTATACCATACGCTTATCGTGAGAAAGTAGAGGAAAAGTTGAAAGAGATGGAACAACAAGGGATAATTAGCAGAACATCTACTCCGTACTGTAGTCCACTGACTTTCACTCTAAAAAAGGATGGATCTATTCGCGTGTTATTAGATGCCAGAGAAATCAACAAATATATGATACCGGAAACAGAGAAACCGCCGTTACAGCTCGATGTATTAAATTCTTTTCATGGTGCAAATTATATAAGTACAATAGATTTGAATAATGCATATTTTCAGATACCAATTACAGAAGAAAGTAAGAAATATACAGGATTCTCGTTTAACGGAAAATCCTTTGTTTACAACGTCTTACCACAAGGATTGAAGACTTCAGTAGGAAGTTTTAGTAGAGCTATGGACATAATATTAGGACATGAAGTAAGAGATTTCTGCGTAAATTATCTTGATGATTTGGCCATAATTACCACAGGATCATTGCAAGATCATATAGAACACTTAGACATTGTGTTAGGGAAATTGAGTAAGGCAGGCTTAACTTGCAATCTGAAAAAGTGCGAATTTCTATGCAAAGAAGTGAAAATGTTAGGATTTATAATATCGACTCAAGGCATAAGAACAGATCCAGAAAAGGTGAAATCTATCCAAGATTTTCCTGTTCCAAAGAAGATCAAGCAGATCAGGGCCTTTCTGGGTTTATGCAATTTTTACAGGAGATTCATACCTAATTATAGTATGCTAATACAGCCGTTGTGTAAATTACTCAAAAAAGAAACCGGTTGGAATTGGGGAGAAACTGAACAAGGAGTTTTTGACTTGATAAAGAACAAATTCATCGAAACTGTTCAATTAAATCACCCTGATTTTAAAAAACCATATTATCTTCAGACAGATAGCTCTGGTATTGGTTTAGCCGGAGTGTTGTACCAAAAGGGAGAAGAAGGGGAGCTGAAGTTACTAGGATTTCACAGTAAAGTATTAAAAGGAGCGCAATTAAACTGGACAGTGACAGAACAAGAATTCTTTTCGGTAATAACCTGTTTAAACAAATTCGAGACTTATTTAAGAGGATCCAAAATAATAATACTAACTGATCATAAAGCGTTAATATTTGTCAAGAACTGGAAATTGTATAATGCGAGGGTAACAAGATGGATAAATTACTTAGAGCAATTTCAATATGAAATCCAGCATATAAAGGGAAGAGACAATGTCGTAGCTGACATACTTTCACGATATCCGCCGGAAGGAGAACTATTTCAAGAAGAAAAAATAAGGGTGCCAGAGATTGCTTATATGGGAGTAGAACCAAATATAGGATTGGAAAAAGGTTTAAAAGATTTATCAAATTTACAGAGAGAAGATTTTGAAATTTGTAATTTAATTAAAGATATCAAAGAAGGAAAATCACAGGGAGGAAAAAGAGGTAAAATTATAGAAAGATGTGAAATAGAAAATGAAATATTGTATTTTAATATAGGTCAAGCTGGAAATAGAGTCATTTATTTGCCGGAAAAATTAAGAGAAAAATTAGTCAGACAAGTACACTTAGAAATGGGTCATCAAGGAGTTTATAAGATAATTAAATATGTTAGGGATCGATTCTATTGGAGAAGGTTAACTAAATTTGTGAAACAAACCCTTAGAACTTGTCATAATTGCCAACTGACAAAAAGTAATACATTGAATTATGTAGGACCATGTAGACCGATAATAACAAAAGAAATTGGAGAACTTGTGATGGTGGACCTATATGGACCTTTACCGTCTGGACTATTTGGAATGCAATATGTGCTTGTGATTCAAGATTCTTTTAGCAAATTTATAACGTTATATGCATTGAAGAAAGCTACCGCGATATCAGTATTAGGAAAAATGAAACGGTTTATCCAGATTATTAAGCCAAAGATGGTACTTTCTGATAATGGAGCACAGTTCTGCAGTAAAATCTGGAGGGAATACATGGAGCATGAAGGGATTAAACTCACTTATACGACAGTGAGAAATCCGAGACCAAACACTACAGAACGCGTAAATAAGGAATTAGGACGACTGTTCAGAACTTACTGTAGAACGAATCACAAAGGCTGGGTAACTGTATTACCGAAGATTGAAGAATTGTATAATAACACCTTTCATGAGAGTACAGGTTTTTCACCCTGCGAAATAATGTACGGTAAATCTACAAGTTTATCTTTTGATAAAGTCTTAGAAGGAAAGGAAAGGGTAATAGATATTGAAGAAATTAGGAAAAATGTTAGAGAAAATTTAGCTGAAAAAGGAAGTAAACGTAGTTTCAAATTTAATAACAAATATAGATTGTTAAAGTTCGAAGTAGGGGACTTAGTAAAGATTAAAAGGTATTGTAGATCAGACGCAAATAAGAAAATCACAAAAAAGTTCGAAGCATTATATGAGGGTCCTTATGTTATATCCGCAGTTCCTTACCAAAATGTTTATATTTTAACAGAACCATTGACAGGAAAGTTTCGTGGAAAGTTCAATACAATTCATTTATCACGTTATTATGAAGAAAGAGTGTAATTAATTAACGAGAACCAAGATCGGGAACAGTAAAACTAAGGCGATAGAAAGAAAATATTGAACTAAGTTGTAAGTTTTGCTACCATAGGAATTTAAGATTAGAAGATAAGCTACAGTATCTTATACCATGTAAATTCAGTAAAATAATTAATTATAATATTGTAAGTGTAAAAGAAATGAACATTATGTAGTAGTAGTTTAGCAATTTCTTTAAACAGAGATGACATTTATTACATTTTCCAGTGAAGATTAGTGTAGTTTTAGTTATTTACTAAGATGTTTTAAAAGTAATTTTTGTAGTACATTGTCGTTATTGTTATTGGAATATTTGTAAGTTAATAACATAATATTTGAAAAAAAAAAAAAAAAAAAAAAAAAAAAAAAAAAAAAAAAAAAAAAAAAAACAAAAACAAAACAAAAAAAAAAAAAAAAAAAGAAAAAAAAAAAAAATAATAAGAAAAAAAAAATAAAAAAAAAAAAAAAAAAAAACAAAAAAAAAAAAAAAAAAAAAAAAAAAAAAAAAAAAAAAAAAAAAAAAAAAAAAAAAAAAAAAAAAAAAGGATAGTAGAATTTAGTGTTAAGATTAGAATTAAGGAATAAAAAAAAAAAAGGTGTATTATATTATATTATGAGCTTTTATTATCTATGTGTACTCCGTTGATACCACAAAATGTTGGTACTAACTACCATCTAAAAAAAAAAAAAAAAACAAAAAATACTGTATAAAAACTTACAAGTAATATACAGGAATGTTTAGCCAGATACGTCTTCAGTTAATTATAATTGGGGATTAATGGCAGGACATACAAATCACAACTAAACATACTTGATTATATGACTTTTAATAGATAATATATTATAAGAATATTTGTCAGTGAAGAGACAAAAGAATCATCAACATCAACACACAATCATCAACCCAAAATGTGAAAAATGGATATTGAAGAACATACTTATTGATAAGACATACTTATCATACTTAATTTAACACTGGTAATAACAATTGACTATTCGAATAAATTTCATGTTAAAATGTCTTGTAGCACTAAGGCTACTTAAGCACTTGGACAATAAATATTTCAGTGTAAGATTTGGTAAAATAATTTTTTCATTTGAAAAAAAAAAAAAAAATTATAAATATATTTGAATTACTCGTTTTTCAATCTTGACCAGATATACAAATTTTCTTGTAAGTCCTGTAATTATACTAAACTCAAATGTCATATACATAATTATAAGTCTATGGTAGCAAACTATTTACATTAGTAATAAAAAAAAAAAAAAAAAAAAAAAAAAAGTTTCTTAGTTACCGGATAAAACAAATTCGATCTTAATACTTGTCATTGAGGAAATATTCATACGCCTAGTGTTGTGACTGATTTTGGGGTACATATTATTTTAAGTTTAATAACGTATCGTATTTATTATAAAAAAAAAAAAATTACACTCTTTGTTCATATTTTGTGGACTCTGCTTTTTGCTTTATAAGTATAAAAAAAAAAAAAATTTCACAAACAAAATAATAACAAAATGTAATACATTAAATTCCAAAGGCAATGCTTAACTGTAATATATTTTACTCTCGCTTTTACAACGAAGGGTGAGAAACGGTCAAAACAAAACAAATTGTTCCAAGCGAAAAACATGTGTTAAATAAAATAGCGATCGCCATTAAAATAGCCCTTATGCAGTTTGGTAATAAAATAAAACTGAACAAAGAGAGAGTTATCCGTGAGTAAAGTTTTGTAAAACGATAAAGTTCTCTTACTCTAAAGTAATTAGAAGTTTTGTAAGAAGTTTCATACGTTTATTTTTAAATATGTTATGTAATTATAAATGGTTAATAAACTAGGCTAATTTATTAATTCTAAGGCTCGGACTTTTCTCAATTCATTCCTGTATCTTCAATCTTGTTCGGTAATTAGAATTAATTTTGTTTTATCATCTTCATATAAATTCGACCTTTTTCTCATTAGCTAACTGTCGGAGTTACAGGTTCAACTGCAACAAAAATATAATTAATTAGAATTAGATTAGAAAAAGAAGAAAATGTGTGTGGAGAGCTTTCAGAATTTTAGAATTGGAATTTTGGAATAGGAAAACAAGAATTTTAAATTTCTAAAATGTTATACTTAAGGTGTGAGACATTAAGATTACAATAATAAGGCAAGGTCTATAGGTGCTGCTCTGTAAGAAAGATTAATAAATAATTTATTTCACTCACCTAGGACTCACCTGGGAGGCTGACAGGTTAGTGCCATAAATTCGGCATCAGTATAATAGCTGTGATCAAGAGCGAGCTAAAAAAAAAAAAAAAAAAATTGTTACAATTTTCACTAGAAACATAAGAGGAATAGAAATTAAAGTGGTAATCAAATTAGTGATGTAGATATTTACCTCCATGTTTGATAGTCGAGAAGGTAAGGGTAAGGTATAGTGTTTAGTTTGAGTTGATGTAGAGATGAGAACCGGAGAAGATGCGGAGGACTGAAGCTCTGACATCTCAAGATCAATAGAAGTAAATAATTTTTGGTCAGACGAAGGCAGAAGAGTGGAAATGTTTGGAATGGAAGTCTTATTACTCGAAGGAGGAATACTGGAGTCTACATCTGAAAGTTGTAGATGGGAAGATTGCGGAGAAGAAATGAATAACAAGAGGCTGTGGATGTGTTGCCTTATCAGCAATTGTTGGGAAGAAGAAAGGGTTTTGATTTGCGGGAACAAGGTTGACAGTTCAGGAGTAGAGTGGATAGGTAGAGATGTCAGGTCAGAAGTTGAAGGGTTGATGATAATGGATTCAGTGACGTTAGTAGTAGCAGGAAAGATGTTCAGGTTAGAACTTAGGGAAGCAGGTAGGGTAAGTAGTTCAGTTGAGGGAACAGCGATTGGCGGAACGGAGTTATTATGGAATGAAGGTAGAGTAGGTAAATCGATAGGGATGTTGCTATTGTGAATCTCAGACGCTGAAAATGACGATGGAACTGCAGCATGAATCTAGAAAAGACCAAAACACGAATTAACATTAGTATATTTGGAAGTCTTAAAATAATTATCATGCGTGAGTATAACGCAGTTTCAGTAATATAGCATGCACACATATTGGGTACAACTTTTGTAGTCGGGTAGAATCAAGTTTATTGTCCTGCTATCTGACAAAGGTTTCTCATTTTTTTATTTTATTTATTTTAGTATGACGAGTATTTTATAAACTAAAACTAAAATAAAACTCACGTTTTGTAATTCACGCCGGAATCGTATTTTAAAATTTCTCACTCGACGTCTGATGTCCTCACGGTTAGGCGCGACACTTTTTAAAGTCTCTTCACATTTTTTTACTAAACTATTCATTGAAGCCCGTTTTATTGTAACATTGTAAAAGGCTAAATTTGAAGGATTGTAAAGGGCTGGAAAACTGGTGATTAAATTATCGATGGTGCGGGAAATCGTGTCTTTAGGCATGATTTTAGGTACGATATTGCACAGTCGCAGCGTAACTAAAGACTGATTCTTTTCTTAGTGATTTTTGCCCATAAAGGCTCGTCGTAAGTGTTTCTATTGTAAAACAAAAAACAAAAACACTTTTGTATTTTGAAGCAGGCAAAAGAGTTCTATTTGAAGCAGGCAGAAAAAGTGTACCATATGAAAGCAATTAAAATTTTGTTGAATCCTTGGGTCAACTAAATATCAGCAGTAAACGTCTTAAATGTTTGAATCAGTTAGGGGTGGCACCTTTAATTATGTGACATAGTTTGGTAATAACATGTGTTCTTGTTACGTGGTTATTTGAAGTATTGAATTATTTTGTACGTGAGATAATTTTATTTGGGATTTTACATTATTTGTGTGCTTAGTCTCATATTAAAATATGTTTAATCAGTAAATATGTTATATATTCTAGTTTGGTTTGATATTTACTGAATTTAGTTGATACGAACAACGTTAACATTATAGGGGGTATAAAAATAAAATAAAATGAAGAGCTGAAAGTATGTAATCTATATTCATTAATAATATTCATTTATTAAATTTAATCTTTTAAATTTTAGAGTATTAAATTATTCCGAGATAGTTTTAACTTCATACTAGAATTTATAAAAATGGTTTTGAAGTTTTGACAACCCTAACGAATTCAAACTAGCCACTTCACTTCATCTGTAGACGCTTCGGGTCACTACGACACAATAAATTTATGCGTGTGAAACCCTTAGCCAAAATTGCATTTTAACACAGTCAATTTTTTTTTCTACATCGATCGTGAGACGTTCGATATTCAGTAATTTAAACTCATTACGTAATATTTGTGAGTGTGTGAAGGTAAATTCGACTTGTAAATTAAAGGGGGTATATTACAAAATTTGTTTGTTTCTTATCCTGAAAGCAATGTTATGTCGTTAAGTTGGCGTGAAAATCAACAGAAGGGGGTCTGAAAGTATTATGGGAAGTAATGAATATTATAATTTATTAAATAACTCTTGAACAAATGTTGAATGAAACGGATGAATGAACTGATTTGTACGAAACTGGTGCGCATGTGTTAATTGATCAATTCTTGTTTATAAGGAATTTAACGAAATAACATTGTTGAGGGTGGGAAATGATTTGTCGAGTTTAATGTTTTGGCAAAACACATAATATCAGAATAGACCTTACAAAGGAGAACTTTAGGAGCTAGGTTACATTATCATACTATCAATCATATATCATTATGATTTTTGTAAGGTCTCACACTATACAAAGTAGGAAAATCCGATTTAATACACTCTACATTCTCCAATTAAAAATAATTAGAATTTTACTTTTGGCCTCTGCTGAAATATTATTGCTATCCGGATTGTTATGTTTTTCACCTTGGAAATAGTTCCTGAAAATTGGGAAGGGTACGATGATGTCTCTTAGCAAGCGAAAAATAGGGTTGAGAAGAGAAGTCAGAGTACAATCACTAGGATTGACTTCAATTACACAGGAGTTCCTTGGCAAACGACGGTTTTTTCTGTGATAACCAGAACTATCTTTATAGTTTGAAGTATTGTAGAAGCATGGGTCTGAAGTACTAAGATGATTATTTTTAAGTGGTTTAAAAACACACCTAAGGACTTATTGTGATAGGAAAAAGAAGACACATATATACACATCTTTGACACATAATAATATTGGTAAAACATAAACCTTGACAGATAAAATTTGTAATTTTGAATAAATGAAATTATTATTACACGAATATTTGTGAAATAAATTTAAAATTTATTATTGAAAAATTTACTCCGTTTAACACATAACGTTACTACATAAATTTTAGGGGGTACTGTAACGAGTCAGACGAGCTTTCGTTAACATTCACAAATATCCGAATTGTACTTAACTTGATTAACTAATCAGAAATATTATTAACTTATTGAGAAGCTAATTGAATAATTACTATTAATACCTAATTAAATTCTTAGTAGGTATTTTTATCAACTAAACAGAATTTAAAGTTTAAACAATAATTTATGTGTTAAAATAGAATAAATGAAAATACTTTCAACATAAATGGAATTAAAAAGTCAAGATAATACGAGATCAAGCACAATTCATTTAATGTTTTACAAATAAATAAATATAAATTAACAGCCAAGATTGTTTGTTTAATAGAGTCCCAAATTGAAGACCGTAAACTATGTTATTTTATTCATTTCAAAAGTAAAATTTATGATGTCGCTTGAAAGCTTTAAAGATAAACAACCGAGTTTTTGTGAAAACATTTGGGTTTACCTACCTGGCATGTTTCAAGTGGGACACTCGAAGCAAATATGCGACTCGGGATACTTAACCGATTTGGCGACATGGCGCCTAATTAAAGTGTGTCGCCAGGCACATTTTATGCTCCACCGACACGTTTTTGTGCCAGCTGGCATGCCACCAGGCACAATTTGTGCTAGTCCGACACGTTTTAATTACCCGACACGTTTCAAGTGGTTGAATACAATAAAACCAAAGGCCGCGAGGGCTCGTGATGATTCTTAGCTCGTCCGTTCTGAGAGTAAGTTGCGTGGTCCGATTCTCACCATTTCACGATTTACCAAATAAATCTCTGCTCATCCGGTTATTCATTTAATTGGATTTTTCAAGGTTTAAAAGTAGGTCTCACAGAGATTTGATTGTTATAGGCAATCAGGGTAGTGGGAAACTGGGGTCTTTTGATTTGGTAGTGAATCGAGAATCTGACCAAGTATACACTCCAGTCTTTTAACTGTTCATTGATAGAACAAGCCACCTGGTGCTTGTTCGGTTTTATTGCAGTGACGATGTGGTCGTTATCCTGGCTAACAAAGGTCCAGCACTGTGATAATCCTATCCCTGGGTTTTATAGTTAGGTTCAGAAGTTGAGACGCTTCTGGAAAGGAGGTTCTTTATCCACTTAAATGTGGAACCTTCTCGTTCAGGTCTCCGTTTGGGTACATGGTTGCCTCTTGTCTGGTTAGTGATTAGTAGATTGACTTCATCGATCTGCCCTATCATGTCCTGGGACAACTAACCTGGGAGTGTAATCATGGATCGAAACGCCCCATGGCGGTGTAGGGTGAATGTCTGTTGAGGTCGGGCGCTATGGCCAAAAACAGAGGTTCGTAGGGATGTTAGGGGCTGAAGGTTCGAAGGAGTTTGCCACTCCAGACTTATAGTGGGTTATTGTAGTTGGCAGAGTAACTTGAGCGTGGGAGAAATGCCATACTTAGAGGGGCTGGGGTAACAAGATGAGATATTCTATCTCAGGGGGTAGTGGGATATAGCTTTTAGACTAGGGACGTCATTTACGTGTAGGTCTCTGTAGGTAATCACTTTTCATTCATGTGATGTCGAAACCCATCACCAAAATCTTGAGAAATTTAGTAGGTCTGTGGGAATAGGAAATAAATAATAAAATCTAAAAGTTAGGCGAGGTTTGAATTGTCGCGATACGTTTTTGAGTTAGGAAAGATGTGGTAAACGTTTACTAAACGCTTAGTAGTTAAAAACTCTACAAATTTGCTTAAAGATGGCTTAATTTAGTAGAAATATTTAAAAGTAACAATGTAAAATCAATCTAAAATTCAGTATGAAATTTAACGTTGTTATCTTATTTCTGTAGGCTCCTAAATTTCGGTTATTTAAGGAGATTTTGTTAATAGTACGGACTTTAATTTGTATCAAACATTAGGTTAATAATAAATCGATAGAAAAACGAAAGTTTAGTTAAGATTTCTACTTAACAAATATAGTCTAATAGGAATAAATCTATGATCTTCAATCATTTAAGTTTTTAGAAAAGTTTGAGACTTCTAGCGACAATGTAGAATCAAACTAAGATTCAAAGTTGCCATTTTGTTTTGTATGTTCTTGAACTCATGATATTTAAGGAGATTTTGACGAACTTCAATTCTATCTCAATTAAATAATAAAGTCGATAGAAAGACGTAAAGTTATTTGTTTGTAAATTCATACAAGATATTCAATTTTATTGAAATTATTTTATGCCTACTTCACTCTGTTGCAGAAATTTAATGTTCAAAGATAAATAATATTTTCTAAACATAATGGGTCATAAAATAAGATTACCATTTGTTTGAAGGAGTTTATTAGTTGATTATAATAACGTCATTCGAATTGAAAGGCGTAATCAATCAGATTAATTTTGAATTTATTTTAGAAAAGTCAATAAGAACATTGATTTTCATTTTTGATATTTAAGAAGAAAGTATTATAAGGGTAAAAGTCCTTTATTTGGTTCTGCAGAAGGTCTATTATTGAAATGGCCGCTTGATAAATTAAATGTACGAGAATTGAAAGAAATACTAAAGAGTTGTAAAATGTTTATCTGAACGCAATAGTTCTAAAGCATTTTAGATCAAATAGAGATCACCTAAGTTTGTGAATAAAATAAGACAAGCTTATATTAAAAATCTACCAAAAATAAATGGTATCCATCTTCATAGACTTGATTAAAATAATCATTGGAATATAATATAAAACAGTTCTGGTTTGTAGAATCTATATAAGGTCAAGCAAAGCAGTACCTTGTTAGTGCCCTTCCTATAGAAAGGCGGGAATCTGACACTTCAAATTAGCTTTTACTTTCTAGAACTTGTTGAATTCAAATTGTCTCCCAAAAAGGCGAAACATATTTGTATTCTCACCTCATACTAAGATAAATAATTCAATCTTCGAATTTTTAATACAGTTTGTCTGATTTTATTGTTAGAATAAATTATTCACATTTTTGTTCGAATATGCAGAAATTCTCAAAGTAATAAAGCATTGTAAGATTGAAGTGTAAATTCATTTTAAATTATTAAATTCTTTATTTTTCAGTAGGATAGGGATTAGAGGTAGGACGGGGTAGTTCCTATAGAGACTCTCTCGAATTCGAAAGATCGGATTCGGTAGATTCTCGCAATTAAAACAGGGGTTTTGCAAAAAAATTATGTCCTCTCTGTCTTTTAGTATACTTGTGACGTATAATTAGTAAATACGACGATAAGATGTCATATTTACGAATATTATTACAGGATGTCACTTTGGGGGTCCCCTTATGTATTAAATTACATAATAGAAGGAGGACGAAAGTCCAAGTCTGGATGTCGATTTTGACTAGCTAGTGCGGGGAGGGGCACTACTCATTGCCTTCAACAAATTATGTATTTTAATATCTTAATTTTTTAATACCTAAAACTCTAAATTACTGAAATAAAAAAATAAAATCTTATTAGAAAAATCTTAAATTCTCATTAGAAAATTCCCTATGAAATCGAAAGTTCTTGAATGAAAGGGAATTTGCGGATTTAAAACCAGTAGACACGTACACCATATAAGAATATTTTTTTAAAGTTATTTGATTCAGGAATACTTATGAGAGGTTGTTATAGATTTACAGTATAGGTTACGAATTTAATAATTATAATTTTTATGTTAGAAATAGGTAGATTAATAGAGACTTAATTCGTACAGTTCAGTATTTCTTGTTAGATTCCATAGATATAAAGTAAAATAATTGTAGGTAAATTCATTAAATAGGTATAAGTACATCCCAATTACGTTAACTTGCGGTTAAGACGGATCACAACGAAGGGTTTACATTAGACGAATCACTGGCCAAAACAAAACAAAACTATTAATTTTAAAAGACGAAATGTTGACGAGTTTTTTAGAACATATTAAAATTTCTAGTAAATAATATTTATTTTAAATACGTAGATAGTTAAGTACTATAAGGACGCGCGGTAGGATACATATATATTGTAAAGGGGGGGTTACAGTGTCAATACAGGGTATAAGCTACCACCGTACCGAATTTCATTAGTTTCCGTCCATCCGTATGGGCGTGAAGAAGTAACAAACAGACACACTAACAAACACAACACACACAAACTTTCGCCTTATAATGCTTATAGATTATAGAAGTAAAACTAACTCTGTTTCGTATTCTCCATTTTTAAACTTTTCGAAAGCCTCTGCAATGAAGCAGTGATACACAAGCCTTTGCAGTGATCACGCGGTGGCAATCAGCGGACGTCCAAACACCGTTGAACGGGTGATGACGTCATGAACGTTGATTGGGCGTCTGCTGTTCGTGACATTTCGACATGTCGGTGTGTACGTACTTCTCTATAAGAGCTACGAGTATAACTGTGTTCAGGATATTTTTGATCAATCTTAGTAAAAATCGTAATCCTACTTTTTGCATTCCTTGCATTGATCAAAACGATTATACGATAGAGCACTTGAATAAATAATAATAAATAAATTCGGGACTTTTCCACACCCAGTCGGCCTGACCCCAAACTAAGCAAAGCTTGTACTATGGCTGCCAGAGACTGATATACATACATAATTATGTCTGTAAAATAACGAGAAAATAGTCTAAGGCAACCGAAAATTCTATTTTCTTGTATAATAGTTACCCAATCTAGCTAAGAAACCAAAAAACCTGTTTAAAATTAAAATTTCAGGCCATAAGTGAAACGTTGACCCTGAACAGAACATGGTTCGTTCGTATAGTTATTGATCGCAACTCTTAGTATTTGACGTATGACATTTTTGAGGTTTTCTCTATTTTCCCGACTCGAGATAATTCACCCACACAGCTCTCCAAACTTAATTATTTCTCTTGTTCTTTTTAACCGACTGCGCATGAAGGAGGATTACGTTTTTACCCGACTGCGCAAGAACTGACTGGTTAGGATTTGTATGGTTTGAGAGACTGGTTATGTTTTTCGAGTGTATGTATGAGGTTTCTTTGGCACGCCCTACAGCCTAAACAGCTTGATGGATTTCGACGTGTGTGTCATTTGAATTGTCTTGATAGTGGAAGCGACATAGGGTACAACATTTTGCAGCCAAGTTTTTTGTTTTTTTTAATAATGCTACTTGCTTGAATCAACGTCCCACCTCTAAAATCTTATCTGATAAAAATACGTTTCTTTTTATTGCAACTTTTTTTAACACAGATATTCCCCAATTAAACACCGGTAATTTCAATGCTTAGGTAACATTTAATCTAAAAATCCAGTGAACGAAAAAACAAATCTGTTTCTCTTTGACTCAACCTCTTCTCAATTACCTTTTGTTTCATTGGAATACCTTTTGTAAAGCTCTTTTACATTCTCGTTAATTAAATTAAACCTTTCTCGTTCAAAATTAATAATTACATAATTAATGTCCTTTTTTAAGGATAGCCTCCACGGATATTGTTATTTCTTGCTAAAAATTACCTCCCTAAGGCCCAAAAGGATTTTACAGAGTGGAGAGGAACGAAATCTCTTGCCCATAAAGAAAAGTGTTGAATAAGTAAAAAAGCTTTCATTTTTATTAGGTACGTCTCTGCTTTTCTTTAACAGATTGAAATTGAATTTTAATTGTAATGGTTTTGGATGTCATGCTTTATTAGTAACTCCTGTTTCGTTGACTTGAAACGCTTAGTGCGTTTTGGCGGAATTTCTACCATAAGAGGGTGTTTCTTACTGGTGCGCCTGGTACAAAATTATAAAAGAACGGTGATGGCTGGATCAGATCGTACAGTTCTTGTGCACACTCGCCGTAGTGTATTCTGTAGAATACCGACAGACTGGCCACTTCACGCCGCGGTGTGACAAGCTTTGAAGCTTGGAATCAACCAACGAGTCATTATTAATGAGCTGTTTGGCGCACTTTTCGATGGAGTCCAGAGCGTCTAGCTGATACTTGGAGGAACCATGCCATAGGTGGCAGCAGTACTCCAAACAGGATCGAACCTGTACTTGATAAAGGGTAAGAAGCTGTTCAGGTTCAATTGTTAACTTCGAAGTGCGTTAAGTGGAGCATTTAAAATTGGCCTTGATGTTTGGTAAGAGATATTTATTTGGTTCATTTTCGCGAGGATATCTCCTAACTTACACATAGTAAAAATACACACATAAATATTTACAATGTGTTGTTTTGAATTCTCACAGAATTGTAGAGGAAGGTATACTCAACTAGAAGAGCACGAATAAACTGTGGGCCAACCTTGAAATCGAGAATAAAAACAGCTGTTCCATACATTTTGTCGGTGATTATCGAACTTTTTGTACAGACAGCTTTTTTTTATTGATTTCAATGTTGCCCCATTGCCTATTCGTGTTCTGCTAGTGGAGTATACCTACCTCTACCAATCCTGTGGGAAAGCAAAACAACACGTTGTATACATAGATACACTTGATCACACATTCATTAACCTGTTTACGTAACTCGACACAGTGTGTTCTCACACACATCTAAAAAAATACTTCCAAATAAGTGTGCTATCCTATTGCGCTATCTGGGAGCTTCCAACCAGCTATTTTAGTTTAATTTTAAAAATTGTATTTAATTGGAACCTAAGTTATAAAATTAAATTCTGCTTATATTTTTAATATTCTTGAATAAAAAAATCATGAGTAGTGTCAAGAAAAGATTTAAAAGCAGTAAACGCGAGAGCTTGTGTTACGCGTCAAAATATTCGTTTGCGTAAAGTGATTCAAATTCTGATGTAAAAAGAAAATCTTTTCATGACTGCAAAATTAAGTTTGATTGAGACTTAAGCTTTTATTTATATAAAATAAATGTTACTAGAGCCGTAATGATATTTTATTTTTTCCATCATTTGAATAGTCTAAAATATCCATAGTACTTAACTAATAATTATAAAGGCTTAAATAAATCTGTTCTCTTGTCTTCGTGTTTGTAGCGTTTTTACTGCTGAACGGATTTTGATAAATTTAATAAAGAGCTGTCGTATATATCCTACTCTTAATTAATAATAAAAAGTCGGTTAACGGACGACAGTTAATCGTGACAACGTCATAACAAAACATTTATGAAATCTCCTCGGACGCATAGACCGATCGAGTGGAAGAGAGATAGATGCGGCGCAAGTCGAACGCTCAAGCCGATCGTGCCTTTCTCTCGCTCGTGTAGCGCTCTCGCTCCGATCGACCGAGCGTAACGGGACAATGAGTCATCCTTTTTCGTGCGTGCAGCCGGCGTTCATCGATTTATTAGACGTTGTCACGTCAAAAGCGAAAGAGAGTTTATTTGTTTGTTTTTTATACTTTTACACCTTAACAACTCATTAGTCATGTGGTATTGATGATGAGACTTCGTTCCGGACACATCCCTTCAAACAAATTTAAGTTTCTCATGAGAATTACTGTCACTCAACTGCACGGAATGCGAAGTAGTTGAAGATGTGCATCACGTGCTGGTGGAGTGTGTCCGGAATGAATCCCAGAGACGAGATTTTATGATTTTTAACAACAATAATGTCATAGATGTAGGTTTATGTAACAGCATTTTGGCCTCTCCAGTTTCTGAGGAGGCCAGAATGCTGTTAATGTTCTATAAGAAAATTATGTAATTACATTTGTGTATTCGTTACAGGGCAGGGGTGGCATTGTCACTGAGTGACAAAATCCCTTTAAAAAAATAATGATTAAAAAAACTCATTAGTTAACCGGACATTATGAATTTTAGGATAAAGGTTGACATAGGACACTTTTTATCCCGAACAAGTAACGATGACCTGTGGGACCGTGGATGGAAACGCGGGGCGTAGCTAGTATGTTTAATAAACAGTCCATTATTAAGATTAAATTATAATCTTCCTAATGGACATAAAATACCTTTCTACCCGATTGCGCAAGAAGGAGGGTTACGTTTTTACCCGACTGCGCAAGAATTGACTGGTTATGAGTTGTATGGTTATGAGGGACTGGTTGTGAGCGAGTGTATGTATGTGGGTATGTATGTATGAGGTTTCTTTGGTACGCCTTACAGCCTAAACAGTTAGATGTATTTCGACATGTGAGGTGTCATTTGAATCGTCTTAATAGTGGAAGTGACGTAGGGTACAGAATTTTGCAGCCGGGTTTTTTTGTTTTTCTTTTAATAATGTTACTTGATTCGTAATAAATAACTTCACGCTTATTTCAAGAAAAAAAATTACAGGTGATAACTCATTAATCAAAATAATAGTGAAATATAATACTTTAGCTTCTCCTGCCGCTTTACTTATATTTCAAAGTCTATAGCAGTCAGTGATTATTAAGCTATTAGCAAAACAAAAAAAAAATACCTTGTAGTAAAAATATGCAAGTAGTAGCAATATGTGCATATTGTATGTCATCTGCTACATGACTGGAGCCCGGTGTATGGCGACAGGCTAGCCCCCTGTCACATTTGGGACTGAATATTGTCCGGCGAAGTGTGGGTGTTATTTACACCTCTGCCAGCCCCCTCAGGGAAAAGGCGTGACGATATACATTTACTAAATATAAAAAAATACCTTGTAGCAAATAGGTTTGTATTATATTCTTCTATTTTTTAATTTTTAGCTTAACTGAAAAAGACAAAACAATATTCCAAGTCTATACAACGTTTACTAATTAGGAGGTTCATGTTGAACGAATATCATAGCCAAAATTAATTTTCATAAAATCCCGTTCAAAATAACAAAATTAAAACATGGCAACCCCTAGACAACAATAAACGGCTACTTTTCGTTACAGCAAACCACAATGTGAATTTATTACGAGAACTTTTTTCCCTCCCAAGATGAAGTGTCTTATTATTCGTCTAACAATAAAAAAGCCCGATTCATCTGGTTTTTAGGGACGTAACAAATAAACACGATGTTTACGATGTCATGTGAGGAGTGTCTTCGTCGGCTTATTAAGGAGAAAGCCTGGTCGAATTAGGTAAATAGAATAGAATGTTTGAAGAGATAGGATTGAAGCTCGTAAAGTTTTGGGAGTGAAAATGGACGTAAATTCACCCCTTCTGGGGCGCCTTTACTCAGCGACGACTCAAACTCTAAAGAGACAAAGAGACACTCAATGGTCGTAGTGCAGAGGTGCACTTGTGCTAGTTGCCTATGATTTTCGACCGACCGAGCGTGAGTGATGCGTTTCGACTTTTCGTTTAGGCTGCAGTTTCGACAAAAATGCTTTCGTATGTCTAAATTCTGCCTGAATCTCTGTCCGGATCTCAACTTTCCTTTACAGATCATTTTTTTTTTTTTGGGAAAAATCATTACTTTTCAATTTTAAAACATTTCCAATAACTGATTCGGAAAAAAATGTTCTGAATTATCGAACCGAATCTGTTGAGAAACGCGAGCTGCAGAGGAGAACAAACGTTGGCCTTGATGTCTCCAGCTCAGCAACTAGTATTAAATGACCCCATCGGCGTTTGTTTAAAAGTCTCAAGGCCTCAAAAGCCAGCAGCTTAAGTCATTAAAATGCGCAAATAAAGATTCTAATGGAACTTTTACTAAGTATAAAAATTTCGTGAGTCCTTGTTTAACTATTTTTAAGCTACTCCTAACGAAATATTCGCTTATCGGGCACATATAGTTAAGACTCTCCTAAGGAATAGTTTAGGGTTCGTGTACAAAAATGTAGGTAGGAGCTAGCTAGGAGTAGATTAAACTTAGTTAGTATTATGTAGTTCTTATATTTAGTTCAAGTAGCCGTAAGATTCAAGAAAAACTAGAGTTTGACCAGATGCAAGGTCCCTCAAGATAAAACATAATATTTTGGCATATTAAAAAGTTGTCAAAGTTAAAGTGGTTTTAAAGAATTGGTATCCAACTCTAACCGATGTTTCGAAGAGATGATAGCCTAGTTGGAGAAGGCATGCCTCACAAGCCAGAGGCACGCACCAATTCATTCATTATGTAAACATATTATGTGCGTATTGGATGTCATCTGCTACGCATGACTGGAGCCCGGTGTATGGCGACAGGTTCGCCCCCTGCCACATTTGGAACTGAATACCGTCCGGCGAAGTGTGGGTGTTGTATTACACCTCTGCCAGCCCCTTAGGGGGAAAGGCGTGACGATATGTATGTATGTATCCAACCTATTGTAACAGTTAGGAATGATTTCGTATTTTTTTGCGATGAATTTATAGTTCAAGGTTGTTTTCGAAATTAAACTTATGCGTTTCATATTTACCTAGTTTGGTATTGGTGACATCAACATTTGTCTGGATTAAATGTAGAACAGTGTACCAAAATCTAATTAATGTAGCTTTGGTTCAAATACAACTTTTTAAAACAAACGGGTCTTTTTCATTATTCTAATTACCGTCTCTGTCAATGTCTTTGATACTATAAAGGATTCTCAACAACAAATCTTAAAAGATCCCAACAAAAAGCAAACACGAAATCCTCCAGTGCCAATTAAAAAAAACAAAAACGCACCAAAAAATTACAGAGAAAAAATGAAATAGGTACATCAACAATGATACGATCTTAATTTAAGACGGCCTGAGGGCCGTCATAATGCTGAGGAAATACGTAAACATGGTATAAACGAATACCAGAACAGTAATGAGGTATCTTTAGCGCTATCTCCACGAGTGAGTGTATCGCTACGAGTCCGACGTGCGCCACGAATAGTCGTTATCACCACGAAATCTTCACTTGCATATCGTCGCGGCTTGCGACGTATTGCTGCAT
The DNA here is from genome assembly GCA_911728515.1 of Peribatodes rhomboidaria. NCBI lineage: Eukaryota > Metazoa > Arthropoda > Insecta > Lepidoptera > Geometridae > Peribatodes > Peribatodes rhomboidaria. The sequence goes on along the minus strand of OU452188.1, from coordinate 7,621,199 downwards.
GTATTCAACTATTTATTGTACAGTTTTGTTTGACAGCATGATATAATCATGTCCAAAAAAAAATAAGATCTAGCCTTCCCGAAGGAAGCACGTAATGACGTCACTAGTCATCGTCATCCGTCTCTTTCAAACTATTTCGGTCTTGCTTAAGCATCACTACGTTACTAACTAACTGACTAAGTCACTACGTGTTGCCCACGTGACCGGAATGCTATATACCTGGCGGAGTATATTATATACCATGTATCCAGCTATTTCTAAAGCTCTTTTCTCTTCGAAGGAGATTCAGAGTCTGTTTAGGTATGAGGCATCCAACTAAACTAGCCGTTAGACATTATGAAGTACGCGCTAACTATCTCTATAGCAAAATAAATGTAGAAAACAACATATACCCACTTACATCAGCTAAATTGAAAACTGTTGTCACAAAATTTTTAAAAACCTTAACATATGACGCTACCGAACAGTTCCTCAAACCACTAGTATAAATTATAATTATATACCTATAAAAAATATATATATAATATATTGCCTAAAATTTATAGTACCATTATACCTACCTACCTACTCACAGACACAACATACATACTATTTTGGAAATACTCACACAGTCAATAACAAACCATAATCAGACACGAATTCTATTTTTTGTATAAGTACTTAGTATTACCTATAGTTTGCCTAAAATAAATTACAAGCCCGCTTCGGAGGGCTCTGGTGCTCGCAACACAGTTTTAATACTAGTACGAGTGCCAGCCAGTTCTTACTAGCCATAAGCAATTTACTTGTAATGTTAATTTTAGGTACCTCCTATAAATGATATTGTTTTTGTAAGTCCCTAAATTTGTGTCAATAAAAGAATTTATTATTATTTATTTATTATTATTATTTCTTGCATAGTTTTGTTTGGTATAGTAAACGTTTGACAGCAGGTACGCTGCGAGTGGGCGCGGCGAGTCGTTGAAGTTTTGCTTGTCAATGAAGTTGAAATTTTGTATCTTCTGTTTGTACTTACGTGTGTAAATGAATAATAAATATATAAATGCTACTCGTTGTATCACTGAGTTCAAAAGGAAACACGTTCATTCCAATCCTTTCTAACTTAAGGTTATAAATACAAAAGTGAGCTTGTTCGTTGGCTTGTTTCTTTGTTACGCTTCTACGCCTTAACTACTCAACCTATCTTATTGAAATTTTGCATCAGACTTGTCAGGGGTAGAAAAAAAGACATAGGGTACTTTTCATCCCGATAAAATAACGATTCTTGAGTGACCGCGGGTGAAACTGCGGGGCGCAGCTAGTACAGTATAAAATGAAGTGGCAGGACGATAATATCGCCGCGACATACTCTCTCGTGGAGGTGGCGCCTTAGCGAACAAGATTCGAGATTCTTCCTCAAGATTTATATGTTAGCGAACAAAAATACCTCAAACATGTACCCGCAGAATTTTCCCGTTGATAGTCACTTGAGCACGTTTCCGCGATGTAAATTTTATCCACGCAAAATAAATTTTATACAAAATGTTATCGGGAAAATTTACAGTGTCTCTTATTATGGGAAATGATTATTAGCAAACAATTTCTTCTGTTGGTTCAGTGGATGGCCATAATTATAGTGAAGAGAAGCGGGAAGTTTCTGTTAAATATTTTGCGGTAGAAAAATATTGCAAATTTGTTATGTAGGTATTATTTTTAGGTGGTAATGTAAATGAGAGTTTGTTATCATTTGTCAGGTGCCCAATATTAAAATATCTATGCCGATAATAATGTGGGCATATTATTATGTAAGAGCGTAAGTCTAGTTGTAGAAGGCCCGCCTCTCAAGCCAGAGGGAGCGGGTCCAAACCCAGCCGACGGCACGCATCAATTTATTTATTATGTGAACAAATGTGCGTATTGTATGTCATCTGCTACATGACTGGAGCCAGGTGTATGGTGACAGGCTCGCCTTCTGTTACATTTAAGACTGAACATCGTCCGGAAAAAGAAGTAGAGGTCGAAGCCCTAAACGATGGTCGGAACAGGTATCTAAGCAGCTTGACACCAAAATTTATAACGCCATTCATGAGGCCGCTGATCGACATAAATGGCGACAAATTGTCCGGAAAATTATCGGTCGGGATCATCACGACGCTCAGCAGTGAGCAGTACGACTCGAGGAGGAGGATCGTCCGGAGAAGTATGTGTTTTGTATTACACCTCTGCCAGTTCCCTCTCAATGTACATTTTGAATTTTGATCGAAACTACAGTCAAATTTTCCGACTCAACAAAACATGAAAATCGCCGACTTATTTAAATATAAACTACAAAATACAAATTTAAGTTGGTATTAACACTGTTTTGACGTCATTCTCTAATTCAATGCACTAGTTAAACACCTCAGAATATGGAACGACACAGACCAAAAATCCTTTGCGCACTTAGAAAAACTGATTCTAGCGAACGAAAAAACACAAGAAAAGAAAGGAACAGAGAAGAGGAAGAAAGAGAATGAGATAGGTAATAAAATAATTCGTAAAAGTATTACAACAACGCCCCCCACTTGTTTTCAAATATTTAATGAATTGTCTTAAATTGACACTTATTAATTATATACAATAATATTTAATGAACAATGACGGAATGACATTGATTCCCTGGAGTCATGGTAGGCCACTGGTGTGGGATGCCACATGCGTCGACACACTGGCGGCATCCCATGTATCATCTACCTCCAGGACGGCGGGAGCGGCGGCAACATCGGCGGAAACCCACAAGAGGCGGAAATATGAATCCCTCGGTGATGGATACATATTTCTGCCTTTTGGGGTATAAACTTTGGGCCCTTGGGGTCCAAGCGCATGGTTGCTCTTCAATGAGCTGTCAAAGCGTCTGATAGAGAGAACAAACGACCAAAGGGCTGGTGCTTACCTCGGTCAGCGAATTAGCATTGCTATTCAGCGAGGTAACGTTGCCAGCCTTTTGGGTACTTTACCCGCGGATACTGACTTGAGCTCTGTTTATTATTTGTAATTTGTTATTTTTGTTTGGTTTATTTTTTGCTACAACATATTTAATTACTTATAAATTTAAAAACTTTTTGCTTATGCGTTGTGTAGAACACTCGTTTTGAAATTATTAATGAATTGTCTACTTATGACACTTAAGGCATTCAATCAAATGTCAATTTGAGGCAACTCATGAACAATTTTAAAACAATTGCTTTTAGGATCTTGAGGAAGGAATTGTAGGACCGGGGGCCGGTTAGCAAAACAATACTAGGTACCAGACCAGAGGGCCTACCATGAAATCGCTGCGCGACCGCGAATCGTATTGCCGTGCAATAAGGTCCATGGTCGCGCAGCGTCGATACAAAACGTTACCATCATGTCCATAAGATGTCCCGGTAGACCAGACTGGAAGACGTAAGAATAGTCCTTAGTCAACTCGATCGCGACGAACTCGTCCGCGTGGTCGAACACACACACACACACACATTAATAAAACAATAACAACAAACACAAAAAAAAATTGTCAATAAACTGCTTTACAATACATAGTATTAAGGTTTTAAATTCTTGCAGTCAACTTCATTATTAAAATGTTAAAGTTATTATTATTATTATTTTTAATTTAATTTATTGGTTTTTGGCAAACTTATTCGTATGTAACCTTATGATGCTTCGTTGTAACCACATTATAATGTAAATATGAAATGAGAGTATATTTCTGCCTACAAACTGCTACGCAGTTTGGCAGTTTTATGTTATTAACTTAATAAATAAAAAATAAAAAAACACACACACACACACATACATTTCAATTGACTTCTTCAAGATTTTTGTTTAGAAACCTTTAATGTTAAAAATAGAGATAGATATAAGATTTGTTAAAGATTCATTAAGATTAATAACCCATTTTAATAGCAAAGTTAATTTCATCTACTAAGCATAAAATTTTAATTCACAATTCTATTTGTAATTCACTTACCAATGAGATGAAAAGCGATGCAGGCGACTATCGTCCTTATCAGGGTCATCTTGAACACTAATTGGACTTCCTTCTGAACTTCTTAGCTCCTATTACAGTTTGCATTTTAGTATTATTTTTCAACTGCATTTAGAGCTCACTTTTGACTGTGTTATTGTCTGGTCGTCTTTTGTTTGAGCTAACGAAGTGTGTCTCTCTTTAATCGACGCATTATTGTTCATAATATTTTAACTCTATTTGTACAATATTCTTACATTATAAAGTAAGTAATTATTTTTGTCATTAATTAAATTTGATTCTGGTTTTAACTTTATTTCTCACACTTTTATTACATTGATTATTAAATACTTTGCTAGAAGGAGATTTTTTCTTCAGTTTTTTCTCGTCACCTGAAAAAGAAAATAAAATTATTAGTGCCGTAAAAACTACTATATTTTCCTATGAAATAATATAACATTACAACACAAAAGTCAACGTAAAATAATACAATGTGTATTTAGATAAAAAATAATATGTCATGATGTTTTCATGAGCTGGTATTTTCTTGTCTTAGTATTTTCTCAAAAAATATCTAGACTAAAATAATAGACTTTAGATCCGTGTCTTTAGTGTATTTTTTCCATAACGTCTCTTTTATCAATTCTTAGTCGAGCTCTACGACAGAACCACTATAATCTGTAAAGACTAGATTTCGCGACACAGGTTCGCCTAGTGCGAAATCTAGGGTACTCTAGTCATATTGTCTCCTTTTACTTGAACCTTTATATTTAGATTTACAATATATTATATACATATATATATTTTTGTACTCTTTTAAATTAATAAATAATTTGAAATGAAAAAATAACTGTTCTTTTGTACTGTTTTTTTTTACATATTTATTTATTTATTATAGGCACATTAGTAACATAATTGTTATGAATGTTATTTATTTATTAGTCAACTAGCTACGCCTCAGCGTGCCCAAGCTGCGTTATTTTTTTCAGGATATTCTATTTTCTGTTTTGTAAATACTCCTGACAAGGTGTATTCAAAATTTCACGATGATATGTTAAGTAGTAAAGGCGTGAAGGCTTAACAAATAAACACGCAAAGTCACTTTCGCGTTTGTAATATTTGATAAGGATGATTTCAGGAAGTTAGGATCAGGATTATCATTAACTAGCTGTTCCCCGCGGTGTCACCCACGGTCCTATAGGGTCCATTTTTTTTGGGAAAAAGATACCCTATGTCTGTGTTGTTATGTGTTTTTTTTTGTTTCCTGTTGCAAATAAAGTAAATTCTATTCTATTCTTAGAAACTTTCGCGTTTATAAAATTAATAGGGCAAGTAGGAGTACGATTAGTTAGGATTAGGATTAACAAAGCAAATTAGATATAGTGGTTACGTCATATTATAAGTAAATTATAGTATAATATTCTAAATGTACAATGCATTTACATCTCATCTTACTTCTTACTAAATTCGAAAGTTTTTAATGGATGTCTATGGGTGTTTGTTACTCAATCACGCCAGAATGGTTAAACTGATCTGGATGAAACTTAGTATAGAGATAGCGGGTGAAATCGCGAGGCATAGCTAGTAATATAGGGTCAACTGGGGCAAATCCGTCTGTGGGGCAATTGCGTCTTTCGAGGATTACTGACAAACTCTTCACAAATTAGGCGACTAACGCCATCTTGTACAGATTATTGCAACTAAAGATAGAAACTAAAGAAGTTATTTTCGAAAGACGAAATTGCCCCACAGACACATTTGCCCCAGTTTATATTTCAGTACCAACAACTAACCATTTCATTGTATCGCCTAAAATATTATTATAACCGAGAAATCAAGGTGTCAAAGTATTTTGAAGGTGCCAAATGTAATCTGGCTACCTTCAAAGTTTGGCAGTGGCTAGAACTCGTTATAAAGTTAGGCACGCCTGAAATTGGGTCCGTTTTTGAGGTATAAGGATTTTTTTATCAAAACTTCTCTATCGTTTGTGAAACGGAGCATTTCACGGCGAGTCGAAGTTAATACTTCTTTTGAGAGAGCTTAGGTTTATTTTTAAATCTACTTTGAAGAAGATAAAGTGCTAGGCTGAGATAATCATTGTTGGAGGTTCTTTTGGAAATGTTAGGTTCTTTAAAGAGGATGCTAATAGTCTAATGACCTACATATCGTCACGCCTTCCTCCAAGGGACTGGCAGAGGTGTAATACAACACCCACACTTCGCCGGACGATATTCGGTCCCAAATGTGACGGGGGGGCGGGGCGGCCTGTTCTTAATGTGTTAAAGCCTGTTCTTAATTCTTATTTTAGTGTTCTTGTGTTGTGTAATTTTTGAATTTGACATTTTTGCTGTATTATTTTATTATACATTGATTGTATTATTATTTTTTAAATTGACATGTAAAATTACATTTTATGAATAAAATGAATATGAATATGAATAATGTATTCTTGGTCTCAGCGATACGGGCCTTGAGCCTAGTGCGGGGCCGCAGGAATTGCTCGAGAAACTATACCTATGTACTTTTCTTTTCTACCTAAGTTAAAAATATTATTGACATAATTCCTAAATAATAATAAAAATAAATTCTGAACATTTCTACACACGCTCGCCTGACCCCAAACTAAGCAAAGCTTGTACTATGGCTGCAAGAGACTGATATACATACTTAGATATTTTTTTTAAATACATACTTAAATAGATATTAACACCCAGACATAGAACAAACACAAATGTTCATCACATAAATGTTTGCCCTAGGTGGGAATCGAACCCACGCCCCCAAGCTCAGAAGGCAGGTTCACTACCACCTGAGCCACCGAGGCAGTCAAATATTTCACTTATTCTATTTTTTGATTTCAGTATTGGTAATAAAACTTTTTTTTTTTTTGGTATCTACTTATCGTTTGAATGCTTTCTGGCAACTTATTATAGGTATATACTAGAGGCTCTTTGAGCTATAGATCTCGCGTCCGACTTTTGTCCTCTTTTACAGGTTGTATACCTTAACCAATTTTCGTGAAACTTTGTGAGCAAAATCGATATTTTTTAATCAACACCAATATTATACTAACAGTACAACACGTCTAAACCACGTTTTCTAGACAAGCACGAGTAATAACAGTTACAAGCAATACCACTGAACCCTTAGAATGTGTTAGTTAATTACCATATCCATTGTATCGAGTTTCTACTCGGATTTACATTCCAATTGGCAGTTCTCGAATATTGTACGGGCTGTGAACCGTTCTAACCACAGTGCCTATATTTAGAATATATTTAGAATCGCTATTGAACTAGACAGAAAGGAAGTTCGTACAAGCTGCTGAGCTGCTGAGTTCGGGGGCTGAGCTACCCACGTCCGTAGAAGTGTACTCTGTTCTGATTCCCTACACGTGGTCCCCGGGTAGTGCTAACCGGGTAGCAAACTCTGGTGGGAGGCTTCTTCCGTGGCTAGTTAATTTTTTTTTTAATAATGTTCATAAACAAAATAATTTTTTCTATGGATAAGTATTTTATGAAGTGTTTTTTTAGGCTACACACCCCTTCTGAAGAAACCCATTTTTTTGGTAAGTACGTGTGTTTGTAAAAGAGTTTTTTGACACGCTCTACATCCCAAAGAGCTTGATGGATTTCGACATGTTAGGTGTCATGTCATTTAAATCGTCTTTCAGCCAGGTTTTTTGTTTTTCAATTAAAAATGTTACTTGTTTTATCTCTATTTAATGTAATTTCCAGCCTTAAATGTCCCATTGCTAGGCTTCCCTGTTCCCTCTTTCAGACCGCCTGGTATTCGTCTCTGGTGGCCTGTCTGTTGTGAAAATTCAGCTCGACACGCCACTTTCGTCTGTATCGACCCTGAGGTCATTTAAATTTAAAGACCCTAAATCTAACATTAAGGGTACTAAAGAAAATATAAATGAGATTAAAAAGCAATAAAGCCAAATTCTGTACCAATCTACGAACATCAAAACCGTTTAGTAACCGAAAACGCATCGTCCCTGCACCATTATCTCCAATTCGTCCTATTATCATTCGATACTGACAACCGAAACTCTGTAAACAGCCTATCCCAAAGATGTCAAAAGTAAGGACATGTCTATTTTAAAATTTGCGTCGCATCTTCATCATAATCTAATTTTAAAAGTGTTGTTTTTATCGGTGGAGTAATATCCAAACTTGGCGGTCTTCCGCTAGCTTGAGTCTGAGACATATGCTTTTACTTGAGTTGGTATGACATATCATCTGCCTACTCTTTTAATTGATATAGAAATCAGTATTTAAATTCGTAAATGTATAGCACTTACTGAAAAAAGGAACCCTGTCTATTTCATATCGAAATCACTATTAATTACGTCGGATCGATGATACTAGCCGCATCGCTCTCAAATATGACGACCACACACCAATGAAATCGACAGGACAAAGCGCTGCTGAGCTCAGACTGCTAAATAGAATTGCGCACCACTGAGTTGATACCATTGAAAAAGTTCCATCAGCCCGGTCCTTACAAAGTAATAGTCTATGAAACTGGCAAACGAAACTCAAACTGTTTACTCGACTGAATTGGATCTCGCGGCTTATCTACGTTAACATCGAATGGGAATCGAATCGGGATCGACGTCATTAAGGAATAAAATTTTCTTTTATAGAATTCGATGGTTTTATTTAATTTTGTTTTGTCAAACATTTACATTTTACCAAACGGTACGTACCTAAAGGCGGAACATTTGAAATGCGATTATGATTTCCAAGATATTTTTTTAAATCTTATATAGTTTTTTACAATACAAAAAATACATCGTGCGGATGGCTCATCATTATTCTCCGATAAGTTGCCTATACATAGGGGAGTGCCTCAAGGTTCAATTTGTGGGCCTGTGCTTTTTACTTTGTATTCTGCGGATGTAGTAACGCACATAAAAGACTGCCAGTTTCATATATATGCTGATGACATACAGGTGTACATTTCATGCAAACCAAAAGACATCGATATTGCAATAAATAAACTGAATGTTGACCTTGCGAGAATAGCGGCATGGTCTACAAATAACTGTTTATTACTTAATCCAGACAAGACAAAGTATTTAATATTCGGTACAAAACATAGGCTCAACAATCTCAGCCCAACTACAAACGTCATGCTAATGGGCAAACCAGTAGAGCGTGTGAATGAAGCGAGAAACTTGGGTTTACTTATGGACTGTGAACTGCGTTTTGAAAAGCACATAGCTAATTGTGTCAGTAATTGTTTTTATAAACTTAAAGTTCTGTATAAATTAAGACCATATTTAAAAGAAGAGTTACGTATTCAACTGACTGAATCATTAATCCTGTCAAAATTAAATTACATGGATACGGTTTTTGGTCCGCGTCTTTTAGTCAAAACGAATAAGCTGGTGCAACGAGTTCAAAATGCTTGCGCACGCTTTTGTTTCGATATTCCGTTGAGGTCACATGTATCACCATTTCTTAATAAGAATCAACTTTTGAAAATGATGCACCGCCGTAAACTCCACTTGGCATGTCTCATGTTTGGCGTTATGAAATACAAATCTCCTAGTTATCTGTACGAGAAGTTGTCCTGGAAGTCGAGCCGTAACCCTAGTCGCCAATGCTCGACGCAGCTCACAACACAGCGGCACAGTTCGGCTGCTTTTAGAGGTAGCTTCCGTTACGCTGCGTCGAAGTGTTGGAATAACATTCCGCCACCAATTAGGAACCTGCAAAATTTAAACTGTTTTAGGCTTAAACTTAGAATATTTATGTTTATACATCAAAAAGGCGAAGAACTCATGAAAAATGATACAAGTGCCATCTAATCAATAAGTCGACACTTACTTTATTATATAGTCAGCCGAATTTCAGAATACTTACCTCATTATTTATCTTTCTGTGTAATTTTCTTTGTAAAATTTTTGTTTATGTTGTTACATTTTAGTTCTAGTTTTAGTTTAGTCTTAGTAGCTCTTGCTCGTGTGTGACGTCACCGCCGGTCGCAACGGAAGACCAGCGCTGGTTGGACACAACCAGCACCATGCTGAGTTGCGGCTGGTTTGTGGCAAAAAGCCAAACTACTGTTTTTACCTGTTTATTTAGTTTATTTTTATTTTTGTTTAATCTATATTCTGTGTGTATATTAAATTCCGTGTGTTTTTTGCCACAAATAAATGTCTGTCTATGTCTATGTCTATGTCTAAATTGCTAGTCACTCAGCATATACGAACTTGCTTGCTTGCTTTTAACAAACAATAAAATAGAGAAGTACATTCGATTAAAAAATATAGTAAACTGATGTACTAGGGTGCCGCTCAGTGCGAGTTATTCTAAGACAATATTCTCACAAATTTGGGTTTACGGTTTATTTGCAATACCATTGAATACCATCATCGAGAATTAAATTATTTACCCGATAAAATCGAATCCTTTTACCCAACGCTCCATCTGGGAACGGGAAATTAAAATGGAACGATTTGAAGCACTATTCTCGCGCGCGCAATATTATTTTGGTCCAAGGCGCTCTCGTTAGAAATGTCCCGTGCGTCAGAATAGGACCCCTGATGCAGAGTAAGAAATTGAAGAAAAAAGCAGCTTATTTTAAACAAGTTGATGGAAATGGCACAAAAAATAATCGAAGTGCTCTTTAAATAAGTACTTACTTGCTCAGACTACTTACTTGTAGTTTTTGCTACTCAAGAATCGTCTAAAAAAGCCAGCCTTGAAAAAATTGCTCTTATCATAAGGTCGCCATTTTACACTAGTTTTGTAATTAATATTGTTGACGCCTAACTTCTACGTCTTTTGACATTTTCAAGTGATTTGGTTTCTCGTAAGGTCAATTAAAAGCGTGCTTCATCGTAGGCCGCATCATTGCTTAATATCAGGCGTGATGGAGCGCCCAAGCGCAATACTATCATACATAATTTAAAAAGTTTTAAAATTTAGTACAGAATGGACTAAGATTTTAATATCGGAAAAGTACTTAGTATTAAGCATTCGATTCCTATAGCTAAAGAAATAAGGAAGAAGAGTAAGCTAGTACTTCTGTTGCGTACAATTCTAAATAACTACGATGACCTTATCTCAAATCCTATCCTACTAATATTATAAACGCGAAAGTTTGTAATAATGGATGAATGGGTGTTTGTTACTCTTTTACGTCAGAACGGCTCAACAGATCTGGTTGAAATTTTGCACAGAGATAGATATAATGATGATGATGATGTCTAGAATAGCACATACGATACTTTTTAACCGCGGGTGAAACTTGAAAATGAAAAATAAAAACCTGAAAATTGAAAAAAAAAACATGTTTTTTCTCACACCAGCTACAACATCAGCTGTTAGAACAATTCTCAGCACGGCTCAGCCATAGTCAGACACATCGTTAAACCACATTTTTTTTAAAGCCAAATAAATGCCAGCACTCTTTCCTTTCTTTTATCCCAAACGGAACTGTCAGGTCCTGAATAATCCATGCTACGAGACTAATGCCTATACGATTTCACGTCACGTTCCGCTCAAGGATATGATACATTCAATACGCGCTCGCTTTGTGTGATATCTCGACCATTTTACATTTTAAGTCCCACCAGGGAGCATTTAACATAGGAATTGGTTCAGTGGGTTAGAAGTATGCACTTGCTTTCGTGGTTGGGTTAACTAAGTTACAGTTCTGTTTTTAACATGTGGGTCTGATAAAAAATCAAATAACCGACTGCACGTTTATCTAAGGACACGTGGATTTTAAGGCGATTTCGATAGTTAAGGTCTTGACCTTAACTGTCAAAATCCATCCAGCCGTTTGGAAAATACGAGGTAAAAAAATTACAAACACACCTATGAGTACTTACAAGATAAAACAAAAGTGTTTCTGGCAGATTCGGCAGTGGTTCCGAACTATAAAATAGCTGTACTTTTTTTGTACAAGGCTATTTTGAAAATTATCAAAAACGTCTCGCAGTGTACCTCGCCGCGTCATACTTAATTTTTGTTTTAAAATGACTCTTCCAACTTAAATAAAATCATTAAAAAAAAAACTATAAATTAAATAAATCACTTAGCTAACTTTAAATCGAAATCAGTTAACAAAAAAATAACATAACATTGAACTAAATATTTCAAAAACATCTATAGCAGCGGGGAAATGATTTAGCATTTCCACAATAGCGGTTACGTGTATAGTTTTGCAAAATGCACCACAATTTAACTATTATCTCATGCATTTCAAAGCTATCTAAGCAATTTCAATAGTTCCTTTTCTCATTTCAAGCTCAGTTCTACATTCTAAGCAGAGTTCTAAAGTAACAAAGTAAGATAGTTTCATCTCGATAAAAATAAAAGTTTTAAAAATGGTCATTTCACGCTAGATCCGTCCTCGTAGCCTATCCCGCTATCTTGCCGATGTTCGTTCAAACAGTCTAATAGAAACTCGAAACTGTAGAACTTGTGTAACGTACTGAAACGATCTTAAATGGTATTTGCTAGGAAATGTCTTCTCGTATTTTTCAGAATACGGAAAATTATGTAACTCCGCTTTCGGAGCTCTTCAAACGTCTTATCCGACGTCTTGCTGTCAAAACGAGTGTCAGCCACGTTTTCGCGATTTCAAGGTTGATTTCGTACGATAAGTACAATACACAAATACAATACCACTATAAAATTACTGAAAAAGATTTGACTGAAAAAAAAATACTTAAAAGTCGTTAAAAAGTTGATTAGGATTTATAAGTACGTAAATGAGTTTTTAGCTTATTGCAGCCCAAGTTATAATCCAGGTAACCCTGTATGATTTTTACCATTTTTTTTATTTATGCCATTTACGATATTACAGTAGAAAAGTACGACAATAAAAAATAACACTAGTGCAAATAACAGTATAGTAACTGGAACGAGTAACTTGCCCATTCGTAGCTGGAGCTGGCTAAGTGTCTCTACGCTAGTCACAGCGGCTATCGAGTTCATGTCACGCCTCTAGATGAAACTTTTGTTGGTTCAGATAATGGTGTGTTCACATTGCACCAGTGGTGTTCCAGTTTAACGATCCAGTACAATAGATACTGAATTGTAAAAGGAATCATTTTGAGGAAAAGCTAAGTTGTTGCTTAGAAAAGTGTAAACAGTTCTAGTTCAATGCAAAACTACATTTAATTGACACAATCAAGGAGCAGGAATATTTAAAACTGTTTTAATTAGTAATCAATCCATTTTGAAAGCGATGATAGCCTAGTTGGAGAAGGCTCGCCTCTCAAGCTAGAGGGAGCGGGTTCGAACCCAGCCGACGGCACGCACCAATTTGTTAATTGTGTGAACAGTGCGTATTGTATGTCATCTGCTGCATGACTGGAGCCCGGTGTATGGCGACAGTCTCACCCCCCGTCACATTTGGGACTAAATATCGTCCGGCGAAGTGTGGGTGTTGTATTACACCTTTGCCAGTCCCCTCGAGGGAAAGGCGTGACGATATGGCTACATTTTGGAATTCAGCAACTTTCAAATGCTTATTCATTTTTGACAGTGGCGGCTGTACATTTATTTATTTATTTTACATAGTACAAATAAAATGTATTTCTAAATATAAAGGTTCAAGTAAAAGGAGACAATATGACTAGAGTACCCTAGATTTTTTTTTTTTTTTTATGTTGAATAGGTCGGCGTTTGACCACCAACTCGCCTGATGTTAAGCGACGTTGTGGTCTAAGATGGAGCACGACGACCCATGAGGCACTTATTCTCTCTAGCCTTGAAGTTTTGTAGAGTGAAGAAGTACAAAGACGGCAGTTGAGTGAGGCGCTGCAAGTGCGCCACTGCTCAGACCCGTCTTCGGAACGGTTACACCGGACCACATCCCGAAACACGACTAGGTCATTTCACGGCATGGCTAGGTCCAGTGGGTGGTAACTAGCCACGGCCGAAGCCTCCCACCAGAGTTTACTACCCGGTTAGCACTACCCGGGGACCACGTGTAGGGAATCAGAATAGAGTACACTCCTACGGACGTGGGTAGCTCACCCCCCGAGATTTCGCACTAGGCGAACCTGTGTCGCGAAATCTAGTCTCTTTCTTCCATATCCATTATTATTTAATTATCTAACGCAATAACGATGTAACGTATATGGTACACAAGGATAAACAAGTAACATTATTAGTAAGGAATTGAAGTGTTTGTCTACTGTTTGTTTGATTTAGGTTTTTATGCATGCATCATAATGATTTGAGAATGATTTGTTCCAAAAATAATCTTTTAAAGTTAAATTGTTTTCTATTTTTCACCATAAGTTTATTTACTTGACACAGTGTCCGAATATTTCGTGTTCGATTCTTCAGCGACTCATGTTTTCCTATAAAATAACTCTTCACAATAGTCACAATAATAGAAACTGGAACACGTACTGAGGCAAGTGACTGTTCCATTCCACTAAAGCTGGCTATCTCCACGCCAGTCACGCCGGCTATCGGGATCGTCTCGCGGACGCCGCCAAGATTTTAAAACCGTTTTAGATACGAAAGTATAGGGGATTCGGTAATCAGACTTGTTCTAGCTCTTCAGTTCAGTGGACAGCGTTTTGTTTTAGGAAATGTTTCTAGAATGTACAACAAGATTTTTTAGTTCTAAAATTCTGTTAAATCGGCTTTAGATAGTTTATATTTTTTTCTGGATAAAATATTAATATTGGATAAAATTAATATTTTGTACTAAAAAGTTATGAGCTAGAGAACTATGCTCAGGAGTAGATGAAAAATGGTTGATAAATATGATCTTAGATGGTAGAAGAATAATAGTGATCGCCCTACAAAATAAATGTACGTTGGGTACAACTGTGGGTTTCCTATTTTCCATTTAAGGGTTACTTTTCTCTAGTAGATAAGTTTATGCGTGAAATTAGAGACTTGCGCTTACGGTAAACTAAAACATCGTGTAAACCGACATGTCCTAGAAGAATAATTCGAAATAATGTGACATCCACCAACCCACACTGAGCCAGCGTGGTGGATAACGGCTCAATCACCCTCGACTAAGGGTAGGTCGTTGTCCCTGCAGTGGGACGTAAAGACTGGAATGATGATGGTTATTTTGCAAGGGAATCGCTAAATTTAAGTTCAGTTATCTGAACATTAACTTTAAAAATGGAACGAATTAACGAAGTAAGAAAGGTCGACGGCGCAAATAATTAAAAAAGTTACATTATTATCTGTCATCTTAAAAATATTTTCATTGATAAGAATAAAAGTTCAGCTACTTTTAAAATAAATCTTAGCTCCGTTATCTATATGAAAGACCAACGTAATCGTAAACTATTTTAGATTCCACCCGAAGGCACACACCATTTTTTTTTATTGTGTGAACATAGTATGCTTAGGGTCAACGGTTAGGGGAAATATTTCTAGGGTCTAGAAACATTTAGTAAAACAAAACGCTGTCCACTGAACTGAAGAGCCAGAACAAATGCGTCTGTGGGGAAATTGTGCCTTTCGACTCGTCTTTTCACATATTAGGCAACTAACGCCATCTTGTACAGATTATTGCAACTAAAGATAGAAAAAAAATGTAGGTGGCGCCTAATTTGTGAACGGTTTATCAATAATTCTCGAAAGACGCAATTGCTCTACAGACGCATTTGCCCCAGTTTTTTTTTACTGCAATCTATCTGGTAAGACATTCAGCAGTAGGAAGGTATTTGTTGTCCGACTTGTGCGGTAGTTGCCCATTGGCAAGTCAGCTTTTCATTCAGTCTATATTAATAGATCCTGAGTGTATTTTCTTTTCAGTCTTCGTGGCGTGGTTGGTTTATCCATGAGGTTTTTTGCAAATATGTTAAGATTTGCCCCAGTTGACCCTATTTGTTTAATGTCATCTGCTATGTAACTGGAGCCCAGTGTATCGTGACAGATCGCATCTTGTCATATTTGTGACTAATATCGTTCGGCAAATATGGGCATTGTAATACACGATAATTATGTAGGTATGTTAAGTATACTATTCTTGCTCAAAGATTAAACGGTGAAAAATCCCAGTAACATGCAAATGTAGTCGAAAGCTTTGCAAAGTCTTAATTTACACTTCAGCAGAAAATAAATGCACAAAAAACAACAATCTTACTTCATAAGCACTTATAAACTAGTCGCTTACTTTCTTGCATTTTACATCTCCATTGCACTGAAAAGGAATTGCATGAATTTTTAAGAAGCACCCGTAACGAATAAAATTTGCAGATAGGTTAGGTACAGTGCGCTAAGCATTGTGTCGTAATTTAAAATGGCGGAAACCAAAATGGCGGTCCAATATGGCGGGCGCACGTGTCACCGAATACAGCGGAGCAGTTTCTAATGCACTAGCGACATTTGTTTGCGTTTGAATACTGAATCGCTTTTGTAAATTGCAGGGGACAGATGGCGGACTTTGTCTTTGTGTTCGCCATACGGGTAATAAATAGCTGGTACAGTAAATTATGAGTTGAATGTAGCTCTCACGACGTAAGAGTAGCGTAACAAACAAAGTTTGGGAAGCGAAGCGAAGTTGTGTGAAAATTAGGCGCTATGCTTGTCCCTTGAGATATACGACTTGTAAAAGTCGTACCCACAAACTAGGTAATTGTTACCGATACCATTAATACCTCTATATCTCGTGTCAAAAAAATTGATACAAAAGCACTTTGACCTTTGTTCTAATTCTGATTGTGGGCTACTTTGGGCCTTATTGAAAAATACTACCTCCTACTTATGTGTCTGGCGAAATTGTGTGTGTGTTTGTTTGTTGCTTCTTCACGCTCGAATAGATAGATGGATTTTGATGACATTTTCTATGGAGGTAGCTTATACCCCGGATTAACACATAGGCTGCCTTGGTACATAGGTAACCGTGGTGACCACCGAGAACCGCAGCTAGTTGGAAAATATATAGTGTGGAAAATTTTGAGTTTGAAACTCATCGCTGACACCCACAAGATGTCAGCGATAAGTTCCAAACAATATTTTTTGTAGGTTAAACATCTACAGTGACTTATATGTTAAATAAAAATTCAAAAGCAAAAAGCAGCCGTTTGATTAGGGGGTTGTAAACCTTTAGGTATCACACAAATTACCTATATAAGTAGTGTAATAATAATAAAAATAATCCATTTATTTCAGGCAATATAACTTGTAAACAATGCAAGTTACAGAGGCCCATAGAAAATAAATACCTTACAGACTAACATACATTTAAATGAAATCAATAAAATTAACTACATCTTATTTAACTCTATATATTTTAACTACGAATATTTATTTTACAATAGTGAGAACATTTTAAGATAGATAGATAAACACTTTATTGTTCACACCAGAAATAACAAAACTAAAGAACAGAAAAATCTTAAATTGTAGTGTAACAACTGACGGCCTTATCACTAAGAGCGATCTCTTCCAGGCAACCTTAGGATGGAGAGGATACTTATGAGTGTTGTGATGGATGGAGAGTATGGGACATGGGTGTACAAAAATAAACAAAAATAAGAGTGTTGATACACCTACTTAAACTATTTGAATTATACTTCCTATCCAATCTATTTCGCGCAAGATCCGATTCTACAGGCATGTCACCGGTGCCATTACTGGGTATTAGTAAAGGTGAAATATTCAAATTAGCACAAAGCGATTGCGGTCACAAACAACCGCTACGGTTTCCAGCACCTGATGTTCGTCGATACAGCAACACAAACTACGGCAAATTCCCTCCGACATCTCGCAAATCGGCTCTTTTGTTACCTAATTCCGACTTATGTCCGTAACGCAGCTGCGCCCAATTTATTGCTTAACCTTTCCCTTACGAACGAATAGAATTGAACATAATAAATTATACTTCAAACCCAAATAAGGCTCGTAAGTTACGATTCTCGCGAATACCCATCTAATGGGCGATGAGTCTGGATAGATTAGGGTGAGAAACAATTGTTTTGTCCCTTTTGCGCGCGTGTGTCGTTTCTGTGTGTGAGTGGGATAGTTGGTAATCTATTAGGGTGTGCCGGAAGACGGACTCCTTAAATTTTCTTTTCCCTCGACATTTTCTCGGTTCGACAGTGAAATAATAAGTAAGAATGTTTTTCCTTGACGACTGGGCTAAGCTCTTTATATTGACAAAAATAAATTTATATTTTATTTCTTGAAAAAATATCTTGGTAAAGATACGTTTAAAAACTTGTGACAAGATACTGATTGTTAATTAAAGCTATACATTTTAACCAACTTCAAAAAAGAGAGTTAGTTCTCTATTGGACAAGTTTATAATTATCTTATTTTATATATTTGTTTGTAAATGCCTAATATGTAACTATCCTACTAATATTATAAACGCGAAAGTTTGTAAGAATGGATGGATGGATGTTTGTTACTCTTTCACGCCAGAATGGCTGAACAGATCTGGATGAAATTTGGCACAGAGCTAGATTATAGTCTAGAATAGCATATAGGATACTTTTTAACCGCGGGTGAAACCGCGGGACGCAGCTGCACAGCAACTACAACAAAACAACAGCAACAAAAAAAACTGCACAGTTTTTAAAAAAAACCTCAAAATGTCGTCCTGGCCACACTTTTATAATGCACTATGTATATTGATGTACACGAAATTATACCATAAACCAATGCACATAATGTCGAGGTAAGAATGACCAAGCGAGTAGCGTAGTTTTTTTTGCGTCAATGTGTGCGTGTAGTGTACATATACGACAGTAGCATAGTTTTTGGATGGTTTCTGGCTTCACCTGAATCATACGCCGTGCGCCGTGTTCTCTAAATTGATCTGAGGTATATTATAGTATAACCCATGATTAAAACATGACTTAACACTCACCGTTTTTCCCAATTCTTTTCATAACTTAACAAGTAACATTATTGAAAGAAAAACAAAAAACCCGGCTGAATAATATTGCAACCTATGTCACTTGCACTTATAAGACCATTCAAATGACACCTCAATTATCGAAATCCATCAAGCTGTTTAGGCTGTAGGCCGTGCCAAAGAAACCTCATACCTAGATACATACATACATACAATAAAGCTTTAAACCAGTTCAACAAAATTTCAGTTATTCCAAACCCAAAGCTTTATAGGTATAATTAAACCTCGAAAAACTACAAATTCGCGAACCAACGGAAACAAGCCCTTGTTAATTACAGTACCTACCCCTGCACAACCGAACTCATTAAAATAACCTCATTCGATGAAATTAATAGCCATTTATAGTCACTGGGGTAATTAATCAAGCGATTGCATAGGGACTGAGTAATTTAAATTTCAGGAACAGATTTCGTGTTTAAAGTTATTTTAAGCTGCATAATTATGCATTTACGATACAACATCGATTTATTTAACTGGAGGCGGCTGTTAAAAATTCCGTGGACAGATCCTCAAAGAGCTTCATACAAGATAGACTATAGTCGATTGTGCAGATGCGAATACTGAAGTTCTTTGGTCATATCTCCAGAAGCGTGAACACGATTGAAAGGCTGGTAGTACAGGACCCAGTAAAAGGCAAGCGAAGCTGGTCGTTCACCGACTCGTTGGACCGACTTCATTAAAAAGGCCACGCAGACCGCCATGGTGCAATGTGCTCGCGATGCAGCTAACCGCCGGTTATGGAGAGGCATTGCGAGAAGAGCGGCAGCCCTGGGGAGGGACGAAGGCAGCGAGGAGCCTTGTACCATTTACACAATCACGACCACTCTAAGAAGAAGATCGGTTTATTGCACACTAAAAAAGCTGTGAACGTTGTATGTAAAGACATTCTGTAGCTAAGTCAAAGTCATCTCAAAATGTTTTTATTCAATTTGGGTATCCAAGATACACTTGTGAACGTCAAAATTTTGTAATAGACCACATTGGTCGGAAAAAGAGCCTCTACTCAGAAGAACAGACAAGAAACTGAGAGGCATTATTTAAAAAAAAAAAAAAAAAAATTACTGTCTCACAAATTTGTGCTTACAACTAGGTAATATCTATTGTACTAGTGGCTACTTGGCGGAAGTGGAAGGCTCCAGACATCTTTGTCTTCTAAATAATTGTTAGCCTTATATCAATATCCTCTTTTCATTAATGTAGTTTTAACAAGGGATTCGAATTTACCTTCAGTGAGCCCTGTTATATTTTTCGGGATTTTATTATAAAAAATATATAGTAGTAAATATAATATTTAAATAAAAACGAACGCAGTTGCCTAAAAATGACTTATTTGACTTAGTCGGTCTAAATCTTGGTACAGCATCCTCATTTCTAGTGTTATTATATTATGATAGTCATATTTAGGTATCAGATTGCACCCGTGCGAAGCTGTGGCGTGTCTCTAGTGTGAAATAAAAAATCTTAAAATATAATTTATATTTATTCGGCAGTACAAGCCGGCCGGTAAGTAAAGTGATTTCTTCCAATCTTTGAATGGACAAGAACTAAAATAAATATGAATAGGATAAAATATGACGGTAGTGGTGTGGTCTGAACTAGTGGGACATATTTCACTTGTTTAATATTTCGACCAAACCTAATTTGGAGTTAAAAGAAGACATTTTAAGTTTCAATTAAAATGTTCCCAGCCAAAAAAACGGCGCCTTGACAAAAATAACACTTCATTAGGTAGTCTCTTTCTGTAAGCCCTTTAAATTTTTTTTTAAGGTTACGCATATTATTAGGCAATAATATTCTAGGTAGGTTTTAGTTACTAACCCCCGACGCAAGAACGACGGGGTGTTATAAGTTTGATGTGTCTGTGTGAAGTGTGTGTGTGTGTGTGTGTGTGTGCGCGCGCGCGCGTGCGTGTGTGTGATGTGTCTATGTCTCTCTCTCTCTCTCTCTTTCTCTCTCTCTCTGTGCGTGTGTGTGTTTGTGTGTGTGTGTGTGTTTGTGTGTATGTGTGGCATCGTAGCTTCCGAACCGATGAACTTATTTTGATTTTGTTTTATATTTTGTTTGCAAGGTGAATTATTAGTCGGGAGTGTTCTTAGCTATATTTGATGGAAATCGGTGTTGGTGAATTGGTGACGGGTTTTGTTTTAAATTTTAATTTTTATCATTGTAATATGGTACGGGTGACATTAGCAAGACGTTCCTTTTCACCTTTAAAAGTTGCCGCGTTTTTCAAAGCTTGACGTAAAATTTAAGCAGCACCTAATTATCACGGCATTAAAACAACGAACCATCAAACAACACTACTGTACAGTACCCGGCGATAAATATTGCACATCGACTTTTCGAAGACTCGGCTTCTTAGAGCGTTGTCTCTTTCGTACGACAGTTTCGTTTAGTGTGCGACAGAGATACCGCTCTACGAAGGTGAAGTCTCTTTCCAAAGGTCGATGTGCAATATATATCACCGAGTACTGTATTATGAAATCCTATGAATGAACGAATTTGTTTATTTTCAAAGATAATTATGATGTTAAGATTGAACTAAAAATACTCACCACCTTCCTCATTGCGAATGTTGTGAATACCTATTATGGGTATACATATCAGAACTGTACCTAGTAGTTGTAGGAAAACTTACATTGTTTAATATGTATACTGTTAATATTCCTTAGTAAAAAAAAAAATCCTAACTTCCGCAATCCATTTGTAAACCCAGGTTGCGAGCAACGTACACGCGTTCAATTGGTTTCTCCATAAGTGTTACATTAATCGTTGGTTTGAAGTTAGAAAGCTGGTGTTTATTGCCAAAAACGAGATATGTAGTTTTAATAGGGTTCAGAAGAAGATAATTATTTTTAGACCACTTTACTATGCTACGAAGATCTTCGTTTAGCTTGATTATAGCATTATCAATTTGCGATGGCCTACACGAGATATATACCTGGGTGTCATCTGCATAAAAATGGAATTTGCAATGCCTGATATGCCTTTTTATATCTGCGGAATACAGAGTGAATAATACAGGACCTAGTATAGATCCTTGAGGCACACCCCTTGTTACCGCAGCTCGATCAGACAAGCCATTTCCGTTCCAATATACAACCTTATTAGTAGATTTTATATTCTAAAACTGCACATATTTGTAAGAATTGAATTTTACGGCATTTTCAAAAATTTACACGAAATAATACCATAAACCAATGCACATAATGTCGAGGTAAGAATGAGCAAGTGAGTAGCGTAGTTTTTTGCGTCAATGTGTGAGTATTGTGGACATAAACGACCGTAGCGTAGTTTTTCTTACTTTCTTGGCTTCACTTAGATCATACGTCGTGCGCCATCTTATTCTCTAGTTTGATCTGAGGCCACAGTAAATATACTATAACGTCTACTAACTCTGAAATATTTAAACTGTTAACAAACTCGTGTCGCGCAGCAAACCGTAATCGTGACAAATGTTTGAAACACGCTGCGCTCTAATGATAGAATGTTCTGGAACGTGTCTCATCACGGGATCCGAGTAAACTGAGCTAAAGTCTTTCTGAGTTAACTTGAAAATGTAGAGCATCTTTCTGTTTACGAGGAAATATTCTTTACTAGCTGCGCCCCGCGGTTTCACCTGCGGTTAAAGAGTATCCTATGTGCTATTCTAGATTATAATCTATCTCTGTGCCAAATTTCATCCAGATCTATTCAGCCGTTCTGGCGTGAAAGAGTAACGAACATTCATCGATCCATCCATCCATCCATTTTTACAAACTTTCGCGTTTATAATATTAGTAGGATTAGTAGGAACTAGGATTTTATTTATTTATTTGTAAAGTAGGTAAAACAGTGAAAGAAACCTGCTTTATAAAATTGTTTTTAGGGTTCCGTACCCAAAGGGTAAAACAGGACCCTATTTTAATGCCCGACTAGCTGCTTCTTGGGGTTGTACTGGTGTAAAACGCTGTGTTAAGTCGGTATATATTTATATATTTGAACAAAAGGTACATAGAAACAAAGTAAACCAGGAAAAACACTATTTTAAATCCCATAGCTCGTCTTGGTAGCGAGCGGGGAGGCGGATCTCTCGCGACCGCATGCGCGGGCGCGGGCGCGGGCGTGGGACGCCGTAAGTTTCTCACTTTGCTCGCCAGGTGGCGCACTGCGTTGCGAGATGCGTCGATCTCGCTCAGCTTCCTCTACCGCGGGACAATTTGAAAAGCACTCGTTAGGCGAGTGCTTATACGAGCCACTATTACTGCGCGCTATACTATTTCTAAGACTCCGCTGTCCGTCCGTCTGTCTGTCTGTCCGTCTGTCACCAGGCTGTATCTCATGTCGTGATAGTTACACAGTTGAAATTTTCACAGATGATGTATTTCTGTTGCCGCTATAACAACAAAAACTAAAATAAGAGAATAAAATAAATATTTAAACGAAACCTACAACAAATATGATTTTTTTGCTGTTTTTATAGATAAACCCTTCGTGTGTGTGTATTGAACCCTTCGTGCTCGAGTCTGACTTGCACTTAGCCTGTTTTATTTGACTTAATCGTGTTTAAGTATAATTGGTTCGCGGAGTTACAAGGAGTAATCGGTAATTATGCGGTAGTTAGTAAACATAAAAAAACCTCCTTTTCTTTGAATTTGGTTTAAAAAAAATTTGGTTAAGAATTGATTGAATGTTGAAAGCGATGATAGCCTAGTTGGAGAAAGCCCGCTTCTCAAGCCAGAGGGAGCGGGTTCGATCCCAGCCGACGGCACGCACCAATTTGTTCATTGTGTGAACATGTGCATATTGTATGTCATCTACATGACTGAGTCGATGTTTGGCAACAGGCTCGCCCCCTGTCACATTTGGGACTGAATATCGCCCGGTGAAGTATGGGTGTTGTATTTCACCTCTGCCAGCCCCTTCGGGGGAAAGCATACATATCGTCACGCCTTTCCCCCGACGGGGCTGGTAGAGGTGTACAACCCAGCTGCACAACCCAAAGGTGCCCCATACACCGGGCTCCAGTCATGGAGCAGATGACATACGCTCATAATGTTCACAAAACGAACAAATTGGTGCGTGTCTTCGGCTGGGTCCGAACCTGCTCCCTCTGGCTTGAGAGGCGGGCCTTCTCCGTCTAGGCTATCATCGCTTCAAAAAGATGTGACGATAAATGTTATGTTATGATAGCTGTATATCTTTCGGTTTTGATCCAAATAATCACTCTTAGCTATTCGGAGAAATGTCGAAAGCGCCATAAAGCCGGAATGTACCGTAAAGATGGAACTCTACGTGTTCTCATCACGGGAAATCCTTTTCACTGTCCCACAAAGTAAAGTTCATTAGCCCACTGCTCGTCGAGAAAAACTGGGCTGGGACACTAACTAGTGAGAGCTGAGTTTGGTTCCGTAGGTAACTGAACCAAAACTGCCTCGATCAAGACTGCCAACTGAGCCACAGTTGGTAGTGAACCTGTCTTCTGAGCTTGGGGGTGTGGGTTCGATTCCCACCTAGGGCAAACATACATGTGATGAACATTTGTGTTTGTTCTATGTCTGGGTGTTATTATTTATTTAAGTATGTATTTAAAAATATCTAAGTATGTATATCAGTCTCTGGCAGCCATTGTACAAGCTTTGCTTAGTTTGGGGTCAGGCGACCGTGTGTGGAAGTGTCCTATATTTATTTAAAAAAAAAAATAGGTTATATTTTATCACTTTCGTTTTTTGTGCTACGATTCTGTAAGGAACTCTAAAAGGTTGTTAAGTGTTCAGTAAGTAACTACCTACCTGGTGTTTTAGTAAGAGAACATTTTTTTTTTTAAATAACACTTAGATGACCTGATTCTCCCTAGCCCGTTCTTCTATAAAACAACCAAGAGTACAAAAAAGCGGCATCGTTTTTTCACGAAACGATTTGGTTCCTCATTTCTCATACGGACCGCTAGAGTGTGGAATACTCTGCCAGACTGTGTGTTCCCTGACACTTATAATCTGGGTGTCTTCATGTCTCGAGTGAATCGGTTTCTTCTAGGCAAGCGTGCTCCATCGTGGGCCGCATCACTGCTTATCATCAGGCATGTTGGCGGCCAAACGCAAGCCTATTATGTTATAAAAAAAAACTGGCATGCCGAGCTCAGAGTTTTTAGGGTGGATACTGAACGTTTTGATTATCCATCCATACGAATATTATGAAATCAAAAGTAACTCTGTCTGTTTGTAGACTTTTCACGGCTAATCGGCTGCATGAATCTTTAAGACATTTGATAATTACTTAATTAGTTACAATATTTCACGAGTTTTTGCATAAACTTTTTTTAATAAACGCGAACAAATTCGCTGGTAATAGTATAATATAAATTGTATAAAGTTTATACATGTTACATTCAATTAGTGAAACGAATAACAAAAATAAATAGGTATAAGCCAATTTTATACATTTACTACTTGTTAAAATGTTTGATCGATAACCCCTCCCCCTAATTATATTAACCAATTTTTTTTAAATAGAATTGCCTGAAATTTCCACATTTTGTTTGCCAGAAGTGTCAAAAATAGACAATTAATTAACAATTTAATAATCTAAAAAGCAAAACTTGAAAAACCGACTTCCTATCCATTCATCATCCATGAAAAATATTTTTAAAACTTGACCGATTTCGATAAAATTCATATGGGACCACCTCTAAGTATGATCTCTCAAAGAAAAAAAGAATCTTCAAAATCGATTCACCCAGCCAAAAGTTATGAGGTAACAAACATAAAAAAAAGCAGTCGAATTGAGAACCTGCTCCTTTTTTGAAGTCGGTTACGAACAAATAATTATAATCAAGGCCTATGAAGTATGGTTATCTATGCTAAGGTTAAAATAAACTGCGCTTAGACAGCCCTAAATTTATCTCTTCCAATTTCGTTCCAGTCCATTTTACAACATCATCTTCAATTCTTTACAATTCAATCCAAATTGGCAACAATTTGTTTTCATTAGCGATGGTACAATAGGAAAAAGTATTTCCAAAATGATTTCGATTGATTTCGAGACAATTTCAACGTAAATTGTTGGAATTAAGTTTTCGTTTTCCTCATTGTCGATCTCCAAAAGAAACAAACAAACAATTACTGATAAAGGTCCCAGTAATTGATACAGACGCTCGTTAGTGCCGATACCAATACGTTGATACGCCACGATACGCTGCGATTTGCTGCGATACGCAAAAATACGCAAGAAGATCGATAAGAAACAGTAAACAAATCATTATTCACACTCTGTACCTAAGCGATGGATAATGTTTCGTTCCTAAGGAAAATTAAGGTGGGATCACAAGACGTGTACTGATAAAACGTATCTAACTAAAAAAACTGAGATGTATTTTTTTGTAATGAGGGAATTTTCGAAAGATATAGCTTGCTACATTGGAGTGCTTCCAGGTTGTTTTAGGCGACCTAGATTTTGAGGCAACGAGTAAGTAGGTATACCAGTAACTATTATCTAATCTGTTATAAGTATAACTATTTGTCTTTATTATTTATCATCGTTATTCATAATTTACAACTCATAATCGTTTATTGCTGAGCATAAGCCTTTCTTCTTCTACGTCACTCATTCACTTGTGCCAATCTTGACACATTTAAACAAGATGGTGGGCGTGTACCAGCACGCGGTCACCAAATTGCCAACATTTTAGTCAACTTAATGGTAAGTTTGAAATAATATGTATAATGGTAAGTATATAAATGGTTAGTATAATGGTAAGTATATAAATGTATGTTTATTTATTGAATGTCATCTGCTACGTAACTGGAGTCCGGTGTACGGCGACAGGCTCGCCCCCTGTCTCATGTGGGACTGGACATCGTTTAGCGCAGTGAGAATGCTGTACACCTCTACCAGCCCCTTCGGGGTAAAGGCGTGACGTTATGCTATGTTTATTTATTTAGAATTGCTTATTTTTTTGTATATTGCAATAGTAAACATCACTAACACACTAAACTAAAGGAAATTGCTACGACCTCTGTTCGATGGTACGCAAAACCAGTTCGCCCCTTAACCGTGCCGCCCCAACAGTTAGAAAACGGTCCGATCCATTCTCGCCAAAGTTGCGATTTGTCTAAAACAACTCCATTTTGCCTGTGAAAAAGGTCAAACGATAAATTTATCGGGTTCATAGAAGGGTTCATAGTATTTTCTTATTTTGCGGTTCGGTTATTCTGGTAGGTAATAGTAGTTTTTATTTGACCTTAGACTTGACATATTATACAACACTAGCTGCGCCCCGCGGTTTTACCCGCGGTTAAAAAGTATCCTATGTGCTATTTTTTTTAGACACGCCAACAGTGATATTCTATTTTTAAAATCAAATTGCTAAATACATGGAGCTGATATGAACACCCTTTATATGCGTATACAGCATTTGCATTATTTAGTGGTAAAAATCTTCTATTCTAGACTATGATCTATCGCTGCGCCAAATTTCATCCTGATCTGTTTATCCGTTCTGGTGTGAAAGAGTAACAAACATCCATCCATCCATCCATTCTTACAAACTTTCGCGTTTATAATATAAGTAGGAAGTAGGATGTTGTTTTGCATTCCCGTATAATTTGTAGAGGTAGGTATAGGTAGGTATCCAGTAGCAGAGCAGGAATAAACTATGGGGCAACCTTCATAATCTGGAAAAAAGCCGCTATTCCATCCAAAAAATTCGTTCAAAATGTATAGAACGGTTGATTATTTTCGATTTCAAGGTTTATTCCTGCTCTGCTGGTGGAGTATAACTACCTCTTCAAATTCTGCGGGAATGTAAAACAACACGTATGTAGGCATAGGATGAGGGCTTGTGGCGTACAAGTATAGCATATGGTCAGCAGCGGACGAAAGGGGAGTTAATAATGATAACGTCAGCCAGAAAACGTGAACTGCTGGACAAAGGCATCCCCCAAAGATCTCCACAACGACCGGTCTCACGCTGCCCGCATCCAGCGGCTTCCCGTGACCTTCACCAGATCGTCGGTCCACCTTGTGATTGACACATTAGGTAATTGAATTTTAATAGAAAAAATTGAATATCTAAAAAAATGGCTTCTACGCGGTTTTAGAAGTTTTTCAAGGCAAGTTTTCCAAGCCAACTTAACTTTTGCGTCTAGGTTTGAATTCATAAATACTAAGTTCAATCATTTTCAATAATTAGGTATTATTTGCAATAACGACGAAAAACATTTTTGGAATTGTTAATAATTTTCAACCAGCACTGATTAATAACTGGATTCCATTTCATCACACCACGATAAAGTTAAATTCACTGTTTACAAAATTGGACCTTTCATGCAGTGTGTTCAAAAATGGATCTAGGAGGGGGGTAGGGGGGCTAAAGGCTGCATTTTAAAAGTGCTTAATTCACACTCTACAAT
Source organism: Peribatodes rhomboidaria (assembly GCA_911728515.1). NCBI lineage: Eukaryota > Metazoa > Arthropoda > Insecta > Lepidoptera > Geometridae > Peribatodes > Peribatodes rhomboidaria. Next base: position 7,592,966 of record OU452188.1, on the reverse strand, counting down.
AGTCGACTTTTTTTTAGTGCTTTTGTGTTACCTACCTTGATAAAGATTCATTTATCATTATAGCTTTATTTATTTTTTTTGGAAACTGACGTGATTTTCATACATTATGATTTAAAAATGTTTGATTGGCTATGCGAAACGCAGCCGCGCGCGCGCACTCGCCTTGATGAAGACCGCCGAATGCTGTTGAAACTATAGTCGGAATAATCGACTCAATCGTACGTGAGTAATTCCCGTATTATAAATCATAATTATAGCTTTATGTCCCACTGCAGGGACGCCGACCTACGCTACATCAAGGGTGATTGTGCTGTTATCCGTCAAGGTAGCTTAGTGCGACTCGGTGGTTGTTACAAGTCTTTGGAATTACGAAGAAAAAAGGAACTGATAAATTTATCTAAGTCAAGCTTGCTCCCCGTAAACCAAAATTTTACCTACCTTTATTAAGCTCTTTTTCAGTAAGCCCCCCCCAAGTCAAGCCCCCAAAACCAAAGTCCTGGATCCGCCACTGAGTATGTATCTATTCGTTGATTAATTACTGAATAATGTATCAATGTGCGATTGGCACGTATTGCATAATCAAGTCCTTATGTAACAACATAACACAACATATCGTCACGCATTTTCCCCCGAGGGGGCTGGCAGAGGTGTAATACAACACCCATACTTCGCCGGACGATGTTTAATCCCAAATGTGACAGGGGCGAGCCTGTCGACATACACCGGGCTCCAGTCATGTAGCAGATGGCATACAATACGCACATTTATGCTCACACAATGAATAAATTGGTGCGTGCCGTCGGCTGGGTTCGAACCCGCTCTCTCTGGCTTGAGAGGCAGGCTTTTTCCCAACTAGGCTGCCATCGTTTTATGTAGCTTATGTAGCTTATGTCTCTCTCTTCACCTTCTAGACAAAATGGTTATGGAAAACCTTACGCCAATACGAAGTTAGTCTAAAGTGGTCGCCGGACTCTTAAACAATAAAAATTACATTCTTGTTGCAAAAATTTACCACGTGTCTCTAATAAAAAAAAATCTAAATCTAACAACGGACATATTCAAGGATATCATTGTACCATACTATGGGGACTATTACTAGCGTTTTTTTTGTATTTTATCCCTAAAAGTACCCTATGTTCTTTCCCGTACCCTCAACAACGTGTATACAAAATTTCAAGATGATCGATTTAGTAGTTGAGACGTAAAAGCAGTACAAACAAACTTACCATCACATAAATGCGAAAGCATTTATAATATTAAGTTAGGATTTGTTTGGAACAGCATTTTTTTACAACATTTTAGGGCTGGCCCCTTAATAAAAGTTGATCATAACGACGAGTACAATGATAACCTAGAACATGACCGTCGTTTAAAGGTACACCCAATGACCTTCTATGGTACACCTCATATAGTAGAGTCGCAAAAAACATAACTCCTTTCAGCTCTTTCATTGTCGGCAAAAACAAGCTTCATACGCAGAAGCGTATGTTATTCGAAAGATAGAACGTGCCGCCCTAATAAAACACCGACAGTTTTTCGCGCAAAATAAAATGACAGGAGCAAGACACGTCGAACTCTCGCGGTTAAATTGGAAGGGGATATCGGTTGAATTCTCTGACGTAAAACTCGTGAAAGCCCGATGGCTGATTTTATATTGGTTTTGGTAAACAAGGAAGTTGTGAAAAAATTGTGTCGGAATTTTTTTTAAATGGCTAACATGTCTTAGGTATAACTGTTACTTACATAGAGAGAAAATAATTAAGTTCCTGTCCATCCAAAGGTTACCTGGAAGAAATCGCTTTAGGTGATTAGGTCGCTTTTGTACTGCCGAAAAATGTATTTTAGTTTTTAAGATTTTCGTGTAGTTTTTTAGTATGCAATAAAATTGTAATGTATAGTATTATTAAAAGAAAAACAAAAAACCCGGTTGCAAAATGTTGTACCTTATGTCACTTCCACTATCAAGATGATTCAAATTGACTGGCTCGGTGGCTCAGTCGGTAGTGGACCTGCCTTCTGGCCTAGAGGGCGTGGGTTCGATTCCCACCAGGGCAAACATTAAAATGATGAACATTTGTGTTTGTTCTATGTCTGGGTGTCAATTATCTATGTAAGTATGTATTTAAAAAAATTATGTATGTATATCAGTCTCTGGTCGCCATAACACAAGCTTTGGCTGGTTTGAGGTGTACAAGTGTCAAAAAAAAAACTCACTTGTCGAAATCCATGAAGCTGTTTAAGCTGTAGGAAGTTCCAAAAAACCTCATACATACATACTCACATACATACATACATACACTCAAAAAGCCTAACCCTCCTTCTTGCGCAGTCAGGTAAAAAAGCCATTTTCTTTGTGTTAAACTAAATTTAATGCCATTGAAGTCTAGACATTCTGCTCCTAAGGACTCACCGCTGTTAAGCAATCAACGATATACCTTATCAGTCTTCGGATGGGTGACCGAGGACAATTATAAACTGAGTGCACACATTAAATCGTAGGCTTCGAATTATTGTTCTTTAATAACAACCGTCAAGAAATACCTGAGGCTTTGAGGCGATCTTAAATTGACACTAGGATTAAGGGGTATGGTAAGGTTTGGCAGCTGTCTCGCTCGCTCGCGACACTATTAGATATAGCATTAAATAAATAAATAAAATAAATTCGGGACACTTCCACACAAGGTCGCCTGACCCCAAACTAAGCAAAGCTTGTACTATGGCTGCCAGAGACTGATACATACTTAGATATTCTTAAATACATACTTAAATAGATATTAACACCCAGACATAGAACAAACACAAACATGTTCGTCACATAAATGTTTGCCCTAGATGGGAATCGAACCCACGCCCCCAAGCTCAAAAGGCAGGTTCACTACCAACTGAGCCACCACAACACTAAGAATGGATGGATGGATGTTTGTTCCCTTTCACGCCAGAACGGCTGAACAGATCTGGATGAAATTTGGCACAGAGATAGATTATAGTCTAGAATAGCACATAGGATACTTTATAACCGCGGGTGAAACCGCGGGGTGCAGCTAGTAGAATTTATTTTTGACAAATTTTTCTCTATAAATGACTGTAAAACCGTGTTACAATGTATTCAGAACCATTTTCATGTCGATATTTATAATGGATGATCAGAGACGTAACGTTTACACGTATTTTTTTACGGGATTACGTTTTTCTAAGTCAAAAACTATAAAAATCAACATGAAAATGATTCTAAATACTTTATAACACTGATTTTGAGACATGATTTTAAGATTTAGAGGAAAATTTATGCAAAATACATTCAATAATTTAATTTATCTTAATATATTATATATAAATTACGTGTCACGTTGTTTGTCCGCTATAGACTCCTAAACTATTTAACCGATTTCAATCAAATTTGCACACCGTGTGCAGTTTGATCTAACTTAACAGATAGGATAGCTCACATATATATATATATATATATATATAAATAATAAACGCGAACGAAGTCGCGGGGTGACAGCTAGTATTTAATATAAATATAATAGTGTCGCGAGCGATACAGCCGCCAAGCCTTACTATAGCCCTTAAGCACTAATGCCCTTAATAAGAAACGTTGTAAGCCCCGGAGTTGTTCTTTCATTTTTGAACTCGATCTAAAAAAACACTGTATAACTATTCTAAGGATAAACAACGTTGTTTAATAAGGGGGTAACTATTAACTTTGTTCAAACACTTTTTTTACTAAGTGCACGATGCTGTTCACGGGCCGACCGAAGAAACAAACGGTTACACAAGTTTTGCATCGAAATCTAAGGTAGCCTATCTAAGTACCAATCTAATCATTTTTGCTGCGGGTATCACACAGAAACTTGAACGTGAGTTCGCAATTTGAACGTGTTATCTTTTTAGGGAAGTTAATTCCGGTTTCCACATACGAGTCGAAACCATCCCTCACGCTTCAATCCCATGGCGGTACAGATCCCGTAAGTTTTAATTGAAATGTGTTGAATAATCTTGTAAGTTTAAAACTGAGTTTCTGTTCAAGATTTCTTACAAGAAACCAGTTTGAAGTAAATATACCTAGAGGGAGGTACAATTACATACTTCGGCGTAATATAAGAAAATTAGAGCGTAATTAGAAGAAGAGATGAGGTGGATGAGGCTCCAGAAAAGTTTAGATAATAATTATCATTTAATTAATAGTTCTAATGAGTACTCGGTTGAAGAAATGGTTAGTGAACGAATGCTTTTATGAAACCGAGGAGTTCTTAAAGAAAATGTCTTCACGTTTTTATAAATATATTGTAAGATAGGACGGACATGCGTACGTTTAGCTAGTTATGTAGGTACTATAAATATTAATTAACTGACAAATTTTATTTTATTGATTTATATAATTTATAGTTAAGTACTTATTACAATAATAATTTCTAGTAAAATAATTGACATGTATTAATGGTTATTCTGAATCTAATAATTAGTGTTTTAATTTGCACACCTGACGGTTGTTAATGGATGGACGTAATATTTAAGAACATGTACCAATAACCTGCAAATAAAGATTTTGACTTTTTTGCTTAGTTTGGGGTCAGGCGACTGTGTGTAAAAAATCGTTCTGAATTATCATCATTCATTCATATTAATATAAGATCAGATACCTTTATATTTTTTTGCATTATTACTATTACAATTTCTAAAAACTCAGCCAATGGCACGCACCTCCAGAACCGGCCAAGATCAAGTCGGACTCGCGCACCGAGGGTTCCGTACAAACCTGATACATATATAATATCGTCTCACCTTTTGGCAGAAGTGTACAACACACACACTTTGCCGGACGATATTCAGTCCCAAATGTGACACGGGGCGAGCCTGCCGCCACACACCGGACTCCAATTATGTAGCAGATGACATTAAATACGCACATAGGTTCACACCATGAACAAATTGGTGCGTGCCTTCGACTGGGTCCGAACCCGCTCTCTCTGGCTTGAGAGGCAAGCCTTCTCCAGCTAGGCTATCATCTCTTATAATGACGATGATAACGCAAAGAAAATTCGCCCTCTTTGGAGAACCACACCCATGTGAATGAATTAGCAGCTGTGTAAATGTAAACCTAAGTGCGAACCATTTCTCATCGTAATACTGTCGTGCGAACTTAATTTTCGATCGATGGATCCAGTGGTTCCCAAAGGTGGTTGGACCGCGAGCCACAAAAGTTACAAATTCAAAACAAAAACGCACAAATTCAGAACTCGCCTCTTGATTGTCAACATCTTAATATATATAAATCTCGTGTCACAATGTTTGTCCTCAATGAACTCCTAAACCACTTAACCGATTATAATAAAATTCGCACACCATGTGCAGTTCGATCCAACTTGAGAGATAGGATAGTTTAAATCTCAAATTATAGTCGCAATTTTAATTTATTGCTAATTAAACGCGAACGAAGTCGCGGGGTGACAGCTAGTATTCTATATTATCTTGATTGTCACGAAAAAGAATTCAGTAGGTATATTTTATGACTACGGACTGTACAGTTAATAAAAAAAACCATTAAATTTAAGTTTTTGACATGGTTATTGGATATTTATTGTTTCTTATACTGACTGTAACTTTATGTGATAATTCAATTAAGAATAAATTTAAATTTAAATCATAAATAGCTAATTATTTGTCCCGTTGGATTACACTCCCAATGGTGAAATACGAGCTATCATACTTCTACGTTCGTTAAGCTCTTTGTTTCCATTCCTAACTTGAGTATATAGTGCAGTGTGGGTTACAATTTTATAGCGATTCTATACGGATTTGATCCCGACCTGTGGCCATCTCGTCGTCTACTCGACGAATGTTTATAAGAAAGATGTTTGCGTGGATGATACTGACAATTTTTTAGGGTCCACCCAATATGTGCCCGTGACCCATAGATTGGGAAACGCTGATTTATCCTATGGACAAAGTTAAACATCAATCTGTGGCAAATGGAGCGCGACGCCCAAAGCGAACGGGTCGACGAAGTTTGCGTAGCTCGGAGTTGGACGCGGGTTTGAATCGGTGTTCAGTAAAAAGCCAGTCTATAGAGCGGCTTGTTGTCCAGGGCAAGGACGAAGGCATTAGACCGCGCAGCAGGTCACCTATGCGATGGACCGATCAGGGGGCTTATTCGGAGATTTGAGATTTGCATCTCACCTTTTTTCGTCCTTGTTGCTCTCGTTTAGAACGTTATAGGTGTGAGAGTGACCAAGATAAAATCTCATCCCATCTCACGCGTAGGAATATCCCTCCTGGTCAAATCTGCTGTGGGCGGTCCCGTGCTTGAGTGCACAAGAATGACCTCGAGCAGAGAGACATGGCGAGATATTGTGAGGCGCATTACATCAGTCCCTGCCAATAACAATACTGCATGACGACCACGACCGCTCTAGACCGACCAAGAAGAAGAAGAAGAAAAGCAGTAAAAATGTCTAGCTATATAATTTTAATAACATAACATACACACCATATCGTCACGCCTTTCCACCGAGGAAGCTGGCAGAGAAATACAACACCCACACTTCGCCGGACGATATTCAGTCCCAAATGTAACAGGGCGAGCCTGTCGCCATACACCGGGCTCCGGTCATGTAGCAGATGACATACAATACGCATATATGAACAAATTGGTTCGTGCCGGCGGCTGGGTTTGATTCCGCTCCTTCTGGCTTGAGAGGCTGGCCTTCTCCAACTAGGCTATCATCGCTTCAATCTACAATTTTTATATGAGAAAAGAGTTACCAATAGTAGGAACTACCTGCGCAGTTCTACCCGCGGTCGTACAGGAACTGTTATTTCTTTCCAGTTGAACAAACATGAACGTCAAAGTGACCCCTTAAAAATGCGAATATTTTTCATAGCTCTATTTTCACTTGAGAACGTTTTTAAAAAAAAAACAAGAACATAGGGGCGGATATAGTAAATTTAATTGTACATGCTAAATTTAATCATAATCTGACAAATGGTTTTTAAGAAATTTGAGAAGCGCGTTTGTATGGAAATTTCAGAGTGTCGCGGTTTTCTTAACAGGGATCGCCCCGATATTTTTAAAATATCAACGTCAATATCCAACGAGCTGCTTAGCCTCTGCAAAGGCTCTTACTTACCGGAATACAGCCACCAATATTACAACCTTTTATACTGATTACTTACTAGTAAATCTCTTATTTCCACTGAAATCAAAACAAACTCATGCTTGTTCTAACTAGTATTCTAAATGCGAAAATGAGTCTTTTATTGTTATTTTTTTTTTGTTTATTTTATGAAAGCGTAAGCTTTCATGTCAGTGATCACCATGAAACTTTACGTTGCCAGGAGTACAGAGAAGGACATAATGTATTCTTTCATCCCGAAAAAAATTAACGATTCTCACGTGAGCAAGTTTAGTGAACTGCGGGGTGAAACTGATTTGTTCAAATTACTAGCTGCAACCTGCCGTTTCACTCACGGACCCACATAAATTGCAATTTTTTTCGGGATTACAGGTAGGTATGGGGTACCATGTCCTATATTGTACACCTGGTGTACAATATAGGACATGGACCTGGTGCAAAATTCCATGGTGTTCGGTTTAGAAAATGAGGCGTGAAAGCGTAACAAAGAAAATCAATAACGCATTAATATTAATTAGGCAAATCAAAGTCAAAGTGTTTTTATTCAATTTAGGTATCAAAGATACACTTTTGAACGTCAACGTTATTTTAACAGACTCGACTGCCTTGTTCGGATAAAGAGCCTCTACTCAGAAGAACAGGCAGGAAACTGAGGGGCATTATTTTTTTTTTTTTTTATTAACAATTTTAATATTTTCTAACTTACACGAAAGACATACCCCTGTCCAAATTTCAGTATTTTTTTGCTAAATAGCTAATCTCTATCTAAATCCCTTTCCTAAGGGTACAGCTAGTTGCATCAACGAACTTTTAATTTTAAAGCTGTCATTAAATAGTAATGCTCCATTTAACGTGTTACAGCAAGCAGTATGAGACTCGATTTTAATTAAATAATTTCAATAATGGACGTGTCAAATGAGAGCATCTGTCACATTTTTGTTTGGGTAATGAAATATTATCTTATTTATGGTAAAGATGTTTTGTGCAACATCATTAAGAGTCTTTAACGGGCGTTATTGCTTTCTCGCTCTTTTATTCTCTTATTATAAAAGCACCGAATTGAGTGAAATACCGCCCGTTAAATTCTTAAATTAATAAAGTCATTAGCGTTCATTAATCAGTGGGTAATGGGGCATTATTGTTTGTCTTTGTGCAACTGGTTGTTGATAAGTATTGTAGATAAGTAGGTACAATAAAAGACAATACAATATTTTTTTCACCAAAAATACTAAGTAAAATAAAACGAATATGAGAAAAAATTAAATATAATGCGGCAGTACAAGTGCGGCCTTATCGCTTAAAGCGATTTCTATCAGACAACCTTTGGTATTGCCATTGGTATTAGTTAGGTATTGTATTTAACATGCCATATCGCCTGAACAGAGCTGCGATACCTAAACTGTTATACAACGTGCTGGTTTTGGGTGTAGTAATACTTCAGGGTGTTGTTCTGCCCATCAAGGTGAACAACTTTTAGAACATGAGTTTCTAAAATTCGAAAAAAATAATCCGAGTCACCATACAAACATATTCAAGAGTTCAATTTTGTATGAACAATTTTTTTTTCCTCATTTTTGCAAACTGATGTTCTAAAAGTTATTTACTTTGATGGATAAAACAATACATTTAAGCATTACTACACCAAAGGGGGTATTATAAGGTTAAGAATTATTTAGAAGACAAAGATTCTAGAGCCTTCCGCTTCCGCCAAGTAGCCACTAGTATTTTTTTTGTATGCAGAATAGGTCGGCGTTTGACCACCAATTCGCCTGATGTTAAGCGACGTTGTGGTCTAATATGGAGCACGACGACCTATAAGGTACTTACTCACTCTAGCCTTATGTTTATGTATAGATATTACCTGGTTGTAAGTCAAAATTTGTGAGACTGTAATTTATATATTCTTAAAAGACAAAAAATGCCCCTCAGTTTCTTGCCTGTTCTTCTGAGTAGAGGCTCTTTATCCGAACAAGGCGGTCGAATCTATTTAAATAACGTTGACGTTCATAAGAGTATCTTTGATACCCAAATTTAATTCCAATTCAATTCAAATATTTATTTCAAGTAGGTAAATCAGGGTACACTTATGACATGTCAGAAAACAAAAATTGCCAAAGCACAACAACAATAAATATAACATGTCAAATTAATTTCTGTAAATTGAAATTTAAAAAAAATAACAATGAAATCAACAGGTCATAAATTAAATAAGAATGAAACAAGTGTAAACATAACCAAGTACATAACTTGCGCAATGAAGCTTTGTCACTAACAAAATCACTAATTTTATAATAGCCCTTTTGAGTCAAGAATTTTTTCAAACATTTTGTTGAATAAAATTATTTTGACTTTGACTTTGAATTTGACTTTGACGCAAAACCAACACCCTGTATAGTATTTTATGGTCGAGGTTCACCAGACTGCATCCGTTCCCCGTCCTCTCTCGAATTCGATGCAGGAACGGTATTAGCATATTAATGAACCAGCGCCGGTTCTCAACTAACGCGGGTAATTACTTTTGTCCGGGAAAGAAACGCTTTTTTAAGCTTACTTTTGGGCTTTGAAACATTCAGTTTGTTTTAAGGTCTTGCGACGTTTGTAGGATTTGTTAAAGAATGAGTGGACAGTCGTGATTTGTTTGTGTTACAGGAAATTAATGGAGGCGTTGAAATTCTATTTTGTCAGATTTTAGAAGTAATGTTACGTCAATCGCGTTTTGCAGTCTGAAATAAGTGATGTTGGAATGTGCAGAGTAACGAAAACACATGTTGCTAAAAGTATAACTCAGATCATTGTAAATAACTCACGCAGCTTTTAGTTTTTAATAAATTTTCTAGTCTAAGTCAAGCAATGTATTGTTTTATAATAATTAATTAGTATGTAAAACGAAATTCGAAAACTCTAGACATTATAGTAAAATATTACAAAAAAACAAGTCGTACAAACACTTCCCTGCACTCACAATTTATGTCTTAAAAAACGTCAAAAATGTTTAAGCAAAAGTGACTATTTGTTAAACTTAAATAAAGTGACGCCTTAGAATTTCCTATTCTTTTTTTCTTTCTCTATTATTCGTCTTATTTGGTCACTCTTACTCTTTTGACTTTTGAAACGACAGAGACAATGATCAAGATATCTCACGCGTCACAATAAGGGCCCAGGTCTCTGACTCAAAACTAGCTCTTAGCCATGGTATAATAATATACTCCGCCAGGTACAGCAATCAGCAACACGACGTGACGTCAGTCGATGCTTAAGCAAGACCGAAATAAGTCATTTACAACAAGTTCGAAAGAGACGGATGTTAATGACGTCACTCCGTGTTTGCTAGACCTTACTAATACGAGACCCAAGCTCTACTTTTACCATTAAATATTCAGCACAACTTTCATAACTGAAGTAGGTAATTTAAAGAAAGTGACCGAGTCACACTAAAATGTTATCTCTGCAAACTTGGAGGAGTCCAATTGTAATACAAGTCCTATAACTTTTTACGATACGACTTCATTTACGACCGTAACTGATACAAATTCTTGGAAAATTCTGAAAAAATCTGTAGCGAACAGGTTCGTTTCGCTTGAGAATTTGTTATTATATTTTTACTAATGTGTGTTTGCTGCGATTGTGTTTTGTTTCTAGTTTAAAAGTAATCAATGTTGACCGTGACAAACTTATAGCGATGATAGCCTAGTCGGAGAAGACGCGCCTCTCAAGCTACAGGGAGCGGGTTCGGACCCAGCCGAAGGCACGCGCCAATTTGTTCACTGTGTGAACATATTTGCGTATTTAATGTCATCTGCTACGTAACTGGAGCCCGGTGTATGGCGACAAGCTCGTCTCCTGTCACATTTGGGACTGAAAATCGTCCGTTGAAGTGTGGGTGTTGTACACATCTGCCAGCCCCTTCGGAGGAAAGTTGCGACGATATGACGATACATGACAAACTATGGTAGGGTTCCGTAGCCATGTCCAAATCTACACTAATACTATTAAAAAAATAACGCTGACTTCTTACTAATAAGCGCTGTATAGCGCCTTGTTATAGTTATAAGTTAAAAAGTGTTTAATTATTGTATGATAGGCTATTAAACGCGATCTGAGACCCCAGATAAGCCTTCAGATATGAGGAACATCTCAAAGCCAAGGGCGAGAATTCAGCCCCTTTCAACCACAGAACCCTAAAAACAACTTCCAATTCCCTATCTAAATCACCACAATTTGAACCCAAAAACCATGACACAAACTAATGGCATTCAAAAAACAGGTATCCTTTTACCTGTAAACAAACATTTGCGTTTCGTTTCCGCTCCCGAACTCCGCCGACCGGTCCCTATCTCTTCCAAACTTTCTTCATTAGTAAAATAGCTCCGGATCAGCGTATGAATGTTTTAATCCTAGGAAATTACATCGGATACACATTTCTCTGGGTAAGTGGGATGATAACGATATTGGTAGTAAAATATGATTAGTATGTTGTTATAATTACATGGGATTTAATTTTAGTGAGTCTGAAACTCAGATGACACCTTTAGTCACGATAATGAAGTTACATTAATTGGCTTGGAGCTGAAAATCAGTACGAACGTTGGAGACATTAAGATAATTTCGGACCACGTTCATAGCAATAAATTAAATAGTGAAAAATCCATATCGACCCATCGAAATGATATTATATCATCATAATAGTCAGATTCAAGAAGTTTTAAAACATGACATTACAAATTAAAACAAATAGTAAAACTAAAATTACAAATACAAATAACTTTATTGTTCAAAAAATTAGAGCTCAAATGTACAATATTGAAAGTACCTACTACATTTATTTGGTTTTACAACTTAGAACTGCAATATTAATACAAGTAAGTACAATAATACTATTAACCCTGCCCTAGGAACTAGTAAAAACTGTATCTCAGAGTCCAGTTGTTCGTTTACATAAATCTTAGTTCGTTACAAAAATAATCCTACTAATAATATAAACGTGAAAGTTTGTAAGAATGGATGGATGGATGAATGTTTGTTACTCTTTCACGCCAGAACGGCAGAACAGATCTGGATGAAATTTGGCACAGAGATAGATTATAGGCTAGAATAGCACATAGGATACTTTTTAACCGCAGGTGAAACCGCGGGGCGCAGCTAGTAATACATATTTCATAGAGTGCTAAACGACAACGTATAACAATTCATAAAAGTAATAAAGTTATATTGAATATAAAATTAAATTTGTAAATTGATTACGCAAATTTGCAAATTCAGTTGTTAAAACGATGTTAACAGAATGTATACAACTTGTCAAAGTATACAATTAGTGTCAATTAGTGTTGACCGTCTTTAGGCTGTTATTTGCAAGTTGTCTTACCGTTCCCGGTCAACAATGTGATCCCTGATTAATTGCCCAGATTACCGGAACAAATATTGGACGGAATCTATTTGTGGTGCTTAACGTAGAAGGTACCTTGTATTTTAAACGATAGATTTTAATAGCCGTTACATTTAGACGTAACACACACAAATGTTTAGACTTAGCATTTGACGTTTGCATATTATACATTTTAATTGTTTTGACCCGAATAAATTGACCATTTTGGACATAGAAGCAGAAACAAACAGTAGGTCATTCGGATAGAATACTCACAAAGTCATGTCACGAAAGTCAAAAAGACGGTGCAATACGTATCATGCGCCAAATTTTGGTTCGTAAGTCTGTAGGTACTATATTTCAATGCAGTAGGTATATATCTAAATCCTACTAATATTATAAATGCGAAAGTTTGTAAGAATGGATGGATGTTTGTTACTATTTCACGTCAGAACGGTTGAACAGATCTATACCAAATTTGGCACAGAGATAGATTATAGTCTAGAATAGCTAACCGCAGAACCGCTGAAACCACGGGGCGCAGCTAGTACATCTATATCAGCCTGGGATGTCCCATTGTTGGGGAAAGGACTCTCTTCCCTCTTTCCAGTTGTCCCTGATTTTGGCTTTAGTGGGCCAATCCTTTTTTGTGGGCGTCAAGCTCGTATTTCAATCTCTTTCTGGTCGGCCTTATGACCGTTTAACATCTAGGACCCAGTCGGAGGTGGCTTTAGCCCGTCAGGCACTCGGCATGTCCAGCCCAGTATAATGCAGTAGGTACAAACTTTTAACTCTATTTTTTTTTTAAACTTAAGTATTTTTTAGAACCAGAAGAATAGATAGGCACACTGCAGACAATCTGAAGAGAACAACAGACTTAGTAGTAGGTAGGAAATGGTCGATGAAGATAATGATGATTTTTAGAAGGTAATTGAGTTGGTACATATTATAGGCTCAAATTATACAGGCCAGACGCAAAGCTAGGACACGGTTGAGGTGTGATTACTGTGGGTATAGTTCAAAACACGTTGCATTTTTAGATACAAAAGTTTTAAAGTGACACCTCGCGCTACATCCTCGCCTTACGTCCATCAATAATTATTATGTTATTGTTACAAAAACACACTTCCTGTATCACTCCGGTATTTCCTCCATTTTATTTTATTTTTTTACCTTAAAATGTTCTCTATTTTAACATTCAGTAAACCATTAGTTCTCAATATCCCAACGTTATTTCAGCCACGTTTTCCGAGTCGTTCGAGCACCCACTTCCGATTTGGCAGTCCATAGATTGGTAGATAGAAATACCGACATTACATCCGGTACGTGACCGTAATCTGTATCAAGTCATTATGGTCGACCAACTTATTTGTGCTGTTGGGCAAATGTGAGAACTAAACAAAATATGGACTTTTATGCGAATTGTTCTCAGTTTTGTTTGCCAAATGTGGCGGTGGTTCCCTCGTTGAACTGCTTAGTAAGTTAGTCGAAACTTACTGGACGGAGTTGTACTGTTGAGATTTAACGGTTAGTTTTTGGTTTTAGATTGATGTGAAAAAAATTGTGAATGAGAAATATTTTTTAGTGTAAGTAGTACTTAGTAAGTACTTAGTGAAAAATTTATAAATTTGCTTTTCTGAATACAGTAACTGTGCAGATCCCACAACTTCAAAAAAAAAAAACAATTAACTCGTATAGCCCAAATTGGCCCTGGTGTCATGTTTTTGGGACTAACTCGGCAAAGAAGAGAGTTTATAACCTGTGACAAATAACCTTTCTAACTAAATTTTATTTATTTTTTCAACTAGCACCAGTTACCCCACTTGCGCTAATGATAATAACTATTTACATTAAGTCAAAATAACCAAAAGTTAATTAATCACATCAAATAAAAATAAAACATGTCAAGGTAATAAAAAGCGAATGAAATAAAATATAACATACATATAAAATGTCAACCTGAAAATAATAATAATAATAATGTCTTAATAATGGAAGTCAAAAATAAATAAATAGTTTAAAATTCTTAGTGGTACTATGTTGCTAATTTACTACGTACCCTCCCAATGATACCAAAGTATTTATGTAATATTAATTATTCAATGGTTGAACTACAACTGTAATATTATGCGCCAGTGTGAACCATAGGATGATAGGACTCAATAGGTACAATTTAAAAACACAGCTTTACAAAATTCCCACATTTTTCTTCATAAAATATCATCTGCAATTGGTTATCAACCCAAAAATGAGTATTACAATTTCATGAATTTAGACCGAATAACGAGCTCTTTACGTACGCTCGTAAAGTTCATTCGCTAACTTAATTCTCTTTGAATAAAAAAATTCCCTGACTTCGACGTTCGAACGATGTAAATTACGCGTTTGTGAGGCGCGTAAGCGTGACACGCATTGTCAGGGCCGTACTGAATGTGGGGGTTGAGGGGCTATTTCTCAGTCAAATGACAAAAATAAAATTATGGCTTGTGTTAACTAGCGTAGAGGGTCAGGGGTTCTCAAGGAAGAACACCTGCTAAATGGTCAGACTAAATAAAGAAAGCAGTGAGTGTCAGCATGCATCTTGCGGTCCACATCGCATATGACTGCATGCAATGGAGACTGGTCATACGTGATTGCCATCCTCAGCAGTGAGGGAGCAGAGCAACTAGGAAGAAGATAAGAGGGTTCAAAAGCGAGCAAATGCGAATCACTCTGTGACATCGCTCTCGTATCGCGCGATCTTGGCCATTTGTTGGTATTTTCAGACCCAATTCAATAAAGCCCGGTGTTTTTAGCGAGTTGAGTGTTGTGAAATAATATACAGCCGCTAATATTCTCAACCAACTTTTTCTGTTTCATGAGTTTCTTGTTGGAATTTCTTGTATCCTAAGCATTTTAAAAATTTGAAATAGCTGCTGGTTCAAATGACGGGTTTACAAAATTTAAAGAGTATGTATAAGTCAGGTGTCAAAATAGCTTTAAGATTTGCGGGGGCAAGTCCCCCCTCTTTTAAACTTCTGGCTCCGTCCACTCGCATTCTGTCGGAAAACCAAACAGAAAAACTCACGGTTCGTTACTGGTGACGTATGCCGTGTGCGTGCACAAAAAAATGTTACGTCACCTTCTAGGGATTAGGGAACGCCATGTGAAAAATATATCTTGGCGTATTTTACTTCAGAAAGTGTGAAAAAATAATCACATTTTATGTTTTTACTGCTATGGAGCTGTTGGTGAACATGTTTTGTAGTATGTATCTACTTTTTACCGGGTCGACCGCGGAAAGTATCTTACTTCATAAGTACCAGTTGGTTATCCGCCCATACCCGCAGTATGCAAACATTAACCCATTAAGCAATAAACTTTTTATAAAATCCTCGGAATAGTTAAACAGTGTTTAGTCTTTTCGATAGGTTTAAAATAATCCAAAGAAAAAAAAATATGATGGGCCTCATAAAAAGACTCCAGGTCGCATCCAAAGAGCCCAATGGAGAAGGTTATGCTCGGTGTTTCCCTGCGAGATCGACTTAGAAATGACTGACTGACATAGCCGGAAGAATTACCAAACTGAAGTGGTAGTGAGCAGGGCACATCGCTCGTAGAACCGACGGCCGATGGGGCAGAAGGATTCACCTCCCGCAGAAGGCCTCCTGCAGGGTGGACTGACGATCTGGTGAGAGTCGCAGGAAGCCGCTAGATGTGGGCAGCACAGGACCGGTTTTTGCGGATATCATTGGCTTTGTCCAGCAGTGGACGTGTTACGGGCTGACATGAGATGATGATGATGATGATGAAAAAAAAAACTGTGTAAGTACGTGTGTGTAAGTAATGTGTAACTATTCAAAGTAATTACCGTCAAACCAAGCTCTGAAGTCACCGCTACTCCATCTGCTCACATGAACGTAATTCACTGTGTTCTCAACTAAATACATATGAAGAGAAATTTTTAAAGGAGTAAATATAAAGAACGATTAATGATAGGGTTTCAAACAAAAGTTCACAACTATTCGAGTGACATTAAGCCGAGAGCTCACTATAAAGTTAGCAAATTGCTCACTTTATGATTCAGTTTTGTCTCTAATTTTATTTAAAGTTAAGCAATGCTTGTCAAAATAAGTTTCTAAGATGGGAGACATCTCTGTTTATTAGATACTAAATAACTCAAAAAGTTTTCTTCTATTTGCATAAACAGACGAAGCTTAAAATAGTCTGCATTTTCTCTTATTTTCTTTTGCTAATTTTAGACTATTACATGATAGTGCTAAACTTAAACGTGCGATGTCCCAGTGGGTGGCGAAGTGGCGAATAGAGTACAGTGTAAAATAACAGTCACTGAAACGTGGGCAAGACAATTTTCATTAGCCAGCCCGTCTGTGTCTCACTCACACACAGAGCTATGGCTAAGAAGAGATGGCATACATATACTCGGTATGATTTCTAAATTTTAAGTGTATTTTGCGAAACGAAAATGTGGCACTAGTAAGCCAAAACTCAAACTTACTTACTAAATATTGATGTATTATAAACTTGTTTTTCACAGTAAGCTTTCAGGAGTTTAGAAAAATATAAGTACATGAATAATAAAACAGAAGGAAGAAAGAAATAGGCACTAGAATTTGCGTCAAAGTTTGTTCATTCCAAAGTCTGTGTTATTTACGAAAATGTACACTTACATTTTCAATTTTGTACATTTTTAAGCAACCCATGTAAATCACTTATTTCATAGCATAATATATCGTTACGCCTTCCTCCGAAGGGGCTGGCAGAGGTGTAATGCAACACCCACATTTCGCCGGACGATATTCAGTCCCAAAAGTGACAGGGGGCGAGCCTGTCGCCATACACCGGGCTTCAATCATGTAGCAGATGACATACAATACGCACATAATGCTCACACAATGAATAAATTGGTGCGTGCCATCTGGCTGGGTTCGAACCCGCTCCATCTGGCTTGAGTGGCGGGCCTTCTCCCAACTAGGCTGCCATTTAAATCTAGTACAAATGCACTGAGCATGTTGAAAAGGTCGTTTCACCCTTCCACGGCATAATGATGTGCGCACTTTCCACACACAATGTGGCTTCACCTTTTTTTGAGCTTGAAAAATGAACCTACTTATCTTAATTGAAACGTTTACAATTTATTCTTTTTTTCTATAGTAAAATGGTTACAATGACGTCAGACCTAAGTGAAATTTTGTTTTTTCACATAATTGTATGTCAAAGTGTAAAGTAAATCACGGTGCAAAGATAATGCCACCTCATCTTCATAACTGCTCTGTGCATCCTCTTATTATAAACAGAATATGCAGTTGAATGTGGCAGAGAAGCTTCTAGACGCTAATAATAACCTAAAACAATGCTTATGGCTGCACAAATAAAGTCTAGAATCTATTGTTTCTAAGCTAATTGAGTTGGCGTCATCGCGTATGGCAAGACAACATGAAATTTGGTTACGAGTAAATAATTTATATAAGCTAACATTTTGACGTAAATAATTAGCGTTTGAGTCTGTTGAATGTTTGTAGAGTGTAAAATTTCAATGCAACACACTACGCTAATAAAGTTAAGTGAAAATACAACACTTGGAACTGAATATCGTCCGGCAAATGTGGGTGTTGTACACCTCTGTCAGGTCCTTTGTTAAGTTATGAAAAATGAAAAATTTTGAAAGTGAATTTGAAAGTGTGTGTTTGCCACTTATTCATAACTAGCTGCGCCCTGCGAGTTTACCCGCGGTTAAAAAGTAGCCTACGTATCAATCCAGGGTATAAGCTACCTCTATATCAAATTTCATTAAAATCCATCCATCTGTTTGAGCGTGAAGAAGTAACAAACATACACATTTACACACTCACAAACTTTCGTCTTTATAATTTTTTTTAAATTTTTATTACATAACAGGCTTGCGTTTGGCCGCCAACATGCCTGATGATAAGCAGTGATGCGCCCTACGATGGAGCACGCTTGCCTAGAAGAAACCGATTCACCCGAGACTTGAAGACACCCAGATTATAATATTAGTGTGATGAAACGGCTCAATGGATTTAGATGTCTAAGGAAATAACTTACATTCTAAATAAACACATAGATACCTTACACATAAACGTAGTATGTCTTAGGCATAGATAAAAGCAAGCAAGTTCATTTAAGCCAGGTGGCTAGCCCTGATGTCAGTTTCTAGGCCGCCCGGAGGCCTCTGACATGGCTTGACAATTGTTTTTATGCAGAACAACCGGGACCTCCAATTTAACGTGTCACCCGAGCCACGATAGCGCTCTGTTATAAATGTCACCTGCGGTCACCCATCCTAGGACTGACCGTGTATAGATATAATACGGTGTTTTGTCTTTTACGACCAAGATAAAAAATTAAGAGTAAGAAAAAAATACCTAACTATTTCAAATCTATACAAACCTTTATTAGTAAGTGAGAGTCCAGACAGGGCTGGGCAAAATGCATGCTTTGCTTTAATTGAAATACAAATTAAAAAATATTGTATCGCAAATAATTAAAATACGAAATACAAATACCTTTATGTAAAGTATTTGAAATATAAAATACAAAATACAGTATTTTAGCTATTTTCAAATGAAATACAAAATACGTACAAAATAAGTAATCTAGACCAGCACGGGCTGAAAAGTAGAGGCAAAAAAGACTTTTTTTTGTGTTGTGGCCAATTTTGTCGTACAGTATACATAACAGGTGCAGTGTTGCCACCTCTAATAGCTGCTTGATCCATTATTACACACTCGCCTCGCACTCACACTCACGATCGCTAAATAAAGGTTAAATGTATTTTAATATTAAAATGTATTTTGAAGTTTCAAATACTAATTACAAAATACTTCAGCGTCAAGTATTTGAATGCCTACTAATATTATAAACGTGAAAGGTTGTAAGAATGGATGGATGGATGGATGGATGGATGGATGGATGTTTGTTACTCTTTCATGCCAGAACTGCTGAACAGATCTGTATGAAATTTGGCACAGAGATAGATTATAATCTAGAATAGCACATAAGATACTTTTTAACCGCGGGTGAAACCGCGGGGCGCAGCTAGTACAAAATACTTTGGTGTCAGGTATTTGAAATACTAATTACAAATTACATTTTACGAAAATAATTGAAATACAAATACCAAATACGTTGTTGTATTTCAATTACGTATTTTAATTACAAGTAATTTAAATACTGCCCAACCCTGAGTCCAGTTACATTTTTCGTAGTATAGCGAGAAATATCGTAGTACGGAGCTAGTAAAGCAAAACAGACAAATTTTTAACAGCACACAAAACCTTAAGAAACCTTTTTGTATAAAATGCTAAAATGTAAGATGCAAATTCTCCGGCTCATCATTCTTACGAAGTAGGTAATACATTTTCCTCGCAAAATATAGATTTCGATAATACAATGAACTTCTTATTCATAACGGAATCTTCAGGGAATATTCCAGAACAGAATACTATATTCTGGAAGTTGTCGAAGTGAGATGAAAAATGGAATTTTCACTGCGCTTTTCACAATTTTACTTCGAAAGTCGAGAGTTTTAGGGAAATGTGACTTTGCATAATTTCTTCTTAGAGGGCACTTTTAATGGCTTATTTAGGAGTTCACAGGTCAGATTTTTAACATCTCCGTTCGGTCTTGGACTTGATGAGTGAAAAAATAACGATTTTGCAGGATTTTGTTGTTTTTTAACACATGCTCGCCCCCTGTCGCATCTGGGACTGAATATCGTCCGGCGAAGTGTGGGTGCTGTATTACACCTCTGCTATCCCCCTCGGGGAAAGGCGTGACGATGTGTGTTGTTTTTTAGGTTTATTGGATTTCTTTTTCTAGTTGAAAAGTAAGTCACGTTACGTAGGTTTACTTACTTAATTACTTACGTAAAGTGTTCTATAAATAAATAAATAAGTAAATTCGGGACATTGTCACACACAGTCGCCTGACCCCAAACTAAACAAAGCTTGTACTATGGCTGCCAAAGACTGATAAACATACATAGGGATATATTTTTAAATACATACTTAAATTGATATTAACACCCAGACATAGAACAAACACAAATATTCATCACACGAATGTTTGCCCTAGATGGAAATCTGAGCCAAGCTGAGCTATTTTTTTATTTTTTTTATTGGGAAAATCCTTTATGGATACCACCAACAGCCCGGGTGCGGGCACAGAGTAGTTATGTGGGAATCCCGCCACTGACGGCCTACCCACTAAAAACCCAAGGGTGTTCCACCTCGGCGCAAAATAAGCTGAACTGAACTGAAACAGCTGAACCAAGCCGAACCCACTGAGACAGTTAATTAGTGGGTTATGAAGGGTTTGTCAGTAATCCTAGAAAGACACAATTATCCCACAGACGCAATTGCCCCAGTTGATCCTATACCAAATTCGAGTCCAATCGAACGTCAGGAAATGGTTCTAATTTAATTTCCAAGATTGGACTCGCCTTCACTGGCTCACTGGCTCATAGCTAGAGGCTCACTGAGCCTATAGATAAGAGGCTCAGTGAGCGGGAGACCCCGCTGCCGGCGTCTGCCTTCCTCTACAGGTTGCATTCCTCAACTGATTCTTGTGAAGTTTCGTGAAGATAATTTTACAAAATATTTCTTGCCGAGTCCGTTTTTGGATTTTTTTTAAATGGTGGCGATATGATTTTTTTAAACGAACCTGCTCACAAAATTTCAAGAGAATCGGTTAAGAAATGCGACCTGTAGAGAAAGACAAAAATCCGGACAGAGATCCGGACAGAATTCGGACATACCAAAGCATTTTTGTCGAAGCTGAAGGAGAGACATTTCGCTCGCTAACACAGCAACTTAAATAAAAACTTGTACTTATTTAAAAGAATCTCTCACTAAACCTAATAAGAAAAACCTTTTACTAAATCTACTTGAAATCACTTACAAATTACTTTTAAATACTTAGTACTTTATTAGTTTCATCCAAGTTTTCCCAAGCAGATTAATCACAACTTAGTACGCCTAGTACGCCGTATCTCAGTTTAGTTCTCAGAATCGTAATTACTGAGAGAACATTCTGGAAGCTTTATTTTTTCCTAACCAATTATCTGCCAGTAAATCCGGAAACGAATATTGCCCGTAGTTCCGTTCGACCTTGCAAAACAGATAGGCGGTTGAAGGAAATAGGTATGTAGGTTCACCATGCTTTGTGGAAATGTATGAAAATAAACGCTATGCTATGTAAATTAAAATAAAGTTTGTAAATACCAAACATTTGAAATGTTGAACAACTTGTAAATTTAGAAACAAAATTTACAAATTAAATTTTTCTGTTAATAAATTTTAAATTTCAATTTAAAAAATTTACAAAATTTAGAACTTGTAAATTTTTAACACTTTGTAAGCTAGTAAAATCGTCACCATTGCCTTTTATTCGTAGATGGAAATCGTGAAGAAAAATAAATAGTAAACTGGTGAGAACTGCAACTTGAGGGATTGTTTTGAAAACTGGATATTTTTGTAGATATATCATACATACATTTTATCACGCCTTTCCCTTGAGTGTGCTGGCAGAGGTGTAATACAACACTCACACTTCGCCGGACGATATTCAGTGCCAAATGTGACAGGGGGCGAGCCTGTCGCCATACACCGGGCTCCAATCATGTAGCAGATGATATAAAATTCGCACATATTTAAATGTTAACACAATGAACAAATTGATGCGTGCCATCGGCTGGGTTTCACCGTCTCTCAAGCCAGAGGGAGTGGGTACTCCCTCTGGCTTGAGAGACGGTATGTAAAATATTAGCATTTCACCAATAGAAATCTTCAACGCTAACACAATTTCGATAACGTCTCAACCCTCCAGCCCCCCAATTTTACCAACCAATTGTTTTAAAATTGTTAATGAAAAGCCTCAAATTGACATTCTAATTATAATTTTGGCAATTTTTGTTTTCTGACACATCATAAGTGTACTCTGATGTACCTATTTAAAATTATTAATTGAATTTGAATTTAAATTATTTGACTCTATGTATGCCAGAACTGTCAAAATACAATTCATCAACAATTAAAAAAACAATTGTTTATTACAATCCCTGATTACATAACTGTCATTCGCAATCGAAACGCGCCATTCCGTTTATCCCAACGCATACGTCATGCGGGCAAGCGAGATGACGCGATTACAGTTCCAAATGACAGCTGACTCCATCAAACTGCCGATTAACTTCAACCGTTTGATGTTTTACCCAACTTTTTTATTTATTTTTTATTTTAAAATTACACTTCACGGACTCCGGGGACCGTGACTTTTGTTAACATAAATCTTTAATTATTATTTAAGGGGAATACAGGTAGAGGGGTGTTAGTTATTAAGTCTTAATCTAAGGTTAAAGGTTATCAGATTTACTTATTACATTGTGAGTACACCACGAGCAGTCCAGCGACCCGCAAGTAGCACCCGATCACGAGTATGACGCATGTGCCAGCCATCGCTCTCCTCAACCGCCTTGACTGCCTCGGTGGCTCAGTTGGTAGTGAACATGCCTTCTGAGCTACGGGGCGTGGGTTCGATTCCCACCTAGGGCAAACATTTATATGATGAACATTAGTGCTTGTTCTATGTCTGGGTGTTACGAGTAATATCTATTGAAGTATGTATTTAAAAATATCTAAGTATATCTATCAGTCTCTGGCAGCCATAGTACAAGCTTTGCTTAGTTTGGTGTCAGGCGGCATGTGGAAATGTCCCAAATTTATTTATAAAAAAAAACCGTATTTGAGGGAAGAGAACGACCAACATTTGTTTACAAACAATCTGCTTTAATCCCAATCAAACACCGCAGTTACAGAGCTTCAAACGAAATGTTAATGTTTACCGATACTCAAGTAAGTTCTTGTTCACCTTGAATAAGTACGTGTTTCAAACTAAAACCGTCCTAAATAAACACGGACTAGGTGTCACCCTACCCGCTACTGAATGTGTAGTCACCCTTATTTATTGCTTACTCAAAAAGTTAAGGAGCCAGTGTTTAATTTTGTCACGCACATACACAAAATACACATGCTCTTTCAATTAATAATATCCCAACCAAAAATTGCTTGAGTATTATAATTTTAACTTAACAATTTTAACTTAACAGTTTTAACTTGACAATTTTAACTTAACAATTTTAACTTAAGATGTAAGAGTTAATTTAACCTACCAAATATTGCACGCCCGACATGGGTCCACTGTTGGGACTTTACACTATATCTAAGATCTTTATTATGTGCACAGTGTAGCAAATAAACGTTTCTGATTTCTGGAAACAATTAAAATTAATTCTAATTTCCTTCTGGGGCTATTGTTGAAAATTAAACATTACTACCGATTTAATTTGTCATTGTGGGCACGCTACTCGTTTTTTATTAATGTAATTTTCTGTTTAATTTTAGTTTTAAGTATTGTGTTAATAAGGTACTTTTTCAATTTACTCTTTAAACTGGCATTTTGGCGTCAGGCGATGTAATAATTCAGGGCATTTAAATGTGTTACTTTCTAACTCTATACTTTGGTTATTTCTACTTCAGGATAAGCCACTCGTCCTAAACGAACTTGCTAGCTAGGTAAGCTATAACACAAGTGGATCACACAAATAACTATTATAAATGCAAAAGTTTGGATGGATAGATAGTCAAATGAATATTTGTTACTCTATCACGCCAGAACAGCTGAACAGATCTGGTTTAAATTAGGTACAGAGATAGATTATAGTCTGGACTATCACATAGGCTACTTTTAACGCAGCTATAAATAAATATAGTATAACATTGCGTCACGCTTTCCCCGAAGGGGCTGGTAGAGGTGTACAACACCCACACTTCGCCGGACGATATTCAGTCCCAAACGAGACAGGACACGAGACTATCGCTAAACACCGGACTTCAGTCATGTAGCAGATGACAAATACGCACATAATATGTTCACACAATAAACAAATTGGTGCGTGTCTCCGGCTGGGTCCGAACCCGCTCCCTCTGGCATGAGAGGCGGACCGCTCTCCGACTAGGCTATCATCGCTGTATAAATATAGAGACAAATCCAACACCCGATACGTGAACGATCGATGACTTCACCCATTCAATCACAAGCTCGTAACAATACAAAACACTGTCTACCAAACTAAAAGGGTAGAGTGTTATGGCACATTCCGAACTGTTTTTTGTACTGCCTCAATTACTTTTAGAGCTATAAAGAACGTGGAGGAACGTAAATATAGGATATGAAGAACGGTTTTCGGATGTCAACGTATTGTTGGTATTTACCCGCTTGGAAGGCTTTTGTTTCTGGAGTGGAGGTTAAGGCGCCATCTCCATGCCTGATTATTATCAGGATCAAATTACACAATAAATGTAAGTATAAGTTTCTCTAGAGAGAAAGGATGAAAGGAAATTGACGAAACAGATTTACAAAGCCAGTGTGAATGGTCAAGTCGGTAAGGGTCGACCTAGGCGAACGTGTCTCGATAAAATCAAAGACGTTTAAGGAAAGGCCTGTCAAGAGTGCCCGTAACCGACGAGCGTGCTTAAAAAGACTCGTGGAAGTAGAAAAAGCGAAAGATACGTAACAGGGTCTTAGCAAGTGGAGAGATGTTAGAATCTGCCTACCCCTTGGGATAGAGGCGTGAATGTAATGTATGTATTTAAATAATTAACATTTATACACATATGTACGTTACAATTTATGTAGGTATGTACTTAAGTTGATAGTAATAAAAATATGTCTATGTATGTTGCTTAAATTTGGATAATAAAGTCCTAAGTAACTTTAACTTTAATTAAAATCTTACTTTGATATCTAAGGAGTTTAAACACACAGCTGGTGTCACAGATTTAATCTGCTCAAAAGCATGGTTTGAATTGTTACAATATTTTATACTACAAAAAAGGACAAAATACACCACACCAATTTTTCTCTCCCTATAATCATTCTTTACTTTTCTAAGATTTTATTTTAATCATAATAGTGTATTTTTCTAACTTTGTGATAAATTGATTTTCTAAGGAAATTTAACCGTGAGTTACCTCCTTAACAGGCGCTGTCAATGAAAATGACGTGTTCAATGGCTGTCGACGCAAAATACCTCACTGATGTAAATTCGAGCTCACAAGTGGTCCTACATCCGCTGCGGTGACAAAATGAACCAGATGTCACCTACCTATACTCGTGCCTATTATGTACATTGTGTCTATAGCTACATTGTGCATTGAACTTATGTTAGTATCTCAGATCAACCTAGAGGAAAAGATGGAACACTGGAAAACATTATATCTCGCTGAAGCCACTTCTTTTTAAACTTGTGTGCGTGGTAATGTTGCCATGAAAAACATTTACAATTGCACGAAAACTAATATTAATTCCCAAACTCTACTTAAGCCATTTCCGTTCCATTTTACAACCTTAGTAGATTTAATATTCTAAAACTGCATATATTTGTAAGAGTTTAATGTTACGGCTTTTTCAAAACTGACTTGTAAAAAAAACTGCACAGTTTTTAAAAAGAACTTCAAAATGTAGTCCTGACCACACTTTTATAATGCACTATGTATATTTATGTACACGAAATGATACTATAAACCAATGCACATAATGTTGAGGTAAGAATGACCATACGAGTAGCTTAGTTTTTTTTGCGTCAATGTGTGCATGTTGTGTACATATACGACAGTAGCGTAGTTTTTGGATGGTTTTTGGCTTCACCTAAACCATACGCCGTGCGCCATCTTATTCTCTAGGTTGATCTGAGGGTTAGTACTCGTATATACTCGTAGCTATTTACCTCATACATTGTACCTACATTGGTTGTCAAAAGTTGTAATATTAAAGATAAAAGTGTGATGGAGGCAAATCCGTAATAATTATATAAATGGATAGCTTTATTAACATACGACGAAATAGAGTTTTTACTAAAAGTTTTATGTTAAATCTTATAATTTTATTGTAAATATTATGTATCATTTATTTTAGTCAATTGTATGTTTCAACTTTTATTCCTTATATTTATAAATTGTTATACCATTAGTTCTTAAATCACTATTATTTACACGTTTTTCCTAGGCACTTATTCTTATTGTAGGATTTATATTTATTTATTTATTTGAAACTTGTCCATGTTAGCATTTTTTTTGTAACATCCTTATGTCAACAGAGGATCATTATAATATGTACAACTTTTTGATTAGAAGATTCCTCGACACAGGCTATGCCTAGTGAGGAAGCTGATGTTTTTTTTATATTTAAATGTACACTCCATGGACTCCGGGGACCGTGACCTTTGTTAACAAAAATCTAAATTATTATTTAAGGGGAATACAGGTAGGGGGGTTAGTTTTTAATTAGGAAGCTGACGTTAATTTACTTCTTATGCAAAAACTTCTCTACATGAATGTTATAACCAAGTTTTATAATTTATGTGTATTTTCTTTATGTGTGTAGTATGTATATTGCAGATAATAAACATTTTCATTTTACATACACATTGAATTTTGTGACTATACATTGTGCAATCCTAACTTCCTAACTAAATGCGAAAGTGAGTTTGTTCGTTTGTAACGCTTTCACGTCTCAGCTACTCAACAGATCATCTTATAATTTTGCATACACGTTGTTGGGAGTACGAAAAAAAATATAGGCTACTTTTTATTCCAAAAAAAATATTGGTTCCTGAGAGAATGTGGGTGATACGGCGCGCATCTAGTTTACATAAAAAACTGGCCTAAATCTGGAAGCTTAATAGACTTGTATGTAATTTGCTAAAATTATCGATGTTCTTGTCTGGCGGGAGCAACATAGCCATAGTTATATTTTAATATACTTTAATATACCTTCTAATATATGTAGGTAGTTATAGATCGGTCAACCAAAATATTCCTCAAAATTTGCGGCTATTGTACCCATACTATTGTGTAGGTATATTTATTTTACATTGTTACCTATACATTACTATAAATTTCTCCCCTTACTAATAAGTGTTGTATAAGCCTCGGAATAGATATGCAGTGTTTTGTCCTTTTCTTTTTACTAAATTTTTAAACTCGATCGAAAAGGACAAAAGATTGTGCAACTATTCAAAGGCAAATATTATTGCTAAAAGTGTTTAAATAACTATTTCGAGGCTATACGTTTATAAGTTAGAGTTTATAGGTAGGTACATGTTCAGTTTGTGTTCGTCGGGAAACGAAAAAATATATTAAACCTTTTCGTATATATTTATTTCACAAATATTTTTCTGTGAACAAATATTGTTTTATGATTCAACGAAATTATTTTTTGTTGTGAAGAAATTGCTTTTAACAGTAAATCGTTCGTGTCTCTCTCACTGTAATGTTTTTTCTGTTTGTATTTCCTTTTTTGCGGTGTCAATAATATGTAATTGTAAATAACTATATTTATACAACTTCGATATCTACTGCACTTTCCTAAAGTCTAGAGTCAATTAATACATTTTTCAATATTTTTTCTTAAACCTTTCGTCCTTCTAAAACCATAGTAATTGAATTGATTTGATTATGATTAATTTGATATTTATTATTGTGTGTCGTGTTGGAAAATAAACAATTTAGTTTCATTATGTAATTTTTTTCAATTTTTTAATCAAATTTAATATTTTATAGTTTAATAATAAAAATATTATCGGTAACAAGTACTCTTTTAAATTTACATAGTTGTTTAAAAATGTACCAATACTTCTAAAACTTTTTTCCTTTTCCATTAGGTAAATTAGAGAAATCAAGACAATTTTGATCATTTTTGACAAAAAAAACATCATAAATATCGACTGACTTCCTTTCAATTAAAAATTTAAGCGACAGAAGACAAAATAGGTTAAGCGGTTTTTTTTTTCTAAATCACTCAAATATAATTTTAGTTTGCACCTACAGACTTTTTTGCACCCTATTGTTAACGTCTAACTTCTGGCCTAAAATTTGATTTGCAATATATTTAAATTAGAAACATTAAAATCAATCCCTTGATCCAATAATAATAAATTATTAACGTAACAAACTAAATGTCTTTCACTTAACAAATATAATCCAAATTGAAACTTACCCCAACTAAGACACACAAAACAATCACTAGCTTGCACGTCACATTAAATTTAATACGTCAATGTTGCGAAAACGATTTCCATGTAAATTTTGATCACATACTGGAATCCAATTATCGTGAGATCACGTATACACCAATTATCGGGTGGATCGGAGCGGCGACATGCGTTCGCTTCGACGTCACCGACGCGACTGGCGACCGAAAAGCCTGAATCCTGAAACTGTGGCACCCTCTACGAATCCACGGCGTTTTGTTCTGAAGCGCACATTCTAGTGCAATGCTGCATTTTTTCTGGGCGCTGTTCTAGAGTAGAGGATCTATATTTTGTTTAATAGCAGAGAAATAATCTAACAGTATGACGTCACAGGATATTTTCTTGGCGTCGTTGAGTGGGTTGTTAGTTTAGTCTGGTGTAATTTGAGATTTAAATTGTATTTGCGTTTATTAAATTTATAGAACAGCTTTTTTTTTTATTAGAAACGATATTTGGAGTAGAAAACTGGCTTGTAGAGTTTCAGAAGTGCTTTAATTTGACTTATTAAGGAATATTGTATTTAGACGTATTGAAATAAATTTTTACATAATAGAGAATGAATTTTTGGGTTTATAAACAATTTATATTGATAAAAATGATTTAATATTCTGGTGGTACACAATTGCGTACATGATATCTAAAAAAATATTTAGGTAGGTGTTTTTGAAATTCAGAGAACTATACTAGGTCTTCTACTATTAATTTCAAGCCCTTTACTTTTAAACCCTTAGAACATCACTTTTCGTTAGACGTTAAATGTCAGACACACAACAGCCCAATAAAAACTGTGGAATTCGCTTTTCGTTTTATGAAGAGATATTTTTATGGGTTCTTTTCCAATAAAATTAAATTATAGAGCTTGTGGAGACTGCCACTAAAGTATAAGATTCCGCCCAGTTACAAGCTCATTGCTGACCGCGGGTTGATAATTGGACCATGTTAGGGGAAAAGGCCTCAATCCACAAAAAAGTTTTTGACGTAATAAATCGAAAACGCTGGCTGCACGCACGAAAAAAGATGACTCATTGTCTTGATACGCTCGGTCAATCGGAGCGAGAGCGCTACACGAGCGAGCGAAAGGCACGATCGGCTTGAGCGTTCGGCTTGCGCCGCATCTATCTCTCTTCCACTCGATTGGCCTATGCGTCCGAAGAGAAGATTTCATCAATGTTTCGTTGTGACGTTCTCACGTAAAGCTATCGCCCGTAAATCGACTTTACAGACAACCAATATTGGAAGAATTTGGTTAGTTTGAATTTTTTTTGTTTGTTCGTTGAGTGTTTTAGTGTGTGTGATTTCACACATAAAACCCGCCGCTGAGCTTGTATATCGACGGAGCCCTAAAGCCATAACTGTTTGTCTACTTAATAGAAAATTAAAATAAACTTAACTGAAAATAAGATACCTACTTAATGAAAACTTATCGTATCAATTACTCTGTGGAACTTCAAAGTTTCGCCTTAATTTAAGTTAGTTCAAGTTAGTTTATAAAGTCAATTCAACTATTAATAATCTTGACTCGAGTTACCTACTTCGATGAAGGTGGAGTAAGTTTAAGTTTATGATTTTTTGTCGAATTGTAAATTAAAAAATTAAATTTTAGTCAGTTTTTTAAAATAAATTTCAGGTCATGTTTGTTTAGGACTAGCTGCGGCCCGCGGTTCCACCTGCGGTCCAGAAATAAGAGTTGCCTGTGTTTTTTTTACCCCTGATATTAACGTGTGTGCGAAATTTCATGATGTACGGCTGAGGATTTAAGGCGTGAAATTATAACAAACCAACTCACTTTCACATTTATAATATTAGTTAGGTTGGGATTAGTTTAGGACTAGGATCACTTGTTAAGAATTTCGGACAAAACATTGAAGTAATACTTGTCCGAGATGTCCGAAACAAAGGAATCAGAAATCACTGCATCGGAATGAAAAATAAATAGGCTCTACTTAGCATAAAACATACTATTATTTACAACTTATCATTTTGAATGTCTATTTTTGACCTCCGACGCAAAAACGACGGGGTGTTATAAGTTTGAGGTGTCTCTCTCCTGTGTGTGTTTATGTGTGTGTCATCGTAGCACCCGAACGGATGAACCGATTTTGATTTCGTGTTTTGTTTTTGTTTAAAAGGTCAATTAATTAGTCGTGAGTTAGTTGATTGAATCAGGCGTTACTTTGCGGAAGTTCATCTTCAAATCTGTTGTATAATATGTACATATATACAATAGATTTGAAGATGAACTTATCTCTAGTGTATTTCCGGTCTAATAGCGATGGCAGCCTAGTTGGGAGAAGGCCCACCTCTCAAGCCAGAGGGAGCGGGTTCAAACCCAGCCGACGGCACGCACCAATTTGTTCATTGTGTGAGCATATGTGCTTATTGTATGTCATCTGCTACATGACTGGAGCCCGGTGTATGGCGACAGGCTCGCCCCCTGTCATATTTGGGACTGAATATCGTCCGGCAAAGTGTGGGTGCTGTATTACACCTCTGCCAACCCCTTTGTAGGAAAGGCGTGACGATATGTATTTCCGGTCTAACGTCGCATTTAGTACGCCAAGGACAATGGGTTGCAATTACTATAATGAAATTTACAAGATTTTTTTTTTACAATTTCATATTCTAAATCGAATTGAAACTTTTTACAATTTAATATTTGAAGCCAATTTAAACTTTATACAATGTGATAATAGTCGAAGTTGTATTTGACTTAATGCGCCGTTAGAGCGGAAATTACACTGGAGATTAGTAAGTAACGCCTCATTCAATCAACTACTAAATATATTTTTTTTCTCTCTTTAAAACTGCCATCAGTCGGTATCGACTATAATCAGTTCAGTGGAACTTCAATAGGGATTTGGGTTTTGGAGGCCATTGCCTCAACCAACCATTATTTTAGCAAGATTTGCTTTCGTTTTAGTCGTTTCACGGCTTGGGAGGTGTCAAGCAAGTTAATATTGGGCGCTGGCTTTAATTCACCACTTTACTAGCCAGCGGTACATGCTGTTCATTATTTGCTGCAGCTGCTCACTGGCTTTCTTAGCTGAGATGTGACAGGGTAGATAGGCGATGTCGTCCGCATAAGTAGCAACAGTCACAGTATCTGAGGTGGGTAAATCATAACTATTTAAATACCACTATAATTTGAGTACCGTTGATCCGATCTTGTAAAAATTTTGCAGGCAAGTAGTTCATTTCAACAAACATTTTAAGTTTAAATGTGAGACAAATCGGACAAGCAGCTGTAGAGATATTATATTAAATATAAATAAATTCGGGACACTTGCACAGACGGTCGCCTGATCCGAAACTAAGCAAAGCTTGTACTATGGCTGCCAGATACTAGACATACTTAGATATTTTTAAATACAAGCTTAAATAGAAAATAGAACAAACAAAAATGTTGATTACATAAATGTTTGCCCTAGGTGGGAATCGAACCCACGCCCCTAAGCTCAGAGGCAGGTTCACTAGCAACTGAGCCACCGATAGTATGATGATGAATCATAGTTTGATTGCTTCGGTGGCTCAGTCGGTAGTGAACCTACCTTCTCAGCTAGGGGGTGTGGGTTCAATTCCCACCTAGGGCAAACATTCATGTGATTAATTTTTGTGTTTGTTCTACGATCTATTTAAGTGTGTATTTAAAAATAGGTATAAATGTATATCAGTCCCTGGCCGCCATAGTACAAGCTTTGCTTAGTTTGGGGTCAGATGACCGTGTGTGAAAGTGTCCGAATATTATTAAATATTATTATAGGCTGATAATGTAGTCGGAAGATGGCCATCGGAACTCCTCGACAGATAATAATAGACTAGCCAGTTTTGATCTCATTTTGATTAGCTCACGGTTCTGCTAACTTCTTCACCAGTCAGATGTACGATCCTCAAAGGTTTGTTTAATAAATAAAATTTTCAACGAAAAAAACTTATTTCTACTTCGATTTCAATTCCACTCTGTAATAACAGCAATAGCTTCCAGAGTAGGTACCTAATGAAGATAATTGTTACTGCACCATAAAGTCACTGTATTATGAGATTTACTGCCACGAAAATTAGGTCGAATGTGTTTTTGTCATCTAATTGCACCTGAAAATTTCCATTTGCACCTGGTATTTACATAGTAAATGGGACCAAATCTCTTAATGGCCTCGTGTTGCAGAACTACGTGGAATTAGAAGAGACATACCGTTTCTGAACTGATAAATAATTTAAAAAGTAAATGAAAGTAATATTAACTAAAGGAATTATAAATAAGTAGGTAATACTAACCATAAAAGTAATTAAAATTTATTCTTTGATTCAACAAAAGTGAAAATATGGTTTGAAAAAAAACGTGTTAATAATAAAAAAATATTTTGTAAATTTTAGTATTTGTATGAGGTTTTTAATTAATTATGTATTTTTAGAGGGTTTTTTACTTGCAACTAATTAAGTGTTTAAAAGTGAGAACTTCTTTGGCTTATGTGTTACTTGTACTTGTTGTTTATCTACTGTGTTAAATTAGCAGCCGTCTGTTTTCCTTGTACAATAAAATAAAATAAAATACTTATTAAGTTAAATAAATAATAGTAGATTATGCACTGAGAGAGATAAGCAGTGTATTACATCACGGGCGGCTTATTAAACCCCGAGCGTAACGAAGGACTCTAGGGTTAACTCCCCAGCGAAGCGAGGGAGTTATGTAGTGTCCTGAGTGAAGCGAGAGGTTCAACCCGCCCAAGACGAAGACGCTGCTTTAACCCAGAGGTGAATACTCTACTTTTCACACCTGCGAGGTAATAATAAGGTACCGAGAGAATATGTTATACATCTATCACCGTTTTTAAGAGTAATGGTGGAAACCAAAAAGGAGGCGTCGTGACTTTGTACTTCGAGGGTTAAAGTGCAATAATGTTGGATTATTAAATTTTATCGGTTCGTTAACGTACACGAGTGTGAGCAAATGTTACAAACATTGCGGAACACGACTTTTCGTACTCCATACAAAAATCCATTTTATAAAGTGATTATTCGTTGCAATCACTTGGTTATCACTTCATTTAAGAAATACGCCATTTACTAGATACTTCCAAATGTACATGACGTGCGGTGCCAAAATGAGAAAAAAACAGCGTTTTTTTGTTTTAAAATGTCATGCATTAGCGTTCTTCTTTTTTGTGGTAGCCAGTTCGATTTTTGAATAACTCGTCCCTTTGTTGAGTTTTTTTTTTCAATTTAACCTCTCTGCTCTAAAACTCATTACAACTCTCCCAGCCCCTTCGGGGAAAAAGCGTGACGTTATGTTTTTAATTTTTTTTTTAAACCAAGTACACATTTTTTGTGCGTTACGCGCGCTCGCACTCGCCTTGATAAAGATCGCCGAACGCAGTTGAAACTATAGTCGGAATAATCAACTCAATCGTACGTGAGGAATTCTCGTTTCATATAATCATATCGTCACGCCTTTCCCATACAACACCCACACTTCGCACAAACGATATTCAGTCCCAAATGTGACAGGGAGCGAGCCTGTCGCCATACACCGGACTTCAGTCATGTAGCAGATGACATACAATACGCACACATATGTTCACACAATGAACAAATTGGTGCGTGCCGTCGGCTGGGTTAGAACCTATTAAGAATGGCTTGAGAGGCGGGGATTCTCCAACTAGGTTATCATCGCTTTTCATAAATTGCATTCATCATGTGCAAAACCAGGTCTGTTTCCATAAAAAACAAATGTTTTTTTTCTGTTTGGATGTTTGTTACTCAATCACGCCAGAACGTTCGAACGGATCTGGGTTGTAACTAGCACAGAGATAGACTAGTCTATCTCCGTCATCCGGCCAAAAGTAAGCCGAAAAATAAGAAGTAAGGTGAAATCGCTTGATATTATTCGGCTTACTTTTGGCCGGATGATAAACAATGACGCAGCTTACAATGGAACACGTTTGATTAGAAGAAACCGATTTACTCGATACTTGAAGATCCACAGCCATTATAAGTATCACACAGACATTATAAGTATCACACAGACATTATAAGTATCACACAGACACCACTGTTACTTAACCCTTACTTTTTCCCATAAGGGTTCCGCGATCCGCGAACCGCGATTTTGCATACAAACGCGCTCCTCAAATTTCTTGAAAACCATTTGGCAGATTATAATGAAATTTAGCATGAACAATTAAATGAACCACATCTCCGCCCCTATGTTCATGTTTTTTTTTTGCGGTTCAAGAGAAAATAGAGCTATGAAAAATATAAGCATTTGATAGGGGTCAATTTTGACTGATTTATTTACTAGATAAACAAAGCAAATCAAAAATATATTTACATAGAGAGGTTGTCTACATCATTAGCTTTTAAATTAATCCATAATACAAGGGAAATTGCTAGTAATTTAAGAATGATTAGAGAAATGCAAAAGTCATAAAAATGTTAAAAATTGCACTCTGTGGATAACTTTACAGGTTCGTCAGTATCTTTACTTGCTCTCTTCGCTCGTCTTCTTCTTCTATATAAAATGGTAGTAGAAAACCTTTAGCCAATGCGAAGTTAGTCTAAAGTGGTCGCCGGACCCATATGTTACGGATTAATTTTAAGCCCTATCACAAAATAATTACGGTACAAATCATGCTTAGTATTTCTCAGCTGTGCAGCTGATAAGCTATGATCAAACCCATAGAGCGCCAATAAGACTAAAATATCTTTACGATTTCCTTAAGCATCAGTTTATTGAAAATCAAAATCAATCTAGCCTTCAAATTTCAACCTTAAAGTAACGCAGACAAAGTAGAAAACCGTGCAGCATTAACAGCCCTTTAAATCTGTAACAACATTAACACTTCTATACAATTCATCCATCTACCCGCCAAGTTTGCCGCGAGGGGAGAACAGCTCGTTATAATATAATTACTACAACATAAAATCCTTTAGAATTTGCTTCAAAGCAACTGCTAAATAGGTTGTACGTAGAATGGTGCGTGTTTCGTTTTTTGCAGTTTTTTTTACATCGTGTATTTTCATTGGTTATTTCCAAGATTTTCGAGTAGGTAAGTAACTTTATATACAAGGAAATTCGACATGGGGCTCTTTAGAAGAAATGTTAACAGAGTTAAGGTTATTTGTTCAATTGTGTTAATTTAAATTGAAAGCAAGTTTCTTTTTAGCGCTAGACCGGTTAACTAAATTAAGTAATGATGGAATTTGCGACCATCGTAAACCATACCAGCAGTATTGCAGAGATAATGCACCAGATGCATTACTGTTTACTACTCTAATTACAAAATTAACCAATATACTGACGATTGTAGTATTTATTTTAATCAGGTCTATTATTTGCTACACACATCCGTAAAATGACGAGAAAAATAGTTTAAGATTTCAATATTATGTGCAATGGTTACCCGGTCAAGCTCCAAAATAAATGGTTGTTATTAATGCGTGATTATAACGGCTTTATTTAAAGTTTGAGTAAAGCCTACACATATTCAGTCTACCGGCTACGGATAAGGTATATTAGGTATACGGCTATATACCATACCCGTTACCAATATAGGTAAAGGACACACACTAGAAACATAGGTTCCTCTTTATTCCAAAAGCAGGTCTATAGCATGCACTTTAGAATAACCGGGGAAACCGCAAAGCGCAGTTGGCTCATTATGAACCACGTCACACTGTTAAGGCGTAGATTCACCTGCAACATTTCGTTGTAACGTGTCACGTGTTTGCGAAACAATTCTCAAGTCAGTACAGCGAGCCGAGCCGCGAGCATGTGACACGCGAGCCTCTCGGCTATTTCGCGAACCCTTTCAATTCAATTTAATTTAATTTAAGAGTTTTTAAGTAATTTACACCTAACGAAGTCATTTACAGAATAGAATAATCATTAAAAATTATAAGTAACAATAATATAATTTAGGGATACATTATCGGCTGTAAAAGGGCCTTGTCAATTTTGCAGCTGTAAAGAGGCTTTGTGAGGCTGAAATCGCGCTCGCTTCGAACTCTTAATTCAATGAGCTCGTAGCCAGCCGTGTGTTTGACTAACCGCGAAAGCACGCACCAATTTGTTCATTGTGTTAACATAATTATGTGTGTATTCAATGTCATCTGCAACATAATTTAAGTCCGGTGGATGGCGACAAGCTCGCCCCCTGTCACATTTGGTACTGAATATCGTTCGACAAACTCTGCATTCCGGGCAAAGGCTACGATATGACGTAACCGCGGATGCTACGTTACGAAGCAAAGTTGCATGTCAGCCTCCACCTTAACACAAACACGACATCAATTACCCAGCTACCTCCTCACTGTTCGCGACATTTCGATAAATTACCATTCCCTGTCAATAAATAGTCCATATTTCATAAAACAAGAGAATTCCAAAGTTTGGTTATAATAACGAGTATCATTCAGGCTCTCTATCAATCAATGTCTGGAAAGTTGGTTTAAAGCCGGCTAATGAAGTTTGGATGATTTTAATATTTTCGTGTTAGGTTTTCGGAGTGTCTCTAAAAAGGAATATTTTTAATAAAAGTTGGTTGAAATTACAAAAGAGAAAAAATGAACTACAACTAAAAGAGAAACTTAACTTTGTATTTTATGTATCTACAATATTTAAAAAAATATAATTTTAAAGTAAACTATTTCACCATTAGCAACATTATCTAAAGAGCTGGTTTTAATTAAATTAATACTACAAGCTCCGCAGTTAATTTATTTTAATTATTACAGTTAGCTTGTAGTGTTACTAATTTTCGTGCACCGAATTTTTTATTTATTTTCCCAGCTAGAGACACGCATCAATTTGTTCATTGTGTGAACATATGTGAGTATTGTATGTCATCTGCTACGCAATAGGAGCCCGGGGTATGACGACAGGCTCGCCCCCTGTCACATTTGGGACTGAATACCGTACGGTGAAGTGTGGGTGTTGTACGCCTCTGCCAGCCCCCTCGGGGGAAAGGCGTGACGAAATGGTTTTTGTTATGTTATGAAATTATTTGCGCATTTCATGTCATCTGCCATATTATTTGAGCCCGGTGCATGCCGAGAGGTTAGCACCCTAACAGAATATCGTATAACGAAGTGTTGGTGTTGTAATACACTTCTGCTAGCCCCTTCGGTATTTTTTAAACTTCTATACCAAATACCACTATATATCAAATACATGTTACATTTAGCTTAAATAAATAACTAAACGGTGAACTGTTGCGTAAAAAAAGCGGACGGGGAACGGCTCAATGCCACTGTTTGACAAGCGCGTCACCGGAAGTCCAGCCGGTAGGTTTCTGAGACATTAGTAATACTGAGCCGTTCCCCAAACTTTTACCGAGTGTGTGTGTATATGTGTGTGTGTGTGTGCCCGTCTGCTGTGTCATCGAAGCTCCCGAACGGATGAACCATTTTCATTTTGATTTTTTTTTTGTTCAAAAGGTGAATTGGTCGAGAGTGTTATTAGCTATGTTTGACGAAAGTCGGTCTCGGTTGTTTTTAAATTTTTAATTTATCTTTGTTAATGACAAGCCTCTCAAGCCAGAGGGAGCGGGTTCGGACCCAGCCAAAGGCACGCACTAATTTGTTCATTGTGTGAACATATGTGCGTATTGTATGTCATCTGCTACATGACTGGAGCCCGGTGTATGGCGACAGGCTCTTAGGCTATTAGGGATTGGATATCGTCCGCAAAGTGTGGGGGTTGTACACCTCTGCCAGACCCCTCGGGGGAAAGGCGTGACGATATATGTTAATGACAAACACAATGTCAACAGTTTAATTAACATTGGCTTTGGTTAGCTGAATAGCCCTCCTGAAGTATTACGAAGTAGAAAAACATCGTAAGAGAAAACTGACACAATTATCTAAAAACACTGACACTGAGTGACGTATCAAAGTACCAAAAAGAAACGCAATATTTTTATTGTATACTCGAGACCTTTTGAAGAACCGTGATTCGGAATAAAAATTTTCAGAGTGCCTATCAAGATTTAACATTACGAATTCTGTCTAAAGTAGCGTAAATCGGAGGTAAATATTTTCGAAAATACATGATTTAGCACAAACTAAGCATCAAATTTATTCCAACTAAGGTTCTTCGAGCAAAACATCCGGAGTAACGTAGTTCAGGGTATCGAGCTTCGAAATTCCCTTTAACATTTTTAGATTAACATTTCTAATCGTCTGCAGCTATACCAAAATATGAAGCTTTTTTATGTGTTTGACCTGTATATATTTTTTACATGGCCGTCCCTATATTTCGATGTCACTACTAAACAGCTGAACCGATTTTGATGAATTATACGCCGTAAGATTCATCTTTATTGCGTGAGTGTCATAGGCTACATTTAGCAGTATTTTAAAAATAATGACAGGTTAGTACTTGTTGTTTCTCTACTCTACAATCAGCTGTAAACGAGCCACAGTTTAACCAACTTATTTGCAGTCAAGTGGCGGATCCACTGTCACATTTCTTTAAGAAAACTGGTAGCCTATTTGAAACTTTTTCAGTTCTTTCTTTCGGCCAACTGTAATAATAAGTTGGTCGTTTTGTAAATCGCTTCACAATATGAAGGCTCGACCCACCGAGGCGACAGCATATCGATTTTAGATTAAGGGTCTTTCTTGTACTTGACGCACGGATACAGATTCAAGTATGGAACCCTAAGAAGAAAGTAAGGCGAAGATTACATGTAAAGTAATTGTTGTGATCTGGACTGAGGTTTGATGAGGGCTGAGGTGAGATTCGTCAATACTTCAGTCTACATGCTTAATAAATATTACGTAAAGGAATAAATAGCTGCAGATCACAACATTTATTTAACGTCTTGCATTTGCCTAAGTGCGTGATGGTTTTGAATGCATATACTCGTAGCTACAATCTTTTTCAATAGCTGGCAAACAAGCTACGAGGCCGCCTGATGGTAAGCGATCACCGTTGCCTTTGGATACCTGTAATACCAGGGGCATCACAGATACGTTGCCGACTTTTAAGAACTCTATTCAACGGAAGACCAGCGCCGGTTAACAGC
Source organism: Peribatodes rhomboidaria (assembly GCA_911728515.1). Lineage (NCBI taxonomy): Eukaryota > Metazoa > Arthropoda > Insecta > Lepidoptera > Geometridae > Peribatodes > Peribatodes rhomboidaria. Next base: position 7,553,333 of record OU452188.1, on the reverse strand, counting down.
CGGCATAATGCTGAGTTGGGACCGTTTTGTGACCTTGTAGATTGTACAATTGCCTAATGTTTTTAATTTTAAATGTAGTGGTAACAAATAAACGTTTTTTTCTTTCATTTTCTTCCTTTCTTTCTATTGACAGCCCTTTTGAAAAACCCGTGTTGTAATACTTGGAAATATAGCAGGAGCTCATTCCACAGATTGCAGGTATGCGGCAAAAAAGATTGCTTAAAGTGCACAGTGTGTGATTTCCACCCACCGATAATATGTCGATGAACTTCCAGGTGATGGCGGCTGGCGCGATGATAAAACCGCGATGCAGGCATCAGTTCGAACAATTCTTCAGAACACTCCCCAGAACATGTTTTGGCTCTGGAATGAAGATGGCACAGTGGTTAGAGCGTTTGGCTCGTTCGGGTGTAAGTTCAAATTCTTGAAATGATTTTGAAGTACATTGCATCGTTAAAAAATGTCATTGGTTGGTAGAGTCGTTTCTAATGTTTGGATAGTTAGATGCGAGCGATGAGCAAGGAGCGATGATAGCCTAGTTGGAGAAGGCCCGCCTCTCATGCCAGAGGTAACGGGTTCAAATGCAGCCGACGGCACACACCAATTTGTTCATTGTCTGAACATATGTGCGTATTGTGTGTCATCTGCTACATGACTGGAGCCCGGCGTATGTGACAGGCTCGCCCACTGTTACAATCGGGATTGAATATCGTCCGGCGGAGTGTGGGTGTGAGAGGGGCTGGCAGAGGTGTTGTATTACACCTCTGCCAGCCCCCTCAGGGGAAATGCGTAAAGACGATATACAATATTATATTAGTAGAAAAGAAAAATACAACTACCGTTGGGCTATGATAAATAAACCATAGAAATTCAATACAAGCAAATTCAGGCCTTAAGTTCTATCTCTAATATTTTTAAACCAAAAAACAGACGCTTTTTAACCAAATTCAATTGAGTACAACCACAGCATTAAATTCTGTTCAAGACATTAGGTTATACTTAGTTACGTAGCGTGCTAGCTGATGCGTACTGTCTGGCGGTCAAAGTAGGCCCTATTCGGAGATTTGAGATTCTCATCTCACCTCTTTTCGTCCTTGTTGCTCTCGTTTGAAACGTCATAGGTGTGAGAGTGACCAAGATAAAATCTTATCTCATCTCATGGAATAGCCCTCCAGGCTCGATGAATATTGTATAGGTACACTAAGCTGAGTTGGTTATACTGCACTGATGACTCATTAATAGATTTTTATTGCCTAAATAAAGTTCTGGAGAAAAATCAACAGTTACAGAACACAAGTATAAATTTAAAATTTAAAAAACCCGGACAAACCGATTTTCATCAAACATAGCTAAGAAGGACACTCCCGACTAATTCACTTTTGAAACAAAATCAAAATCGGTTCATCCGCTCGGGAGCTACAATGCCACAGACACACACACACACACACACGAACAAAGAGGGGGGGGGAGTGAGAGAGAGAGAGAGACGTCAAAATTATAACAAAAATCTAACACAAAACTACATGTCGTCGTCACGCCTTTCCCCCGAGGGGGCTGGCAGAGGTGTAATACCCACACTTCGCCGGATGATATTCAGTCCCAAATGTGACAGGGGGCGAGCTTGTCGCCATACACCGGGCTCCAGTCGTGTAGCAGATGACATACAATACGCACATATGATCACACAATGAACAAATTGGTGCGTGCCGTCTGCTGGATTCGAACCCGCTCCCTCTGGCTTGAGAGGCGGACCTTCTCCCAACTAGGCTGCCATCGCTTCATAATCATCAAAATAACTTATAAGTTAAAAATTATAAAACGTTAATTGGTTCTGATTGCCATAGTATCGATATTTTTCTAATAGTTGATAGATTTACGCCTGGCCGCCATCTCCTCTGATCTTAAGTAATGACGCGGTCTATGATGTTTCTATGATGTTTCTATGAATGATGACGCGGTCTATGATGGCGCGTTGGCCTAGATTATTAATATACAATAATACTAGCCTTTACCCGCGGCTTCGCTCGCGTTAATTTAAGAAATATGTTATGAAGAATGTGCCAGTAGGTCATAGGTTTTTACCTAGCTAAAATGGCTAATAGCTAGCTTACCGTTCTTCTATAAAAAAACCAAGAGTACAAAAAAGCAGCACCGTTTTATGGTCGACATACCTGCAATACGCTTTGGTTCCTCATTTCTCATACGGACCGCTAGAGTGTGGAATACTCTGCCAGACTGTGTGTTCCCTGACACTTATAATCTGGGTGTCTTCAAGTCTCGAGTGAATCGGTTTCTTCTAGGCAAGCGTGCTCCATCGTAGGCCGCATCACTGCTTATCATCAGGCATGTTGGCGGCCAAATGCAAGCTTAATAAGTAATCAAAAAAAAAGATATAATGGCAATCGATGATTCTCTTTAACTAATGCGAAATTCGTTGTTAGTCTACATGTAAATTCATGAGTATCTTAGCGTGGTGAGTGGACAGAATTAGGTAGCTAAATGCAATTATTTTTTAGGTTCACTATTTTTCTAACTTTCGGGAACATTTCTTTTTTTGGGATTAAAAGTACCCTTTGTCCTTCTCTGTACCCCTGACAACGTGTTCGAATGTATTCAAAATTTAAAAAAAAAGTAAGGAAGTTCGTATACTTACCGAGTAGCTACCCCAATGTCAGAGTTTCTAGGCCGCCCGATGGCCTCTGACATGGCTTGACGCAATCTTTGTAATAGAACAAATAACCGGGGCCTACAATTTACCGTGTCATCAAAGTCAAAGTCAAAGTCAAAATGTTTATTCAATTTAGGTATCAAAGATACACTTATGAACGTCAAAGTTATTTAAATAGACTCGACCGCCTTGTTCGGACAAAAAGCCTCTACTCAGAAGAACAGGCAAGAAACTGAGGGGCATTATTTTTTCAAATAATAAATAAATTACAGTCTCACAAATTTTGGCTTACAACTAGGTAATATCTATAAATACTAGTGGCTACTTGACGGAAGTGGAAGGCTCCAGACATCTTTATCTTCTAAATAATTCTTAACCTTATAATATCCTCTTTTCAATAATGTAGTTTTTACATGTTATTTGAATTTTCCCTCGGTGAGCCCTGTTATATTTTTCGGGATTTTATTGTAAAAACGAACGCAGTTGCCTAAAATTGACTTTTTTGACTTAGTCAGTCTAAATCTCGGTACAGCTATCCTATCCTTATTTCTAGTGTTATAATTGTGATAGTCACTGTTCAATTTAAATTTATGTAGATTTTTGCGAACGTGCATAATATTTTCAAAGATATACAAAGAAGGTAAAGTTAATATATTTATTTCTTTAAATAAATCTCTCAATGATTCACAGGGACCCATTCCGTAGATAGCGCGGACCGCTCGCTTTAGCAAAATAAAAATGGCCTCTACTTCAGCAGCTGACTCCCACAGCAAAATGCCATATGACATTATGCTGTGGAAGTAAGCAAAGTATCCGAGCCACGGTAGCGTCAGTTGTAAATTCTACCGGCGGTCACCCATCCAAGGGCTGACCGTGTCGTCCGTTGCTTAACACCGGTGATCGACTACGAACACCTAGTCGAGCTACGCTTGTTTAAAGAAATTTATAGTCTTACTACTTACTTACTCCCATTGTACCAAACTAACAACTGTACCACTTAACTACTAATCTACTGCCCATGTTCTGACCAGGCCGGACAAATCTGGTAGGTTGGACCGTAATAAATATTAATAAACTGTAATGTTTAACCCGAGATAGTGTCCGAACTGCCTTAATTCGGCCCTGCTACACGCGCTATTTGACGTTCGAAAACCGCTTACTGAACTAGGGTTAATTAAATAGTCTGTCTGTCTGTATTTGTAAGACTTGCAGAAGATGCGGAGTTAAATTCTTAAGTGCAGGGTTAATTAATTTAGAGTTAAAACGCTTTAATTGTCACTCTATTAATAACTAACCCCCCTCCACCTGTATGCCCATAAATAATAATTAATGATTTATGGTAACAAAAGTCACGGGCCCCGGAGTCCGTGGAGTGTAATTTTTAAATAAAAAAATAAAGTCACTCTAATATTGTGTTAACTCAAAGGTAGCTTTTAACTCTAGGTGGCGTAACAGGATTTATCAGTTTAACTTCTGATGAGCTGTTGACTCCGAGTTAAGCAGATAACCCACATTTATGAAAGCGGCCCAAGAATTAAGATATTGAAATAACTACGAAAAGGAAAGCACAGCCTATTAAAAATATACTTCGAATAAAAATACAAATTAAATACACAATACATAGGATACACAGGTACAGGATACAGGTACACACAGGTATAGGTACAGGGTGCCTGAAAGAGATTGCTTTGAGAGATAAGGCCGCCCATTAAAACCTTAGTTTAGTAAGGGTACTACAGGGTGCCTGGAAGAGATTGCTTCGGAGATAAGGCCGCTCATTAGAAGCTTAGTTTAGCTAAGTTATTTTGTAATTGTTTTTTGTGCCTATAGTTTTTAATAAATAATTATTGAATGGTTTGTATTGATTTCCATCAACACATTTAAGAACCGGCTTAACGTCTGGTTGCACTGAAAGCAAATGTCTCTGACAAACATTTAAATAAACAATTGTGTGTAAACATTAAGTTAATTCGAACAATTTTAATTCAACACATTGTTATATAGGCATATTAGCCCTCGGCTATAATTAAATAAATAAATATATATAAGTGGCAGGATTATGTCACATCTAAACCTTTCGTTTGGGCTGATGGGCAAAATACAACCTTAAATTTTATCATCATCAAGATATGTAAGAGAAAAGTCAATACCCAAAAGAAGGGCGAAAACAGTGAAACAGGCTTTAAAAAGTGCTATCTCAAAATCAAGGTAAACGCGTTAGAAGTAACTAGTCAAATGACCACGACATTATTAAAGATAATCTGCGTCACCACAATAGTCTCAGGAACAAAGACGTGACCGTTTTCAGGAGGCTGATGGCTGCCACGATTAGATGGTCAGATCGGAGGATGCTCAACAAGGGAACGGAAGGCAAGATAACGCAGGACGTTCAAATGGGAAGATTTACCTAAACGTTTTAGAAATTCAATCTAGAACTGCATTGTTGGGAGATTGGGTTAGCAGACCGTGATGTGATAGGGCTTTAGAGATAGGTTGATAGGTTTGATGGATGGGACCCAATTTTGGTAGGCCCAAAATCAAATTATTATCCACTATTTTCCATCCAGTGCCGAGTGTCGGTATCTTCTGTGCACAATTTTGTCTGTTTTTGTACCAATGTTGTCGTCTGACCAACGAGCTGTAAGGCGTTTTTATTCGATAAACAGCGTTGCGTTTGCTGTCATATTGATAAATGTTATGCAATGATGTAGCCGATGGAGCACGTATGCAGAATAAACCAAATCGTTTGAGACTTGACTCGCTGGAGGTGCTTTCTGATCCGCGTTTATCGATCTATGAATCCTTTCGTTCACCGCTGATTTCCTCGACAGTCTGTTCCATCTACTAAAACAAACATATGAACATACATGAACATAATATCCTCACGCCTTTACCCCGAGGGGGCTGGCAGAGGCGTAATACAACACCCACACCTCGCCGGACGATATTCAGTCCCAAATGTGACAGGAGGCGAGCCTGTCGCCATACATCGGGCTCCAGTCAAATAGCAGATGACATACAAAACGCACATATGTTAACGCAATGAACAAATTGGTGCGTGCCGTCGGCTGGATTTGAACCCGCTCCCTCTGGCTTGAGAGGCGGGCCTTTCGCCAACTAGGCTATCATCGCTTCTCCACTCTACAAAGTCAAAATCAAAATGTTTTTATTCAATTTAGGTATCAAAGATACACTTATGAACGTCAAAGTTAATTAAATTGACTCGACCGCCTTGTTCGGACAAAAAGCCTCTACTCAGAAGAACAGGCAAGAAACTGAGGGGCATTATTTTTTCAAATAATAAATAAATTACAGTCTCACAAATTTTGGCTTACAACTAGGTAATATCTATAAATACTAGTGGCTACTTGACGGAAGTGGAAGGCTCCAGACATCTTTATCTTCTAAATAATTCTTAACCTTATAATATCCTCTTTTCATTAATGTAGTTTTTACATGTGATTTGAATTTTCCCTCGGTGAGCCCTCTTATATTTTTCGGGATTTTATTGTAAAAACGAACGCAGTTGCCTAAAAATGACTTTTTTGACTTAGTCAGTCTAAATCTCTGTACAGCTATCCTATCCTTATTTCTAGTGTTATAATTGTGATAGTCACTGTTCAATTTAAATTTATGTAGATTTTTGCGAACGTGCATAATATTTTCAAAGATATACAAAGAAGGTAAAGTTAATATATTTATTTCTTTAAATAAATCTCTCAATGATTCACGGGGACCCATTCCGTAGATAGCGCGGACCGCTCGCTTTAGCAAAATAAAAATGGCCTCTACTTCAGCAGCTGATCCCCACAGCAAAATGTCATATGACATTATGCTGTGGAAGTAAGCAAAGTAAACCATCCGAGCTGTAGGTAGCTATATCCGTCAGTTGCCTAATCTTGCGAACCGCATAAGCAGCAGAACTAAGTCTCCCAGACAGAGCACTAATATGTGGACCCCATTGCAGTTTGGAATCAATGCTTATACCCAGGAACACCGTCGCCTTGTTTATGTTAAGTTTATCGCCCTCAAGCATTACGTTTGGTTCTATATATCTAACATTAGGCATGGAAAACTTTAAGCACTTAGTTTTTTTTGCATTTAGTAACAAATTGCTCGCAGCGAACCATCTCGAAATAATAGTCAGTACGTTGTTCACATGCACAAGCTCACTATCTTTCCTATCTGTTCTAAAAATAAGAGATGTATCATCAGCAAATAGAACTATGTCTGTAAGGTCCTTAACCATATACGGCAAATCATTTATATACGTACTTTACATAAAGTACTTTACTAATCTGTCAAAAAAGAAGTAGGTGTCTTGCTTAATTAGTTAAAAAAAACAATACAGATCTAGTCCAGTCGACGGTGACCCCCAAACTAAGCTCATGGGCCGTGTAGGTGAGGGAGGCATTAAAACACTGATTTTACACAAAATAATCGTAGGGTGCGCGTAGCCGTGAACGCTTCGAATTCAAGACTCAAACTTTTTATTACCAAAAAAAAATATCACGGTCGCCGTCTCCCCTAACCCTGCCGAAATCCGTCATTTTAATGTTTTTCACACATCTACTCGCCCACAGATGGCGTTAGTAGTCAAGTCGAAATGTAAGTATTTAAAAAAAATTACATTTACAATGTTGTGACGTGCGTCGTCTACAGGCCGTATCTTGGAGATCTGCTTAAAGCCCGATCTATGTACAATACATTGCGCGCACAAAATACGTTTTTGGCAAATAGAAACGGTAAATAGTAGCATTCGGGCTTTGGCTGCAATAATGAAAAGCCTGTGTTAAGATTTTCTAGAAAATAATAATTTCAACCACAATTTACTACGTGATCTTTTCGCGTTGGCGTCAGAACTCACCGCCGAGCCCTGCGACCTTGTACTACAAATGTATAGACTAGAAGTTCCACCACACACAGATACGCAAGTACCGAACTCGTTAAGCTCCAGAGAGTGCCGTGTCGCGACATTGCTGACAGTGGATCCAACTTTGTAATCAGCTGTAACTTTCTGCTTGTTTAGATAAAGCTTCCGTGATTGTTTGGTGTACGAGCTCGCGGCTTTTCCAGTTCATCCAGTTCTAGAATTTTGATGTAGAGAGAAAATTAGGAATTTGCTGTACTAATTTTCTTTCTCATTTCTTTTGAAAACTTTATTTTAACTATAAATGTGGAAGTTTGTGAGAGTGTTAGTAGTTTTCATTCACATTGCGCAACCTGTTGAAAGAGTTTAGATTCAATTTGGTTTGGTTTGATTATTAAAAAAAAGCAAGTACTCCTTCTGCTTATTAAACATTGATTAAAAAAAAACCAGTCACTTTATAAAAATGGTCAACGTTTTGAGCTTGTCTATTTATTATTACAATACCCCATAAGATTAGAACTCTACCACATTTACTAACAATGATAATTGTCTTATGGCGGTTTTTTAACGACTATTCAAAATCCGTAGGTATTAAAATAAGATATAAATTTGTGTAGATTGACCCCCTCACTAATAATCGTTGTATAGCCTGGGAATAGTTAGTGTTTTGTCCTATTCTTTAATAAATATTTTTTAAGTATTGTTTGTCATCTGCTACATTACTGGAGCCCGGTGTATGGCGACAGGCTCGCCTCCTGTCAAATTTGGGACTAAATATCGTAAGATGAAGCGTGGGTACTTCTGCCAGCCCCCTTGGGGGAAAAGCGTGGCGATATGTGTAACTTTTGTCAATCTAAAAAGACAAAACACTGTACTTACGATTCCGAGGCAAGACAACGTTTAAGAGCCAATTGGCTCACTCTGGTGTCAGTCGTCAAGTTTTTTGACGCCTGGAAGTCTTGATGATCTGAAGGCCTTTGCTGTAGAACAAACAACCGAAGCCTACTATTTAACATCAGAGGGCCTACCATGAAATTCTATTTCCATGACAAGCTGCGCCCCGCGGTTTCACCCCCGGTTAAAAAGTATCCTATTTGCTATTCTAGACTATAATCTCTGTGCCAAATTTCATCCAGATCTGTTCAGCCGTTCTGGCGTGAAAGAGTAGCAAACATTCATCCATCCATCCATTCTTACAAACTTTCGCGTTTATAATATTAGTAGGATGATTACGTTTTGTTACCGACGTTGCGCGACCGCGAATCGTATCGCTGCAAAATAAGGTTCATGGTCATACAGTGTTGACAATAAAATGACACGGCAATTAGATGTCATGGAAGGCCTCCTGGTCATCCAACCCACGGTCAGGCCTTTTTCACTTCATGTACTTGCGCTACCAGTTGCCGCGCCGGTCCGCTAAGCAAGCCAGAAAAGACGTTAGACAAAAACGAGAGACAAACGGGACGTAGATGCGGTGTCCCTTCAATGTACGTACTTCCATACAAAATGTATAGAAGAGAAGACGCGACCCAACACATACAGAGAAGGCTGGGCGCGTACATGATGCTTCTTGCGTTGTATGAAGGTGACATGTCACTCGTCCTTGCCCTACGTCTTTTCTGTCTGGTCAGTGTCTCAGTTGGTTGCTGGCAGCCACGTCACAGATTACTGAATAGCGACTCGCGGCACGCGGCGGCACGTAGATCTAAAGCAAAATTCACTTTGCGCTCGTAAGCTTAGGTGCATTTTCGTTTGCAGCGTCTAGCGACTCATTTTTTTTACACTTAATAGGCTTACGTTTGGCCGTCAACATGCCTGATGATAAGCAGTGATGCGGCCTACGATGGAGCACGCTTGCCTAGAAGAAACCGATTCACTCGAGACTTGAAGACACCCAGATTAAAAGTGTCAGGGAACACACACTCTGGCAAAGTATTCCAGTCAGTGTCTCAGTTGGTTGCTAACAGCCACGTCACAGATTACTGAATAGCGACACGCGGTGGCACGTAGCTCTAAAGCAAAATTCACTTTACGCTCGTACGCTTAGGTGCATTCTCGTTTGCAGCGTCTAGCGACTCAAAAAAGGTATTGACAATTTTATATGGAATGATTCACCTATCAGTTATGGAGTAATCTTTACCACGGTAGTTATTTGATTCATCATACCATTCACTATACATCCGTACGTGCACGTATAAATCACCAAACTGAAGAGGTATTTACAATCGTCTTTCACATTCAAAATTTAAGCATTTGCACACACAGATATACATACATAGGTACAGGATATGTCCCCGAGGGAACTCAGAGATCGCAGAGACACCTGCGTCTTGACTGTGTAGAATATAAATACGATATCTATAGGTCTATAGGTATGTATGATAACGATTTGTTAAAGGCTGTCTCTGCCATTAAGACGCCTCTTTAACGTTTATGTGAGTCGTCAAGATGCGATAAATGGTAGTGAGTGTCTCCACGCAAATAAGTATGTAAATTGAAATGCGTAGACACTTTTTTGACTACATTCTGATGAGTAGACACTTTTTAAATAGAATTGGTCTTCGTATGTCCATCAACTCACCAGGGGGGCTATTCCTGCGCGTGAGATGAGATGAGATTTTATCTTGGTCACTCTCACACCTATGATGTTTCAAACGAGAGCAACAAGGATGAAGAAAGATGAGATGAAAATCTCAAATCTCCGAATAGGGTTGCTGAAATGTATGAAACTTACTGTTTAGTATTATTTTATTAAGCTCCGATGCAAAAACGACGCGGTGTTATAAATTTGACATGTCTGTGTTTTTCTGTCTGTGGCATCGTAGCTCCCGAACGGATGAACCGATTTTGATTGTGTTTTTGTTTGAAAGGCAAATTAGTCGAGAGCGTTCTTAGCTAGATGATTGATAAAAATCAGTGTCAGGGATTTTTTTTTTTTTTTTGTGTAAGGTTTAAAACAGTAAGTCAGTAGATATCGAAGCAAACACAGGACACAAGTAACAAACTCATAATAACAAGCAAACTAGTTGTTGCAATTATAATAATAATTTCAGGGAAATATACGAGTATATTACCGCCTGCAATCTGTTCAATAGAAATACTTAAATTATAGAAATCAGGGCTTCGATTCTACTAAGTCATTGTTTTAAGATAATTAATAAATTGCCTAAAGAGTCCGGCGATCACTTTAGACTAACTTTGCATTGGCCTAAGGTTTTCTATAGCAATTTCGTCAAGAAGAAGATGACGAGCGAAGCGAGCAAGTAAAGATACTGACGAGCCTTTAAAGTTACCTACAGAGTGACATAGTGCAATTTTTTATGACTTTTGCACTCTAATCATTCTTAAATAACTAAAAATGTCCCTTGTATTATAGATTCTTTTTAAAGCTAATGATGTAGACAACCTCCCTTTGTAAAGAGATTTTTGATTTGCTTTGTCTATCTATTAAATAAATCAGTCAAAAGTGACCCCTTACAAATGCGGATATTTTTCATAGCTCTAATTTAGCTTGATAACCTTTTCTAAAAAAACCAAGAACATAAGGGCGGAGATATTGTTAACTAGCTGCGCCCCGCGGTTTCACCCGCGGTTAAAAAGTCCTATGTGCTATTCTAGACTATAATCTATCTCTGTGCCAAATTTCATCCAGATCTGTTCAGCCGTTCTGGCGTGAAAGAGTAACAAACATCCATCCATCCATCCATACATACATACAAACTTTCGCGTTTATAATATTAGTAGGATTTAATTGTTCATGCTAAATTTCATCATTATCTGACAAATGGTTTTCAAGAAATTTGAGAAGCGCGTTTGTATGGAAATTTCAGAGCGTCGCAGGACTCTTAAATTGACACTTTTTGTATGTCACAATTGTCAAAAGTAGACAATTCATTAACAATTTAAAACCTTTTTTTGCTTAGTGGAATTGAGACCTTGTGGTGAGCTGTGGTCAACCTCTGCCACCCTCGACCAGGGAGAGATGGTACGAGAACCAAAAAAGGACTGCATAAATTAGGTGCTGCACACAATTCATCGTAGTCACAAACAAACGCAACCAGTCACAACAGTGATATTTATTGTTGTCTCGTTCTCGCTTTAGTCTCTTGTACGTCTCTCTATCTTTGTTATTGATACACGTTACATATTACTGTCAACGGAGCTGTGTAGTGTCCTTTTGCTTGTAGTTATATTGGGTCCACGCTTTGTGTACTAAAGTCAAAGTCAAAGTCAAAATGTTTTTATTCAATTTTGGTATCATAGATACACATATGAACGTCAAAGTTATTTAAATAGACTCGACCGCCTTGTTCGGACAAAAAGCCTCTACTCAGAAGAACAGGCAAGAAACTGAGGGGCATTATATTTTCAAATAATAAATAAATTACAGTCTCACAAATTTTGGCTTACAACTAGGTAATATCTATAAATACTAGTGGCTACTTGGCGGATGTGGAAGGCTCCAGACATCTTTATCTTCTAAATAATTCTTAACCTTATAATATCCTCTTTTCATTAATGTAGTTTTTACATGTGATTTGAATTTTCCCTCGGTGAGCCCTGTTATATTTTTCGGGATTTTATTGTAAAAACTAACGCAGTTGCCTAAAAATGACTTTTTTGACTTAGTCAGTCTAAATCTCGGTACAGCTATCCTATCCTTATTTTTTAATGTTATAATTGTGATAGTCACTGTTCAATTTAAATTTATGTAGATTTTTGCGAACGTGCATAATATTTTCAAAGATATACAAAGAAGGTAAAGTTAATATTTTTATTTCTTTAAATAAATCTCTCAATGATTCACGGGGACCCATTCCGTAGATAGCGCGGACCGCTCGCTTGAGTCTAGTCTCTTGAGACTAGGCATGAGTCTACTAGAAAGTAGACTCATGCCGCTTCTTCCTCATATTATTTCGATGTCTGCCGTTGATAGAAATGCCTCCCGCTGCCGTGATTGTCGGACTGATAAACGAAATCCATTTCAATGTTGACACTAGGAATAGTCTTTAAGAATTCTACTTAAATGCAAGATCAGCTACCGACCATTTCGCCATGGCATAGGAAAAACAAACTTAAACTTTGTGAAATAAAGTCCTTTTTAGATCGTAAGTTGTTAGAGCGAGTATCCCGCGGTCAACTCGGCAAGTCGATTGATTGCGGTCAGTCTCGGGATGGAACTTTAAAGTACGTCGTGTTTATGTTCTAGTAATGATTTATTCCTTGGGGACTATTATCAATTATATATCTAAAGATCAGGCTCCGTACTGCTGATGTAAGTTAAAGAGCCTATGAAAGCATTATTTGAAGAGATCTAGGAATAAAAAATATGCAAGAAAATATCACTCAGCTTCCACTTACCACTACTGGCTAAAACTAGAATAAATAAAGCCGTTGTAGAACTAAATTTCCAAGCTTTGTCCTGGAAGAGTGAATTCGTCGCTGCAAAAGAATGCAGCGGAGCGACTAACAGGCACCATCTGCGTCGCATCCGAGTTTTAGCCGTACGGATAATTGTGAAGATACTGAGTGTTGGGATTTTCTAGAAAACGTTGAATGCATGGCGAAAACGTGAGTTTTGAGAGTTTAGTTTAGGAGAGAACAGGTTGGGCACATGTGAAGGTATTTGTGCACAATACTTACCTACACTACATATAACATAACATATCGTTACGCCTTTCCCCTGGGGGCTGGCAGAGGTGTAATACAACACCCACATTTCGCCGGACGATATTCAGTTCCCAAATGTGACAGGGGGCGAGCCTGTCGCCATACACCGGGATCCAGTCATGTAGCAGATGACATACAATACGCACTAATGCTCACACAATGAACAAATTGGTGCGTGCCGTCGGCTGGGTTCGAACCCGCTCCCTCTGGCTTGAGAGGCGGACCTTCTCCCAACTAGGCTGCCATCGCTACCTACACTAATAGTACCTAAACTGGTTTTTGTTCTAGCGACAGCAGTTTTGTGTGATGGGCGCAACGTTTTTGTGTACAATACAATATACAATACAATATAACTTTATTGCACACCAAAAACTACATGAAAAACTTAAAAACTATAAAATACATGTTTCGGCAGTACAAGGGCGACCTTATCGCCTAAAGCGATTTCTTCCAGGCAACCTTTGGATGGACAGGAACTTATGGAAATACGAAAAGGGTAGGTAATGTAAGGTAGGGTGTGTAATGTAGGTAATTTAGTTTTTGTTGTATTTTGTAAGATTATTTTTTGTGTAAATGTTTTTTTCGAGACTAGTTGTCTAGTTAAACCTAATATAAGTTTTAAGACAATTATTCAACATTAAACGAATTTTAATATGTATCCTACTTCCTACTAATATTATAAACGCGAAAGTTTGTAAGAATGGATGGATGTATGGATGTTTGTTACTCTTTCACGCCCGAACGGCTTAACTGATCTGGATGAAATTTGACACAGAGATAGATTATAGTCTAGAATACCACATACTTTTTAACCGCGGGGGAAACCACGAGGCGCATTTAGTAATTAAATAAACAGCTAACTAATCTTTTAAAGACACTTATGTTTAGTACTTACTATACTTACTGTCATTTACACTGTTAATTTTCTATTATTGTTTTCTTAATGTAACAAAAAATACAATTACCCGAACAATTTTGCTCATCTCCATTTCTCCTCTTCTTCAATATTGACGTTTATGTGAATTTGTATAAAAATTAAATTAGGTGACAAAAATATTAAAAAGATTACTAAAACCCCCAGGTAGGGCCAAATTCATCCCTGAATCATCATCAATAAGTGAGCTCCTTATCACATCAATATACAGAATATTCCTATTAGTCGTATATCATCAACATTAAAGGTCCCAGAACACCGCCTTGCGAGCTCCACCCCAAGTGCGCGTAATGTGCCATGAAAACGATTGCAATCGCACTCGCTTTGCCCGCCGATAAAAGAAATGCTGCATGAACACATTGGAAATGATTGTAGTTTCTTGATGCTCAAGCCAATGTTGTCATTATCGATACGACTTTGGAATAGTCTTCCAAGTTGAACGTTTTGTTACGAGTCGTTTGTAACGAAAATTGAGTTCTTTGACGTTTGACATTGAGTTTAGAGTGATATGTGTAATATAAATGCTGTGGCTGCAATTTTTATTGTGATAAAAGATAGCGGGATAAACTTATTTTTTTGTGTGTACAAAATAAAATAATCCATGGCTTTATGATTTTAACACTGGAATTACTCACGTACGATGTAGTCAATTATTCCGTCTATAGTTTCAACCGCATTCGGCGGTCTTCATCAGGGCGAGAGCGCGCGTGCGGCTGCGTCTCGCATAGCACATAAATATTATCTACTAGCTGCGCCCCGCGGTTTCACCCGCGGTTAAAAACTATCCTATGTGCTATTCTAGACTATAACCTATCTCTGTGCCAAATTTCATCCAGATCTGTTCAGCCGTTCTGGCATGAAAGAGTAACAAACATCCATCCATCCATCCATCCATCCATTCTTACAAACTTTCGCGTTTATAATATTAATAGGAAGTAGGATGGCTTGCAATAAGAAGATGAATGGTTTTATTTCAATGGATTTGTTTTTAATTAGGTTAATTTGTTATTCTTGGGTAAGACTGCAAAGAAATGAAATTGACAGTGGCCACTCACTTTGAAAAGTAGATATTTGTGATAAAACTTACTGTTTAGGTTAGTTCCAAGACTTTCTACTAGATGGCGCTGTGAGCGCGGCGACGATGTCTTAACACGCGCACGCGTTTCATTCGTAATGTTCACTAAGGTTGACTTGTGAGTTTCAAATAAAAACTTCTTTACAACTAGACAGACTGAGTTTGTTTTTCCCTTCGGGGTTTTTGAGGGTTCTGTACATGTTCCTACGAAGCCGGATTAAGGCACTGACGTAGAGGGGCAGTTTGCGTGTACGGTCCCGCCACCAGGCAGAAGGCGCTCAGCTTGCAATTGGCGGCAGCTTGCTGGCTAGCTTTGGATAGCACCAGCAGCGCCGAGACCAGTTGGCAAGCCACCAACCTTCAGCGGCAGCAAGTGCCACAGAAGGTGCAAGAGTTAGTGCGGACAGGCCGCGCTAACTACCGCCGAGTCCAGTTCGACCAGTACCAAGGAGGAGGAGCATTTTTGTAAACAATCAACAGGTGTCATAGTGAGTGAATTATCAATGGATTACAATCGTGAGTACATTTTCAACCTTATTACTTAGCAGTGAATAACATTAACTATTCTCAACTAATTTGGAAGATAGTGCAATTTTGACGAAAAATCTCAGTGACTTAGAAAATTTCGGTTCAAGATTAGTTTCTAAAAATTATACAAGTGTTTGCATGAACTTAGAATAATTTCGTTAAAATGGTTGAGAAGGGGAACCTATGCCCGATTTCATAGCGAATTGTATTTGTTTTCAAACACTTAGAAAAATCACGCTTCGATTTCTTAAAAATATTGCAAGTGTTTTAGACATAGAAAAATTTCAAGTTTGATTTTGTGTTAACGGATATTATAATTAAAGATTGTTACGATGGATAAGTTATTTAGAAATCAGGAAAATATTAAAGATAGAATTGTAAAGTCTAAAATAAATTTTGGAAAACAAGGTAAAGATAAAATAACTTTGTCCTATGTAGAAACACGTTTAGAAAATGTTGATCAATTTTGGCAATCGTTTAATAAAACACACGATAAAATTATGGATGAAATTAGTAACAAAGAACTCGAAGCGTCGGATTATTATAAGAGTGACATGTTCACAGAAGTGGAGGATATTTATGTAGAATATAAATCGAAACTAAAAGAATATCTGTACAAGTTAAAATCATCGGTTCCTGGCGTTGCGGCGCCGCCGACCACAGATTCTTTTAGTTCCGAAAAATCATTAAGAGTACAGTTGCCAAAAATTACCATCCCCACTTTTACTGGCAAATACAATGATTGGACTAGTTTTAAGGATTTGTTTACATCACTTGTGCATAATAATAAGGGTCTAGATGACGTTCAAAAACTTCATTATTTGAAGACTCACGTTCAGGGCGAAGCTGAGCAGCTTCTTAAGCATATTCCGGTCACAGCAGATAATTATAGCAGTTGTTGGTCTCAATTAGAAAAACGCTATGACAATAAAAGGTTTCTAGCTAATTGTATTCTCAAGCGATTCATGAGCTTAAAAGCGGCGGCAACTGAATCTTCAAGCGCCGTTAAAGAATTACTGGATGTCACAAACGAATGTATGCACGCGCTTGAAAATTTGGGAGTCAACGTTTCCACTTGGGATATAATAGTGATATTTATTGTCAGTCAAAAACTAGATACTAAGTCTCGGGAATTGTGGGAGACTACAAATAATACGTCATTGAACGAGTTGCCGAAACTTTGTAGTTTTAGAGAATTTCTCGAAACCCGTTTCCGAACTTTGGAATGTATCGAGCCTCAAAGCGGAAATAAACAAGGCAACAGTCGTAATAAAAATGCAGTATCGCTTTACGTCGCTAACAAAAATGTAAGCAATTGTATTTTCTGCTCACAAGACCACAAGTTATGTCATTGTAAAGAATATGCTAAAGAGGATGTCGCTGCGCGTCGTAAGTTTGCCCAAACCAGTAATCTTTGTTTTAATTGTTTAAGTCCGAACCACTCAGCATACACCTGCCGCCAATCTACAAGGTGCCGTTTATGTAAGCGAAAGCACCACACACTTTTACACCCCCAGAACGCTTCGAAGGAGGTTAGCGAAGCAATTTCAGATCAGTCTGTCACAAAGGATGGTATCACTTCAGGCACTTCAGGTGCAGTATCACCATCATCATCATTCAACGAGTCCACCAAAGCCATGACGTGTTTAGCAACAGCTAGCAGCCAGGTACTGTTAGCCACAGCTTTGGTGAATGTCGAATCAAAAACTGGGTCTTTGGTTTGTTTAAGGTCCTTGCTTGATCAAGGCTCTCAGGCTTCGTTTGTTACGGAGTCCTCAGTCCAGTTATTGAAATTGAAGAAGAATCCAGTCAAAACTTTTGTCTCAGGTCTAGGCGGTGATCAACAAGCATCTCTTGTTTGTAAGTCGATGGTGTCCATCAAGATTCAATCTCGCCTCGACCCCAGCTTTATCATTCCAGTTAAGGCTTATGTTTTACCTAAACTGACCACTCTCCTTCCCGAACGACAGGTATTCGTTCGAGATTGGCCCGTCGCAGCATCAATCGAGTTAGCCGATCCATCGTTCGACACGCCAAATAAAATAGATTTATTGCTAGGCGCAGACGTTTACAGCCAGATCATGTTAGAGGGATTCATCAGAGGTCCACCAGGCTTTCCTATTGCTCAAAATACATCGCTTGGTTGGATCTTATCTGGCACTGTAGTTGAAGTAGGTAACTCGGCAAAGACGTGTCACAACGCCATTGTCAGCATGCACTCAGTCCAGTCAGAAGATAACGATCTTCTGAAGCGCTTTTGGGAACTCGAAACTGAGCAGTATTCCACCGAGAAGAAGCACCTCACTGAGGAAGAACAAGAATGCGAGAGGTTATACGCAAAAACTACAGAACGAGATGAATCTGGACGTTACGTAGTCAGATTGCCCTTTCGCACTCCTGATCCTCAGTCCAAATCTGGCAACTCTCAACATATCGCTCGGAAAAGATTTCTACTTCTAGAAAAACGTCTTCTGAAGGATCCAGAGCTCAAGGGCGAGTATGTCAAGGTAATTAATGAATATTTGGAACTTGGACATATGGAGGTAGTTCAAGACAAAGACAAACCAGGTGCGGTATACCTACCACATCATGCAGTCGTGAGAAACGACAAGCTCACGACAAAGGTCCGTGTTGTATTTGATGCGTCCTGCCCAGGTAGTAATGGAGTATCGTTGAACCAAGACCTTTTAGTTGGTCCGACCTTACAGGCAGAATTGCGCCATATCCTGTTACGTTGGCGCTGCTACCCTGTATGCATTGTCGCAGACGTTATCAAAATGTACAGACAAGTGAAAGTCTCAAGCGCTGATGTCGACTTTCAACGCCTCTTATGGCGTGAAAATCCAGAAGATGAACTCCAGCATCTTCGACTCACACGAGTCACTTTCGGGACATCAGCAGCTCCTTATTTAGCTGTAAAATCATTGCAACAAATAGCGCTCGATGAAGGAATGAACTTTCCGTTAGCATCTAGTCGAGTGCTGAATGATTTTTACATCGACGATTACATGACTGGATGTCAGACGGTAACTGAAGGTATTCAAGTCTATCAGCAGTCAAAGGAATTACTCAGTCGTGCAGGATTTCAGCTTCAAAAGTGGTCCTCGAACAGCGAAGAATTGCTAAACCACATGAACGAAGACGGAAGAACATCAGAAAAGAATCTGGAACTCAAAGGTGATAATCCTGTAACAAAAATATTAGGACTCACCTGGAACAAGAAGTCTGACGAGTTCGAGTACACAGTCCAGCTTCCATCGTTGGAGACACCTGTAACAAAACGTAGAGTAATTTCCGACATAGCAAGGCTGTTCGACCCCCTCGGATGGATAGCACCGGCTATCATAACTGCGAAGTGCTTCATCCAAAGAATATGGCTTACAGGGATCGAATGGGACCAAGAACTGCCACCGTCGTTGCTGAAAGATTGGCTTAATTTTAGAAATGACTTAAATCAACTTACCAATTTTCGTATCCCACGCTGGATTCACGTTTCCAGTGATGATCAACTCGTCGAGCTACATGGGTTCGCGGACGCATCGAACGTGGCATTTGCTGCTGTAATTTATGCGCGCGTCATTGACCAGAAGGGTTCAATCCACGTTAGATTGGTAACGTCAAGAACCAAGGTAGCTCCTGTAAAACAAATTTCCATCCCAAGACTCGAATTGTGCGGGATGGTTCTGCTGTCGAAATTGTTGCGAGAGGTTGCTACTGTGTTGGATATACCAAAGCAACACATCCACGCCTGGACGGACTCGTCAGTCGTGCTAGCATGGTTGAAAAGCCATCCTAATAGATGGAAGACATTTGTGGCCAATCGAGTAGCTGATATACATTCCGTTCTTGATGGAAACCAAGTCGCGCATGTGTCCTCGCAGCAAAATCCAGCCGATTGTGCATCTAGAGGAGTCAAGCCATCAGAGTGCGCCCAGCTGTTGTTGTGGCAAGAAGGTCCGGAGTGGCTGAAACAGAAAAATATAGATTATAAAACACAAGAAAGGGATACAAAATTGGAAGAAAAGAAAGTGAAAAGTCATACAGTTACCTGTGAAGAAACAGAAGACAGCATCCTGACGAAATTCTCGTCCTTGACGCGACTTACCAGAGTTATCGCGTACTGTAGAAGATTACTCGTTCCAAGGCCTAAAGGTGTTTTAACTGCTGAAGAATTAAAAAAGGCATTAAACACATGCATCAAATTGAGCCAAAGAAATTGGTTTCAAGAAGAAATAAATGATTTGACAAGATACAAAAAGGTTCATAAGAGAAGTAAACTTACCTCACTGAATCCGTTCATCGACGCTGATGGCTTCCTGAGAGTCGGTGGACGTTTGCAGAACTCCAATCTCGACGAAAACACCAAACATCCCATTCTGATACCACGGCACTCGAATTTAGCAAGATTACTCATTGCCGACGCTCATACGAAGACTTGTCACGGCGGACCTCAACTCGTGATTACATTATTGAGGTCCCAATATTGGATCGTCAACGTCAAGAGTCTCGTTCGGCAACACATCATGAAGTGTGTAGTTTGCGTTCGATTTTCAGCTAAAACTACACAACAAATGATGGGTCAGTTGCCAGCAGCGCGTGTCACAGCTAGCCGACCTTTCCTTAAAAGTGGAGTCGACTACGCGGGTCCCATTAACGTCCGCCCATCAAAGGGACGTGGCTATCACTCCACCAAAGGCTATATTTGCGTTTTTGTTTGCATGAGCGTAAAATCGGTACATCTCGAAGTTGTAAGCGATATGACAGCTTTAAGCTTTTTAGCTGCGTTCAAACGATTTGTATCCAGACGAGGTCATGTAGCAGAAGTGTGGAGCGATAACGGGACCACGTTCGTAGGTGGGTCTAAAGAGTTAAAGGCTCTGTTCAATGCTGAAAGGTCGAGTCTAGATCCTGAAATTGCAGATTGGTTTGCATCTAATGGCACTTCCTGGCACTTCATCCCTCCTCATTCTCCAAATTTTGGAGGCCTGTGGGAGGCGGGTGTCAAGGCCACGAAGAACCACTTGAAAAAGGTCATAGGGACGAGCACCCTAACCTTTGAAGAAATGACAACTCTGTTGTCACAAATTGAGTCTTGTCTTAATTCAAGGCCCATTTCGCAGCTTCCAACTTATCCAGACGAGCCATATGCTCTCACGCCAGGTCACTTCCTTGTGGGTGAACCCTTGGTGGTAGTCCCTGATAAAAATTACGTAGACTCCAATATTTCTTCGCTAAATAGATGGCACCTAACTCAGAAAATGTTGCAAGATTTCTGGCATAGGTGGTCGCGAGAGTATCTAACTCAACTACAACATCGTTATAAGTGGAAAGACATCGCATCTGAACCAAAGGTTGGTGATGTTGTACTAATCAGGGAAGATGATCTTCCGCCAGCTAAATGGCTGCTCGGAATTATCACAGCAAAGCATACTGGTTCGGACAAGCTTACGCGTGTGGTGAGCGTAAGGTCGAAATCAAACGTCATAAAGCGACCTTTGTCAAAAATTATTGTATTGCCTGTAGCGCAATAACCACTATACAGTCCACATTTATGTAAAGAGCTATTGTTCAAATTTTGTTTTTTGTATTTACTCAAGAGTGTTACGAGTAGCTCTCCCTAGTTTAAGAACCACCACAAGTCATTCTGTAAACACTTATTGTATTTGTGAGATCCATACATAATTGTTACAATGTTATTTTTTTGCCTCTAGTTCTCATTGTAAAGTTGCATTTCATGTTGTTACTTTTTTGTTAACAGCACTATTGTATGAACGATTCCGTCAATGCGTTCATGGCGGGCGATATGTTTAGGTTAGTTCCAAGACTTTCTACTAGATGGCGCTGTGAGCGCGGCGACGATGTCTTAACACGCGCACGCGTTTCATTCGTAATGTTCACTAAGGTTGACTTGTGAGTTTCAAATAAAAACTTCTTTACAACTAGACAGACTGAGTTTGTTTTTCCCTTCGGGGTTTTTGAGGGTTCTGTACACTTACCTGGGTTAATTTTTTATAAACAATAAGTATTTTTAGACTACTAACTATAAACTAAGTGCTGATAACATGACTAACTACAGTACTACAAACGTACACTATAATATTACTTAACAGTACTTAGAGCTGCAAATTTAAATTATGATCTAAAAAATCTACTATCCTTTTTACTCAAGCATATTCTTAAAACTCACCCTTCAGTACAAGATACGTTATAAGATATTTTTACGAGCAATAAAGTACTCTGGAAATGTGGATACAAATAGCCGAGTTGGTGCGTGAAAAACTCCAAACATCTTGTAAGGGTCAGACTATATCATTACTCATTATAATAGACCTCTACATCTCAAGTTTTCGTCGTTCACTCGTAAACACAGTCAGTTGGGAGCCAGATGTGACACTTGTCTGCTAACTTTCAGGAAATTCTCTTGGGATTTCTATGTACAGTCTTAGAAATGCGTACCAAGTTATTAGAAGAGATGTTGGAAAAATATTACAAGATTAGGTCATGAACTTGGATGGTATTTGATTATTTGGTAGTGTAGGTAGACTTTGTAGCTACGAAGTACGAGCGCGAGTTAAAACGTATTAAGATTGTAGCAACTAGCTTGAAGCGCTCGTGGCGTAGCCTGTAGTGCTTATGACGTAGCTTATAGAGCGCGTGGCGTAGCTCGTAGCGCTTGCCGCAGAGCTTGTAGTAGTGGTAGTGGCGTAGCTAGTAGCGGTTGACGCGTAGCTTGTAGCTCTCGTGGCGTAGCTTGTAGCGCTTGTCGCGTGGCTTGTAGCGTTTGTGGCGTAGCTTGTAGCGCTTGTTGCGTAGTTTGTAGCGCAGGTATGCTTACTTCTCGATTTTTCTTATAAGATAATGAAGATTACATAGCTAATTATGGAACATTTAATCTCAAGTCTCAGTGTTGTTTTCAAGATAATTATATTCAAGAGAAGCAACACGGACTTGATTAGCTAATTAAAACAAATTTAGCTTTTCTTATCTTTTATTTAAAAAAATAGTTAACATTACTATGCCCGTATACTTAATGTCCATACCGTAGCTTATAAGGGCCACCAGTAACTCTGGACTTGTACCTCTGGTTTATTTGATCGAGCCAAGCTTTTGTACATTAACGTTCTTCTGTATCTCAGGATATCGCTGGTGTAGGTTCTGTCGGGACTAGACCTTGGTGATGTCAGGTCTGGACATCTGTGAAGAAAACATTTTATATGAAATACTCGTAGCATGCTAATGTAACCGCCATTGTAAATAACAGTGCTGATGCACTGATATTTGTATACAACGTGTTGCTTTGCATTTTATAGAATTTATTTATTTATTGAATTTATAGAGGTAGGTATACTCCATTAGCAAAGCAGGAAGAAACTATAGGGCAACCTTGAAATCGAGAAGAAGAAAAAAACAGCGGTTCCATACAAAAAATTCATTGATCGTCGACAAAATGTATTAAACAATTGTTTTTTTTTTTCGATTTTAATGTTACCCCATAGGTTATTCGTGGTCTGCTAGTGGAATATAATTACCTTTTCGAATTCGGCGGGAATACAAAGCAACACGTTGTATATTACAGTATACAGTTAGGTAATTATCACACCGTCAAACATCGGTGGCAAACGTTAACCTAATGTTAAATTCTTGACAGTAATATTGATTAGCTAGAATCCTAATCCTAACTAACATTATAAATGTGAAAGTGAGTTTGTTTGTGTGTTTGTAACGCTTTCACGTCTCAACTACTCAACCGATCGTCTTGAATTTTAGCATACACGTTGTCTGGGGTACAGAAAAGGACATGGGGTACTTTTTATCCCGGTAAAATCAACAGTTAATCCTGTGAATCCGCGGGTGAAACTGCGGGGCGAAGCTAGTTACTCATAAAGCGATAAAACTGAAACGGGCTAGGTCTTATTTAATTCTATTGTTAACATAAGACAACGATATTTTATTGTTTTTGTTTTTTTTCTCAAGGTGGTTTTTGCAAATATTTATCAGTAGACCTACACACGAGTACATACATAGGTAGTTGAAGAATTGTGTAAAACTATTCGTGAGCTATTGTAGATGTATGATAATATTTCGAGTAGTATTTTCAATATTATTAAAGCAAGTTTAATAATATTGAAAATACTACTCGAAATATTTTGTTAAACATATTTTATTCAACAAACTTAAACGTATATAATAGTGAACTCGACTGTTCAAATTAATTTTCTTTTACAAGATGGTCTCATAAAATCTCTGAGATACTTGGTGTTTTAAAAATAAAATCGACTTAGCAAAATCTTATTAGCCTTCATCATCTCGAAACCTAATAGCATGCATCAACTGGCTGCCATGATCTTATTATGCAGAGCGCAATTTTCAACATCGCATTCACGTGAGTCTGCATAAGGTAGATAGTGATGCGAAGATGTCGTTTAGCCGGATAAATTAGCTCCTATTCCGGAAAACATTTATCTTAGACTAGCTGCGCCCCGCGGTTTCACCCGCGGTTAAAAAGTAAAATAGGTAAAAACCTATGACTCTACTGACACATTCTTCATAACACATCTCTTAAACTAACGCGAGCGAAGCCGCGGGTATAGGCTAGTATTATTATATACTAGCTGCGCCCCGCGGTTTCATCCGCGGTTAAAAAGTATCCTATGTGCTATTCTAGACTATAATCTATCTCTGTGCCAAATTTCATCCAGATCTGTTCAGCCGTTCTGGCGTGAAAGAGTAACAAACATCCTTCCATCCATCCATCCATTCTAAACAACTTTCGCGTTTATAATATTAGTAGAATTTAGTGACTTACTATTATTTTTATTAGAGTGATAATTTTTGTAATACATTAAATTATAGTTACGTCTGAAAGCTGCCTGCAAGTGGTTTTAGTGAATTTTAATAGCGCCGTATACACTACTGAATTGTACTTTGTTTCAGAAGGTACACAAACGCAAAATTAAACAACGCAAAAACTGTTTAACAAAAAATCTTTAGATCTTGTAAATATAATTATGCTTTGAAATAAAAACTTTATGATTAATCTTTATAATTAACTTTATTATTAATGTGCATATAAATCAAATAAAATAAATAGATAAATAACTAAACAGTTTATTTAGCTTCACTCGTATGTTTGTTTGTTTCTAATCTTGGGACAGATTTTTTGGCCGATTTTCATAAAACTTTGCACACATAGTATAATTTTTGTGCCAATATACAACGTTATAAAATTAAAACTAAATTACTTGAAAGTTTTTTTAAAGTAACACTTGTTTTGAATTTAATAAACAAAATTAGTTTTAGAAACTCACAACACCAGCTTTCCGACTAAAATATGAATAACTTGCCGGATACAAGGACCCAGTTTACCAGCACTAAGCCTGCATAAACTCTTTAACAAACATCCAAGTAGGTATTCTTTCAGTAACTATAGTAAGAAAAAACTTTTAGGGTGTTTTGAGAGGACAAGTACCTGACCCTTTATGGTAATCAACTCGGGTTCAAATCCTTTGCTAAGCAAATAATAAAAGGACAAAAAGGCTGGGAATATCGCAGATTATGGGGACGCTTATACCCATAGGTAAATAGTAAAGTAGAACTAAAGTATGATTGAATTTTACCATTGGTAAATGGTAAATTTTGACATAACAGTAATCGTATTTATTTTGTCATCATCCTTAGGCTTTTTTCATAATACGAGTAAATTATTAACGATTAATGAAACGGGAATTACTCACATACGATTACTCACTCAAGGCGAGTGCGCGCGCGCGGCTGCGTCTCGGATAGCACTCTAGTGCACTCCAGTGCTATGCGAGACGCAGCCGCGCGCAAGCTTGCCTTGATAAAGACCGCCGAATGCGGTTGAAACTATAGTCGGAATAATCGACCAAATCATACGTGAGCAATTTCCGTTTCATTAATCATAAAATATAAGGTAGATATATGTGTGGGGGCGAATTGTATGGTGGAGTAACTACCCTATTTGTTTACTCTCACTATTATTTACTTGACTCCTAATGCGGTGGTGTTTTAATGAAACTTCTTTTATCAAGACGACTGGTTTACTCGGAAGCTGGCTTAGGACTAATACAAGTGAGTGTGACTAAAACTATGCTTATAACTATACGTATACTCATACATCTCTTATCATGTTACATTTGTGGTGTGATGTAGGCAGGTATATAGACTACACCATAATAAAAAAACGAGTAAATCTTTATTTTGGACCAAATGACAAGTACCACCAAAGTATCGTTATCGGTAAGTTAACCTGTCCTACCTTGGCTTTGACGCCTTACCCCCGCATCCCTTTACCGTACGGGCTAGGACTAATTTAAACGGTATAGACTGATTCAAACTTAATGACCGCTGTGAAGTGCGCCGCAAGCGAGACTTTGCGGTGTCTTGCCTCTCTGACTTCCGCGCATGCCTTCGTTATCGCTACTGCGCAGCGTTTCGCACCTAACTTCACAGCCGCCATTACGTTTGAATAGGCCTATATCAGTATATTTACTTGTATATCTCAGAGGTGATGAGGTTGTCGTTCTTGCACCGCGTCTCCCAGAGCTTCCAGTACTTAAACCCTTCACGGTGGAAGATCGTTACAGCGCAGGCTGTATCGTCTCTGATGTCATCGTCCAGCAGAGCTGGGAATAAAACAAACAATATTTTATAGACAAATATGTATTTTATAGTTGTTTTTATAACTTTTTTTTTAGTCTGCATGAGGTCAGAACTTTAGGTTAGGTTAAAATTGTTATTCAACTTTTCTTATGTATGGATACATACAGTCATTCCAATATTACTAATTTAATTTAGGCTAGATTTAGGCTTGGGTAAGGCTTGTCTCCAACTTTTTTTAATGTTACTGTGATTATGTTACGGGAAACTTGATTAACCAGGCAGTATTAATATGGACCGGTTTATAAATATTACCAAGAGCTTCACTTCGCTTCGCTTCCGCCTTAGCCTTCGTGGTAAGTTTTATTTACGTATAACCACCCGAAACCTCCTTACTTAAATGAATAGGCTGGGGAAGTAGTCAATGTTATTGATCCAAGTCATTTTGCCTATACAGATCGACCGGTCATTATTCATAGTGACCAGACTTCTCAAATTGCCCGTAAGAGTTATACACAGTTTTCATTTAGTAGAGTAGGTATCCTAATCTAAAACATAGATTAAGATTTTTTATGAGATGAGAGATTTAGGTTGCGTTTTATTAGACTTGTTTTTAAACCTTTTTTTTACATTATTGAATAGGTATACTAGTTTAAAACTTATGGTTAGGTTATTAAGTATGTTTTTTCAATAAATAACAGAGAAATTTGTCGCAGCATTTTTCTTGTCTTCCACTAAATAAAACAAGTAGGTAGTTCCAAGTGAAACACCACAACTCTCGCAATCTTGTATGAGCGTTATATAAAAGTTTAAAGCAGAAAATATCAGCAACAAAAGTTGTAATCCGAATGAAATAAGGCAACTTTAATGCTCGTAAAAGTGTTACTTAGGTTTCCGGTCCCAGAACTACAGCTAGATTTATATTGCTACTTCAGTGTATCTCTGCTTTAGTTTGTCCTCAGAAGTATGACAGCCAACTTTCTTTCCACAGAGTGTAAAGTCGGAACGTTCTTAAAAAATAATGTGAAAATCTTTGAAAAGTGTGTTCCCTGACACTTATAATCTGGGTGTCTTCAAGTCTCGAGTGAATCGGTTTCTTCTAGGCAAGCGTGCTCCATCGTAGGCCGCATCACTGCTTATTATCGACTTAGCATGTTGGCGGCTAAATGCAAGTATTAAAAAAAAAAAAACTTTCTTAAAAAATAATGTGAGAAAAATAAGTTTTCGTTCTAATCAAAATTAGTTCGTGCGTTCTAAAATACAACACAAATGTTAATCTGCGCAATATAACAGTTGATCCTTTTTTTTATAATTTTCCCGTCCTTCTGCGATCGGCTGGGCCATGAGCAAAGATGAATGTGTGTAGTAGTCATTTATGGGTCATCCTCATATCCCTGGTGTAAGTCACTTAAGCTAAGACTCTCTTTAGCCTTTTGTTATGGTTGCTGGTAGAACCTTAACAATAACAAGTAAACCTTTGATCATGCTCTAGGAAAAACTCAACTCACTCAACTCAACTCAGCTTGTACGAACTTTTTCACTTCTAATCAAAATGTAACGGCACAATCTGTCGAAATCACCCGTCTCGATATGAAATATGACTTTACTTACAAAAATGCACACATATTAAAACTTCACTCGCTTCCTGTTCTTATTCTCAAAACTTGAGCATTATTCAAAAGCTATAAAGCTCAAATTATTTATGCTCGCAAGTACCATCATGTGTTACCACGAGTTCTCGCGAGTATAATGTGTTACCACGAGTTCTCGATAGATCATCGTCTCTCGCTCTCAACGTCTTGAGAATAAATCAAAGTGTCGATTTTCGAACGGTATGCTGAGTTGGGATTATGGGTGTCCGTCTAGTCAAGGCCAGCGCCCGACCGCCTCGCAACGGTGTTTATGAAAATTTAACCTTATAAATAGTGACTTAAAGTCTTTTTTTAGATAAGACTCGCTGAGCTGCCGGCGAGCGGTGACCGCGGTGCGGGTGACCTACACGCGGTCCGCTCTGATAAAGACGTTCCAAAAATACTTCTGTTCATATCTCATGAATACTGTTGCGACAGTCAGGCGCTGGCTTACAGGTAGACGAACACCCCATGGGTGCATTTTTATGAAAGTGATTTTTGATTACTTTACAAAAAGTAGGTCGGTTTTGGAGTTGTGAAAAGTTTGATTTTGTGAAAGTCCGCCGTCAATAATGTAGGTAGGTCATCATCATAATTTTATCAATCCGTAATCGCACATCTGACCATAAGCCTCTTTTGGTCAGAAATGTGAGATTTTTCTCAAATTTTCATTATTTAATTTCTTGGTTTTACGACTAAAATTTGTTGAAAAAAGTTGTAGATAATCTTATTTGCAACAAAAAATGTTAACCTTTTTTTTTTGTAAGACCGTCTGATAAACTATAAAAATCATTTGAAACCCTTTTTCCAAAATGAGGGCCAAGGGTTGCAACCCCACAAACTTGGATTTAACTTTAAACTGACCACCTTTTGGTATCTAAAAAATTAATTTGCGTCCTTTGACAAATTCAACCCAAACGTAACTTTTCAAAGGACTATTGTGGAAATCTTTCGATACGCGATGCTTGCAGTAACGTCGACGCTACGAGCTGTAGTAGGTAGGCAAGTACTTCACTGTAATATTAATGTTGGAACTAGGGGCTTACAATACAACTTTGGTATCCTGTTTGTTGTAAACACTGAGTAAACAGTGGCCTTTAGGCTAAAAGGTATAGTGTACTAACGATCCACCCCGGCTTTGCGCGATACCTGTAGACCTGCCGTGAAAAACCATCTCTTTTATGCTATAATTGGCAAATAAGCTAACGGGCCATCTGATGGTAAGCGATCACCGTCGCGTCTGGATATCTTTAATACCACTGGCATCACAGATACGTTGCCAACCCTTAATGACTCTATGATTTAGGAAGAGTTAGCGGATAATTATACAGACAGAGACACAGACATACGCGGAAAGCGACTTTGCTTTACTAGATTATGCACCGAGGGAGTTAAGCAGTATCTTACGTCAAGCGCGGGTTATTGAACTCTGAGCGTAACGAGATACTCTAGAATGAACTCCCGAGCGTAGAGAAGGAGTTATGTAGTCCTGAGTGAAGCGAGGGGTGAAGCCATGCCGTGAAATGACCTAGTCGTGTTTCGGGGTGTAGTCCGGTGTAACCGTTCCGAAGACGGGTCTGAGCAGTAGCGCACTTGTAGCGCCTCACTCAACTGCCGTCTTTGTACTTCTTCACTCTACAAAACTTCAAGGCTAGAGTGAATAAGTACCTTATAGGTCGTCGTGCTCCATCTTAGACCACAACGTCGCTTAACATCAGGCGAGTTAGTGGTCAAACGCCGACCTATTCTACATTAAAAAAAAACAGCCGCCCAAGACGAAGACACTGCTGCATCCCAGAGGTATATCTCAGAATATTCTACTTTTCACACCTTCTGCGGGGCAATAAAAATGGTACAAACTTTGCGAAACGCAACTTTTCGTGTTCCCTACAAAATTTAATTTGATAGAGATTTATCGTTGCAATCACTTGGTTATCATCACAATTAAGAAATACGTAATTTACTAGACACTGGCAAATGCACACGACGTGCGGCGCCAAAATGAGTAGAAAAAAAATCAGCGTTTTTTGTTTTATAATTTCATGCATTTGCGCTCTTATTTTGTGGTGGCCAGTTCGATTTTCGAATAACTCGTGCCTTTGCTGAGTTTTTATTCAATTTTAACCTCTTTGCTCGAAAACTCCCTTGGAAGTTTTAAAGAACATTATCTCCCTAGGGAGACAATGTCTTGCTTTACGTTGAGACTACGTGAAATGTAATTGGTCATTGTCGAGCAGGTGTGAAAAATACTTTGTTTTATGATGTGTTTTTTTTTTTAAACTAGAGATAAAGAACAAGGCTATATTAATACCCACTTGATTCAACGACTTCATCACACAAAACGCAAACATTCCTGTTTAACAGCGTACTTTTCAGGATACTTGCAACAGTACGAAGCAATGGATCGAGCAGTTGTCCCCTATAAAACTAAATCGTAAAATCTCGGGACATGCTTGAGAGATTTGCTACTCTTGCTGCTATTTGATTCGGCTATTGTCCTGTAGTGTACTAAAGGACAGTACATAAAAACGGGGTGTTCCCCTATAGTTCAAATATGGGAGTCTTCAAGTCTTGGATTTAAATTTGAATTTGTAGGCTGCATCATCCTAACTAATATTATAAATGCGAAAGTGAGTTTGTTTGTTTGTTTGTCATCTCGTCATTGTCATCGTCTCTTTCGAACTCGTTGTAAATTGCAAATTTCGGTCTTGCTCAAACATCGATTGACGTCACTACGTGCCCACGTGACCATTTTTGACTTGGAATGCTATACCTGGAGGAGTATATTATTATACCAAGTGTGCACCATGGCTTAACATCAAGCGAGATGGCGGCCAAACGCAAGCCTAAAATTAACTTAAAAAAAAAAAGGTTCTGTATTCTAGTATGTACCTCGCGCCAAATGGTTTGAGACAAAAGTTCATTGACCTGTCAATGTTTGTCCTATTTGACATTGTCACAGTGTAGCAATCCAGAAAGGAATTTCGTTAGGTTAAAAAATAAACATTAATAATATTATCCATGTAGAACAACTTGTTTCTACCTAAAGCACTGTTTTCCACCGCCCCTATTGTCCGTCGTCGCAACGAGTATAAACACTTTGGGTTCTAAAAGTTACATTGTATAGAATGCGGGAAATGTTAGCACTTAGACAAATTGAATTGGAAGGTAAAAGGTAAACGTTTCTAAAAGAGAAAGAGGTTGGAAAGAGCGTTCAATCAGAAGTTTTAAAGTTTGAGCTTTTAATTTGTCGCTTGCATAGCGGAGTTTTAAATTGGAATAGAAAGCTACTTGTAGCAGAAACTATAAACTTTACTGAAAGCATAGAGTTCTGTTACTACATAAGTTATTGACTGCTTTGGTGGCTCAGTTGGAAGTGAACCTGCCTTTTGAGCTTGGGGGCGTGGGTTCGATTCCCACCTAGGGCAAACATTTATGTGACGAACATTTTTGTTTTTTCTATGTCTGGGTGTTAAGGCGAGGCTTTCCCAGAACTTTAGGTATTTTACTCTACCTCAGGCCGCACTTTTTGGGAGCGCGACGTATTCATTCACGCGACACAAAAGTTGTGTGCGATGCGCCGCGCGCACGTCTTTCACCCGTCAGTCACGTTATGGTATCGAGTACCTAAACACCCATTTTTAGGAAATCGATAAAATAATCCGTCCGTCATTGTACTCATCCATTTTATGAACATTTTTTATTTGATGCCAAACAAAAAAAAATCTAAAAAATGCCGTTCAAGCCAATATAGGTACAACCAATCTCATGTCCACGAGTTGTTGTATTTTTGATGTGTGAGCAGTCGTGGCATTAGTTTCATTTTACCGGTAGTGTCATATTTCCATTTTATCACACTTCACACTCATAAATACAAAAGATTGCGATTGTGTGTGGAAGTTAGGTACTTACTCGTATTTCACTTATTCACACCTAAACGGCTAGACGGATGAGGATCACATTTGGAACGGAGTTAGCTTATGCCCTGGATTGACACATAGGCAGCTTGTTATCCTTATTAGGACAAATATTTATACAGGGTGTTGGAATGATTGTGTAACTACCGGTATTCATTAAATAATACAACATAGTAAATTTCATTATTTTTGGGTATATTGTATAACAATGGTAATAACAATTTTAATTACCTTACTTTACCATTAGGTGCGTACTAATAATATTGTATGGTTTGTTAAATGTTACAAAGTTAAAAAACTACACGATTCAGATATAATTTTGAACAATAATTATGAAAGAATCGAGTAAACTTATACCGGATATACAGGGTGTAAGGAGACCGTTCTCGAAGCCGAAACGCCGTTATTATACTATCTATACACAACCCGAAACCACTAACTATTAGCCATATAACTGTTATTTTAAACTTTTAGAAATTTGCAAACCAGCAATGTAACGCGTTTATATCGCGGGGGTCAATGGTCGGCGCCAGTACCTACCGAAAGTGCGACGACGCACCGCGCGGCGCGCGGTGTGCGACGCGTGATTCAAATCGGTAGAAGTTATTATCTACTAGGTAGGTAGGTAATAGGTAGGTTGAATTCAATCAATCGGTTTAAAATGCTTTACCTAATCGCAGATGTGTGAGATAGGGCTCAAACTCGCACTCCCGATCTTACAAAATCACTTACCTAGTCTGTGTTTTCATTCGCCTTCTGCGGTGCTATTCACAATCATTCGGAAACGTTTCCGATCGGATCCCACAAATTTCAAACTCAAATTGTTCGAATCTCAGTCTCCTTATATACATTTTGGAATAGGAAATCAAGTATCAATCCGATATGAAGAATTAATCACGTCTAAAAACTTATGAATATAGACTGAAATTCGAATAATTTAGGTTTACAATTTTTGAAATCCGAACGGAAACGCTTCCGAATGGTTGTGAATAGCCCTGCTGGGTCGGAAGTCGGATTTCGGAAGCGGTCCCGCAAATTAAGGTGCGTTTAGACTAATCACATTAGGTTACCTAATTGAAATCGTTGATAAAATGTGGAAGCAAGGTGTTACGTGCGGTGGCGCGGCGTGGCGATGAGCCCGGGTAACTGCCACACTACATTTTTTTGTGCCATAATTGGCAAACAAACTAACAGGTTGCCTGATGGTAAGTGTTCACCGTTGCCTAAGGATACCTTCAATACCAGGGACATCACATCACGCTTCTTACAGAGTAGTCTTATGTAGAGAAAATGCATTAGCATCTCTCACAATCTCGGGGGGAGTCGGGCAGTGTGTGGGACTCCAACACACCCTAGAGTTACACTCTGCGGTGTTCTGCTTTTGCCTTTTTAATGCAATAATTTAGAAGCTTGATTTTTACAGCTTCAAGATATTGTAGATCTGTTTAATACATGACAGTACGGAATCCTAAAAAGTTAGCTACATTTTTAGTAGGTAAAGAAATAAAATTTAAATTGTAAAGGTAAAGACAGTACATTTTAACTTGTGAAAACAGTGAAAACGCACCCTAAATGTGTTTATGTCTATTACGCACACAAGCGTGTGTCTATCGCGACCGACAAAGAAAGCCGCGCGCGCCGAAGGACAGTGCGATCTTTCGGCGCCGCCGGCCGGCGCGCGGCAGCAGCTTTGGCTTCGTAGGTACGAGTATAGCGCGAGCGAAAAGGTGAATGTACTGTGCGTGCGTGTCGTCGTGATTTTGGATCCGAGGCAATAAGATCACAATTCACAAGCCTACAAATTCATGTTATGAGAAAGTATTGAAGCTATGTCTTTTTAAATTTCAAAGTGAAACATTTTGTAAGTGACGGCGCAGGCGGACCTAGTTGGGTTGGGTTGGAAGTTGAGACCATTGGATTTTTAATCCGCAGGTCCCAAGGTTTGAATCATTTCGAAGTTAGTGCGTATTGTTGATTGCTGACAGCTGTAAACGCTGAAGAAAAACATTGTGCGAAAATGGGATGCCTGAGAGTTCTTTGTGAAGTTTACCAACGAACAACTCATTGGACCAGCGTTGTGGACACTTACGACTTGTGTGCCTTAAGCTTCTCACAATGAGAAGATGGCTCATATCTCATGGCCCATCTCCAGCCGTAGGACAGTTTGAACCGAACGTGATTTAGGCAATTACCGAAGAGAATGCAATAGCCACGTAGGTAGTTAGATCTGTACGAATAGCGGGAGGACGTCTCGTACCGCGCCGCCGCGGCCCACGCGCGCGCCGAGACAGCGGCGGGCGCGCGGCGGGGGGTGGGGGGCGTGGGCGGCGCGGCTCCTTGCGAGGTCGCGACCGCGCGCAGCCTTGTGCGGGCGTTCACCTCTAGCGTCAGCTGTTAGTCATTTGTATTAGATTGCCGTTAAGGTAAATTTTTTTTTTTGGTAATTAAACTAGCTCTTTAAAGCTTGTATAACTTGTGTCGATGTTAAAATATCAGATTTTATGTTTTAAAAAAAACCTTTTTTTCGCGTTTTTTTTAGTCGCTTTGTATTAGTAATCCTCACCACTATTCCCAGTTTTCGTTTTCGAGAGGGGTCCACTAACTCCCTGTATAGGTATACATACCCTGGGTACGAAGTGGCGGACATTCTGCTAGTACTAACAAAACATCCAATACAAAAATATACATTCACAATATTTACATTTATATATACAATTGAGCTATAGGTACGTAGTATTATTATTTGTTCTGTGATATAGTTGTAGAATCGATGGCAGCCTAGTTGGGAGTGGCAATTTTGCTCTGCTGGGTTCGAACCCAGCCGACGGCACGCACCAATTTGTTCATTGTGTGAACATATGTGCGTATTGTGTGTCATCTGCTACATAACTGGAGCCCGGTGTATGGCGACAGGCTTGCCCCCTGTCACATTTGGGACTGAATATCGTCCGGCGAAATGTGGGTGTTGTATTACACCTCTGCCAGCCCCCTCGGGGAAAAGCGTGACGATATGTATGCATGTCTATGTCTAGCCATAAGTTCTGTTACAAATGAAAATGCATTTATTTTTTTATACAGTAATGTAATGTTAATAAAAGTTATATTTACAAATGTATTGAAGTCTTAACAAAAATATAACTATTATTTTATTCAAAATTACCACATTTGACCTTGATAGAGGCCTTTAGTCGGTCTGGCCAAGAATCTATGGATTTACGGACTGTTTCCATGGGAAATTTAGCCACTGCTTGCTTCAAAGATTTCTTAAGTGACTCTATGTCGGCGTGTCGTTTAGAGCAGGCCATGCCCTCTAAACCTGACCATAATTTGTAGTCCAGGGGGTTTTGATCTGGGCTAGAGGAGGGCCAGTCTTCAGCCCTTATAAAGTCCGGAACATTGGCTTCCAGCCAGGCTTGGGTAGTTCGCGCCTTGTGACCATGTGCAGAGTCTAGTTGGAAACTCCACGGTAGATTTTTAAAAAGTGTATTGTTAAGGGGTTGTACAACACCATATAAGACGGTCTCTTGATACACTTTGGCAGAAGTTTTAACCCCCTTTTCACAAAAACTAAGCTTTGTGACGCCGTGATAGGATACCCCCCACCAAACCATGACTGACGCAGGATGATGACCACGCTGAGTGAAACAGGGTCAATGTCATCCACGTGCCTAAAACCAAATAAAAATAAATATTTATAAGTATGATGTCCAAAAGTTCAAAATATAAAAATTCTAAAAAACCGACCAAGTTCGAGTCGGACTCGCGCACGGAAGCTGTCGTTCAAGCTTGTTGATATGTATGTACATAATTATATAACAACTACATTATAAATAAATGAGCTTTCAAATGACACCTCAAACAACTGATTTGATGAGATAGAACTCGAGATATAAGCAATAATCTACAACGGTCGGCGGCCATCTTTGTGACGTATATACATAGCTTCGCCTGTCCCCGCTATCGCTTCTTACAACCGGCAGTTTCGAATTTCAAAGGCAACGACGAACACATCCATACCAGTCGTAGGTTTATAAAAGCCGTACTTACAAGATTTACCGAAATGCTCGATTTTCGCTAATCGTTAAAAACGAATAAACAACTTTACGAGTTTTCTTCAAAACAGCCAAAATCACGTTGCAGTACTAATCAGGCCTAGATGTGTTCAAATCATACGGCTATAACTCAAACGCTACCAAACACTCGTGTAGTACAGATTGTTCAGTCAAAAATGAAAGTATGAACGACGTCCCCTATCTCACCTAACACCCTATATAATTTACATACATACAGTACAGTCAAAACTTAGCGAAGATCCGCCACCTTGCATGTTACAAAAAGAAGGTAGGTACTTACGTTTCGTCAATTGCAATGTCATCAGAGTTTATTACATTCTCTTGAAGTACTCTTCTGCAAAAAAAAAACGAAGATAAGTATTCATGTAGGTAAGTATAACTACATAAATATCACTACTAATAAAATACCAATACCACTAGGCCGGGTATTTACTCGTTGTGCAGTTCAGATTGCTCAGTAAAAATGAAAGTATGAACGTCGTCCCGTATCTTACCTAACATCCTGTATAGTTAAAACTTAGCGAAGATCCGCCGCCCTGCATGTTACAAAAGGTAGGTAGGTACTTACGTTTCGTCAATTCCAATGTCATCGGAGTTTATTACATTTAGTTGTAGTACTCTTCTGAAAAAACAAACAAAACTGTAGATAGGTATTCGTGTAAGTAGGTATAACTATATAAATATAAATATCACTGAGGACGGGTATTTACTCGTTGTGCAGTTCAGATTGCTCAGTAAAAATGAAAGTATGAACGTCGTCCCGTATCTTACCTAACATCCTGTATAGTTAAAACTTAGCGAAAATCCGCCACCCTGCATGTTACAAAAGGTAGGTAGGTACTTACGTTTCGTCAATTCCAATGTCATCGGAGTTTATTACATTTAGTTGTAGTACTCTTCTGAAAAAAAAAACAAAACTGTAAGATAGGTATTCGTGTAAGTATAAATATAAATATCACTGGTATGCCACTAGGGCGGGTATTTACTCGTTGTGCAGTTTAGAATGCTCAGGAAAAATGAAAGTATGAACGTCGCTCCGTATCCGTATCTCACAAGTTGTCTGGGTGAAATAATAAATGGTGACCGACATAGTCAAAACTTCGCAGAACACCCGCCTCCCTGCGTGGTACAAAAGGTAGGTAGGTACTTACGTTTCGTCAATTCCAAAGTCACTGGAGTTTGTTACGTAGTAGTCTTCTGCAAAAAAAAACTGTAACTGTAGGTAGGTATAACTACATAAATATCACTAGTAGGTATACCACTAGGCCGGGTATTTACATCGTGAATACACGTAACGAGACAAAAAAGTATCTATGATGATGAGTATGATATTTGAAAACACTAAAACGAATATAAGTAGGTACTAATAGATTTGTTGATACATCATCTGACTACAAAAAGCAATGCAAGAAATGTCGATTCTAGTAAATAAAAACAATGATTACCAATTTAATCTAGTAGAAGTTTATCTACTTACCGACGTTTGCTCCTTGACTCGTACGATTTTCTAAAAGCCAGACTTGAGCATTTTTTTCGTTTATTATGTTTGTTACCCATTATGGCAAAACTAAATGCTTGGTTGGTGTTGGTGTGTGCGGCACTGCGGAGATCACAAAAATTTGGCACACGTCCGGCGTCGACGGGGTCTGCGGGCGGACTGGCGGTCACGCAAACGTGCCTTTTTACCATGAATTCGTGATAAAAAAATCATATAAAATTACCATGTTAACTTTTTAACATTTTTATTTATGATTCCATTTTTTTATTGCATTGTAATTCGTAAAAAAAAATAAAAAAGCAATATGATTTGTAAAAATTAAGTCGCAAATCGTGTTTAAAATACCAAATAGAGGTGACTTTGGATTTTTTTTCTATCGAGTGAAGTTATTCATTACATGTATCAGATTTATGATTCCACTTAAAAACATGCTTAAGAATAACATATATTTTTTTACACAGTAAAAACCATGGTTTATCTTAGAGGAAAGTTGATTCTTGCTAGACGTTTTCTGGCCAGGCTCGCCTTAATATGTATTTATAAAAATTTCAGTATGTATATCAGTCCCTGGCAGCCATAGCTTTGCTTTATTTGGGGTCAGGCGACCGTGTGTGGAAGTGTCCCGAATTTATTTATTTATTTATATAGAGAAGCTATCATAAAGAAAGGTCATAGTCCATTTTATTCAAAGTTTAAACCTAAGTTTGCAGCAGCACCGAAATAGTAATTAGTCGTCTAACCTCACAGTACAAACACGCTGCGCTAGAAAGCTTTTAAAGCGTAGGTTGTCATGAACAAAGGTTTGAAAGCGACTTGGGCGCTCGGAAGCTAGCAAGCAACTAGGTGAAGTGTGGCCGGATGGCTGCACTTGAACAAAATATAGTAGTGATACCATACAATACAAAAACTCTTTATTGTCAGCAATCCTAATCCTAACTAATATTATAAATGCGGAAGTGAGTTTGTTTGTCTGTTTGTAACGCTTTCACGTCCCAACTATTCAACCGATCGTCTTGACAATTTTCATACATGTTGTCTGGGGTACAGAAAAGGACATAGGGTATTTTTTATCCTAAAAAAATAATTAACCGTTCCTGTGGAACCGCGTGTGAAACCGCGGGGCGCTATACAATATTAATGTAATCTAACACTCAATAATATAGGCGCAATGGGCAGTCTTATCGCTAGTCAGTTTACGTATGTGTCTTACGGAGTCTTTTTCTATACAGGGTTATAGGTAACTCACCAAAAACCTCTTAAGGATTCATTGTACTCATCAAAATGAACCGGTTTTACTATGTGGCAAACTCTGAAATCGCGAAATAAAATCAGCTGTTAATACATTTTGTCTCAGGCCAATTAACTTTTTGTATGGAACAGCTGTTTTTTTTTTGCGATTTTGGGATTGGATTCATATTCATAGTTTGTTGTGAACGCTTAAAAGGTTTTAGGTTAGTTACCTATGACCCTGTATACGTAGTAATAGAACTCAATGACTGAAAGCTAACTTTTACAGCTCTACGTCAAAATTGACGTTTTTACGCAGCAAAGCGTCAAATTGTTAAAATAAAAGTTAAGTGCTGTTGACAATGCTTTTGAAATTGTAGAATCTCAGTATTACGAACATTGTATGTAGCTTTATTACGAAACTAGTTGCGCCCTGCGGTTTCACCCGCGATCCCACAGGAACCGTTTTATTTCGAGATAAAAAGTACCCTATGTCCTTTTCTGTACCCCAGACAACATGTATGCAAAATTTCAAGACGATTGGTTGAGTAGTTGAGACGTCTTTGTACTTCTTCACTCTAGTAAACTTCAAGGCTAGAGTGAATAAGTACCTTCTAGGTCGTCGTGCTCCATCTTAGACCACAACGGCGCTTAACATCAGGCGAGTTGGTGGTCAATCGCCGACCTATTCTACATAAAAAAAAAAAAAAAAAAAAACTTGTAAGCGTTACAAACAAACAAGCAACATTATATCGTCACGCCTTACCCCTGACGGGGCTGGCAGAGGTGTAATACAACACCCACACTTCTCCGAACGATATGTAATGTAATTTATTTTATTCTGTTTTGAATATTGTTGACATAGATGTTAGTGGATGTATCCGTTTTTATGTCAATAAACAATTTGAATTTGAATTTGAATATTAAGTCCAAAATGTGACAGGGGGCGAGCCTGTCGCAATAAACCGGGCTCCAGTCATGTAACAGATGACATACAATACGCACATATTTATGCTCACACAATGAACAAATTGGTGCGTGCCGTCGGCTGGGTTCAAATCCGCTCCCTCTGGCTTGAGAGGCGGGCCTTCTCGCAACTAGGCTGCTATTGCTTTTTAACAAACAAACGAACAAACTCACTTTCACATTAAAATATTAGTTAGGATAAATAAATAGGTACATTAAATTTACAAACCATTTCTTTTTACCTAAAACAATGTCTTTCAAGCAACTTTGGAATAACTATATAAAGAATACTCACTCAGGTACCGCAAAAAGAGTGATAGTCACACGAGCTACACCGCATAGTTCCATGGCTTGTCGGTTAAGACCGCCCGTTTATCAGAGCAATACTATGGTTTTAATTTGTACTCGACTTGTCACTAAAGACTGGCCTTTTAATCTTGATGTGTCAGGTGAGATCTGGTTACTTTCACTCTCATGACTTTTCAAACGAGAGAGACAAAGACCAGACAATATCTCAAATTGTAGGAATAGCCTTCCTGTTTAGCTCGCTAGTAGTGTGGGCCGGGCGAGATACGAGTAAAACCGTAGTTTTTAAAACCATGCTTTATGGCTCGTGCGTTCCTTAACCTAAGGTAACCACTGCATCCTGCCTAGCATCCTGCAAGTCATGCAGGATGGTGAATGATGTCGCATTCTGCATCGCGTCCGGGCATGATGCGTTTATCCTGCCTACCAGCAGCGCTTTCAAAAGTCCTTCCTAATCAGAACTGCCAAGGAGTGGAACGCACTTCCTACTTCGGTGGGGTACACCGAGCAATAGATACAACCTGGGTATATTCAAGACAAGAGTGAGACGGCACCTCATGGGCAAGCGTGCTCCATCTAAGACCGCATCGTCACTTTCCATCAGGTATGTTGTGGTCAAACGTGGGCCCATTCAATCATAAGAAAAAAAATATCATCCTGCTCGCAGATACCTACGTGCAGGTTGCAAGGCAGGATGGTGAACAATTACGTTAATATTCACATCAAAGACAAAAAGTCCTAAGAGGGAGAGAAAAGGGTGTATTCTAATGCTTTAAAAATTATCTCCGTCTCTCCTTGTTACATATTACAAAATCATGAGAGTGAGACCTGATCATGG
Organism: Peribatodes rhomboidaria; assembly: GCA_911728515.1. Lineage (NCBI taxonomy): Eukaryota > Metazoa > Arthropoda > Insecta > Lepidoptera > Geometridae > Peribatodes > Peribatodes rhomboidaria. Next base: position 7,512,512 of record OU452188.1, on the reverse strand, counting down.
ATCGCACTGGTCAACAAAAGTCTGGCAATCTTTTTCTTACCTTCACATCGAACATTACAGTCTCCTCCTGGTTTTCCGACTTTACACCATTGGCTTGGAATCTGAAAAATAAAGTTGCCAATAAAGTTGCCAGCCACTAAAGTTGCGTGGGCTAAACGAATGTGTAAAGGGTCACTAAAAATTTAAATTCCAAATAACACTACTTTTAAAAAGTTGACTCCGTTATTACAAATATTAAAATGGATTTATAAAGTAACTAAGATAAAATAAAAGTTAGTTTCTTAGTGCATTTATACATATTTCTATTTTTATGTATTTACAAATCAATTTTCTAATGCATAATTCGATGTTAGAGTAGTTGCAATCGGCAGATTAGCGCAGAACATAAACCTCTTTAATTTTCAGTAGTCGGTCCTGGGTTCGATTCCTGGCTGGACAGATAAATAAATAAATTCGGGACATTGTCACACACGGTCGCCTAACCCCAAAAACTATGCAAAGCTTGTACTGCGTCACGCCTTTCCCCCTAGGGGGCTGGCAGAGTTGTGATACAACACCCACACTTCGCCCGACGATATTCAGTCTCAAATGTGACAGGGGGCGAGCCTGTCGCCATACACCGGGCTCCAGTCATGTAGCAAATGACATACAATACGCACATATGTTCACACAATGAACGAATTGGTGCGTGCCGTCGCGCGTCAGCTGGGTTTGAACCCGCTCCCTCTGGTTTGAGAGGCGGGCCTTCTCCCAACTAGGCTGCCATCGCTTTAAAAGTAGTTTAAAACTAGTTATTCTTGTATTAAATAAGAATTGCCTAAGCTGGCATATACATGGTTAGATGTAACTTACCAAAAACCTCTTAAGGGTTCATTGTACTCATCGATATGAACTACTTTTACTATGGGGTGACTCTGAAATCGCGAAAAAAAAAATCAGCTGTTCCATACATTTTGTCTTAGGCCAATGAACTGTTTGTATGGAACAGCTGTTTTTTTTTTTTCGCGATTTCAGGATTGGCTTCATAGTAAAAGTTTTTCATATTAATGAGTACAATGAACCCTTAAGAGGTTTCTGGTGAGATACCTATAACCCTGTATATCTACCAGTGGTGCAGCTACCGGATAACTCCCTGACCTGATATAAGCCGTAGTATTTCTTTCCCCCCTTGGTCGTCAACGCACTGGTTTCTCTGTTGCTCACTTTCTCTGCTAGACAAACCCCTGCAATTAAACAAGAAAATATTATCAATTGGCTTATTGTAACATATTTTTAATAATATTACTAATTTTTAAAAGCTTATTCGAAGTCAAAGTCAAAGTGTTTTTATTAATTTTTTTATTACTTAATAGGCTTGCGTTTGGTCGCCAACATGCCTGATGATAAGCAGTGATGCGGCCTACAATGTAGCACGCTTGTCTAGAAGAAACCGATTCACTCGAGACTTGAAGACACCCAGATTATAAGTGTCAGGGGGCACACACTCTGGTAGAGTATTCCACACTCTAGCGGTCCGTATAAGAAATGAGGAACCAAAGCGTTTCGTGCGTGTTGTTGGTATGTCAACCAGAAAGCGATACCGCTTTTTTATTCATTCACACTTGTTCAATTAAACGGAAAAAAAACCTAACGTAGCTACAATACAATACAATATATCTTTATTGCACACCAAAAAGTACATGAAAAACTTAAAAACTAAAATACATTTTTCGGCAGTACAAGGGCGACCTTATCGCCTAAAGCGATTTCTTCCAGGTAACCTTTGGATGGACAAGAACTTACAGAAATACGAAAAGGGTAGGTGGTGTACATAAAACTAAATTAAAATTTAAAAGATAATATTAAGTAATATTAATAATAAGTACCTACTTAAATAAATAACCAAAAATAAATATAATATAAATATGAATAATTATAAATATTATAAATAAATATTATAAATAAATATAATAAAATATCAATACATATATATAAATTAGTATTATGCGTACCGAATTAGCAAAGAGCTAAATAATGGTTAAAAACGAGATTTTTAAAAATGGGCAGTGATTGGGCCTGTCTTATGCCAACAGGCAGCTCATTCCATAGCTTGACAGCTTGCACAGTAAACCCTTTACTATAAGATAGATTGATGTGGGATGATGTGTGGAGCTTAAGTTTAAGGTGACGAGAAGATCTCAAAGAACCGGAGTGCACTTGAATAAATTCAAAGCTAGCTGTGCGTTTTTAACGCAAAAACGCACAAATTGGCTTCTTTGGCGTGATCAAGAGTCACTCAAATTTCTGCCCTAAAGAGTAACTAAGTAAGTAATTGAAAGGTGTATCCATCGAATCATTATCCACCAATTAAGTATCTAAGTATACAAAATTAGTGAAAACTTTCCTAAAACCACAAAGCCTCAAATTGCGAGTAATAGAGTAATAGAGTGCTTTATTGGCCTTATAACAAAACTATTCAACACAATTACTACTTAACTATTAAACATACTTAACTATTAAACATATTCATAAATTCATCCAGTGAATAAAAAGGGCTGGACTCAAAGAACTGTTTAATTTTAAAATGTTGAGCGTGTAAATTACTAATGCTATGTGGCAGTTTATTGAACATGCAGATCTTGTTGCAGATGCCTTGTTTTTGTACTTTGGTCAATCTAATTAAGCGATTAATTTAAGACAATTCTAAAGACTCTTCGATAAGTGGTGTATCAATTAATTTACCTCTAGATAATGCCTAAGAAGCGCCATTCAATTTACAAGCACATCTCCATTTTAATTCCACTAAAATGCTTGTGATACTTAAATCTATTAGACTGATAAGAATAAACTGGGTTGTAGCGTATGAACAGTAGAGTGTCTTAAAAAAATATTTTCTTTTTAAAAAGTTAGGGAATAACCTTATTATTACAGTATATCAGGTCCTACTGCTGGGAAACTGACCTACCCTACATCGAGGGCGATTGAGTTGTTATCCACCACGCTGGCACAGTGCAGGTTGGTGGATGTCACAAGTCTTTTGAATTCTAGAACTATGTCCGTTTCCTCACGAAGTTTTTCCTTCACCGAGCTGGAGCCCGGTGGATGGCGACAGGCTCGCCCCTGTCACATTTGGGACTAAATATTGTCCGGCGAAGTGTGGGTGTTGTATTACACCTCTGCCAGCCCATTCGGGGGAAAGGCGTGACGATTTGTTTTAAGTTTTTCCTTTACCGTAAGAGCTTGTGTCATATTTAAATGCACATCGTTTTCTAGGAAAGAAAAGTTTGTACTGGTATGCACAACCAGGATCGAACTCACGATCTGCGGATCGGAAGGCACGGTGCATCCCACTCGGCCAACACGGTTCAAAATACGGCTAATAAACTACACTTTGTAATACAAAAGGAGATTTGATTCGTCTTCTCTTGCACCCGTGTGTTGCTGTCGGAAAATCGTCTAGAAAAGTCCACACACCAAAGTAGCCAGCAGCTGCCGACATCAAAACAGCAGCTATGTTTCTTGATGTCAGCCGCTCAATTTAAAAAAATATCAATTCGTAGACGTCAGGTGGGTGGGCCGGCAACTTCGGTGTGCAAACTTCTTAGGACTCTAAATAGGAGGAACTCTAAGAGGACGCCTTTCCCTCGAGGGAGCTAAAAAAGGTGTAATACAACACCCACACACTTGATTCGTGGGTGACGTCACAGCGGAAGCGGGTTCCAACGGAAGACCAGCGCTGGCTGCTAAACCCGGCATTATGCTGAGTTGGAACCGCTTTGTGGCAAAAAACATTGTTTTTATAGTTTTTAATTTTTATTGTTATTTTTCGTTTATATTTGTTTTTTTGTATACTTACTTGTTTTTGCTCACAAATAAAAATTGTCTATTGTCTACACATACCGGACGATATTCAAACCGAAATGTGACAGGGGATGAGCCTGTTGTCATACATCGGGCTCCAGCCATGTAGCAGATGACATAAGACACATATGTTCACACAACGAACAAATTAATGCGTGCCGTCGTCGCCTGGGTTAGAACCCGCTCCCTCTGGATGAGAAACGGGCTTTCTTCAACTAGGCTACCATCGCATTTTGGAAGTCGGTTCAAAAATAACTACCCAGGCTACTAAACGTTTTTGACTGCCTCGGTGGCCCAGTTAGTAGTGAACCTGCCTTCTGAGCGTGGGGGCGTGGGTTCGATTCCCACCTAGGGCAAACATTAATGTGATGAACATTTGTGTTTGTTCTATGTCTGGGTGTTAATATCTATTTAAGTATGTATTTAAAAATATCTAAGTATGTATATCAGTCTCTGGCAGCCATAGTACAAGCTTTGCTTAGTTTGGTGTAAGGCGACCGTGTGTGGAAGTGTCCCGAATTTATTTATTTAATTATTATTATTTAGCTAGGAAATTCTGCATCATAATGTTGAAGTGTCGTGTCCCAGTCGTTTATTTTAGTAAGCATTAATAATGCAAATATCTCCGTGCATGAATTAATCATCTCCTGTTTACTAAAATAATAATCTACCCTCAGTGATTAATTTGTGCTTGAGTTAATAATTCCGCTGAGTTTCGCTTCTGCCAGTTTATACTACGCAAACACAGACTACAGGATCGATTCATCGACTTCATACTATATAGACATCACACAATATTATAAAGCTGAAAGTTAGTGTGTATGTTTGTTACTTCTTCACGCTCACACAGATGGACGGAGTTTGATAAAACTTGGTATGAAGGGATATATACCCTGGACTAGTACCTAGACTATTTTTGAACAATACCGCGGTTAAAAAGTAAAAGTAGTTAACTAATATATTCGCAGAAAAAAAAAACAGTTAAGTATCTATTTAATTTGCTATCGGATTAAACCTTTAACAGCTCAATTTACAAAAAAAGGTAAATTTAAAATGTCAATGTTTCATTATGGAAACTGACGTGGTTTTCACACATCATGATTTATGAACCGGGAATTACTCACGTACGATTTTATAAATCATAATGTGTCAATGATTCGTTTTCTTTCTTACTAAAAAAAGACCTACCTACTTATCATATTTTTCCAATTAGACATGATGGAGCTTATCATACAGTTCTAAACGGCTATCTGCGATAACTCAATTTTATTCATATACTTCATTATTTGGAATTGCAGTTGGGATACTACATACATACGTTGATTAGTAAGCTCATATTGACGTGTCATTTGAAGATGTAGAATTTTGTAAGCACAATTTGTACAAATGTGTTGACTGCAAGTTCTTGTCGTCAGTTAGGATGTCTGTTGACTTCGACTCGGTGACTAAAATCAACAACTACTAGACTGGTGATTTTAAACCTGCATTCAATGCCAAGATTTAATGAAATGGAGATGGTTAAGCGGTCAAAGATCCTAAGGACAAAGGTGCAACTTCTCTAGCGTTTTACAGAAACACTGCGTCCTCATTAAGTCTTGCCTCGATTTACTTTCATAAGAGAATCGTTTTTTCCACCTTTGGGAATAGTTTTACCTTGCATTGTTTTTATTACTCTATTGCTGAGTTTCTTTTTGAGATTTCTTAGGTAAAGAGATTTTTAAACGGCTTTATTTAGCTTCGCTCGTGTGCGCGTTTATTTCTTGTTTCAAATTTTGGAACAGTTTTCATCTACTTCTACTGAACCGATTCTGACCAAACTCTGCACACACATCCTCGCACACATCGTTTGCACACATGACTGCCTCGGTGGCTCAGTTTGTGGTGAATCTGCCTTCTAAGCTTGGGGATGTGGGTTTGATTCCCACCTAGGGCAAACATTTATGCGATAGACATTTTTATTATGGAAACTGACGTGGTTTTCACACATTATGATTTAAAACACGGGAATTACTCACGTACGATTCAGTCGATCTTCAAGTCGGTCTTCATCAGTCAGTCAGTCAGTCAGGTATGTATATCAGTCTCTGGCAGCCATATATAGTACAAGCTTTGCTTAGTTTGGGATCAGGCGACCGTGTGTGGTGTCCCGAATGTATAATTATTTATAATACCTAGTTTCCGTGACAATACAACATTACAAGATTCAAATCGTATACATGTCTTAAAAGTTTTAAGTAGTAAAACTTTTTTTATGTAATCACAATAACATGTTATAAATGAGAAAGTGAGTTTGTTACGCTTTCGCGCCTTAACTGCACAACTGATCATCATGAAATTTTGCATACACGTTTCCAGGGGTACAGAAAAGGTACTTTTTATCCAGAAAAAATAACGGTTCCTGTAGGACTGTGAAACCGCTGGGCGTAGCCAGTTTATCTGTTAAACTGTCCTTTGTAATCAGGACATTAGTGCTAAAATATACATATATATAGACCAACGCTACAGTTCTAAACGTGATTAATCTTAGTAGCAGCGTCGTAACTACGGCAATGCCAAAGCAAAAGATGAAGACTTTAGAGGGGCTGAAAAATGGCCTGGGCCCGTACTGTGACACATCATTGCGATGATTTTAAGGTTCAGCCGCCGACGCTACACAACCAAGAACTCTATTGCGCGGTGATACGATTCATGGTCGCGTAGCACACGCTTCGCGACCACGAATCGTATCGCTTATATCGTCATAAGGCAGACCGCGCGGCGTCGGCGGCGGCGGCGGTTAGGCTGAGCCTGGATCATCACACGGTAACAGGCCCAGGGGCCTTACAATTCGAGATATTTTCCGGTCTTTGTCTCTCTCGTATGAAAAATCATAGGAGCGAAAGTGACCAGCTCTCATCTCACGCGTCAAGGATAGGGGTCCTGGATCAAGTTTTCTGTCATGCATGATAGTAGCGGTTAGAAAGTCATACCGACCATATAAAAGGGTAGTTACGGTACTTGGCAGTCTCTTTTAAATAAATCATTCATTCTACATTCAAAACCATTGTTTCCAATTTCCTTTCCATTTCCTTTTCATCTTAACAAATATTAATTGGACGAAGCTTAAGACTTCCTAAAACAAACAAACAAAAATCCAATCTAAACAAACAACTTCATTAGTCACCAAATCCAGTATCAATGTAATCACATAAACAAAGTGTAACATTCAATTTGATCGCGAATTCCGATCACGTTTACTGCAAAAAACTTTGCACACTATAAAGACAGTAGGGAGTTCCTGTTTGGAATTTCCAATCAAAGGATTAACCAATAAAAGATGCGAAGTAAGTATTGCAAGAAATGATAGCTCACAAAACTGTCTCGGAAGCCGGAAGATTGATCAAAGAGTTTGATTGTAATGTAACATTTGCTAGAACGTTACTAGAATGTTACAGCGTATAATAAATCTCATATTCAAGATTTATTTATTTCAGCAGGATGCAATTCGCTTCGCTTTTCTGCTCTTAGGTTTGACTTTGAAACCGACTTTGAAATTATTTAAGTCTTGTTTTTTAACCCCTGACGCAAAAGCGACGAGGTGTTATAAGTTTGACGTCTCTCTTTGTGTCTGTCTTTAGCATCGTTTTTTTTTTTTTTTTTTGTTTAAAAGATATATTAGTCGGGAGTGTTCTTAGCTATGTTTGATGAAAATCGGTGTTGAATTTTTTTTTTTTAATTATACTTGTTCACGCTTATGAAAATACGTGCCTGCTTAAATTGTTCTCTCGAAAAAAAAACTTTGAACTGACTTTTCCAAGTTAATTTTAAGCTGACAGTAAAAAATGTAAATGCCTAAGTATGCTCTACAAAACATTTCTTAGGTAACCAAAGGAGTTAAACATTAACCGTCTAACTACAAAAAAACACCGACCAAGTGCGACTCGGACTAGAGCACAAAAGGGTTCCGCACCATATTTTTTAAGAACGCCTAAAAAATCACGTTTGTTGAATAAGAGCCCCCTTAATATTTTACTCTGTTTTAGTATTTTTGTAAAAGCGGCTACAGAAATAATTAATCTGTGAAAATTTTAACTGTCTAATTATCACGGTTCATGAGATACAGCCTGGTGAGAGACGGACGAACAGACAGACGAGCGGACAGCGGAGTCTTAGTTATAAGGTACTCTTCAAAGACTCAAGTACGGAATCAAAAAAAAAAGATAAACATTCTGTCATGCAAAAAATATTTAACAGAGTTGTTTAAAAACAAATGTGTACCTATTACATATTAGTATATATGTATAATTTTTATCTGAAGTGTGCTTAAATATTTTGTGGTAACTCTGCATGCATTCGCCGTTTTTAATTTTTATTTAAATTATTCGCGAACGTTTGCATTCACACAGAGAATCTATACGATTATTATATTTTTAAATTTATATAAGCTAATTATAATTATATTTCTTGCCTGTTCTTCTGAGTGGTGGCTCTTTTTCCGAACAAGGCGGCGAACAAATTGAATAAAAACATTTTTACTTTGACTTGGTTACTATAGTAAATCAAAAAAACAAGGTCTAGCATTCAGCAAACACATAACGACTTCATCGCCATCCGCCTCTTTCGAACTTGTTGTAAATGACTTATTTCGGTCTTGCTTAAGCATCGATTGACGTCACTACGTGTTTCTGAATGCTACACCTGGCGGAGTATATTACTACATAGTATAAAACAAAGTCGCTTTCTCTTTCCCTATGTCCCTTTGTATGCTTATACTTTTAAAACTACGCAACGGATTTTGATGCGATTTTTTTTAATAGATAGAGTGATTCAAGAGGAAGGTTTATATAAATAATAACATCCATTAAATAGTGGAGAAATACTGTTATTTTTGAGGTTTCTAATGTGATGTCGTTAATTATTAATTTTGTTCCGCTTACATTGCAAACGCAGGCTGTACCCTACGAGATTTATCAAAATAATGTACTAATTATTTGTACACATTGAAAAGGTCTACAGAAAACTCCGCGATGGTATATGTCTATCTCTTATGGATATCCCACAATAACATTTTTCATTGCACCCGTGCGAAGCCGGGGCGGATCGCTAGTTACAGATAAAAGCGAATTGCCCATACTGCTTGTTCATCCTAACTTTGTTTTGGTCCAATCAAGAGATTTGTTCCCACGACGCTTATGAGGAAACGCTTTGTCTATTTGTTCTCGGGATTTTCTCAGAAACAATCGTGGCTTGGATAAAAAATGAAGTAGTGATTTGTGGTTATTTCTTTGTAGTTTTGATTGGAGATATCTTGTGTTGCGTCTGCTCATCAGGCTGATGATTGGTCGTGACTGGAGAATAGTAATGGGCTGACAGTACTGATTGGCTAGTAAGTTGGTTTTTCTCATTAAGCCTTTTTAGAGATAAAAAAAATCGAATTAGTACAGAGATTTCGGTTTTTTTTTCTGCCGCCAGAGTGTAGTAAGAAAGTGTGAAATTTAGAGACATGCGTTAAGCGACAAGGTTATTATGTGATATCTCGCCCGCACCAACGTCTCACGTCATACGAGCGAGCATGAGAGCACACGATGACAAGCACTTACTATAATGGGTAAGTCTAAAGAACTCTTGAAAGTATCCAAGAGCTCTGGGGTTTTTTTTTTCACGTCTGTAGGAGTGTACTCTATTCCGATTCCCTACACGTGGTCCCCGGGTAGTGCTAACCGGGTAACAAACTCTGGTGGGAGGCTTCGGCCGTGGCTAGTTTCCACCCACCGGACCAAGCCATGCCGTGAAATGGCCTAGTCTTGTTTCGGGATGTAGTCCGGTGTAACCGTTCTGAAGACGGGTCTGAGCAGTAGCGCCTCACTCAACTGCCGTATTTGTACTTCTTCACTCAACAAAATTTAAGGCTATAAGTGTGAATAAGTGCCTTATAGGTCGTCGTGCTCCATTTTAGACCACAACGACGCTTAACATCATTCTACATTAAAAAAAATATATATTTTTTAGTAATTTTAGTTAATTTTGTTTATATTTGGTGACGTTTTAGCGCTGGCAAAAAGTATGAGGTATTTCTAAAAACCCTCTTTCGCAGACAATTTTTTCAGTATTTATATGCGTGCTTCTTATGGGCGAGTAGTTTTATTAACGGTCATAGGATAAGATGGCGGTCATACATCTAGTAGAAGGAAGTTGTATTAATGGTTTCGGGATAAACATAAGATGACCTAAATCAAGCAGAAGGATAAAAAAGGCTAATCATGATGATGATTGTCAAACTTGATTAAAGTTTGTTTTCTTACAATTGTAATAAAACATGTAAAATTGATTTTCTTTTAGCTTTTTGGTCACAGTAATTTATAATTATTTAGGTACTTACCTACCTTTGTTGAAAATTTAATGAGTATCTATGATATCAATAATAATTTTCAATAGGTAAGCAGGCTGCCATTAGTGCCCATATTAACAAACGGATAATTTTGATAACTAAGTATTTGACATGAAATTTATCTCAAAATGGTTCAAATAATATTATTTTGTAGAGGTATTTGGACTGCTATTAACATACCCGAGTTAATACCAAAATGAATAATTTCATTTAAATTCAACATCGCGTGTAGGTATTACCTAAACTATTCGAACGCAGGCTTGGCATTAAATATGCAAATTATGATTAAATGTTCTAGAACCGATTTAACAATAGTTTAACAGACTGATTAGAGGTAGAATGTGTCAAAAAACTTCCGCGTATTCAAGTTAGTATGACTAGTGGCTCTGTCAGCTGTAGATGTCGCGGCTGACCTCTGTTTCCTCTACAGGTTGCATTTCTCAAACGATTCTCGTGAATTTTTATGAGTATATAGACGCTACGCTCGCTGACGTTGGCTCGGTAATAGATACTTGGCTATTATGAAATAATAACAGTTTTAGATCAGCAGATCTAAGATGGTAGCCATCAGGAGGTTAAAAGCGTATGTCGCAGTTTTTCTTAATTTAAACTGTGTAAGTGATGCTTGTTTGGTGCTCATACACTGTTTTTGTTTAGAATAGTATTGTTTTGGTTTTCTAAATTGTATTTACCTATATTTAACTTTTTGTGCGATGACAAACTACCTAATTTACTTAATACGATGTATTCTCCGGTAAGTGATGTAATAACCTTTAAAGGTCCCGCGACGCACTGAAATTTCCATACAAACGCGCTTGTCAAATTTCTTGGAAACCATTTGTCAGATTATGATGAGATTTAGCATGTACAATTAAATATACGAGTATGTACTATATCTCAACCCTTTTGTTTTTTTTTAAAAAACGTCTTCAAGAGAAAATAGGGCTATGAAAAATATCCGCATTTTTAAGTGGTCACTTTTGACTGATTTATACAAAGCTAATTTAAGGTAAAATTAGTACCTATCAAAAAAAAAAAATACTGGTCAGGTCTCAGAACTTCAAAAACTAAAAATGCATTTTAAATTCTAACTAATCTTTATTTAACAATAAAAAAAAACGTCGCAAGAAAAGGTCAGATTTCTATAGATTACGTTAACCTAAGCTTCCATTAAACATTGATTAACTGTTCTGTATAAACAAGCCCCTCCGAGTTCACGTGGGTTAAAACTGACGTTAAAGAATAATTACGGAAAACTATTGTTTGGAAAAAGAGGGCAATTCAGCTAAACATAAACAATATTTAACTACACAGTTGACATTGCGTTTTTCTTTAAAAAAACCGTTCAGGAACGGCTCAGTGTCACTAACATCTCACAAACGTGACAGCTTTAAAGGACAATAATTATATTTATTTATTTGTCCATTAACATTGTGTACACTAGAACATCATTAAAATCAATAAAACATTAATTTAAAAAAAAAACTAAATGTCACAATCATTATAAAAAGAAAACGGCATGCCTAAGACTGTAATATACAACGTGCTGGTTTTGGGTGTAGTAATACTGAAACGGCACATGCCGAGACTGATTTAGAATTAAACCTGCAAGGTCTCCTTGTCCTGAACACGATAGATTTTAAGTTATCACAACTTAAACTTTTACGTAAATTTGACCTGCAGCAACCCTAATAAGCTCACAAACAGCTGTTCGGTTGATGACCGGTCTTGCCGACAAAGACTACTAAGTGCGCAGAAAGAATATTATCTTTACCTACAAAACACAGAATGGAGTAAATGTCCCTTTTTTTTTAAGAACTATTTTAAACAGAAACAAAAGCAAGATATCTTTTAGATAGTTAAATGGTTACATACATATCTAGTCAACGACATGAATAAAGTGAACGTAAACTCGCCGAAAACGAAACGAAAACCCTGAGTTTAGCAGCCATATCATGATGGAGTTTAGAACAGGCTATTACCATTAAATGCATTAGCAAAATTTTGAGTCCGTGCTGTTCCCCGTTGAAGAGTCCCCTTGCCGGAAGTCATCCCTGGGTGTAGCAGCTGTGTCATGATGGCGTTGAGAACAGGCTATTACAATTAAATAGATTTACAAAATTTCGAGTCTGTGCTGTTCGCCGTTGAAGAGTTCCTCTACCCACCTCCTGACTCCATCATCTCCATCAGATCATCTCGGTGGCACCAGGTTGTTGCATAGTCACTCAACTTACATAAGTACATAAAACATTTAAGTTCAATCGGAAACCAAAGAGTAGGCATTTAACGTGAAAGATTTAATTAAGTACTGACAGACACCATAGGTACATGCGAAAATAAAATAAAAGCTCGTCAAAAGATAAATTGTGCATACTGCATAATAAAATTTATTCTTTGCCATTTCGCGAAAACATCAAAACATTTGTCGGCAAAAGACAAAGAGCTTACAGAGAGCCGCCAAAGCGTACCGCGGGACAATTGGCAACAAGCGGTGTTTTAAACAAAATAGGCAAGGAACTACCATGAGTTCGGTATTAAAGTGTATTTATGCAAGTTCGACAAAATTCTTCTCGTCACTTTTTGTCAAGCGAGAACGTGAGAAGACTATGTGTAAACATAATATGTCTGTCTCGATAATAAGAGACGAGTATACCCTTGGCGCGTTGCGCATGGAAGGCCAGCAAGACACTTGTTGTATTACGAGTTATTATTGTAATTTTAGTTTTTTTTAATTATCATGGCACACATTTTCCAACGCTCACATGCTTAGAAAACCGGATTCGTCACTTCGCTGTTAGCAAAATTCTTTATTTGGTTTAAGATTTTGACATTTCAAGCACGTTGTGAGTATTAAAAAGTTAAGCCGATTCCGATTTATCAGCCAATATGTCGATGATTGTCCGTTGTTTAACTTTGATGATCATTACGGTTTTCGGAACTCTTTAAACAGAGAGATTTGATTTTTAGAACCAAGACTTTTGATACTTTCCTCCGACGGTCGAAAATAAAACGAGAAAAGAGAAAAAATGAGAAAAGGTTTCGATACTATGTAAACTCATGGTTACCCCTACTAGCCGCAAGAAATAATTTAATAAAATTTTTAAAGTTTCGTCTAGTTGCTCTCTATCCATCCCGGTGTGCAGTCATAAAATTCCTTCTTTATTGTTTGATTGCGTAAATTATAATACGATGTCATATTCAAATGCTGAATATTACGAGATGATATTTTAATGTGTTGGTGCTGCGGTCGGAAACTGCCTTGCGGCGCGTGAGGTCTATCGTAAACGTTTTGTGGACGGAAGGTCGTCTCTGCAACAGTCGTTTGCCTCCTCGATCTCCGGACCTGACGCCTTTGGACTTTTTTCTGTGGGGTTTCGTCAAAAATGCCGTGTATGCCGTGCTATGCAATACCACGGAGGAAATGGTGGCGCGTATTACACCGGCATTCATCACGATTGCTCCCGAAATGCTCCGGAATGTCATGGCTTCAGTGTCTCGTCGAGTGGGGTTGTGCATTGAGAGGGGAGGACAGCACTTCGAACCTCTTCTGTGATCTGTGCGATAAGTGTGTTGTGTTGAGGTAGTTCTTGGATTGTTGTGAATGTTGTAAAACACGCAACTTCGTGTTACCTATGTGAAAAAGTGACCCCAAAAGAGCAGTAATCACAATGTTAACTCACGGACAAGGAAGGATAATAATTAGGTAAGATAAGAACCTACTACGTACATTTTTGTGTAGTACTAATATGTGGTTATTAGCAAAGTAATTAGTGAAACACTAGCGAAATACAAAAAAAAAACCTTAATACCTATCTAACATCTTATAAATCTACCTACTTCCACTGCAACGTAAACAATAAACATTGTTTCTTAGCGAATTAAGTTTAAGCCGTGTGCGCCGCCGTCGGCGGCGGGGCGCGGGCTGAAGAACGGGGAAGACGATCGCATGCGTGTTGAGTGTTGTTTGACAAACGCCGCGGTCAGCGATCGCTTTATGGGCTGTCCAAAATAATTGTAAAAAATAGTTTTTTAAACTTAGTATGGAACAATAAAGGTTTGATTTGGATTTTGTTATTCTGGCAAATGATTCAAAATGTCATACAGATACACACCTTTGAATATTACAACACCTCAAACCAGCACGTTGTATACATGGCGAAAAAATATTATTAATAAAAATATATAAATAATAAAATTTATTTTAAATAAAATAGTGAAACATTACAAAATAGCCAAGTCAAGTCAACGGTAATAATAATAAATAAAATGTCAAACAATATCACATACCCCCATTCTACCCCATACCGTTAGTGATACTGAACCGTTTCCTATCCGGTTTTTTAAGGCTAACGCAACGTCAACGGTTCAGTAAGACGCAAAACATACTGCACCGGACACCGTGCGGTGTGCGGTGATGCAGAAATTAAGTTTGACTGTAAAATCTTGATTTGTAAACAAAAACCGCAGGGTATAACACACTGACACCGCATCTCCGTGCGGAGAATCGCTGTGCGAATATCCGTCCGCACACCGCAGTGGAATGCAGCAGCAGTGTGATATCCGTCTTAAGAGTCCGGCGACCTAACTAACTTCGACTTAGACTAACTTCGCATTGGCTTAAGGTATTCTATAGCCATTTCGTCTAGAAGAAGAAGACGAGCGAAGAGAGCGAGTCATACTGCCGAGCCTTTAAAGTTACCTACACAGTGACAAAGTGCAATTTCATTTTTTTTTATAACTTTTGCACTTCTGTAATCATTCTTAAATAACTAAGAATTTCCGTTGTATTATGGATTCATTTAACAGCTAATGATGTAGACAACCTCCCTATGTAATGAAATTTTTGATTTGCTTTATCTAACTATTGAATAAAGCAGACAAAAGTGACCCCTTGAAAATGTGGATATTTTTCATAGCTCTATTATCGCTTGAGAACGTTTTTAAAAAAAACCAAGAACATAGGGGCGGAGACATTGTTCATTTAATTGTACATGCTACATTTTATTATAATCTGACAAATGGTTTTCAAGAAATTTGAGTAGCGCGTTTGTATGGAAATTTCAGAGCGTCGCTGCCCTCTTAAGCATCAGCTATGGTATAGCTGAATTACCCCCTAGAAGTTTTAGTATTTTTTTGAAGTAAAACTTGTAAGGAGATTTATTGCTGCTAATTAGACTAAATAAATGCAAAGTGTGCTCTCCAGTGCCCTAGTTTTTAACTAAATGAAAAGAGTCGCAGTGGGGACATGGATTCTTTTGAATAATTTATACTAGCACCTACTTATGAATTACTTTTGAATCATAGAATTAGGCCATGTTTTTGTTGGGGCAAACATTACAATATCTACTCTTATAGTAATAAAAAAGTATGTAAAAGCAAGCAAGCGATGGCAGCTTAGTTGGGAGAAGGCCCGCCTCTCAAGCCAGAGGGAGCGGGTTCGCACCCAGCCGACGGCACACACCAATTTGTTCATTGTGTGAACATAATTATGTGCGTATTGTATGTCATCTGCTACATGACTGGAGCCCCGTGTATGGCGACAGGCTCGCCCCCTGTCACATTTTGGGACTGAATATCGTCCGGCGAAATGTGGGTGTTGTATTACACCTCTGCCAGCTCCCTCGGGGGAAAGGCGTGACGATATGTTTATGTATGAAAAAGCAAGAGTAACTGAATTTACATCAATTTGCGTGTATGTTTGTTAGCTGACTTTGAAACGGCTGAATTGGATTGGATGAAATTTGATGTAGGCCAAAATTTTAAAAAATATAATGTAAGCTAAATTAAAAAATAAAACGTACCTACAGTATGATATATTATTAGATAATATATTTTTGATGAACGGAGGTATAATTTTTGATAAACGAAAATCCTATCTCCGCTATTTTGCAATAGGAGACAAACATCCGTACAGAATTCGGACATACGAAAATCTCTTCCATTTTCAGAAAAATCCAAAAAATGACTAAGTAACTGGCTAACTGACTAACTAGCTAAAATACATTTTGAATAATTATATGTTATGTAAATATGTAAATAGTTTATGTAGGTGTATAGATATAATACTCGATGTTTTGTTGTTTCTTTCTATCAATCTAATGTTTATTTTAGTTACTTTTGCACACCCTGTCCCATACTCATTTGTCGTATCCTCTCCATCCTAAGGTTGCCTGGAAGAGATCGCTTTTAGTGATAAGGCCGCCAGTTGTTACACTATTTATTAAGTTTTATCATTATTTTTCTGTTGTTGTTTTGTTATCTGTGGTGTGAACAATAAAGAGTTTATCTATCTATCTATCTATGTTTAATTATAACAATTTTACGAGATTTGGTAGACTATCTTCCATAGAGGCCGTACACGTAGTCTGCAGCTCATTGAACCACTCGTACCTAGATGCCCAGTTCCCGTAGTATAGCACGTAGAACAACTAGACATAACCATAGTACACAAGATACATTTTTTATTTCCAACTTTAAGTACATCCCAAGATTTTTGATAAAAATCGTCGTGTTTCGGGATGTGGTCCGGTGTAACCGTTCCGAAGACGGGTCTGAGCAGTAGCGCACTTGTAGCGCCTCACTCAACTGCCGTCTTTGTACTTCTTCACTCTACTAAACTTCAAGGCTAGAGTGAATAAGTACCTTGTAGGTCGTCGTGCTCCATCTTAGACCACAACGTCGCTTAACATCAGGTGAGTTGGTGGTCAAACGCCGACCTGTTCTACATTAAAAAAAAATATCTCGGTCCCCGGATTCCGTGGAGTGTAATAAAAAAAAGTACATCCCAAACAAATGCTTGATGTCAAATTTACCAAAACCGTCTATAACACTGATAAAAAATCCAATTCAGTTGTTTATAAATTCTAAGATTCGCTACTAACAAAAAATATAGGTAGCTATTAATTTTATAAATAGCTTACTACTCACACTGTCCGAGCAAATGGTCGTTCGGCAGTCCTGCTCTTAGCAGCTCACGAACTAGCTTACATCTCGTATCAAACCTTTTACTTTCAATTAATAAAATGATATTAAAAATAAATAAAATAACAACACGTGCAACCCACATAATGATTATCAACGCTGTGGGCAAACATGCGCAGGAGTCGTTCTGTTCACCTTTATGTCAAATCTAAAATGGTAATTCGTGTTTCGGAGAGATAAGGTTGGTTTTTCCGTACCCGTTTTTTGAATGGACTTTAGCTCGGAAATGTCAATGCCAATGATAACAGTAGGCGGTGTTTTGTTTTGTTTTGGTGATAGTGGCGCTTGTTTGTTGATAGAGTGGTCGGTGAGCAAATAGGGAACTAAATATTTTTGAACAGGTGGCTCATTAGTACTTCCCTAAGTCTACATACGCACTTAAAAAAAATGTTAAGTATTATTTTTTTAATTTGTTTAATTTATGTAATCTCCAAAACAATAATTGGTTAGATTTTAAAAAAAACTTCAACTAGGTAATATCTTTTAAAAAAAAATCATAAAAATGCTTATGCTTACAAAGTTTAACTTAACAAATATCAATTACTCGTCCATTTTAATGTTTAACTTTACTGAAGAATTGTCAAAATAATTGGTTAAAAAAATATCACGAAGTTAAGTTTTAGTGAACCTTGATCTTAATGTATCGATGGGAGTACCATATAATAATATATAAGTTATAATACATATATATAAGTGAATAGGTATCTCCTAGGCAAGCGTTTTACACCTTCGATCACGTCGACGCTTCCCATCAGGCGAGTCAGTGGTCAATCGCATGCGTAGTCTGTTTATAAAAAAATATATATACCTATTACGATATATATTATTTTATTGTAAAGAGTTAATAATATATAATACAAAACAGAACAGTTTTGACAAAGATTGATCATTATATTCAATTATCATAAATCCGGCAGTAATCATAAATGTTCCAAGACAAACGCAATTAAACTTAATCATTCAAGTAAAAATGTAAATTATACGATGATAATGACCATGATAAGAAGTGATACGAAGAAATAGCTTCAGTGTCGTAATTATCTATATTTGATGCAATTAGATATCTAATTTCTAACTAAAGAAGTTGTGAACAGATTCTATTTTTATGCTACTTCCATACCTTATCTGCTATGATTGCTTTCTTATTCTAGCAAGAGAAGTAATTTGCTTATCTAATTAATTATTTTGATGTTCCATCTTTAATCTTTGTTTTAGATGGTTAAAAAAATATTTACTAGTAAATATATTATCAGCTAGCAGTTACCCGCGACTTCGTTCGCGTTTATTCAGAAAATAGAGTCCAATCTCCATCAAGATCCGTTCAACCGTTGAGCAGTGAAAAGCCTTCAAACAGACAGACAGAGAGAGTTACTCCATTGAAAGGCGTGCTAAACGGCTCATCAGCAGCTCTAAAGCTTGGATTCGACCAACCGCACCGGCTAGAGGTGGCCAGTGTATCGGTATTTTACGCTACGGCGAGTGCGTACAAGAACTGCACGACCTAATCCAGCCATCGCCGTTCTTATACAATTGCACCAGGCGCACCAATCAGAGACACCCGCTCACGCAAGGTGGAAATTCCGTCTAAGCGCACTAAGCGTTAAATCCACTTTTCTTTTAAGAACTGCAGAGGTGTGGAAATCCTTGCCGGCGTCTATTTTTTCCGCCAAAAACAATCCTGGGATGTTCAAGAGAAATGTGACGTTTGTCTCCTCGACAAACGGGTTATACCTTCGATCACGTCATCGCCTCCCATCAGGTGAGTCTGTGGTCATACTTATGCCTAGTCCGCTGTAAAAAAAAAGGTTATTTTCGATTTTATAAATTAGTATGTAATATGGATAATTCTAAGCATGGGACATCCACCAATCCGCATTAAGTATCCAGCGTGGTGGATAATGTCACAATCACCCTCGATGTAGGATAGGTCGATATCCCTGCAGACGGGATGATATTATGTAATGATGAGCATAGGAATTTAATTCTTCATTCAATTAAAAAAAATCAAGTATAAACTAAAATTTGACTGCCTCGGTAGCTCAGTTAGGTAGTGAACCTGTGAGCTAGAGAGTGTGGGTTCGATTCCCACCTAGGGCAAATATTCATATGATGAACATTTGTGTTTGTTCTATATCTGGGTGTTAATATCTATTTAAGTATGTATTTAAAAAATATAAATGTATGTATATCAGTCTCTGGCCGCCATAGCACCAGCTTTGCTTAGTTTGGGGTCAGACGACCGTGTGTGCAAAGTGTCCCGAATATTATTATTTATTATTATAAGTCGCCGAGTTCTCTTATTACGTCACTTCTAGTATTTATTTCTTACTAGCTGCGCCCCGCGGTTTCACCCGCGGTTAAAAAGTATCCTAATTATGTACTATAACTTAGCTCTGAGTCAAATTTAGTCCAGATCTGTACTGGCGTGAAAGACTAACAAACATCCATCCATCCATTCTTACAAACTTTTGCGTTTATAATATTAGTAGGAAGTATTGACGTTTTTAAATGTAAATTTAAAGCCTGTTATTTTAGTTTCGTTTAACTAAATTTTCCATTACGTCTAATATTTTTATTTGTAGCCAAATAATTGGAGCGGGAGGAACAAAGTGCCACACGCAATAAGCAGCTATTAATTGTTAAATAACTAGTGACGCCCAAGACTTGGTAAGTACCAGGGCGTTACCGTTCAGCCTTTAGCCTCGCAAGGCTGAGGCTTGGCCTATGAAACTGAGCGACGTTAGCCAGCAAAGCATCTATGCTTCAGTCTCGGCAAAATGCTTTCGTATGTCCGGCGTCTGCCCGACGTCTGGTCTGATTTTTTTTACCCGACTGCGCAAGACGGAGGGTTGTGTTTTTCGGGTGTATGTATGTATGAGGTTTCTTTGGCACGCCCTACAGTCTTAACAGATTCATGGATTTGGATATGTGAGGTGTCATAGTTGGAATAGTGGAAGTTACTTAGGGTACACATTTTGTAGCCGGGTTTTTGTTTGTCTATTATTTTCTATATAATTATATGTATTTACTCGTTATTATATATGCCAAAATATTAAATTAAATACAAAACAATACAATACAATGTAGTTTAGTCACTCAAATTTCACTTCCCATCCCGAACGCCTCTTCCGAAAGTGCCCATTAAGCTGGCGGCATTTCCCCGCTATATATCTAATAATTATATAATGATATACAACTGTGTTTTGCTGAACAAAGTCTCCGACTTATGTCAGTGGAACAAAAGCTGAAAAAAAGTACGCAAAAAAAATACGTCTACATCCAGCACCTTGTGGATATAGTAGAGCAATGAGGAAAATGGAAAGATTGGGCAAGTTACGCAACTGAGAGTATTTATAAGTATTAAAATATAAGTACTGCAGTTACTTACAACTTCCCAAAAATGTCCTTTCAACCAATTTCGACTTCTGCAGTTCAACAGCCAGTTTACATCTTGTAAACTTTTTACACTCACACAAGCACAGCACCGAGAGCAACAGTAACACAAACACGTTCATTATGTATTTATACAGTGAACTGGTTTATTGTTTAATAGTGAGATGTATCTGATAATAAGTACGAATGTTTGCGGAAAACTTGTCTCAGTTACTAGCGTGCGATTGTAAATATGATATTGAAACGTGCGCGTGGGCTATTAAGGTATCTTTATTATGGTTGATATATATACATAAGCACATACCTACTTGAGATATCTGATATAACATAAGTGTCCAAAGCGATAAGTCGAGTTATTTGCAATCGCATTCTCAAAGAAAACTCGCAACAGTTTTATTAGAGAGATTCCAATATTTAGTATAACGTCAGGTACGCCTGAAAGTTATAAAATAGCAGTAATGTATAGCAGTTTTTACATTTTAACAGCATTTTTTACAATTGTTTTAATTATGTTGATCACTAAAGGTTAAAGAGCTAGCAGATATTTTATCGCGGGTTTTACGTAACTCCGTTTTACGTCTGGGTTTTTATTATGTTTTAATTTTTATAACAAAAACTAGCTACTCCCCGCAGTCCTACAGGAACCGTTTATTTTTTCAAAAAGTACCCTATATCCTTTTCTGTACCCCAGACAATATGTAAGCAAAATTTCAAGACGATTGGTTGAGACGTGAAAGTTACAAACAAACGAACAAACTCATTTTCGCATTTATAATATTAGTTAGGATACAACTTATTGTTTTGCATTTCCGTAGAATTTGTAGAGGTAGGTATACTCCACTAGCAGAGCACGAATAAACTATGGAGCGACCTTGAAATTGAGAAAAAAGCCAGCTTTTCCATACAATACATACATGTCGACGATCAACGATTCACCCGACTGCGCAAGAAGGAGGGTTACGTTTTTCGAGTGTATGTATGTATATATGTATGAGGTTTCTTTAATACGCCCTACAGCCTCAACAGCTTAATGGATTTCAACATGTGAGGTGTCATTTAAATCGTCTTGATAGTGGAAGTGACATAGGGTACAATATTTTGCAGACGGCTTTTTTGTTTTTCTTTTAGTAATGTTACTTGTTGTTTTGTTTTTTGTACATATGACGGCGCGCCGTCATGCTCACATCAAGAGTGGCTTGACGCTTTGATTGATGGTCAATGCCACTCTAGCGGAGCGTCGTGTCCATGGAAGCGAGGCAGCCATCTTGACTTTTTCACTTTTGGACGGGACGGCGGCGCCAGCGCACCAAGTCTGCGACGAATCGCTTTGAATCTTTTTAATCTGGACGTATTTTGCTGTGATTGTGCTTAATTATAAATGATAAATGAATAAATAAATAAATGAATTCGGGACATTGTCACACACGGTCGCCTGACCCCAAACTAAGCAAAGCTTGTACTATGGCTGCCAGAGACTGATATACATACTTAGATATTTTTAAATACATACTCAAATAGATAATAACACCCAGACATAGAACAAACACAAATGTTCACCACATAAATGTTTGCCCTAGGTGGGAATCGAACCCACGGCCCCAAGCTCAGAAGGCAGATTCACTACCAACTGAGCCACCGAGACAGTCAAGAATTAAGAAATTAATTCGAGGCAATTAAGAAGAGAAGATAATTATTTAGTTGTTTAAAGTCTGATTTTGTCAAAAGAAGAGAGAATATAAATTATTTGGTTTTCGAACGAACTATTTTATTCAACGCCTCATGTCCACGCCTGAGACTAATACTGATGATGGGCCTTCTGATCCGTCACATATTAAATATAGTTTCGTTATAGCCTTGTATAGCAACTAATATTCATAAATGAATCTCAGCAAAGCTACTTGGGGGTTAGGGGCAAGGAAGAATGCCAAATTCGACGGAAAGTCTAACAAAGTTGCTTAGGGGTGTCAAAGCTACATTCATCAGCTTTTCAAGGTTGTTAAATAAAGTTCTGTTAAGAGCGTTTAACCGGCGTTATTGCTATCTCGCTCGCACAACGTTTTTGATTTTTGAAAATAAATAATGGCTGAGCTGGCAATTGAAAAATGTTGTCTGATAACTTTGGTTTATAATGTAACGGTTATTTTAAACTAATTTTAGTTTTCATACCTTTTTCTTAGGCGGAGAAAAAGATCATCAATTTTCGTTGTGTTATCAATGTTCGATCTCTCCGTTCAATTGATAGGTATACCGGGTGTAAGGAGACCGTTCTCGAAAACGAAAACTGGGAATAGTGGTGGGGATTACTAATACAAACGACGACGCTAGAGGTGAACGCCCGCACACAGCTGCGCGCGGTCGCGACCTAGGTGCCGCGCCGCCCGCGCCCTCCGCTGTCTCGGCGCGCGCGCGGCCCGCGGCGGCGCGTCGTCGCACTTTCCGTAGGTACTGGCGCCGACCATTGACCCCCGCGATATAAACGCGTTACATTGCTGGTTTGCAAATTTCTAAAAGTTTAAAATAACAGTTATATGGCTAATAGTTAGTGGTTTCGGGTTGTGTATAGATAGTATAATAACGGCGTTTCGGCTTCGAGAACGGTCTCCTTACACCCGGTATGTAGAAACTAAAATTAGTTTAAAATGACCGTTATATTATAAACTAAATAGTTATCACGCAAAATATTTCAATTGCCAACTCAGCCATTATTTATTTTAAAAAACGTTGAATTGTGCGAGCGAGATAGCAATAACGCCGGTTAAATGCTCTAAAAATTAGAGGCGTTTTAAAAGACTGCAAGAGTTTGGCTTAATAGAGCAACCCAAAATTAACATCGTATTACTTTTAATAAGAACTTAGTAAGTAGAAAAACATTTAACAAACATAATCTTATTACGAGTATCATCATGCCTTTTGACTTTTGACCCACATTTTACCGCACGATTAAAATTTTTGAAAGTAACATTATCGACCGAGCGAGCATTAGCGAGCGAAGCATCTCTGCTTCAGCTTCGACAAAAAATGATTTCGTATGTCCGAATTCAGTACGGATCTTTCTCTTCTATTTGGAAAATGGCGGAGATGTGATTGTTTTATCCAAAACAAATCATATTTCCGTCATTTTGAATAAGTTTCGGATCAAGTTTAGTCAAGTTTCGACCTTTTGGTTTCCACGTTACGGGCCCTGAGCCTAGTGTGGCGCCGCAGGTATATCTGGGAATTTTCTTGTTATTTTCAGGATTTTTTATTTTATGTATAAACTGTGAAAATGTAAATAATTCGTAATAAATTATAATTGGAAATAAATTATCTTATCTTATCTTATCTTATCTTATCTTATCTTATCTTATCTTATCTTATCTTATCTTATCTTATCTTATCTTATCTTATCTTATCTTATCTTATCTTATCTTATCTTATCTTATCTTATCTTATCTTATCTTATCTTATCTTATCTTATCTTATCTTATCTTATCTTATCTTATCTTATCTTATCTTATCTTATCTTATCTTATCTTATCTTATCTTATCTTATCTTATCTTATCTTATCTTATCTTATCTTATCTTATCTTATCTTATCTTATCTTATCTTATCTTATCTTATCTTATCTTATCTTATCTTATCTTATCTTATCTTATCTTATCTTATCTTATCTTATCTTATCTTATCTTATCTTATCTTATCTTATCTTATCTTATCTTATCTTATCTTATCTTATCTTATCTTATCTTATCTTATCTTATCTTATCTTATCTTATCTTATCTTATCTTATCTTATCTTATCTTATCTTATCTTATCTTATCTTATCTTATCTTATCTTATCTTATCTTATCTTATCTTATCTTATCTTATCTTATCTTATCTTATCTTATCTTATCTTATCTTATCTTATCTTATCTTATCTTATCTTATCTTATCTTATCTTATCTTATCTTATCTTATCTTATCTTATCTTATCTTATCTTATCTTATCTTATCTTATCTTATCTTATCTTATCTTATCTTATCTTATCTTATCTTATCTTATCTTATCTTATCTTATCTTATCTTATCTTATCTTATCTTATCTTATCTTATCTTATCTTATCTTATCTTATCTTATCTTATCTTATCTTATCTTATCTTATCTTATCTTATCTTATCTTATCTTATCTTATCTTATCTTATCTTATCTTATCTTATCTTATCTTATCTTATCTTATCTTATCTTATCTTATCTTATCTTATCTTATCTTATCTTATCTTATCTTATCTTATCTTATCTTATCTTATCTTATCTTATCTTATCTTATCTTATCTTATCTTATCTTATCTTATCTTATCTTATCTTATCTTATCTTATCTTACAACCTCAACAAAAAAAAACTATGTGATTATCGAACCTATACTTACAAAATTTTATGAGAACCGGTAAGAAATGCAACCTGTAGAGGAAGACAAGCGTCGGCCGCGAGATCTACAGCTCACAGAGCCACTAGTAATAAACATATTCTATTTCTATTCTACTCTACTCTACTCTACTCTACTCTACTCTACTCTGTTCTGCTCTGCTCTGCTCTGCTCTGCTCTGCTCTGCTCTGCTCTGCTCTATTCTTTTTTATTCTATTCTATACATAGCACAAGTATTACCAAAAGTACTATACACGAACCCTTTTAGCAATAAACGATATAATACCCTCGGAATAGTTACACAGTCTTTTGTCTTTATATATCCAGTTAAAAAAAAAAAGACAGACCGCTGTAAAAGTATTCTTTTTTTTTTACAACTGACTAGGCATGCGTTTGACCACTGACTCGTCTGATGGGAAGCATCGACGTGATCGTAGGTGTATCACGCTTGCCCAGTAGATACCTAATCACTTGAACACCCCCGGATTGTATTTAAGAGTCCCGCGACCCTCTGAAATTTCCATACAAAAGCGCTTGTCAATTTTCTTGGAAACCATTTGTCAGATTATGATGAAATTTAGCATGTATAATTAAATGAACTATATCTCCGCCCCTATGTTTTTGGTTTTTTTACAAAACGTCATCAAGAGAAAATAGAGCTATGAAAAATATCCACATTTTTAGGGGTCACTTTTGACTGATTTACAATACAATACAATACAATACAATACATCTTTATTGCACACCAAAAATACAAAGTAAAACAAACATAAAGAAAATATTAAACAATAAAATATCATTCGGCAGTACAAGGGCGGCCTTATCGCCTAAAGCGATTTATTTAATAGACAGACAAAACAAATCAAAAATCCCTTTAGCTTTTCTACATCATTAGCTTTTAAATAAATTCATAATACAAGGAAAATTCTTAGTTATTTAAGAATGATTACAGAAGTGCAAAGTCATAAAAAAAACTGATATTGTACTTTGTCACTCTATAGGTACTTAGACGCTCGTCAGTATTATTACTCGCTCTCTTCGCTCGTAGTCTTCTTATAGACGAAATGGCTATAGAATACCTTAAGGCAATGCGAAGTTAGTCTAAAGTGGTCGCCGGACTCTTAAGTGGAAAGACAGACGTAAGGCAATGCGCGTTTTATCCTGAAAAATCACTACTATTGTGTAATATTTTTATTTTGGGTATATATTTATTTTGTGAAATATGGAATCTACGTAAAGTTTTCTGCAGTGCCAACCCTAGCTATATTCTGCTCGCAAGCCAGAGAGATAACTTTTAAGCCTTAGCCAGTCGATGGTTGAAGCAGGGTTGCCAGCTGATCTGCTTCGCTTACCGCTTGATTTATTGAGTGGCTCTCAAACTAAAGTTTGTTTTGTTGATATTGTACTACATTTTAGAGTGTTTGGTTTAAATATTTTAGTTACGTTTTTCAGTACGTTCTTTCTTTATTTTTTTAAATCCTACTAATATTATAAGCGCGAAAGTTTGTATGTATGGATGGATGGATGGATGAATGGATGGATGGATGGATGTTTGTTACTCTTTCACGCCAGAACGGCTAAACAGATCTGGATGAAATTTGGTACAGAGATAGATTATAGTCTAGAATAACACATAGGATACTTTTTAACCGCGGGTGAAACCGCGAGGCGCAGCTAGTATTCAATAAGTGTAATTGTAAATGTAATAGTAATTGTAAATGTAATTGCAAAAGTAATTGTAAATGTAATTGTTTTTGTAAATTAAATTGTAAGTGTAATTGTTATATAAATAAATTAATATTCCGTACATTTTTGCACAGACTGTCATCTGACCCCAAATTACGCAAAGCTTGTACAATGGCTGTCAATTGTCTTAAACTGATAAACATACACAATTTATATTTGTTTGAATACACACTTATATAGATGTTACCACCTATACACAAAACAAACACAAATGTTAATTGCATGAGTGTTTGCCCTAGGTGGGAACCGAACCCACGCCCCAAAGCGCAGCGGTTCTATTCACAATCATTCGGAAACGTTTCCTATCGGACCCCAGAAATTTTCAGGTTTCAAACTCAAATTGTTCGCATCTCAGTCTACTTTTACACATTTTATAATAGGGAATTAAGAAAAAATACGATCGGAAGAATTAATCACGTTTAAAAACTTATGAATATATTATATAGACTGAGATTCGAATAATATTAGGCTTAATTTTTTTTTAATCCAAACGGAAACGTTTCCGAATGGTTGTTAATAGCCCTGCAGAAGGCAGGTTCACTACCAACTGTACCACCATCAAACTCGTTCGAACCGATCTACCTTAAGAGTCCGGCGACCACTTTAGACTAACTTCGCATTGGCTTAAGGTATTCTATAGCCATTTCGTCTAGAAGAAGAAGACGAGCGAAGGGAACGAGTAATAATACTGACGAGCCTCTAAAGTTACCTACAGAGTGACAAAGTGCAATTTCAATTATTTTTATGACTTTTGCACTTTTGTAATCATTCTTAAATAACTAAGAATTTCCCTTGTATTATGGATTCATTTAACAGCTAATGTAATGACAACCTCCCTATGTAATGGAATTTTTGATTTGCTTTGTCTACTGAATAAATCAGTCAAAAGTGACCAAAGGCGGATATTTTTCATAGCTCTATTTTTACTTGAGAACGTTTTAAAAAAAACCAAGAACATAGGGGCGGAGATATTGTTAATGTAATTGTACATGCTAAATTTCATCATAATCTGACAAATGGTTTTCAAGAAATTTGAGAAGCGCGTTTGTATGGAAATTTCAGAGCGTCGCGACCCTCTTAACTCTATTTTCATGCATTCATCATAAAACTTTTGTTATTTGTTTTAGTTTTGTGACTGTGGGTGTCATTTTGAATCAGTTAATGTTTTTCCGATAACGGGTTTTTTGTATAGCTTATTTTTGTGTTCTTTTACGATGCTGGACTTTCGTTAAAAATCAGTCCAAATTCGTTTTTTTGACCCCCAACGTATATAACGGGGTGTTATAAGTTTGACGTGTATTTATGTGTGTGTGTGTGTGT
Source organism: Peribatodes rhomboidaria (assembly GCA_911728515.1). Classification (NCBI taxonomy): domain Eukaryota; kingdom Metazoa; phylum Arthropoda; class Insecta; order Lepidoptera; family Geometridae; genus Peribatodes; species Peribatodes rhomboidaria. The sequence continues at coordinate 7,484,476 of OU452188.1, read as the reverse complement.
CTGTTAGTGACATCGTAGCTCCTGAACGGATGAAACAATTTTGATTTTGTTTTTTTTTTTTTTTTTTGAAAGGTGAATTAGTCGGGAGTGTTCTGAAATCAGTGTCGGAGGTTTTTTAAATTTAGATTTATACATTTTAAATTTGTACTTGTACAATAAATGAATGTTTTGTGCAATAATCATTCTCCTGACATTAAAACATTATTGACATTTCCTGACATTATTGGACCACAACGTCGCTTATCATCAGGAGTAGGTGGTCAAACGCTGACCTTTTCTACATAAAAAAAAAGTAAAAGTAAGAAAGCTTGTATTTTAATTACACTTCATTTCAATTAATTAATTATATATCTCCATTGTCACGTAATGCAGTAATGTGTAGATGTCACCTTCTGGGATCTGGATGGGTACCCGATATGTACTGATCCAAAATTTCCTGACAATCGATCGCGCTTTCAAAAGCGCAACAAGCCTAAAACAGTTAGGATGAAAAAAAAAACAAAACGCCACATGATTGGAAAACTTCCTGTAAAATACGAAAAAAAATTCAAAAGCACGAGTAAAACAGCTGTAAATGGAAATAACCCCCGCTTTCAACCTAACTGTGAGAAAAATAATGTTTTTTACTCTAGCTCTAGGTATTTCTAGCAAAACTCTTGAAAAACTTTTCATTCGAAAACGCCCTAGAAATACTGAAAAATAAGTTTTTGAAGTATACCTTTGCTGGATGGAAAGTTGTGTGTTCGTAAGTACTTATTTACTATGAGTTTTTCCGCGGATCGAGAAGTTTATTGCTGGTTGGTGAAAGCACATCCCTTATTAATAAACGTTGTATACCCTCGGAATAGTACGTTTTACAGCATTGTGTCTTTTTTTTTTTTCAAAATTTAAAACTCGACCGTAAGGTACTATAAGCTGCACGATCATAAACCTTATTGCGCAGCGATACGATTCGCAGTCGCGCAGCCGAAAATAAAACGTAACCATCATGGCAATAAGATATCATGGTAGATCCTTTGTACTGCATCACTGCATTGTATAACTAATCCGGGGCTATACAACGTTTATTAGTAAAGGTGATGATGTAAATAATTTACAATAGTAAATGTATGCTTAAGGCATACCTATCTATCTATTATGTATGTCTGTTATGTGAAACTGTTTTAAAACAAAAATATTCAAAGAATCTACTTTTAAAAAACTAAGTAGTTAAAGATTTGAAGAAAAAATCCTTTAAAAAACTCTACTCACTTAAAACATACAATACTTGCTTATTGCCCACTCCACATGATATTTCAATATCCGTTTACGGTCCTTTAGGAGATACATAAATGATATTTTAAAGATCTTGTGAACTCATGTAACATTTAATTTTACCATAATAATATTATAATAATACGTTTATTTGGAATAATGCACTATAATCACTTTGACTTTGGTTCTAAAGCCTTGCCACAATGCCTATAGAGGCACCTAATTAGCTCTTGCTAACTCTGTACGCAACATTAAAAGGCCATTAGTACGAGTATCTATTTTGATTTTCTCGATAGTTTTTTTTTTTTTGTGCAGAATAGGTCGGCGAGTGACTACCAACTTGCCTGATGTTAAGCGACGTTGTGGTCTAAGATGTAGCACGGCGACCTATAAGGTTCTTATTCACTCTAGCCTTGAAGTTTTGTAGAGTGAAGAAGTACAAAGACGGCAGTCGAGTGAGACGCTACAAGTGCACTACTGCTCGGACCCGTCTTCGGAACGGTTACACCGGATTACATCCCGAAACACGACTAGGTCATTTCACGACATGGCTTGGTCCGGTGGATGGTAACTAGCCACGACCGAAACCTCCCACCAGAGTTTGCTAGTACAGAGAGCTAGAGCTAGAGCTAGAGTTTGCAGAGACCACGTGTAAGGAATCAAAATAGAGTATACTCCTACGGACGTGGTTAGTTCAGCCCCCAAAATAGTTGGAGAAGGCCCGCCTAACAAGCCAGAGGAAGCGGGATCAAAACCAACCGACGGCACGCACCACTTTGTTCTTTGTGTGAACCTAAGTGCGTATTATAATATGTCATCTGCTACACATGACTGGAGCCCGGTGTATGGCGACAGATTCGCCCCCTGTCATATTTGGGACTGACATTGTCCGGCGAAGTGTGGGTGTTGTGTTACACCTCTGCCAGCCCTGTCGGGGAAACGCGTGACGATACGTTTTGATATGACGATTTGTGGATTTTCTCTTTTCACCCTTTCAAGAAGAAATAGCAGTCAATGCAAAATTAGTTGTTAGTCTTCTTAGGCGTAAAGGCTGGTCCGCGTCTTCATGGCTTAAACTTTACCGCATTAACGTTTCGGGGTCACATTTTTATAATTAAACCTTGCCAGCCTTCTCACTCAATATAAAACCTTATGAAAGGCCCCCGTTCCATTGAGTTGCACGTTATAATTTTCAGCGGTTGAAAAATCAACAGCGACCCTCGAGAAAGCGCCCAGTCATTGAAGTGCGTAATAATTTTCTGCAAAATAAAGGACCGCATGAAAATTCAGCATTTCAGCTCAGCGGAATATTTGAGAGGACACTGCTGGTGTTGAATGGAAATGTTAGTGTTGTTTCGTGGTTTGTAAATTGTTTTTTTGGCGTCCACTATTTATTTGTAATTCCTTTGTCGTACATGTTTTCGGGTTTTCCGTAGATGTTGTAAATTAGTTGTGCAGTCGTTTCATTACATAACATATGGTCACGAGGGGGCTGGTAGAGGTGTACAGCACCCAAAGTTCGCCGGATGATATTCAGTCCCCAATGTGACTGGGGGCGAGCCTGTCGCCATCATACACTGGGCTCCAGTCATGTAGCAGATGACATATCCTACTAATCCTACTTAATATTTTAACGCGAAAGTTTGTAAGAATGGGATGTTGTTACTCTTTCACGCCTGGACGGCTGCACAGATCTGGATGAAATTTGGCACAGAGATAGATTATAGTCTAAAATAGCACATAGGATATTTTTAACTGCGGGTGAAATCGCGGGGCGCAGCTAGTAGTACACATATATGTTCACACAATGAACAAATTGGTGCGTGCCTTCGGCTGGGTTCGAACCTGCTCCCTCTGGCTTGAGAGGCGGGCCTTTTCTGGCTAGGCTATCATCGCTCATATCTATCATCATGTCGTTTCATAATCTGAATACTCGACTTAATTGATCCACTTAATTATAATTATCCAAGATTTTTCAAACTCCTTAAATGTGTCTGTCCTTTAGATGTTATACAAACCAATTCCTACAAATTCACACATATGTTATTAAAATCATTTTAGTCGCGAAAAAGTAACCAAAAAGAACCCCAAGCTTACTATTTTCTTAATAACTATGAGTGCATTCGGTTTGTCCCACTCAGCTCAGCTAAAGGACAGAAACATTTGCAAAAGTAATTTATATTTGTAAGTAAAGTTATTAGCTGTAAGTTCATCTGTAAGTTTTATTTCATGTACTATTATGGAGAGCTGTGGATTTTGTTCAAATAAATAAAATAAAATACAAAAATATTTTTTGCTTCTTTCTTTATAAATTAAGCAAATTGTGACCGTTTATGTAAGTTAACATAAATTTTTAACATATAATTTTTTCTCTTTTTTTTGTTATCGTTTCCTAACATGTTATTATTACCTTTTATAGGTTATTTTCTTTTTGTCTGCTCTAAATTATGTATGTACCTACACATGTTTAGTAGTATAGTCCAGCTCTGGCATTTTTGTATATATACTACCTTGTAATGATTGTACTCTGTTTTGTGTTTCAGTAAATTAAAAAAAGTATTTATTATAGAAACTGACGTGGTTTTCATAAGACGGGAATTACTTTCACTCACGTACGATTTGAGTCGGTTACTCCAACTATAGTTTCAAACGCTATCGCCGACCTTTATCAAGGAGAGTGTCACGTTGTATAAAATCACTAGCTGCGCCCCGCAGTTTCCCCCGGGATTAAAAAGTATTCTATGTGCTATTCTAGACTATAATCTATCTCTGTGCCAAATTTCATCCAGATCTGTTCAGCCGTTCTGGCGTGAAAGAGTAACAAACATCCATCCATCTATCCATCCATTCTTACAAACTTTCGCGTTTATAATATTAGTAGGATAGGATAATGAGGTAAAAGTACTAACTTAATTTTAGCAGGTGAAAATCAAGTATTCCTTAAGTACACATACGTACACAATTACATTGTATATTCCGCTTTTCCCTTCCAAGAGCCCGACCAACATTTCAAACGTATCAAAGAAGGCGATTCGTATTCTTCTCGCCTCCCTTCAAATAAACAGCTCGTGCCATTCGGCATGTACAAGATATTGTCGGCTAAACTTTTAATTAGAGACGGCTATGCGCGCCTGTACTTTGTTATACAACCTTATATACCGGAAGATAAGTCTTAAAAGGGTAGGGTGGGGAAAGGATAGAATTGTCTTTTTTTTTTAACCGACGAAACGGAGGAGGTTTACAAGTAAACGCAATTTTTTTTGGAACTTAAAAGTCAATTTTGATTTTGAAAATTATGAAACTAGCTGACCGCCGCGATTTCACTTGCCGTCCGACAGGAACCATATTTTTTGTTTTCGGGATCAAAGGTACCTTTCCTTTCTTTTCTACTTTTCTTTTTAGAATACACGTTGTCAGGGCTACAAATAAAATGTGATAACGTATATACAAAATTTCACGATGATTGGTTAACTAGTTAAGGAGTGAGAACGTAACAAGCATACAAACAAACAAACTTTTTTCGCATTTATTATATTAAGTTAGGAAGGAAGGTAGGAATAGGATTCTTCCTTGAAACCTAGCTCTACCTAAACTATAATTAATTATTAGTACCGAGTGTAATGATGTATCTATCTACTTTTACCCGACTTGTCATGAAGGAGGGGCTTTTAATGATAGTCAAGTCAAGACAAGTGTGAATAGGCACCTCACGGGCAAGCGTGCTACATCTTAGACCGCATCGTCATTTTCCATCAGGTGTTGTGGCCAAACCTGGGCCCATTTAATCATAAAAAATTGTGATTATTATTTAAAGAAGTCTGCACACCAAAGTCGTAGATCCGCCGACACAGCTCGCCAGCATGACGTGCACGGCTTAATTTCTTTTTAAGTGTGGCCGACATCCAGAAACATAGGCTGTTGGCGACTTTGGTGTGTAGAGTTAAGTGATCTTATATAACTTTCTGTAGCCTGAACAGCTTTACAGATCTTTAAGCGCGAGCTATGTGTAAATTCGTCTTTTAGCCGGTAGTTGGACCACTGGTAGATATATTTACCAGCGCGCGCGGCGGAGACTATTGGTACTAAGACCACGGGAATACATAGCGCCAGTGGCGCGCACTGACAAAATCCTGCCTCAACTAAGGGTTAGATGCAAAATGTCCGCAGGCGAACTAAAGTAACCGACATAGCCTGTAGAATTCCCAAGTTGAAGTGGCTTTAGGCAGAGCACATTCGTAGAACCGCCAGCCGATGGGGCAGAAAAGTTCTCGAGTGGCGACCACAAACCGGAAGACGCAGCGTGGGAAATCCTCCCATAAGGTGGAACGATAAAGTGAGGGTTGCGGGAAGCCGCTGGATGCGGGCAGCGCAATACCGATCGTTTTGGAGATCATTGGGGGAGGCTTTTGTCTAGCAGTGGATGTCTTCCGGGCTGACAATGATGCAACATGTATTTGGCTACCGATTGCTGTCGATTTTAAATTAGTATAGACCATTCTGCTCACGTGGGCAACACGTACTAAAGTCTATCGATGCTTAAGCAAGACAGAATTATGTCATTTGCCAATAGTTTGGAAGAGACGGATGACGATGACGAGTGACGTCATTACGTGTTTGCTCCCGGAATGCTCGAATGCGGAATGGCCGTAAAACTCACATACTTTCCTTTCTTTTTAAAATGTTGTTTGTTCCCTCTACTCCACACTATCTTAAAGAGCGCTTTGAATTTGCTCAAGGTCACTCCGGTTCATTGAGAACCTCGCGTGCCCTTAAGTTGCAACTCCATACCTGCTCCCACACTAATTTAACATACAGTAAGGGGTTCACTGTGCAAGCTGCCCGGCTGTGGAATGAGTTGCCTGTTGCCATCAGACAGGCTGAATCATTGCCTATTTTCAAAAATCTTATTTTCAAACATTTTCTCTCTCTTTGTTAATTGGTACGTACATATGTATAAGTATTTATATTATTTATATATATTTACAAATTATATATTAATTTATGTATTATATATGTACCTAAAGGTATATGTGTAGATATGTTTTATTATATTTTATTTGTTTACTATTGTATTTATGTATGCCACCGACCGTTTGTCATATTTCGTTCTGTCCTGTCCATCCAAAGGTTGCCTGGAAGAAATCGCTTTAGGCGATAAGGCCGCCCTTGTACTGCCGAATGATATTTTATTGTTTAATTTTTTCTTTATGTTTGTTTTACTTTGTATTTTTGGTGTGCAATAAAGATGTATTGTATTGTATTGTATTGTATTGTATTGTATTGTAATGCTACACCTTGTTTTTTTGGATCGTGGTAAAAACCTACATAACACTGTACTATATTTAGTTATAAAAGTAAGAAAATAAATCATCTTCTGACACCCAAAAAAGACAGCTCCTCTAAACTTTCTCAGCTCACACCTTGGCTCCATTTATCTTCATAATAACACCTTTGTTTAATTAAGAACGTAAAGAAAATTTGACATTAGTTAGGCTAAAACACGACTTGAGCTCAGGCGAAATGTGAAGAAAGTATGGGCTTACGTTGGGCGTTTTCAAAATTCTTTTCAGTACTATTTTTAGCCTTTGACGTGCAAAATAAATGTGGATGGTCTGGTCTTAATTTGAGACATACCTAACTTCTGTGCATGTGAAGAATGAAACAATTAATTAATTGTTTCAATGTTGTATTGTTTCTTTTTAAATACCCACACATACATAGCATTTACATCACGCCTTTCCCCGAAGGTTTGGTAGAGGTGAACTCTAATAACGTTCAGACTTTGTCTGACGATATTCAGTCCCAAACGTGAGAAGAGGTGCCTGTTGCCATATACTGGGCACAAGGTTAAATAGCAGATAATAATGATATTAGATACATACGTACATAATGTTCATAGAACAAATTATTGCGTGCCTTTGGCTGGAATCGAACCCGCACTTTATGGCTTGAGAGGCTTCTTCGAACTAGACTCGCTATTATCAAACTTAAAAAAAAAAACATTTACCCTAATTCCTTAACCTGGCAATTATTTTCCTCATTAACACCAAAATCTCAAGTTTCTAGGAATAATCTTCAAAAACTCCTCTTTCACCTTAATAATTATCGGAACGAAAACTTTGAACGTTATTATTCATTATACATATCATTATACAAGGTGATGGTTTTAGGTGTAGTAATACTTAAGGATGTTATTATACTCGTCAAAGTTAACAACTGTTAGAACATAAGTTCGCTAAATTCGAAAAAAAAAATCGAGATTCCATACTAAACTGATCACTTGACTGGATTATTTTGCATATGTCACCGGAAATGTATGAAATCTAGGAATTGTATACAAATCCTAGGAAATATTTTATACAATTCCGAAGCTATTTCGGAAATATATTAAATATTGTTTCAAAAACTATTTAATACATAAATGTCCTAGGATATGTGTAAAATTCCTAGGAATTATATATAATTCCAATATCGGCTTATGAAACGCATAAAAATAAAGCTTTCTGTAACAAAACATGTTGTTAAAATGAGAATAATCATAATTATGAAAGCACTGGTTGAGACAACAACGTTCAGGTAACATTTCTTAAAAAGTGAAACTTTTGTTTGGTAAGTAATCAGTCTGTTATTTAAGTAATTATAAATGTTACAATACAAAAGTAAGCAAAGCAATACTCTCCCCTCACCCAGCTATCCCCTCGTACCTATATTGATATCTCATATATTTTACATTTCCGATTGCTATTTAGAAAATGTTTACATTTCTAGGAAATGTGTCTAATATACTCGTAATTTGTTTTACACATTTCCGTGCGATTTTAGGAATTACATACATTTCCTAGGAATTGTATACAATGACGGATCACATACATTTCCGGTAACATATAGAAACTTTATTATTTTTCTAAAAGTTGTTCACTTTTTTTACTAGAAAAATACCCTTAAGTATTACTACATCCAAAACCAGCACCCTGTATGTATAGTCAAAGAAACGTATCCTTTGCTAACAGTTTATACAAAAGTAAGCAAGTACCTAAGTACAATCCGTAAAAGAAACTGTAACAAAGGAACTCAGTCGAACTGAGTTCAACTTGCTCCAGTAGTTCAACCGTGAGGAAAGTTTGCACTAACTTCTGAACTAGTTCTGCGCTATGATTGTGAATTCAATTAGGAGGATGAGAATTAAATGGCAGTGATGTGACTAATAACTTTGGTAGTTCATTTTTGTACGTAGGTACAAATTGACTGCCTCGGTGGCTCAGTCGGTAGTGAACCTGCCTTCTGAGCTAGAGGGCGTGGGTTCTATTCCCACCTAGGGCAAATATTTATGTGAGGAACATTTGTGTTTGTTCTATGTCTGGGTGTTAATTATTATTTAAGAATGTATTTAAAAAAAATGTAAGTATATCAGTATCTGGCCGCCATAGTACAAGCTTTGCTTAGTTTGGGGTCAGACGACCGTGTGTGCAAGTGTCCCGAATTTTATTATTATTACATATTATACGTAGGACAACTCAGCATTCGTTTGTTCGAGGCCAATTATTGTTTGAGTACTGTTGATCAGACAAAAGAATAAATAGGGGCAAATGGCACAAATGCGTCTGTGAGGCTGTCTTTAGAGAATCACTGACAACCCCTTCAAAAATTAGGCTTCACCTCTTTTTTCAATCTTTAGTTACAAGAATATGTTCTATATGGCGTTAGTTGCCTAATTTTTTAGGGTTTCTCAGTAATTCTCAAAAGACGCAATTGCCCCAAAGACGCGTTTGTACCATTTGCCCCTACTTCTTCGTTGCACATCAAAAACTCCGACGATACATTCCAAGCCTTCAATATATCTAAGTACATACCGTTCCTGATGCACCGCCGTGCGAACGGCAGATAAGTCGCGAGATTTATCCCTCTCAATAGCTTCGGAGGCTAAGTATTTGAGTTATCGACTCGCGATAGACTTGAGTTATAACTTTAACACTGAGTTAGTGAGCTAAGGCATTCGAGCGTCGACTAGTTGCTCGCTCGACTCGGTAATATTGATTGCTTTTTCTCATATTTTAAAGGTTTTTTTTAGTACTTAGTTGAAAGGCTTTGTCCTAACTCTAGGTAAGCAATATGTTAGCGGCTGTCTTTTTGTACTCAGTTAGCCTAATTTCTGTAGGTTTTTATAGATAGCCTCATTATTTTTAAGCGCTAAAACGACGGGGGTTAAAAATTTGACGCGTCTGCGTGTTGAGTGTTATTGTGTGTGTGTATTTTTAGGCGATGGCAGACTAGTTAGGAGAACGCCTGCCTCTCAAGCCAGAGGGAGCGGGTTCGAACCCAGCCGACGGCACGCACCAATTTGTTCATTGTGTGAGCATATGTGCGTATTGTATGTCATCTGCTACATGATTGGAGCCCGGTGTATGGCGACAGGCTCGCCCCCTGTCACATTTGTGACTGAATATCGTCCGGCGAAATGTGGGTGTTGTATAACACCTCTGCCAGCCTCTTCGGGGAAAGGCGTGACGATATGTTATGTTATGATTTGTTTTTTTTTTTTCTTTTTTCTACAGAGGTTTGGACAAATCAACTTACGTACTCGTATCATCGACCTTGTCTGGGTATGTCGGACTCGATAAGTATACCTACCGACCAAAACCTTCCTCTGACACCAAACTCTACTTCCCCCGTGGGACCGCCGGTAGGCATTACTTCACGGGGGGAGGCTCTAGCTATTGCTCTTTCTTCTAAATCTTCCTAGCTTCTATCTAGCTGTCTTATTTCAGCCCGCTTCCTTTCTATATTTCGTAGTTCCTGGAGAACTTCCGTCGCGAAACAACTTGTGACCTGCCAGGCTTCCTCCGAGAAGAGCATAGCTTGTGTTGTGTGTGTGTGTGTGTGTGTGTGTGTGTGTGTGTGTGTGTGTGTCTGTGGCATTGTAGCTCCCGAACGGATGAACCGATTTTGTTGTTTCTCTTGATTGAAAGGTGTATTAGTTGGGAATTTTGTTAGCTATCATCATCATCCATCCATCAGCCATGGGACGTCCACTGCTGGACATAGGCCTCCCCCATAGATCTCCAATAAGACCGGTTGGTAGCGGCCTGCATCCAGCGCGATCCTGCGGTCTTCACAAGGTCATCTGTCCACCTTGTGGGTGGACGTCCTACGCTGCGCTTGCCGGAACGTGGTCTCCATTCGAGGACCTTTCGACCCCATCGGTCATCAGTCCTTCGTGCTATGTGCCCTGCCCACTGCCATTTCAACTTGCCAATCCGCTGGGCTATGTCGGTAACTTTGGTTCGTCTACGGATCTCCTCATTCCTGATTCGATCTCTCAGAGAGACTCCGAGCATAGCCCTCTCCATGTCTCCTCCATGTCATAAATGTTGTTAGCTAAAAAAGCCCAATTCGCATTTTGTTTTTTTTTCCACGTTCGACCACTAACTCGCCTGATGTTAAGCGACGTTGTGGTCTAAGATGGAGCACAACGACCTTTATGGTACTTATTCACTCTAGCCTTGAAGTTTTGTAGAGTGAAGAAGTACAAAGAAGGCAGTTGAGTGAGGCGCTACAAGTGCGCTACTGTTCAGACCCGTCTTCGGAACAGTTACACCGGACTACATCCCGAAACGACTAGTTCATTTCACGGCATGGCTTGGTCCGGTGGGTGGTACCTAGCCACGGCCGAAGCCTCCCACCAGAGTTAGCTACCCGGTTAGCACTACCCGGAGATCACGTGTAGGGAATCAGAATAGAGTACACTCCTACGGACGTGGGTAACTCAGCCCCCATAAATTGTTTATTACAGTTCGCCTCTTGTTCAACATTGGGTTTCCCCACTACGCAGTTGCGTAGTCTGTAGACTGTCCGCTGGCTGACTCTCAGTTGAGAGTCAGCCAGCGGACAGTCAGCGGCTCGCAGTTTGCTTAAATCAAACTGTAGCAGAAATTTAAACTTTACTTTTGATGTACACGACACTTTACTGTCGTGTCATGTGTAAGGAAATAAGTACCCGAAATCAAAGAAATTTATTTGTCCTCAAGAAATTAACAAAAATTTCACATTTTGTACTTATTGAGAGACTTGTGAGAGTGTGTAGAAATACGTGACATGATTGAAGACAATATCGTCGCGATGTACTCGCTCGTGAAGGTGGCGCCTAACTTAAGGCATGCATACAGTTAAGCATAAAAATTACAAACTACGTCTTCTTCCCATCACCACTCGTCCACCTCTTCCACTTTCCTACCTTTCCATTTAGTTTAAAGAGAATGGAAATAATTACAAAAGCTTGAAAAAGTTTAACAAAGTTAATGACTCCAGTATAAAATTACAGTTAACACGTTTAGACCGCCTGAGCCGAGATCCCCTTTCCCTATTCCAACTAGCTCCTAACTCGCTTACCTCAACTCCATTTGAATACCGCAATCGATCCTTTGTCTTAACTTGAGATTCTATGTTTATAAAATCGGCCTGTTCCATCTATCCCCCTCGCTTTTTCCCCTAGGTCCAAAAGTACGGAAAATAATGAAGTTAATGAGTGTGAGAACTAGACTGTGTGTGAAAAGCACGCCAAGTGCGAGTATGACTCGGTTGCGAAGGGTTCCGTACCATCCTATCCAACTAATATTATAAACGCGAAAGTTTGTAAGAATGGATGGATGGATGTTTACTTTTACTTGATGTTACTCTTTCACGCCAGAACAGCTTGTTATCTATAAAAACAGCAAAAAAAAAAAAAACATGTCTGTTGTACGAGAGCCCTCATAAATATTTATTTTATGCTGGTTTTTAGTAGTTGTTGTTATAGCGGCAACAGAAATACATCATCTGTGTGAAAATATCAACTGTCCAACTATCACGGATAATGAGATACAGCCTGGTGACTGACAGAAGGACAGCTGAGTCTTAGTAATATGGTCCCGTTTTACACTTAGGGTACGGAACCCTAAAAATAAAGTAAAATGCGGAAACTGTGGAATGCTCTGTGAAATTTATAGCTTAATCTGGGCATTTACAAGACGATGATGGCCTAGTTGGAGAAGGCCCGCCTCTCAATCCAGAGGAGCGGGTTCAAACACAGCCGATGGCACGCACCACTTTGTTCATTATGTGAGCATTTGTGCGTATTGTATGTCATTTGCTACATGACTGGAGCCCGGTGAATGGCAACAGGCTCGCTCCCTGTCACATTTATTACTGAATATCGTCCGACGAAGTGTAGGTGTTGTATTATAGCTCTGCCAGCCCTTTCGGGGGAAATAGGCGTGGCGATGTGTTTATGTATGCCTTCAAGTCTTCCAGGCAAGTGTGCTCCATCTTAGGCCACGTCATTGCTTATTATCAGGTGAAATGCTGGCCTATGTCTCCAACCAATATTGTTTGTTACTACTTCACGCTCAAACGGATCGATGGATTGGATGAAATTCGGAGCGTAGATAGTTTATGTCTTTGATTACGACATAGGCTCCTTTTTAAAAGCAGGTAACACCGTGGAACACAGCCAGTGAAATAAAAAACGAATCGGTCAGTTAACCTCGAAAAAAAACACCTAGTTAGTAATTGTGAAAAAAAAAACATAGAAAAGAATTTTCATTCAACATTTTCCCCCTTGTTGAAAAATCCCTCGCGCAACCTTTACTCCGCGAGAAAGATCTTTAACCACTAAAGACAAAAGACGTTATGTTAATTATACCTACATAATAATAATTATTCTTTGCCGGACTGTACCTGCCGTAACTAATACAATAACGTTCGTAGCTAAAACAATAACATTCGTAGCTAAAACAACAACATTCGTGCTTAGTTTTTCTTTATACTTAATACCTTTTAACCCCCGACGCAAAAACGATTGGGTGTTATATACTATACCTACGTACGTATATGTCTTTAAGTTTGACGTGTCGGGGTTTTTAAAATAATTAAATTTAATTTAATATTATATTATAAACACATGAATAATTAAATAGCACATAGGATACTTTTTAACCGCGGGTGAAATCGCGGGGTGCAGCTAGTATTTAATGTTTTGTTTTTTGTGTTACTCTTATTAGCAGTGTTAAGTAAGTAAGTTTATTAACAAGGATTTTCACTCCTCTCCTTTTTTCCACTCCTTTTTTATGTAGAATAGGTCGGCGTTTGACCACCAACTCGCCTGATGTTAAGCGACGTTGTGGTCTAAGATGGAGCACGACGACCTATAAGGTACTTATTCACTCTAGCCTTGAAGTTCCTAAGTTACAACTCTACAAGTTAACAAACAAACTATCTCCTCCCTCACTGTTGATGGCAAAATTGCCCCGAACCCCAAACGGGAAGTAGCCAAATTACAAAAAAAGAACTCTACGGTAGGTACTTACACCATCTTGACCGCGCTAGCTAAACCATAGAACAAAATAATAGTACTACAAACGGTTAAACCCTAACCTACTTTCATTCAACACCGACCTCATTGCACAAGTTTTATATCTATTCAATCTATAGCATAAGTTTCAACTCCAAATTCCTTATCTAAGAAATTAGAAGGTGTAATGGAAACGTTTTTCTAAATCCAGAGAACTTTCGACAGAATTGGTGTTAAAGTGAAAAGGGTCCGTTCAATTTCCGGCTGTTTCCAACGCCTTTCTGGAGAACAATTTTTTTTCTCATTCTAACGTATGGGAGGTTACGAGTATTTGTGAGAAAGAGAGGTCGATGAGACTCTAAACGAGATAGGATGTCAAAAACACTTGCCATTAAAATAGTTTAGAAGTTAGAGGGGAATGTGGAACAACGATGTTTAAAATTATGGATTTCGGGTCAGAACTTGCAAAAAAAACCGAAGGTTAACCAAAACCGAAACGTCTGAAGTAACTAGGTACATATTTTGTGATCTGTACTTGCCTAATGACATACTACTGTCACGATATAGTGAGTTTAAATTAGCTTTTCACCATTTCTAAAATCATACCACGATTTTCCACCCGCTCAGACGTTTACTTAAGCTCCTTCATTTAGAGTTGAAAATCGTATATCAGAAGTATTTGATGATAAAATGAGATCCGCGCAGAATTACATTTTCTTGCCGTTTTTATTGGTATTCATCGTAATAAGAACACAAACAAGCATAAGTTACTCGGTTAAACTTTGGAGAACTAATCTGGCTATTTATTAATCGAAAAAGAAAAATGTTGTAATCGCTGACATTTTTTAGAACCACGCCCAAACAATTTTTTTCTTTAAAGATACTTTTTATGTTTTTTTTTCTTCAGAATCTAAATGATTTTCAAAATTCTATTCCACTAAAACTGTTTTTGGTTGTTTTTTCAACGAGCTGTATTTTTTTTTCACCTGATCATATCAAACTATATATTCTTCATATCAAACTAGGTGCAAACAAAATACTTGTTTTCGTTGATTTCGTGATAATACCCGGCCTTGATGGTACTTATCTGATGGTTTAGAATCTACAGTTAGTAGATTGAAATCGTCCGTGAATTTTGTAATAAGTAGACCCAGTATCCAGTATTTGTAAATCTATGTTCAAAGTAGAACTATTTCCTTCATACGATGTTCACTGCTCTGCGGCGTCTTCATGAATGATAATATCGCTGACGAAGTTACGGAAAACCACATTCCAAGGGAAAAGTTCAACCATTCAACGTTCGTCAAATTTTCAAGCGAAGACGGTATTTTCTCAGTAATTAGAAGTAAGCCGGTATTTTTTTTATTTTATAATAATATACTACGCCAGCTTAGGTATAGCATTCCGGTCACGTGGGCGACACGCAGTGACGTCAATCGATGCTTAAAGCAAGACCGAAATAAGTCATTTACAAATAGTTCGAAAGAGACGGATGACGATGACGAGTGACGTCATTACGTGTTTGTTCCCGGAATGCTACACCTTGTTTTTTGGATCACGAAGAAAACTATGTTGACATTCAACGTCATACTTGACATTAAGAACCACCATACTTGACACCATACTACGGTGTCAAACCATATACATGTGCCTATTTCCAAATTTTTGTCAATATTATTTCACAACAAAATTGTCATAAAATATTCACAACGTCATCGCCAGTCTCACATTTTTTGCAGTGAGCTGAAAGAGCGCAATATGCCGGCAGAGGGCGCTCGACAGCTCTCGGCTTTTTATACCTCCACTCGAGCCGCTCTAAACAACTAAGGCCTCTCGAGCGGCTTATGAACGCTCACTGCTCTATAGATGTCTGTCGTTGCATCTACTCGGTAGATATAGCTCGTTTGATGCAACAGGGGGGCTATTCCTGCGTGTGAGATGAGATGAGATTTTATCTTGGTCACTCTCACACCTATGACGTTTCAAACTAGAGCAACAAGGACGCAAAATGGTGAGATGAGAATCTCAAATCTCCGAATAGGGTCCCAGGAACGATTCTAAATAAGGTTATCATACTAATATTACAAATGCGATGGCTTGTGAATGAAAGAGTGAGTGAATATGTGTGAATAATGTACTAGCTGTTGAGCGCAACTTCGTTCGCGTTTATTCAGAAAATAGTATCCATAAACCCTCCTCGTGATATACTGTAACTGATTATCAGAGTATGAAAAATAATCCGTTACCAAAGAGATAAGAGTCCAACAAAAAAAATACTGGCTGGTTTTGAGCGGAGTTTTAATTTTAGTTGTCAGTTGTTATTTCAGTACCAACTACGTACTATTCTGTGATGTTGTCTGACGCATTTGGTAAGCGGCGCGGTATTTTTTATTAATTTTATTAGAGACTGATACACATACTTAGATATTTTTTAAATACATACTTAAATAGATATATAACACCCAGACATAGAACAAACACAAATGTTCATCACATGAATGTTTGCCCTAGGTGGGAATCGAACCCACGCCCTCAAGCTCAGAAGGCAGGTCTACTACCAACTGAGCCACCGAGGCAGTCGAACCACCGAGGCAGTCTTTTGATTTCATAATTAGTAATAGTTATTCAGTATAGGGATAAGGATAGGTGCGCTTGTAATTTGTTCTAATGATGTATGATTTAGATAACAAAAGACCTAATGCTTTAGGATTTAGTCGACGACCTTTACCCTACTTACTAAAAGATAGAGTTGTCTTTCTTGTTGCTGTGTGTTAGACAAAGACATCAATAATTTTCGCAAGTTTGGATAACTTCATTCGTATGTATGTACGTTCATGTACGCACCAGTGGCAACGGGTCACTGACCTAATCACACAGCTAGCTGTGCATTTGATCGCTCGTTGAAAGCCGCGGGCGGAGAGGACGGGGGCCTACCATAACATCTTATCTCCATTTTCTTTTTTTTTACAACAAACTAGGCATGCGTTTGACCACTGACTCGCCTGATGGGAAGCATCGACGTGATCGAAGGTGTAGCACGCTTGCCTAGGAGATACCTATTCACTTTACTCTTGAACACCCCCGGATTGTATTTAGGTAGAAAGACAGACGCAGGTAACGAGTTCCACACCTCTGCAGTTCTTACAAGAAAAGTTGACTTGAAACGCTTAGTGCGTTTTGGCGGAATTTCCAACATAAGAGGGTGTTTCTTATTGATGATGATGGTTACGTTTTGTTTTCGACCTTATTGCGCGGTGATACGACTTGCGGTTGCGCAGTGCCGGCACTACTGCGCCGGCGGCCACCGCTTGAAGGAGCGACGAGCGACAGCCTTTGCCATTGTTTGTGTGCGCGCGCGATTTTGTATCAAATGGTGTGAAAAAAATTGAGTCACATACACGTGTGTTTTTAGTTTATGTTGAATTATTAAAGAGTCATGCTCTGTTAGTGTCATTGATACCTACCTCTACAAATTTTGCATACATAAAAACAGCAGCTGGCATAATATGCTCCGCTCGCGGTAAAAGACGTGCACTATGTTGCTATAGGATAGCGAATGGAACCGTGGAGCTCGGCTAGTAAGTAGCTTCATAATATACATACATACATAAACATATCGTCACGCCTTTCCATGGGGCTGGCAGAGGTGTAATACAACACCCACACTTCGCCGGACGATATTCAGTACCAAATGTGACAGAGGGCGAGCCTGTCGCCATACACCAGGCTCCAGCCATGTAAATAGCAGATGACATATGTATAATACGCACATATGTTCACACAATGAATAATTTGGTGGTGCGTGCCGTCGGTAGGGTTTGAACCCGCTCCCTCTGGCTTGAGAGGCGGGCCTTCTCCAACTAGGCTATCATCGCTTCATAATAGGCTTTTAGACATCTTTGTAGATAATGGTTCCGATCAACCTTAGCCGAATTTCATTGACATACAAACCAAACTCACTTTTCACAAATGAATAATATCTTCCTTAACCCTCTACAACGGCATAAAGGCTCGAAACTGAGCTGTATTAAAAGAGACCCATTCATTGAACAACCCCCAGTATTGTGTTAACCCCATTCAATGGAGTCGTCGTACAGTAATGAAATTTATTGCTGACCTATTGAGGCAAATTGAAATGTTGTTATTAAATAATAAATGTTATTTAACTAGCTGCGCCCCGCGGTTTCGCCCGCGGTCTCTCAGGAACCGTTCATTTTTTTCGGGATAAAAATTACCCTATGTCCTTTTCTGTACCCCAGGCAACATATTGTATGCAAAATTTCAAGACAATCGGTTGAGTAGTTGAGACGTGAAAACGTTACAAACAAACGGAGAGGGGCGGACATATACTCGTAGTTTATTTAATTGTACATGCCAAATTTCATCGTAATCTAACAAATGGTCTCCAAGAAATTTGACAAACGCGTTTATATGGAAAATTCAAAGCGTCCCGGATCCCTTAACTCGGGACATAAACTACATCTCTACCTTGCATCGTAACCGTTCAGGCATTTTTACATGGTTAAGTAATAACGTGACATCTGGCTCACGGTAGCGCTCCGTCCACCGTTTCGTCCGTTGCTAAAAAATATTCTGTTTTAAAAGATAATCCACCATCATTACAAATGTTTCCAGAGAATCACACTAACAATGTAAATGGTAAAGTTTGTTTATTTGTTTAGTGTTAATTTGTACTTTACGCACTCAATTGGCTAATCAAATGTGAATAAAATGTTGTTCAGAGATTGTTTAAATCCTGAATTTAGTTGAATTGATCAAATGAGGCACTGTCAAACGTAGACCCGTTAAATCTTGAAAAAATTTTACACTCAGATAGGTGTTTTTTTTTTCAAAAATATTATATTTAAATAAATTTGACTACCTCGGTGGCTCAGTTGGTAGTGAACCTGCCTTCTGAAGTGCCTAGTGGGCCTGGGTTCGATTCCCACCTGGGGCAAACATTTATGTGATGAACATATGTGTTTGTTCTATGGCTGGGTGTTGATATGTATTTAGGAATGTATTTAAAAATATCTAAGTATGTATATCAGTCTCTGGCAGCCATAGTACAAGCTTTGCTTAGTTTGGGGTCAGGCGACCGTGTGTGGAAGTGTCCCGAATTTATTTATTAAAAAAAAGAATAGTTCTTGTACGACAACGAACAGCGAAAAGGCGAAACCGCGGGACGCATCTAGTATTTCTTAAAATACAAAAAATCTTGTCCGTAGCTGCAAAGTCCACTTTGAAATTAAACGTAAAGGTCAACACTAAAGCAATTAGCTTAAGTTTGTTAATCTTAGTTCTGTTTATGTTTCTCCAAGAGGACTTGTATAAATATTTAAATTACGTACTTATCTCAGAATCCTGGGATTTATTTTAGTTTGAGATAAAATCTTAGGGCTTATAGAAGTTGTATAAATCAGGAAGTATTCTTATTGGGTTTTTTTTAATGTTCAATGTGTTGTCGTAGTCTCTGCGTTTAAGAGTTGATTAAAGAGTTTGGGTTCTAAGGCCCGCATGCTTGAACGACGCTCAGTTTTGACTCTATAGTTAAAACTTGTTTTACCATCCTAACTAATATTATAAATGCGAAAGTGAGTTTCTTTGTTTGTAACGCTTTCACGTCTCAACCATTTAACCGATCGTCTTGAAACTTTGCGTACATATTGTCTGGGGTACAGAAAAAGAAATAGGGTAATTTTATCCCGAAAAAATTAACAGTTCCTGTGGGACCGCGGGTGAAACCGCGAGGCGCAGCTAGTATTTCATAAAAATAGTTTTAGATCGAAATTCAAACTGAGCGTCGTTTTTTAAAACAGCCTTTAAATGGTTGGTTTTACTAATGTAACCTAAGGCTTCGTCCTGATTAAGCAATATATAAGTGGCTCACTGTCCGCTGGCTGACTCTCAGTTGCATATTGTGCAAACTCAAAGTTGGGCAATCGGAGAGCTAAAGCAAACTAAATTCCGTTCCGAAGACGGATCTGAGCAGTAGCGCACTTGTAGCGCCTCACTCAACTGCCGTCTTTGTACTTCTTCACTCTACAAAACTTCAAGGCTACAGTGAATAAGTACCTTATAGGTCGTCGTGCTCCATCTTAGACCACAACGTCGCTTAACATCAGGCGAGTTGGTGGACAAACGCCGAACTTATTCTACTTTATAAAAAAATGCGATTCAACCGCTCTTCAGTAAGCTATACGCCGCAAACTGAGTACGGACGAACTCAGTACACGCTGTTCGGACACTCCATCGAACCGCTCACAGTTGTCTAAGTTAGGACGAAGCCTTATGTTCAAATGAGTTTAGGGAAGACAACGGTGCAGTTTGGCTCACGTCGCATACCTATAATTGTGGTTACCCTTATCTCTGCCAGACTGTGTGTTCCCTGACACTTATAATCTGGGTGTCTTCAAGTCTCGAGTGAATCGGTTTCTTCTAGGCAAGCGTGCTCCATCGTAGGCCGCATCACTGCTTATCATCAGGCATGTTGGCGGCCAAACGCAAGCCTATTATGTAATAAAAAAAAAAAAAAAAAAAAAAAAATGTATGTTATCGAATTAGTATAAGGAAGAAGCGGCACGAGTCTAATTTCTATTACACAGTCTGTGGACTCAATATAACAACAAGCAAACGGACACTACACAGCTCCGTTGACAGTATTATGTTACGTGTCTCAATAACAAAGATAGAGAGACGTACAGGAGACTATAGCGAGAACGAGACAACAATAATTATCACTGCTGCGACTGGTTGCGTTTGTTTGTGACTACGGTGAATTGTGTGCAGCACCTAATTTAATCCTTTTTTAAATTATTGTACCGTTTCTGCTTTGTATTTGATCGATGATGCACATATATCTATAGACTTGTGTTCGACCGTTATTTCGGCAATGAAACTCAACGCAAAAGTAGCTATTCCCCGTCTAAGTAACTATTTATTACCTCCACAAAATGTGTTACTACGGTAAACATGATAAATCTCATAATAATTGCAATAAATGTGAATGGAGCGGTCTACGATAGCGCACGCTTGCCTAGAAGAAACTGATTCACTCGTGACTTGAAAACACTCACCTTGTAACTATCGGGAAACAACCGCTCAAGGGGGCTATTCCTGCGCGTGAGATGAGATGAGATTTCATCTTGGTCACTCTCATACCTATGACGTGGCAAACGAGAGCAACAAGGACGAAAAAAGGTGAGATGAAAATCTCAAATCTCCGAATAGGGTACTTACCACAGGGTATATAGGGTACCACAGGTACTTTACCTGACTCCAGCAAACTACATAAGGCACCAACCGTTCAATTTTACCCAGAACCGCTGACTAGGACCCCTAGTAACGGCATCTAATTCGCAATTACAATTCCTAGTGCCATAAACCGACGTAACCAATCACAGCGGTCGCCCGAACTCAATTAACTTAATTGGGGAAGACTTCATTTGTTTTTTATTGCCAACTGGCTTTTGCCTGCAGTTTCAGTCGCGTTTGGTTTTTTGTTGGGTACAGATAACAATGACGCTACCAGGAGTACATAATGGGGTAACTTTTGTCCGTGTCATACTAAACGCCTCAGCATTATGGAAGGGAGTTTTGGTAGAGATTGTTTGCTAACAATTTCTAATTACTTCATATTTCTATGCTTTACTGCTCCTTGCTATTTTCTCTACAAAATTATTAAATCTCCTTTTAAACTACCTTTATGCACGTTTATTGTGGTCTGCCAGTTCTCTACTTCATTCTACTTCATGGTACTACATTTTTCACGGCTGTCGCTATTTGATAAGCGACTATTTTATATTAGGTAAGCGATGATAGGCTAGTTGGAGAAGGCCCGCCTCTCAAACCAGAGGGAGCGGGTTCAAACCCAGCCGACGGCACGCACCAATTTGTTCATTGTGTGAACATAATATGTGTGTATTGTATGTCATCTGCTACATGACTGGAGCCCGGTGTATGGAGACAGGCTCGCCCCCTGTCATATTTGAGACTGAATATCGTCCAGCGAAGTGTGGGTGTTGTATTACCGCTCTGCCAGCCCCCTCGGGGGAAAGGCGTGACGATATGTTATGTTATGTCACTATTTGAAATATTAATAAATCTACTTCCAAAGTACAGAGTACATTCACTACTTCTTACTACCTACACACAACCTACAGAGTAAAAGATGAAGTAGAACTTCGCCTTACTAAATTATCGCCCTCTATACTCCTCTATCTGCTCTCTTAATTCTATATACTATCAAAAATATTTTAGGCAAACAAACATCCACACTTATTTTCTCTTAATTAGTATATTGTTGACTTTTTTTCAATGACTGTGCCTTTTTAAAATTGGCTCCATCTCCAGTTTTGATGACTCGGCTTCAAGTTCGATTATAACAAACTGTTTATCCTACCCTTGTGTTGTTTTTTTTTACTGTTTATGTTTTGGGTAGGCTATGAGATTGTCTCGTAATATGTTTGTTAACTCTGGTCCTTCAATTTTTGTGCAGTTCGATTTCGTTGGTCTCTTGTACTCTGATAATGTTTTGATGAGAAAGACAGCGACCGACACATCCATGAACAACGTTTTTTCTAACTTTTTTATGTTTAGCGTAGGAAATGAGAGACAATCTCGAGAATATATTTTTTACTCAGGTCTCTCTATTTTTGTGCAGTTTGATTATGTTGGTCTCTTTTACTCTGAAGATGTTTTAATGAGAAAGACAGCGACCGACGCATCCGTGAACAGGCGCAGTGTCTAATTTGATTTCTCTAGATTTCTTGCTCATAATTTGCGCACATTATCTAAGTCAGAAGATGTCTGCTGCTGGACAAAGGCATTCCAGAAGGCATTTCCCCAAAGATTTCCAGTTCAGGAAGCCTACTTGAACTAATTGCCACGATGGTTGCGTTTTGTTTTCGACGCATCCACATACTTGCATAAAGCGGTTTACCGCGACTCTCACAAGATCGAGTCGGTTAGTCTTCATAAGGAGTCTTCGGTCTATCTTTTCAAGATATTGAGAAAGAAACCTCTTCTTCAATTCCTCATTTCATCACGTCTTGTTCATTTTCAAGTAAACAACTGACATGAACTCCATTTTATTCTCTCCAAAAAACTATACAAAACTTTGTTTTATAACTTCCCCGCTCTAAAAAGGCCGAGTCAGCCAAATTTTTCCCAAATCGCCATATTAAAAACGGAAACAATGCAACAATGGGGCCCTTGAACGTGCAGCAAGACGCAGTTCAGTTGCTCGCTTATTTTGGGCTTTGGCTTCAACTAACGGCTAATGTACTTACGCTACAGTATGGTGCAATCTTACGTATGACTTTTTAGTTTTTTTTTTTTCTTTCTTGCTTTTAATTTACTTATTGACCCCCGACGCAAAAACGACGGGGTGTTGTAAGTTTGACGTGTCTTTGTGTTTTTGTGTGTATGTGGCATCGTAGCTCCCGGAAGGATGCACCGATTTTTTTTAAATTATTTGAAAGGTGAATTAGCCGGGAGTGCCAATTATTACCTATGTTTGATGAATATCGGAGTTGGTGATTTTTTTTTTTTTGTACTATAATGTTACTTTGAACAGTGCTTAAATTTCCTTTTTTACTATTTCGTGTCTCAAGCCAGACGAATGGAGAAAACGTACATACTGTACTGACTCCAGCCTAAGTAGAATAATTGTAGAAAATTGATGTGTGAGTAACGTTCAAAATAATTGTACAAACCTTTTAAACTAAATCTTAATTATTTAAAACAAGTAACCAAAAGAAAAACAAAAACGTAGCCACTATCAAAACGATTCAAAGGACACCTCACATGTTGAAATCCATCAAGCTGTTTTGGCAGAAACCTAATACGTACACACCCACATGCAAATATACACTCGAAAACAATAACCCTCCATATGCAGTCAGGTAAAAACGAAATCCATTCCTTGATAGATCTTTTTACCCGACTGTCAAGAAGGGTTATGTTTTTCGCGCGTGTCTTGATTGTAAATTTCTTGAATACGGAATAGTCACACAGCAGGAAAAAAGTATCCTATGTGCTATTCTAGACTATAATCTATCTCTGCCCCAAATTTCATCCAGATCTATTCAGCCGTTGTTCTAGCATGAAAGAGTAACAAACATCCATCTTACAAACTTTCGCGTTTATAATATTAGTAGGATAGGATTTACTGACTCAGTTGGTCAATAAAGTTGCACATTTCTCATTCAAGTAAACTTTACCAAAACCACAGTGCTACGAAAGTAAGCTAGAAACGCTACGAGTGCTACGGACTACGATGCTACGGATGCTACGCGGTCGACGAAACGTGTGCGATTCGTAGCAGCCGTTTTAATAACTACGACTGACAAGTAAATCACACTAATATTATAAAGGCGAAAGTTTGTGAGTGGGTATGTTTGTTACTTCTTCACGCTCAAACGGGTGGACAGATTTCGATGAAATTTGGTATATAGGTAGCTTGTACCCAGGATTAACACATAGGCTACTTTTTAACCGTGGGTAAAACCGCATCTAGTACTATAATAATATGAGACCTTTAAATACTTTTGACTGCTTCGATGGCTAAGTTGATAGTGAACCTGCCTTCTGAGCTAAGATGTGGGTTCGATTCCCACCTAGGGCAAACATTCATGTGAACGTTGTGTTTGTTGATATCTATTTAATAATGTTTTTTTTTAATAATGTGTACGTATACCCAAAGTACAAGCTTTGCTTAGTTTGGGGTCAGACGACCGTGTGTGCAAAGAATATAATTAATTATATTGTTTATTTGTTAAATGTAAAATTGATATACCGACTGCCTCGGTGGCTCAGTCGGTAGTGAACCTGCCCTCTGAGCTTGGGGGTGTGGGTTCGATTCCCACCTAAGGCAAACATTCATGTGATGAAAATTTGTGTTTGTTCTATGTCTGGGTGTTAATTATCTAATTAATAGTATTTAAAAATATAAATTTATGTTTATCAATTTCTGGCCACCAGTTTTGCTTAGTTTGGGGTCAGACGACCGTGTGTGCAAGTGTCCCAAATATTATAATTGTTATTATTATTATTAATATAAATATTTATTGAATTTGTTGCATATTTTAAACATCTAGAAATGGGTTAGAAATTTGAACATCAAATTCCAGATATTGCATTTTATAGGAAAATTTACAGCTCTAAGCTACGCAATTTGAAAAGTCAATCAGAGTGAATATACTTTATAAAAAACTAAAGCCGAAGGCTATATTTTTGTAAAAAAATGACAGAAAATTTTATTTATTGCCAACCTTAGCGAATAAATCTTAAGCTTTCGATGTTTGTTTTCTCTTCGCTTTAATTTTGTTTATTTTTCTGTTTTGGTCCCTCATTTTTAACGCCCCGTCAGATAACGTCGTCGACCACATAGTTACATAGAGAAGCAATAAGATAATCACTTTGTTCTATTTTACGAAAAGTATTAAATTTTTTAAAAATCCCCGAAACCATTTTTGAACACTCCCGAATAATTCACCTTTAAAACAAAAAACAAAATTAAAATCGGTTCATCCGTTCGGGAGCTACGATGCCAAATATAGACACACACACACATAATTATGTATGTACAAATACACACACGCAAACAGACACAGACCGGGTTAAAGACATAACACAACGGTTTTACCTGATGTTTCCTTGATTATGAAAATTTTGCGTTTTATTAAACACTAGTTGCGCCCCGCGGTTTCAGTCACAGTCTCACAGGAAACATTGAGATTTTTTTGGAATGAAAGTTAGTAAGTTAGTAGTTAGTGTGAAAGCATGACAAACAAATTTGAGCCAACGAATGAACACACAAACTCACATTCGAATTTAGAACATCAGTTAGGATAGGAGCAGGATTTTTTCTTTCTTTCTTTGTTCACACACTACTTTACACTACTTTACATTATTGGCTAGAGAAAACTGACCAAACGACAATACCAATACTTTTTTAAAATCAAAATTAGAAGAAACCTCTTAGTTTAATTGATTCAACATTCTGTTTTAATGTGCGAAGAATGTGTGGGGTCTGAAACGTTAAGTGTCATGTTTTTTATTCCTGTCCGGGCGCTGTTCGGCCCGGCCCGCTAGCTGGTTCCCTAGTGAAATCAGGGATATAAACTGACTTTATTTACTAAAGTTCTAGTTACAGTCTTAATTATAGCTATTTCTATTTAATCTTATGTTTTGCCAAGTTCCAATGTTGTACATGCTTGAAAATTATATTTTTAGCTCTATTTACTTCCTATAAATTTTTGTTACTAATTTTACATTTAACAGAAATATAGGTGCATCTTAATATATTTCTTTGTTATTGTTTCTACTATTGTTTTACCTTCAAAGCTTATAATTTTCTTATTTCTATTTTACAATTTTGCACAGATCATTTTATTTTAAACATGAGTGTCATGTTTGCCATCAGTCACTTAGCACTGATGTGTTAACAGATTTCGTTACTTCGCTACGAACTTTCTAGCATGTCTTAGGTTTGACCAGTCTCTGGTTTTGTTAAGGCGCCGAGCTATAATTCATTTTCTTGCGTCTCGTTTGTGAATTCGACTCAAATCATTTATAAGGTCAAATAAGTTAGGCCTCATTGAAGCTCCAAGGGTACTTTTATACCTAAGTATCTGTGTAAACAGTTTACCGACGCGTCTGAAGTTTTAAATCAGGTTTTTTAAGATCAATTTGGAATTTTAAAGAGTGTGAAATGTAAATTTATTGCTTTTGAGTTATTCGATTGTTATTGGAAATGTTTAGCTTTCAGTTTTAGTAGCTTTTTATTGTTTTTTTTTTATATCGTTAACTCAACTAAATTAATACTAGTGGTCCTAGTTACCTACGTTTGTCCTCCACAAGTCGCATTCCTGAACCGATTCTCGTGAAATTTTGTGAGCAGGTTCGATAATTATATACAGATTTTTTTTTCGAGTTTTTTTTTTTTTGGAAACCAAGAGAATCGGTTTAGTATTGCGACCTGTAGAGGAAGACAAAGATCCGGACAGAGATCCAGACCGAATTTGGACATACGAAAGCATTTGTGTCCAAACTTGAAGAATAGACACCTCGCTCGCTAACGCTTGCTCGATCGACCATAAATGTGAAAGTGAGTTTGTTCGTTACTTTCTCTGTTACGCTTTCTCGCGCTATATGCTCTACCAACCATCATGAAGTTTTGTATACGCGTTGTCAGGGGAATAGAAAATGACAGATATCGTTGATCGAGAAACAAATTTAGTTTAAAAAATTTAGTTAGGTGAAACAGCGTGGCACAGCTGGTTTGGAATAGCTAAGGATTTTTAATGAATTAATTTGGTGGTTTATTTTATTTTATTGATTAAATACACGACATAAATTACAAACTATAAAAATCTAAAAATCAAATAAATTCTAATCTACGTCGTTACTCAAACGTCGTTATAATCAAATCAAATCAAAAAGAAACACTATTTTAAACTCTAAATGAAGTGGCTTAAATGAACGTTTGTGCGGGTGGAAAATCATGGAAAATCGTTGTATGACCGGGCCTTAAATCTCTTTGTGCCGACTGCGCAGTAATAATAATATATCTCTCTCTTTTCCCAAATAACTATGCATAAATAACTATGCAACATTGTACAGTCAGCCATTCCTACTTTTCCCCACCGACTAACCGTACACCATATTCGGATATAATTTAAATTCATTTTTGTATTTTTTCCGAAAGAACGCAAAAATCCTCTGCGGTTTGCAAAACGAAATGTGGGGATAACTTTAAAACGAGTGTCGACAACAATAGGGGTGTCACTCGCAGACTACAAGACAAAACGGATAGGACGCCGAGTTTCGTCATGGACCACAAAATGTTTTTGTGGTAGCCCTAATTATTTTCACTTGATGACTTTGGTTCAAGATTTAGTTTTTCTGGATAGGTCAGAAGTGAAAATGTAATATTTGGCTCACAACTTAAAGTTACTTTAGCGCTGTGGCCCTATTCGGAGATTTGAGATTTTCATCTCAAATCTTCTAAACATTCTCTAATGTAGCTCGTTTTTATTTATTTATAAGTTTAGTTTTTAAGGTTTAATGTAATATTTTTGGTAAATAAAACTATTTCTATTTCATCTCACATTTTTTCGTCCTTGTTGCTCTCGTTTGAAACGTCATAGGTGTGAGAGTGACCAAGATAAAATCTCATCTCATCTCACGCGCAGGAATATCCCTCTTGGTCTTGCTCAGACACATCAAACTAGGTGAACTAGTATTTTTATAACTGAATCACACTATCACACTAAAATCATAAATACGATAGTTTTGATAGATGTATGGATGAATAATTGGATTTTTGTTACTTAATCACGCTAGAACGGATGAAGTGACCTGGATGTACCTGGATGTCAGTACAGTAGAAAAAAAATACCAATAAAGTTAATTGGCTGAGAATAACGTTACACAAAAATATCGTTTTGATCTAAACAAATTTTTAAAATAGTATAATAATAAAAATGGGAATAGATAATAAGAACAGTAGCTATCCAGCCAAGAACAAAAAAAGTGTTGTTTAGTACCACTATTTAATGGTTTCCTTACAAGATTAGACAGCTCTAACTCTAAGTCCATGTTGGGATTCAAACCCACGCCTTGCATTGACAGATCTCCAAACATCAACTATGTCTGGCATTGTTATAACAAGTAATTTCATCTTCCACGTTCCACGTCATATCATTCACCGAAATCGGTTCAGCCGCTTCAATTGCCGAGAACATAGATACTTACATACTTATTCATGCAGGTTAAACACATAACCTTTCATTTAATACCTATACATGCAGGTTTAATACATAACCTTTCTTCTTGTTTCCCCGCAGTCGGATAAAAAGTTTTTTTAAATATATTTCTTCTTTTATTGCAATCTATCTGGTAAAACAATTAGCAGTAGGTAGGAAGTCCGACTTGTGAGGTAGATGCCTATATTGGCAAGTCTGCTTTTCGATTGGTTGCAAATAAAATATCTTGAATCTTGAATCTCGATTCAGTCTATATTAATAGATCCTGAAGGTATTTTCTTTTCAGTCTTCGTGGCGTGGTTGGTTTATCCATAAGGTTTTTTGGAAAAATGTTAGGATTGGGCACAACTCTGGCTTTAAATGTATTCATTCAATATTTTTTTACGTGACATTTTTTTAGTTTAAAAAATGAGATGTAATAGTAATGTATAATATATACATATGTTAGCAACACATAAAAAAACGCAGTCTATGCTCTGCTGTGTGACGTTTTGCGAGCGAACTGTCAAAGGAATGTCAGTAGTGTGACGCCTGAGTCGCCCGCCCCACACGGTACTTTTCGCTGGAGCACGGTAGAGGACAGACCTCGAATGGGTTTTCTTTGGTACCTTTCTGTCGTATTGATCTTGGTGTCCATTCGATTCATACTGAAATTACCCACATATTGTACATGGTTTGGATCGTTAGTTGTTTACATTTACATTAAGGTTGTTTTGAATATCCTCCCTTCAGAAATAGTTTCCATAATACAATGATAAGACGATGGAAGACTATCCACCAAAATACAGGTATTGTAATTTTTCCATGTTAAATGATTTTGATTTAATTTTTTTATTTTGATTCTGACCCTTATTAATAGACATACAGACAGACAAATATTTATTTGTAGCAAAAACATACAAAAACAAAATAAAAATTACACAATTATAAAAAAAAGAACAAAGTTTTTGCCACAAACCGGTCCCAACTCAGCATAATGCCGGCTGCTGTAAACAAAACGAAAAAAAAACGTAAAAAAATAGGCAATAGGTAAAAAGATGATAAAAATCTAGAGTGCCTTTTCAGTTTTCTTTACATCCGTGGCCTCAACACAAGCGCCGCACACAGGATGTACGAAGTACGTAATAAAAACTCAAACTTGTTGACACTTACGTTCGGTTAACGGAACTTAATTATTTCCGCAATACGCTTTTGGCGCAAATTAAAACGTTTGCTAATGAAAACAAGATTCAAAATTACAAATTATTATCCATCAGCATTGCTCGCGAAATTCCAGTTTTCACACAATTTGGCGCAATGAAAAGTATTCTGCGTTAATTGTGATTATACTTAATTAACATAACATAACATTTATCGTCACGCCTTTCAGTCATTGTCATCGTCAGGGGGCGAGCCTGTCGCCATACACCGGGCTCCAGTCATGTAGCAGATGACGTACAATACGCACATATGCTCACACAATGAACAAATTGGCGCGTGCCATCGGCTGGGTTCGAACCCGCTCCCTCTGGCTTGAGAGGCAGGCCTTCTCCCAACTAGGCAGTCATCGCTGAATTTATACTTACTTATTATACTAACTCAGGTATACAAAATGCATAGGTATAGTTTGGAACCTACGACGCAAAAACAACTGAGTGTTATTATTGGTTTTACGTGCCTGTGTGTGTGTGTGTGTGTGTGTGTGTGTGTGTGTGTGTGTGTGTGTGGTAGCGTATAACCCGTACTGATGAACTGAGTTGGGTTTTTTTTTTTAGTCGGGAGTGTTCTCAGCTATGCTTGATGAAAATCGGTGGTGATGGAAATCGGTGTCGGGTATTTTTTTTTATTGACCACCTACTCGCCTGATGTTAAGCGACGTTGTGGTCTAAGATGGAGCACGACGACCTATAAGGTACTTATTCACTGTAGCCTTGAAGTTTCGTAGAGTGAAGAAGTACAAAGACGGCAGTTAAGTGAGGCGCTACAAGTGCGCTACTGCTCAGACCCGTCTTTGGAACGGTTACACCGGACTACATCCCGAAACACGACTAGGTCATTTCACGGCATGGCTTGGTCCGGTGGGTGCTAACTAGCCACGGCCGCAGCCTCCCACCAGAGTTTGCTACCCGGCTAGCACTACCCGGGGACCACGTGTTATCAGAATAGAGTACACTCCTACGGACATGGATAGCTCAGCCCCCAAAATTGGTAATTTTTTTGGTAAATGAAGTATAAATACAATACAAGCGCCTAGTCGTGAAAAGTGAAAAACAAACGTCCAAAGATTACATTAAGCAAAGAAAATAGATTACGGTAATGTATGCGATGTAATTAAAAGCGTGTAACTTAATAACAACATTAAATATTATTATTTAAATTTAATAGCAACCTTTAGAAGAGCCGAAATATAAGTCAAACTCATCATTCTGCGCAATCCTATCCTACTTCACTACATAGTATAAAACAAAGTCGCTTTCTCTGTCCCTATGTCCCTTTGCATGCTTAAATCTTTAAAACTACGCAACGGATTTTGATGCGGTTTTTTAATAGATAGAGTGATTTAAGAGGAAGGTTTATATGTATAATAACATCCAATAAATAGTGGAGAAATGCTGTTATTTTTGAAGTTTCTAATTAACGGAAAAAATTGATAATTAAAGACTGATGTCTTTAATTATCAATTTTTTTCCGCTTACATTGCAAACGCAGGCTGAACCCTACGAGATTTATCAAAATAATTACTAATTATTTGTACACATTGAAAAGGTCTACAGAAAACTCCGCGATGGTATATGTCTATCTCTTATGGATATCCCACAATAACATTTTTTTGTCATTTACTTTTTACGACAAATAAGTTTTTCTGTAGTGTATTTAGTATCAGCATTGCACCCGTGCGAAGCCGGGGCGGGTCGCTAGTATATTATAAACGCAAAAGTTTGCGCGTGTGTCTGTTTGTCACGCACAAACGGTTAGACAGATTTTGATGAAATTTGATTAGTATGAAGGTAGCGTATTCCTGTATTAACAGATAGGATACTTTTTAACCACGGATAACATCGCGGGCACAAGTAACTTTTTGTAAAAAAACCCACCCTCAAATTGCAAAAAAAAAATCATATTGTCATCTAAATACACCACCCCAATCTTGCAACTCCTTTACATTTGATTGGTAAGAACAAAAAATAAATGACCACTAAATAAATGACCAGCCCAAAAACACCAATCTCCTAATGCCCTTCCAATCACCATAATTATCTAGAGACCAAAAATAGTACCTTTTTAAAAACGTCATCAATTCCCTTGGGACCTAAGGCTGTGTATTCACCTATGATGTACGAGAAAAATGAGCCATAGGCGAGGATATAAAATAGTAACAAATAACATTAGGGACATTTATGCACGGTCGTCTGAACCCTAACTAAGCAAATTTTGCAAATTCAATAGAATTTGTGCGATAAGGGTTTACTTTAGCTCCTGACTAGACATTTTGTCTCAGCTCACAATAAGGCCCAAATTGGCCCCCAATAAAGTGGAATAATACAAATATCAATGATTTTTAGCATTTCAGGGTTCACACATAACCTTTCTCTAAAATAGAGAGATCATACACAAAACATTAAAAAAAAAAGAAATATTTTTCCGTCTACGCAAAACGTATGAAAACTTAAATAGTTTGAAATAGCCGTTATATTATACCAAAAAAGTTATCAGAACACATTTTTCAATTGCACACCTAGTCATGTTTTGTTATTGAAAACCCTGAATACTGTGAGCGAGTAAGCAATATTGCCTGTTAGAGACTGTTAATCCATCTGGCGCGCACCATAGTTACCTTGTAGAAAAATCTAGTTTGTGGAAAATTGCTGGCTAAAAATGTATCCAACCATCATCATCTATCCAAAAATCCAGTTGAATTTACTAGAACTACAGTACTACTTCTACTACAGTAGAATTTTTTGTGGTGGGCCTCCTCGCTCTCCTCTCATTTTCCGGGCACATCTTCTGTGAATACACAGCTTAAGTCCTAAACGCGTCCACTTTAACTAATGGTAGGTCGGCATTTTCAATTTTACCACCGATTTGCATATTCAATGAGATAGCCTTGATGGCTGTACCTGGTCGCTGCATAAACTAGAAAAACAGCGCTCTTTTGAGGGTATTTTTATTCAGAAATTGCGGGGACGGAGACTCGAGAATGGACTAGAAATACTTTAGACATAACGTTGAAGTGTCTTATTAAATGTACGTTATGTAATAAATAATGGCTGAGTTGGCAATTGAAAAATGTTGCCTGATAACTATTTAGTTTATAATATAACAGTTATTTTAAACTAATTTTAGTTTTCATACCTTTTTTCTTAGGCGGAGAAAAAGATCATCAAAATGTTATAGTTTTTAATGTTCGATCTCTCCGTCCAATTGATAGGTATAGAAACTAAAATTAGTTTAAAATAACCGTTATATTATAAACTAAATAGTTATCAGACAACATTTTTCAATTGCCAACTCAGCCATTATTTATTTTCAAAAACGTTCAATTGTGCGAGCGAGATAGCAATAACGCCGGTTAAACGCTCTTAAATCATAAGGAAATACAGTAATAGTAAATATCTATTTATGTATGTATTTAAAAATATCTAAGTATGTATATCAGTCTCTGGTACCCATAGTACAAGCCTTGCTTAGTTTGGGGTCAGGCGACCGTGTGTGGAAGTGTCCCGAATTTATTATTATTATTATTATTATTATTATAGTCGCATTAAGGATTCCACGACACTCTGAGTTTTCCATACAAACGCGCTTATCGGATCCCTTGGAAAGTATTCGTCAGATTGTAATGAAAGTAGCACGTACAATTAAATGAACTTTATCTCCTTCCCTATAATCTTCTTAATTTAAAAAAAAAGTTTGAAAAAATAGAGCTTAGAGAAATATCCATATTTATTTGTAAGGGGTCACTTTTTACTGATTTATTTAGTAATTTATAGAAAAAGAAAAATCAAAAATCCCTTTACTCCCATGTAAAGGTTTTCTACATCATTAGCTTGTAAATTAATCCATAATTCAAGCGAAGTTCTCAGTTATTTAAGAATGATAAAATAAAAGTCATAAAAATTATTGAAATTGCAATTTGTCACTCTGTAGATAATTTTAAAGAGACTGATCAGTACTTATTGCTCTCTTCGCTTATCGTCTCCTTCTAGACGAAATTGCAATAGAAACTCTTTAGCCAATGCGAAGTTAGCCGCCGGACCCTTAAGTGGAAATATGAGCATTTTGCTCCAAGCAGTTTTCTAGTTTTTTTTTTTTAAGTTCTAGTATTTTTAGAACGGTACCTACCTGCTGGTGTAGGCTTGTAACACAGGTTTTTAAATATATGAATGTATGTACTTAATGTTAGTTTAGTATATGTAGTTTTCTTCTGTTTCATTATTATAAAAAAATGAGACAAACATTACAAAACATTACAGCCAATTTTATTCCATTCCAATTTCATTTACAACAAATTCCCTGTAAAAAATAAATTACGGAACAATTCCACGAATCCGCGAAAAATTCGCGCATTTTTTTCCAAAGAACAAAAACGGAAACGGAACTGTATCAAGACACCTTTTAAATCATTACTCAATAAATAAAACGGTCTTGTTCCTGCCACGGAGTAAGCCATTACAGAGTGTTATAGCACTCGAGGAATAAAAGAAGAAATAAATTGTCGCCTCCTTTAGAAATATCTCTTTTTTGTTGTGTACCGAAAAGAAGGAAAAGTTTAACAGACCAATGCATTCTTTGGGGGAGTTTTGCGGCGTATCTATAAAGAGCTGTTGATACGACTTTTATAGGTTTTTTTTTTTTTTGTAAGTCAAATCAAATCGTTTATTTGCTTCATAGATTCACATATAAAGGTCTTGAAATTATTGTAGTATAATGTATTCGGTCTGCATGCAGACGTGCAAATATTTAATGTTGTAAACTATTTCTTCTTATAATTTTATTTTAACGCCAAAATTTATGAATTCATTAATGCTATAAAAAACAGTTATGGTGAAGCCCCTCAGTCAAAGAATTTTTGAAATCGAGTCCATTAAATTTTTTTTTATCATTTTGAATATATAAATTGAAATGCACATTATTTTGCACATTGCTTTTGTAAACATCTTTTTTGACAGGCGGTTGATAAGTTAGCGAACTTTAGTATTTCTTGACGGGCCATTACTTAGATTTTCTTTTTGGCGTTTCTTAAAATAGTCGGAATGTTCTTTCGCAAATATGCAAATGGCTTTGATATACATAAATCAAAGTCAATCATAGTCAACGATTTTGTTAGTCATATATGTACATGTACGCTTGCAGGCAAAAAAAATAAAGTGACATGAATTTAAACAGGTGCGTGTGTGTTGCGTGTGTGTGTGTGTGTTGTGTGTGTGTGTGTGTGTAAAACATACCTATGCACTCTGGCCTTTACTTGCATTTATAATATTAGTTAAGATTAGAATTAGGATAGGATAAACCAATTAAGCATTTAGTGAAAATACCTAAAATGTATCCTAAAGCCAGCCCCGCGGTTTCACCCGCGGAGATGTTTCACCCGCGGTTTCACCCCCAACCGGAACCGTTAATTTTTTCGGGATAAAAAGTACATAATAGGAAATTAAGAAATTAGGATATTAGGAAATTAGGATTAGGAATTAGGAATTAGGATTAGGATGGGCCTACTAAGCAGGCTAATAAAATGAATTGAAATATTTTTCATTCAACATTACGCTTGTACTTTATGTGCAATCAACTCCATACTTATATTATTTCGCATCGTAAAACGACGCATTGCCCCATATTCCTACACTCCCCAGTAATATCGTTACGCCTGCGATATGCATAATCTCTCATACACTTGATGTATTAACTCTGCCTCATAAGGAAATGCTCAGATTTTTATAGATCATTCAATCTCAGTCTTGGCTTGCTCTTAATTTATTAAAATGCTAGCGAGCATTTTTTTACTAACATTAAAATTAATAAGCCTAGAACTGAATAAAGCTATATTTCAAGAAGTTAAAAAAGCAACTTTATGATAAATAAAAATCCCGTCTGCACAATATTGTACCCTATGTCACTTCCGCTGTCGAGACGATTCAAATGACACCTCACATGTCGAAATACATCAAGCTGTTTAGGTTGTAGGGCGTGCCAAAGAAACCTCATACATACATACACACAAAAAACATAACTCTCTTTCTTACACAGTCGGGTAAAAACAGAGTCAAATGTAACAACCGCAGCGTTTTCACAAAAGATAACATGCTGGACATTTATTGGACTTAGGATTAATTCCTGTATAAGCAGTAAAAACTTTAATGGCCACTAGCATGCACTAAATATAAGAATTGCCTAAAGGCCGATTTCACCAGTGAATATTAACGCGATTAGCTCATTTTAAACTTGGTTTACGTGAAAAACTGAGGTTAAACAATCATTTTGCATTTCACTAAACTTAGTTTAATAAATCTCGATTAGTAACATAAATAGCCCTAAGTCCTTGCTTGACTGGTTTAATCTACTCCTAGCTAGCTCTTAAGTTTTTTTACACGAACTTTCAGTAATTCCTTAGGAAAATTTTAACTTTATGTGCCCGCTAAGAAAATATTTTGCTGCGAATAGTTTAAAAGTAGTTAAGCAAATGTAATTCTTATATTTAGTGCAAGTGTTCATTAGTTTTGTTTGTAAGTAAGTCCCCCTCGTCTATCTGTAACACAGGAACCATAACGGATACGTTTTGAAGTACCTTTTTAATATCACATGCCGAGAATGTAATATCTTTGGGACTATATCTTTTGGACTCTACAGTCTATACATTTCTTCTTCTTCTCGACTATGTATCCCACATGGTAGTTGGGCAGCCTTCTTAACTTTTATCCTCCGCTTCGCTATATCCTCGACATCTTCCTCTGAGAACTCACGCACCGTTAGCTTTCTACCAATAACGCACTAGATAAAACTCACCAAGGTCTAAGGTCACATTCCGTGAGCAAACACCTAGTGACGTCACTTTCGTCCGATGAATTATTTTATGAAAATACACGCAACATTAAGGTTATTAATATGCACAATCATAACTAACTTTTATTTCATTATTAAATAATGTCATTTACAATAAACTTTATTGAAACGAGTTTGACGGATGTTTTTGGAAATAGCCCATTATGTTTATTTGAACCGCAACGAAATAAAGTAATTATGAAATTTTGCAAGCATTTAATCGACGTCACACCGTCTCTTTCGAACTTGTTGTAGATCATTTATTTTGGTCTTGCTTCGATTGACGTCAGTGCGTGTTACCCACGTGACTATTTTGACGTGACAACGTCTTATAAATTGGTTTGCCGGGTGACACTTCAAGAAACTGCGTTACGCTCCGCTCACGTTATGCGCTCACAATGAGAGCGAGTGAGAGGCACGCCCGCGAGGTTAGCCCGCCTAAGAGCGAGAGAGACAGACATAAAAAGTCGTTGTCACGTAAAACTTTCGCCCGTATACCGACTTTACAGGCAACCAATTTTTTTGACTCGGAATGCTATAACGAAGTATATTATTATAACATAACATGCATAACATATCGTCACGCCTTTCCCCCGAGAGGCCTGGCAGAGGTGTAATACAGCACCCATACTTCACCGGACAATTTTAGTCCCAAATGTGACAGGGGCGAGCCTGTCGCCAAGCACCGGGCTCCAATCATATAGTAGATGACATACAATACGCACATATTATGCTCACACAATGAACAAATTGGTGCGTGCCGTCGGCTGGGTTCGAACCCGCTCCATCTGGCTTGAAAGGCGGGCCTTTTCCCAACTAGGCTGCCATCGCTTATACATATATTATTATTTATTATTCGCAGTAAATTCATTGTTCATTGTTCCATGGTCTATTCTACTTACCAATATGTGTATTAAATAATTGATCATTTACCTAAAGAATTCAAGCTCGAATGAAGTCTAATATTCAAAATGCGAAAAAAAGGGACTCAAAAACAAGACCTACCCTTGTTAGTGATTGAAGAAAAAGCCAAATTCAGGTCATCCCTTGAGTGAGCGCAGCCGAGCGAAACCCTTGAGAGAATGCCGCGCCAGCCAATTTTATTTTAAGCTTCGGCGCATCAGGTAATGATGTTTCTACAAGGGGGGCTACCATGATGGTTGTTATATTTTGTTTTCGACGCTGTGCGACCATGAACCTTATTGCGAGGTGATACGATTCCAAGTCGCACAGCGTCGAAAAAAAAACGTAAACATCATGGCTTTAAGATGTCATGATATACCCCCAGGCCTTCATTGGTATATTATGCCTGGAAGAGATCGCTCTTAGTGACTCTTAGTGACTCTTATAAGACCGCCAGTTATTTCTAGTGTAAACAATATAGTCTTTATCTATCTAATCTATCTATGTACGGGGTTTTAAAAAACCCTGTTAAATCCGCGAGGTGCGCATCCTTATCGACTGGAGGATGCAATTATGCTAATTTATTTAAAACATTGATTCTAAAAATTTTGAACGCACATTGCGCTCCGCTCTCCTAAAAGCGTGTACGCAGACACTAATCGCGTCGGTTTTATTTGTAAACTATTCGCATCGTGCCGCTACTTTCTTAGAAAAAGCCGCCAACATATCATACAGATTTGTTAACATTTTTGTAACATTTTCTTTTTTCCTTGCGTTCTTAAATCGGTCATAACTCTTGTTTTTTAACTTGCATGCTTTTTAATATTTTTGCATTAATACTTATAAGTGTGTATACATGCCCTTCAAAAATACAACAGGATTTTTGTAACATGTTGTATCTGACTTTTAACTTACAAATAAAAATATTACTCTACATCTAAAAAGTGTAAAACAAAAGTACACGACAAAGTAATAAAATATGTCTACAATAATGTTATCGACCGAGCGAGCTTAAGCGAGTGAAGTGTTTACAATACAATACAATACAATACAGTACAGTACAGTGCAGTGCAGTGCAGTGCAGTGCAGTGCAGTGCAGTGCAGTGCAGTGCAGTGCAGTGCAGTGCAGTGCAGTGCAGTGCAGTGCAGTGCAGTGCAGTGCAATGCAATGCAATGCAATGCAATGCAATGCAATGCAATGCAATGCAATGCAATGCAATGCAATGCAATGCAATGCAATGCAATGCAATGCAATGCAATGCAATACAATACAATACAATACAATACAATACAATACAATACAAGACATCTTTATTGCACACCAGCAAGCATTTCAGGTTCGGCGATAATGCTTTCGTATGTCTGTCCATCCGGCGTCTATTTGACTCTCTTGTCTATTGGTCGTATTTCTCAACTGATTCTCTTGAAATTTTGTGAGCGATAATTCATAGTTTATTTGACGTGACAACGTCTTATAATTCGATAGAGCCGGCTGCACGCACGAAAAAATGCGGCGTTACCTCTGAGGCGTTCCATGTAAGGCTTGAAGTGCAAGCGAGAGCGCGGAACGAGCGAATCGGCCTTTGCGTTCGGCAGCGTTCGACATCCGTCTCTCTCCTGCTTGAGTGAGCTCGTTGGGCCTTTGCGTTCGGCAGCGTTCGACATCCGTCTCTCTCTAACTTGAGTGAGCACGTTGTCACGTTCAACTATCGTCAGTAAACCGACTTTACAGACAACCAATTTTTTTTATCGATTTAGTTCTTTCAGGCAATGTTTCTAAATGGCGGAGATATGGGGACTACAGACTCGTGGGGTCTTCAGATTACAAAGCCATTTATTTAGCCATTAGCTATTACAATCGTTGTCTTATCGGACACCGTATTATG
Source organism: Peribatodes rhomboidaria (assembly GCA_911728515.1). Taxonomy (NCBI): domain Eukaryota; kingdom Metazoa; phylum Arthropoda; class Insecta; order Lepidoptera; family Geometridae; genus Peribatodes; species Peribatodes rhomboidaria. Next base: position 7,445,321 of record OU452188.1, on the reverse strand, counting down.
AAGATTTCAAGCACCTGCTTTTCCAATTATAAGAAAACATTATTTTCATTATTGTGTATTTATTTATTTTGAAGTTGAATTCTAAGATATCCCTACATAAACAAAAAAAAAAAGAGGAGCATCAAAATTTTCGACGGCAATATCGCCACAAATAACCCAGAATTATCACAATTTGCGGATGTCAGTCACATCCCTTTTAAACCGAAAACATTGTAACCGAACAAACACATAAATCTCCCCGAAAAAAGCCGTATTCATACAAATATTTTGACGACCGCAACGATATCCGTACAGCCTAATAAATAAACATTACCGATGTGGATTTATTCAAGTAGAGAGAATATTTACGAGTCGCCTCCATTAACACAAATGGAGGCATCAACTAAGAAAATAATCCCGAATTTGCCGAAAATGAATTTCTTTGCTTCGGACAAGAAATGCTTATTTTGGCAAATGTTTCGCCACTAGAGTAAACTAATTCCGTCGGCTTGTTAGTGTCGGCATTAAATATTTTCCTTTTATATTTCATTCGTCTTAGTTCCGGCGTGAAGGAGGAAAACATAGATCACCTTGTCAGCGGAGAAATGTTGACATAAGATAAAAAACAAACAGAGCAGAACTACTCGTACATGTTTTGATCATTGATTGCAAAATTTACTGAGCATTTTGAAGTGAAATTTCTAAGGCGACTTCCAACAATTCTTTGTTTATTTGTATTTATTATTTATTTGTTGTTTATTTATTCAATTCTTATACTTGGACGCTTAACGTGCGTGCAACAAGAATGCGTTAAACGTTTAAAGCTCCTGATAAGGTAATAGAAAGAGACAGAGCGAGAGTGAATGCGTGGCACTCGGACGCAGAAGTTTTACTTCTTCTCTCGTTGCGTTAAACGTTTAACGCTACTAGGGAGGGGAATGGAAAGAGACAGAGTGAGAGTGAATCCGTGGCACTCGAACGCATGCGCGTAGTAAGAAAGATACACAGAAGTTTAACTTCTTCCGCGCGGAGGGACTCCACGCACTATTTTTTATCAGTGATTGCAAAATGGACAGTGCATTATTACCCTATACGTTGTATAGTCTCGAACTAGTCACACAAAGTTTAGTCATTGTCTTCCTTTTTTTGGTTCTATTGGTTCAATATATTTCAATGTCGAAAAATACAATTTCCGTAAATAAATTCATATGTCATCTTCTTTCTTTTACAATTTTAAACTCGATCGAAAAAAAACAAAACACTGCATAACTACAAAGTTTAATCATGAGGGGGTAACAATTTGACATCAATAATAAAATTAACATTTTTGACATTGATATTAACTGAAGGAAAATTCAAATCACTTGTAAAAACTACATTAATGAAAAGAGATTATTTAGAAGACAAAGATGTCTGGAGCCTTCCGCTTCCGCCAAGTAGCCACTAGTACCTCGATATCACACAGTTGTAAGCCAAAGTTGTGACACAGTAATATAATTATATTTTTTAATAATGCTCTCCAATTCCTTGCCTGTTCTTCTGAGTAGTGGCCTTTTTCCGAACAAGGCAGTCGAGTCTATTATAAAACTTTGAAGTACATAAGTGTATCAATGTATGCTGTAACCGCCGTTATGTATACATAAAGTATATAACGTTGTTACAGAGTACACTTCAGTGTTGTAATGTGATTTTCTCCGGGTTTTTCCTTTTCAAGAAAATTAAAATCCGTCAAAACTCAAAGGGGTGATCTGTAACCGCCGTTATGTATCCAAAAGGTACATAACGTTGTCACAGTACTATTCGATTGACGATAAGAATTTCTGTTTCATTTAGATATAGCGAAAGTCGCATTTGCTATCCTTGTTCTGTTTTAATGGGTTTTTAAACAAATATTACCCTGACTTGTTGACAAGGCATCGTGAGAGATATATTACTATAGATGACTAATTGCAGTTTACTATTTCATGTTAGAATCTTAATTACAGTTAAATAAGGATTAAAATGCTGTAGACTTATTAAGCTAGAGAGAAACAAGGCATATCTTGTTGGTTTTAAGAAAGGGGCCATAATTCAAATGCTTGAATAGGTAATTTTGACTAAACATTTTACACGTACAATTTTAATGTGTCCAGTGTTGATGAACGATCTCAAGTGGATTTAGAAGTGAATTTACTAAGGCTGTCAATAACTCTACAATCATTTTATGGGTTGTATAAATTTGTAAATTTGCTGATATAAATCAAGTTTCATAAAAGTAAAGATTAAATTTTAAAGTTAATAAATAATTTGAATATTATTTGATTAAATGTTAAGTACATAAATTTAACTATCAGTTGGTCTTATCATATATTTTTAATTATGATTTTATGATTTAAAGTCGTGTATATTATAATTATTACAGTTTGATTGCTCATTAAATATTCATAAATAAACAATGTACGCTAGTTTCAACAAATTGGATTTGACTAACGGTTTGACACAGCCCTAAGGGTTGGCGACAAGCAGGCGCCGGCGCATACTATACACGTATAAATACGTTACAGTATTTCAACTTCGGCTAATTTGAAATTGGAACATTTTAAACATTTAATTGATAGTATTATGCGAACTATAATTTTAATAGTATTTTTATTAATTTTAAAATGATAATAATAGTATCTTGTAATAAAATATTGATTTTTAACTTCAAACTGGCGTTGAGAACCAAAGAAAATAAAACTCTCGTTCAAAGTTTTTTAACAAATTAAGGCAACAATTGTAATTAAACATGTCATCAGATTACGTTATAAATCTTCATCTAAATTTAATCATATTAATAGTACTTTTAGATCACTTTCAAAATAACGTGAGACTTTGCTTACTGATATTCGGTTGCCCAGAAATTTTAACAAAAAATAAGTGCTTTTCAAGTGCGAAACTTTTTACTTGTTCAAAACTAAATATAATAAATATAATTTTAATGTGTTCTCTTAAAAAAATGACAGGTCCACGTAAGTGAGCTTCAATGGGATTTTTTGTGGTGAAACACATTAAGATGTTAATTTTTTTAAACAAAAATCACGTAAGAAAGGGAACAGGGTCGACAGTCCGGGTCGTGCCATGGTCGAGTAAAGACCAAAATTTCGAAAATAGAAAGAAATCGTCGCTACTTTCTTTCATAAAAACGCGAGTGAAATTTGTATGAGTTGTAGTGAGATATGTTTTATAGAGTCCACGTTACGCCATGATCGAGTAAAGATCAAAGTGTCGAGATCAGAAAGAAATCGTCGCACTTTATATAAAACGCGAGTGAAATTCGTACAAGTGTTGTATTGTAATATATCAGTGAAAGCGAGCTATATTACTGAGATACTGGAGGATATCTCTATAGTGTTAGTGAAGTGTGTTTTAAAGACTCTGATACCAGAGTCAGTGTCAGTCAGTCAGTGTTAATTTCTAGATTTATTTTATAATATTAATTTGTTATATTTACCAAGTTTACAGGTAAGCGGTACTACGAGTACGTTTTCGACATCGTTGCTTTCTTTCATAAATTGTTCTAGGTAAATAGGGGGTAGTGTTAATCATTATTTTCAGAAGTTGCTGGGAGTAACGGCGTTGTTCTACACGGGCTAATTGTGGGGTAGATTTCTTTGTTATTATTATTGTAGGACATTTGTAGGAGGAGTGAGTGTTGTATGTGTTGCATATGTGGAATTTTGAATGGATATACCCTACTTTTTTATAGCTAGGACATATATTAAATTTATTGTTAGAAACTCATAGTTTGGGTGCAATTTAGAACATTACTTACGAACATAATGAAGTCAACTACTTTACCTAAATAATACATCATCTTTATGCATAATTTATGCCTGCAACGATATTTACAACCAAAGTTATTACAAATCAACTATGTGGAGATACAGTGACAAGTTTTACTTATCAACTACATTTACTGGAGCAGTTTGATATGTTTTGGAGAGGTGTGGCTTCTGCAGTTTACAATAATCGTCATCATCGAAGTATGCTGACTCATTGAACGAGATTCTAAGGATTTATACGCACACACATTTTACGCTCTCATTATCATTACAACTGCTTTTATTATTTTATTCTTGATGTCAAGTATCAAGTGTGAAAAATCATACTCGATACTTGAATCCTATTGGAAACTCTGATATCTTATAAGTTTACTTCATTAAGTTGCAACCCATACTCAAAAAAATATTTTAGCTTTCGAATTTTGATTTGAATTGAGGTTTTATTAGAATTGTTTGCAATTCTAATAAAACCTATACACACGTGCACACTATTTAACTCACTAGCGTTTGCCTAGGGAATGCTGGCGGAGATTACTCGGGCTCCTAGAAGTCTCTCGCTTATCAGCAGGGAAACCGCGCGTACCGGATGGGAGGGATAACACAGAATATTAGGTCGGAATTGGGTCTAGCTGGCGAGATCTATATTTCGGCTGAGTATTCGATCATGCACTAGGTACACACACCACACGCATCAGACCATTTAATGGCAGTAGGGAAATAGGAAAGTAGAGTCATATTGGATTACTTGGTCGTAAATTAGAATAGTTAAAATCAAATAAAAATAATAAAAACTCCAAATTACCTGTATGATTGTGATGAATGATTCTGATAATTAGGTGATGTAAGAATGAGATCGGTATGAGATATGAAGGTTTGTAAGTTAGTTTTATTTGAGGCGTGTTAGGTTGAAACCTAAGGATCTGTATGGAAAGGAATAAGGAGCTAGGTTGGAAGGGAGCCTTATTATTAATCCATTCGCTTAGGATTCCCATTCATGGACCTAAAGGTCAAATTCCCATTCCCTATTTTCTTCTAGATATTGCTGTCAGCGACGAGTTATTTGGAGCGTGGAGCTGAGCGTATACTTTTGTAATATTAATCCTTTTAATGTGTTTACCTTATGTATTTAAATTATATATTTTTATAATTATATCTTATTATAATGAAGTATTTATGTATTTGTATGGGTTTATGGCCATGAAGAAAGAAGAGGAGGATCATCTCATCCCGAGTAGCTGGTTGCTGTTCAGTTAAGTTGCATGTTTAAGCCATTACATTACATTTGCGAAATCCGTTGTTTTATTGAAATTAATTTATTGGTTTTGTTTTATTGTTTATTCTTTGTTTTGTGTTCTGCTCTGTTTTTCTATTGATTTATTTTATTTTCAAATACTTACGGCTATATTTTATTCATGTGTGTGTATTTCAATGTTTTATTTTACATGTGCATGATTCTTTTGTTTTGACTATTTGTGTTCGATTACATTTGCGGTTTTATTTCGGTTACGGTTACGGTTATTTATTTATTTTGATAATTTGATTTATTCATTTGTTCTCGTCTTTAAAACACAACGTAAATGACACAACGTAAAGGGTCCATTAAATCAAATTCTAGACGGTTATAAAATAAACTAGACGATCACATTTATTGGCCAAAGTTTTAAGATAAAATAAGGTAGATTAGATAAGTACAAAGTTAGGTAGATTTAGGTCATAACCGATTAAGCCTTTTATTTTTAATATTTTAAATTTAAATAGCTAATCGTAGTACAGTGATTTCACTCGCGTTTTATGAAAGAAAGTGCGACGATTTCTTTCTGATCTCGACACTTTGATCTTTACTCGATCATGGCGTAACGTGGACTCTATAAAACATATCTCACTACAACTCATACAAATTTCACTCGCGTTTTTATGAAAGAAAGTAGCGACGATTTCTTTCTATTTTCGAAATTTTGGTCTTTACTCGACCATGGCACGACCCGGACTGTCGACCCTGTTCCCTTTCTTACGTGATTTTTGTTTAAAAAAATTAACATCTTAATGTGTTTCACCACAAAAAATCCCATTGAAGCTCACTTACGTGGACCTGTCATTTTTTTAAGAGAACACATTAAAATTATATTTATTATATTTAGTTTTGAACAAGTAAAAAGTTTCGCACTTGAAAAGCACTTATTTTTTGTTAAAATTTCTGGGCAACCGAATATCAGTAAGCAAAGTCTCACGTTATTTTGAAAGTGATCTAAAAGTACTATTAATATGATTAAATTTAGATGAAGATTTATAACGTAATCTGATGACATGTTTAATTACAATTGTTGCCTTAATTTGTTAAAAAACTTTGAACGAGAGTTTTATTTTCTTTGGTTCTCAACGCCAGTTTGAAGTTAAAAATCAATATTTTATTACAAGATACTATTATTATCATTTTAAAATTAATAAAAATACTATTAAAATTATAGTTCGCATAATACTATCAATTAAATGTTTAAAATGTTCCAATTTCAAATTAGCCGAAGTTGAAATACTGTAACGTATTTATACGTGTATAGTATGCGCCGGCGCCTGCTTGTCGCCAACCCTTAGGGCTGTGTCAAACCGTTAGTCAAATCCAATTTGTTGAAACTAGCGTACATTGTTTATTTATGAATATTTAATGAGCAATCAAACTGTAATAATTATAATATACACGACTTTAAATCATAAAATCATAATTAAAAATATATGATAAGACCAACTGATAGTTAAATTTATGTACTTAACATTTAATCAAATAATATTCAAATTATTTATTAACTTTAAAATTTAATCTTTACTTTTATGAAACTTGATTTATATCAGCAAATTTACAAATTTATACAACCCATAAAATGATTGTAGAGTTATTGACAGCCTTAGTAAATTCACTTCTAAATCCACTTGAGATCGTTCATCAACACTGGACACATTAAAATTGTACGTGTAAAATGTTTAGTCAAAATTACCTATTCAAGCATTTGAATTATGGCCCCTTTCTTAAAACCAACAAGATATGCCTTGTTTCTCTCTAGCTTAATAAGTCTACAGCATTTTAATCCTTATTTAACTGTAATTAAGATTCTAACATGAAATAGTAAACTGCAATTAGTCATCTATAGTAATATATCTCTCACGATGCCTTGTCAACAAGTCAGGGTAATATTTGTTTAAAAACCCATTAAAACAGAACAAGGATAGCAAATGCGACTTTCGCTATATCTAAATGAAACAGAAATTCTTATCGTCAATCGAATAGTACTGTGACAACGTTATGTACCTTTTGGATACATAACGGCGGTTACAATGCCCAATTAATTAAAAACATTTTGACTTTTACTTTGACATTAGGTATCAAAATCGAGATGTATTCGCAGCTTACAACAAAAAATGTTTCATAAAAACAATAAAAAAAAAATATTTGCATGCTTTAACCACATGTTTTTTTAAATTATATTTTTATTCTACTTCTTCTAAAACAGACATCACGAGTGTGAAGAATGACATTCCGGTTTTGATGAACTGAAAAAAAAAGAAATTGATTCTAAAGTTGAGTTGAACTTAAAAAAAATTAACAATAACTAAAGCGTGTCAAGCCAAAAAATCTCTGGTTTTCCAGTACCAGTACTTTTAACCTCCGACGCAAAAACAACGGGGTGTTATAAATTCGATGTGTCTCTGTGTGTGTGTGTGTCTGTCTGTCTGTGGCATCGTAGCTCCAACGGATGAACCGAATTTGATTTTGTTTTTATTGTTTGAAAGGTGAATTAGTCAGTGTTCTTAGATATGATTTTTTACGATAAACTCTACGCTTTTTTACGATAAGCTACGCTTTTTTACGATAACCAAATTGTAAAAATAACCCAGAGATTAAACGGCTAGTTACGCTTTGGTTATCTTCAACTTTAGTTGCTCTATTTCAGCCTGTGTACTAAATAATTAAATTAACTAATGTTGCATGTTTAAGAACAAAAATTAAGAAGAATAAGTAGAAATATTCAACTAATCAATTCAATTCGCTTTTAGTGATAAGGCCGCCAGTTGTTACACTATTTAATAGGTTTTATCATTATTTTTCTCTTGTTGTTTTGTTATCTGTGGTGTGAACAATAAAGAGTTTATCTACGAGTATCTATCTATCTAATTCTCATTCATGATTCGAATATTTTAATTATTAATTTCCTTACATATAAAGAAATCTTACCCATGTAAAGGTTGGTAGAGACAAGCTGATTGTACCAAAAATGTAAATAGGCATTCGTTGACTTAGCGCCATGTTGAAAATAAGAATATTCTTCTTATGCTTTCGGTCAAAGATGTACCATCTCTCCGTGACAGCGTTTTGGAGTTGCCCGCACTAAAAAAAACAAATATTTTTTAATAATCAAGGCACCTAGTCCTCATAACCTTAAATCACTTAAACTATAAGATAAACAAATTAAAAGTCGCTTAATAATTAAAAGTTGATCATGTAGGCAGGTTCTTTTTGTAAAGGTTCATCATATTTAAAAATTGACTAAAGCCTGCCAAACGATTTTATTTTCTTAATGTTTGTTTTATTTTGTATTTTTAGAGTGCAATAAAGATGAAAGTATTGTATTGTATTGTACAGATACTATTCCCTAACAATTTCAAAACATTACATTTATCGTCATTTCGTCACGCCTTTCCATTGAGAGGGCCAGCCCCCTTGAGCAGAGATGTCCAACACCCACACTTTGCCGGACGATATTCAGTCCCAAATGTGACCGAAGGCGAGCCTGTCGCTATACACCGGTCTCCAGTTACGTAGCAGATGACATTTAATACGCACAAATGTTCACACATTTGTGCGTGCTTTCGGCTGTGTCCGATCCCCTCCATCTGGCTTGAGAGGCGGGCCTTCTCTACCTAGGCTATATCATCGCTGCAATAATGGCATTTTAAAGCTTAACCAAATAATTAATTGCATTTTTATAGCCAATAAGACAACTGTATCATAAACGTTGTTTTTTTTATGTAGTAGTATGTAGTTTTTTTTTTTTATGAATCATAGGTTAATGGTATAACGCTGCCAGCTTGTTCAGGTAGTTCCGAGGGCAACATGAGTGGTTAATGTTAGTTAGAAATAGTAGTAGGTCGTAATCTACCCCGATTTTTGAGGGTTTTTTTTTATGTAGCTCGGCGTTTGACCACCAACTAACCTGATGTTAAGCGACGTTGTGGTCTAAGATGGAGCACGACGACCTATAAGGTACTTATTCACTCTAGCCTTGAAGTTTTGTAGAGTGCAGAAGTACAAAGACGGCAGTTGAGTGAGGCGCTACAAGTGCACTACTGCTCAGACCCGTCTTCGGAACGGTTACACCGGACTACATCCCGAAACACGACTAGGTCATTTCACGGCATGGCTTGTTCCGGTGAGTGGTAACTAGCCACGGCCGAAGCCTCCCACCAGAGTTTACTACCTGGTTAGCACTACCCGGGGACCACGTGTAGGGAATCAGAATAGAGTACACTCCTACGGACGTGGGTAGCTCAGTCCCCAAACTTTAATTAACTTTACTTACCTCATTGTCAACTTGCTGTCCGAGTAAACAAAACATAAGGACGACCAAGATAAAGCAGAATTCATGGACGTAGTATTTCATGGTGTCTAGAGATAGTTTATTCTGAAAAACAGATTAAAACAAGATTTACTAACGAATCACTATCAAACATAATTATAGGTAAACTGGTATAAAAGCGTCTGTGGGGCAATTGCGCGACAAACTCTTCACAAATTAGGCAACTAATGCCACCTAGTACAGATTATTGTAACTAAAGATGAAAAAAGTGTAGGTGGAGCCTTAATTATGAAGGGTTTGTCAGTAATTCTCGAAAGACGCAATTGCCCAGAGACGAATTTATACCAGTTGACCTTATGTATTTTTTAAAAATATACAACTGTTTTCTTTCACTTCTTTAAAAGTTTTTTAATTCCGGTACTTTCTTTCTGGAATTTAAAAATAAATAAATTTGACTTTTTAATTTTTTTGTTTTAATTTCTTAATCCCTTTGTATAACGGCTACCATCTCATCTCATGCACTCTCTATGGGCACAACCCTCTCTTAACTTCTGTATAACATCAATATCTTTACTTTTTTTTGTTTGACTGCCTCGGTGGCTCAGTCCGTAGTGAACCTGACTTCTGAGCAAGGGGGCGTGGGTTCGATTCCCACTTAGGGCAAACATTCATGTGATGAACATTTGTGTTTATTCTATGTCTGGGTGTTAATGATCTACTTAAGTGTGTATTTAAAAGTCTATATGTATGTATTTCAGTCTCTGGCCGCCATAGTACAAGCTTAGCTTGGTTTGGGGTCAGACGACCGTGTGTTCAAGTGTCCTGAATATTTATTTATTTAGTTTTATTTGCAAAGCAATTAAATATAATAAAAAATAACAACTTTATTTTTGTCTTTATTTCTTTGTGTCAAAATCATGTCCGCTTGAATAGTTTACAAAACATGTAATATTATTAGAAGAAAACAAAAAAATCGGTTGCAAATGTTGTACCCTATGTCATTTTCACTATCAAGACTATTCAAATGACAGGTGTCCTGTTTAGGCTATAGGGCGTGCCAAAGAAACCTTATACATATATACCCATGTACATACATACATACACACACTGGAAAAACATAACCCTCCTTTTGCGCAGTCGGGTAAGAAAGGCAGTTCTACTCACCGAGATAGCAATTTTTACAGAACACATGCAAACGAGCATAATTGCAACCAAAATTAGCGTCAAATAGAATGGTCTGCAAATAATGTTTAGTTTGTTGGAGAATCTGAAAAAAAAACTGATAAAATAAGTTTTCTTATGAGTGTTAGTTATGAGTAAGAACGTAAAACAATTATAATGAAAAATAATTAGGTCCTTAATGATGTAAAAATGACTTAGAATTCCTCTCTATACGAATGTTAAATTTATTGAATACTGTTTTTGTCGAAATAATATAATATCGTCATGCCCTTCCCCAAAAAGAGTTAGTAGGGATGTATTACACCACTTACACTTTGCCGGACGATATTCAGTCCCAAATGTGACAAAAAAAAATACAAAAAAAAATTGAAAAAAAAAACAAGCTTAAGTTGCTTCAAAATTTCGTTCATAGCAATAAACCGTCATTTGTTACACTAGCTTCTTTTGTTTTAGTGATGCGTGTTGATGTGTGCGTGTGATGATCAATTAATGAACTAATTAGTTTACCAATCTATTTAACTGTCAAAAAATTACTTCGATTACCTTTTAATTTTAGCATAGTGATCAATGCACTGGGACAGAACAGCGGTACAACAAGGTTGCCACATTGTCTTTTCGTTCCCACTGATTTCAACTACCAGCTCGTTCAGATGCAGCAGGATAAAAGTCAAGATCCTTAATTGACGGATTATCTGACCCACAAGAAGTATGATGATCGATTGGAGACCTGGATATGCTAGAAAAAGTAGAGGGACACATGTTGTATCATGAAACAAAAAAGACGTGGACTTGGTTAGAGGGTTTTTTTTAAAATCGTTGATAACATCGAAACAATATAAGGGAGAAGAGGCACGAGTCCAATTTCTAGTCCACAGCGCGTGGATCCAATTTAAATAACTACAAGCAAACGGACATTACGCAGCTCCGTTGACAGTATTATGTTAAGCGTATCAATAACAAAGCTAGAGAGACGTACAAACGACTAAAAGGGAAACAACAATACAATAACTTTAACTGCAACTGGTTGCGTTTGTGAGTACGGTGAATTATGTGCAGCACTTCATTTATGCGGTACGTTTTTATGTTTTCGTACCATTTCTCCCTTAAATATAATCGAAGGTTGATAAGCTGGCGTTTGTCCGCCATCTCGCTTACCACCCATTATCATACGTGGGAGACAAACGCGACAACGTGACGCGATGCGAAAACACCAAACATTAGCTGTACCTACACTATGTCTTATATACGTTGTCCTCGCAGGCCACACAAGACGTAGAACTCCTTGATATTTTGCATCGCATCCCGTCGCGTCATATCGCGGTGCCGCAAATGTCGTTCACCAATAACAACGTGTTAAGCAAAGATGCAGGCAATGATAGAGCATGCTAGCCTTAAAAACCCAGTCACTCGTGATTTAAGTTACATGTAATTTGAAGACACTCTGAATCGTAATCATCGAGGAACAGCCACTCAAGCAGAGCATCTTATACTTTAGCAGTTCTCACAACTAAAATTGAATCAAAACACAGCATCGAACAACAAAGATACTAAGCGTGAATAAGACATAGAAGAGCTGTATAATTCTGGACACAAGAGCCATTCATTTTTGGTTAGAAAATTTCCTAAAAAATACGTTTTGGAAATTAACAAATGTCCTTATACTACTTACCAATACAGCACAAATAGCCACAATACGCGTGCAATATGAAGGATGCAATGTAAATTTCAAAGTTTTCCAAAGACCATGGAAACCACATGTCAAATGCTGAAAAATATAGTAATTAGTCCAGAATATCTGCCGGATGTTGTAGTATAGAATGCTTTAACTATTAAAATAGTTTCCAAAGATTATCATGGTAAGTTAGCTAAAATATAATCAAATCATATTATGGCACACACAATTTAGTTGACAGTGAAGCAAAGGGCAAAATAACAAATATTCCATAAACTTGAGAACGAAAATGTATCAATATAAACGTAGTAAAGAATTAGGTATCTACCTAATAGTCTCAAATTCTTATCCTGCTTCTTAATCATTTCATATATTGGAGTGCAGAGATAGAGAGTGGCAGTGACGAACACACTCGTAACATAGGTCTTCAGCAACATCCTTGTATACTTCAACAACTTCTTTTGCGACTCTTCCACCAAACCCTTTAACTCCATCAGCTTCTCCCCACGCTCCACTTGCTGTACATACTTTATCAGCGGCATCTCAAGCATATTGTCCTTAAATGCCATTTCTTCTAAGAATTCTCTAAAATCTTTTCTGAAGCAAAGACAGATGCCGAGAGAGATGGTCATGATGGCTCCAGTAGTCCAGATACAAGCTCCTTGGATGAAAAGGAGGAGATCTGTTGAGTTAGTGGTGACGAAGCCAGTTGTGAAGATGAAGCAAAGTATCCCCATGATAAAGTTGAGGACTTGGAGAAGCAGCCATCGCTTAGATTGCCAGGTTTGTTTAGCAAATATGGTAATTCCTACAACGGAAAGAACTCTGTGAAAAGTAGCAAACGCTTCGTCCATTTTGATATGAGTGAGGCAAAGTGGTGCGACCGCAGTTTTTTATTACAGATTTAATTGAGTACAGTGATACAGAAAAGTTTTACCTCAAAAATATTTGTCAATTTTTATTTTCCCCTATAATTCGATTGATGCTTAGAAGTATACAGTTAGTAAAGCAGAGCTTTCAACGCCAAAATCACACACCTCATCTGCTTTTGAGCCAGTCATGATTGCAAGATCAAACCACAGAAGAAAAAAGTTGTAGAGATGCCACCACATTTTTTGGGTAAAGCGTTATAAATGTATTCAATCATCTCTGTTGCTGCTAAGCAAATTGATTAGCAGAAGAGAGAAGATGCTACACTCTTTCAGTTGGCAGATTAAGATAATGTTGATAATGATGACGACAATTATCAACTAGAACACGAGGCTTCTATGAGCCTTCACACTTCTTTTACATATTTTATGATATTGCCCCGGAACTCAATTGTCAACTCGCGTACATTTCAGTCTTTGTACAACACGAGAAAATAATAAAATTCTTCCAATTTTCCCAGCGACAGTCCCAACAATCATTCCAAAGTAGACATATTAAAAAGCGACAAAATGACAGGGTTGGCGCGCGTCAAATTTTACCATTCTGTGTGTAGTTAGAGAGAATGACACCCCTTTGATTTGGAAGACGATTTTTCCTTTCTGGGGCGTTTTCCGAACGTTTGATAAAGCAGTAATGATATGGCAATTTTTAGTAATAATCGTGTTTGTTTGTCGTTTATTGGAATTGACGTGTATGTCTTGAGAACGGATTAAAAATAGGTAGAATAAATTAAGTAATTCTTCTTCTTAGTGTTTTGGAGACAAGAAGTTTTAAGACAAATTTAAATATTGCCGGGACATTTGGTCTGAGGTTTTTAATGCTCAAATTTTAAAGAATGTAATTAGGTATTGAGCAGCAAAATAGAATTACTTGCTGCCCCTTCCGGTTTTACCGGTTTACCTGCGGTCCCATAGTAACCGTATTTTTTTCGGGATTATTGTCCTTTATCCTTTTTGTACCACCTGTATACTAAATTTGATGATTCCCGGTTGAGTAATCAAGGTGTGAATGCATAACAAACAAAATAACAAACTCACTTTCGCATTTATAAAATAAAGTTAGGATTCTACCTAAAAAAACGTATTTAAAACTCTTTTATCGTATAAGGAAAAAGAAATAAAATACCTACAAGAGCACAGTTTCCATCATTTAATTATAATGAAAGCTTCATGCCCCGAGCTATAATTATCATAACAATTATTTTTTTATGAAATCGTATTGTTTGCTCAAATCTCTTTGTACATTCTAGTAAGGCTTTCAATTAATTAGGGTTTCTTTGATCCTATAATAATGCGTTTCATTATTTTTAACCGACTTCCAAAAAGGAGGAGGCCCTCAATTCGACTGTATGTTTTTTTTCGTATGAATGTTTTGAAATATCAACAATAGTCTAAAAATGGTTTACCTGGATGACGAATTACAAGGAAGACGGTTTTTTATGTTCTGCTTTTATTGGCCGCCGTCATCAACAACAACAACAACAACAACAACAACAACTCTTTATTAAAAACATAAAATAATTACAATAGTACTTAAATAAGGCTTAACTAAGTTTTTAATGGGCGGCCTTATCGCTCAAAGCGATCTCTTCCAGGCAACCTGAATGGACAGGAACATTTATGTTAACATATATTTATATTAACAGGTAAGTTGAGGCCTTGAAAATTCTAATACTAATACAATAGTAATAATCTAATACATAATTTTACATGACGCAAAAAATAATAAGATAAAAATAATAAAAATACACAAAATAAATACTAATAAGTAGACGAAATAAATATAATATAAATACTTTAAAAATGTTTAAAAATAAATGTCACTAATATATAAATAAATACATAGTGCGACTTTTGTGACATACAAACGAGTATCTTACTATCTTTCAAAACGGCTATTGTTTTGAAAGATAGTGAGCCTTGACACGACTCTTAAAGACGTCAAGCGAAGGAGCACGCTTAACGTCGATAGGTAGGTCATTCCACAAAATAACTGCTTGAAATGTAAAAGAGGAGGAATAAAACTTGGTTCTGTGTGAAGGAATGGCTAACTTAAGATTCTCTGCCGATCTTAAGGAAAAAGGGTGAGTGCTGTGGAGGTACTTGAAACGTTCCTGGAGGTAATGGGGGGAGGAAGGGTGAAATAGCACAGTGTAGAGAAGACACACAATATGAACATCACGCCGACGACGAATGGATAGCCACTTGAGTTTGGCTCGAAACTCGGAAACATGGTCATACTTGCGCAAGCCAAATATGAACGTAATACAGAGGTTTTGAAGGCGTTCAAGTTTGTTGAACTGGTCCTGTGTGAGATCAAGATAGCAGACATCACCGTAGTCAAGGATAGGGAGTAAGAGGGATTGTGCTAACGCAATTTTAGTGGTAATCGGAAGAAAATTTCGTAATCTACGCAAAGATCCCGCAGAGGCAAAAATCCTTCGGCTAGTTTCTGTAATCTGGGGACCCCAAGTAAAACATCGATCGAATGTTATGCCCAGATTCTTGACAGTGTCACTATAAGGGATGTTAATTCCGTCAAAAACCACTTGCGGAAGGAAGTCCCAATTGATTTGGCATATTTGACGAGAACTTCCAACAATAATTACCTGGGTTTTCAAAGGGTTAACCTTAAGGCCGTAGGATTTACTCCACTGAGAGATGTTACGCAGGTCCCGGTTCATTTCTTCCACTGCTTCGGCCAACCAACCCAAGGGAGCCTGGCAATATAGCTGCAGATCGTCTGCGTAGAGGTGGTAAGCCGATGTGAGATTGTCAGAGATAGAATGTATAAAGATTGCGAATAGCAGTGGAGATAAAACGCCACCCTGAGGTACACCAGCAGATGTGTCACACCAAGAAGAAAGGGAATCTTCAAAGCGAACTCTCTGCCGCCGACCGCACAGGTAACTATGAAACCAGTCAATTTCCGTTGATGAAATGTTAATGGAGCGAAGAACAGCTAGGAGAATGTCAAAGTCAACAGAGTTAAAAGCATTGCTAAAGTCCAAAAGTGTCAGAACGGTCAACTGACCGCTGTCCATCCCTAGACGAATATCGTCAGTAATTTCATCAAGAAATAAAGCCGCCGACATTATGATGACGGCTGTCGGCGTTTTTAGTGTGTAGTGTGCTGACTCGTCCGATAGTCAGCTCGTTCACACAGCTCAGAGTCGTGATAAGATAAGAAATTAGTATATAAGACAGATTGTAATAGTTTACAGTATGACAATTACATATATCGTACAGCGATCAAGTTGTTTCCATCCTCTGTCTCCACATGTAGGCTCCATAAATGTATTGGATGTAAAAAATGTTAGGTCGGTGGTAGATTCCCTTAAAAAAATAGGTAAATAGTTATAAAATAAATAAATACTTACTAAACTTTTTAATAATTACCTTTTAGTCATTCCTATTTTTACGATGACTTCAAAGGGATGCAGAGAATTTAAGTTGCGTCAGATTTATTTAGGCTAGGCTAGGCTAGTTCCTTCTCTGGCGCTATCGGGGCCGCGGTCGTGTCTGAGAGTGTTCCCGTTGCCCCGACATTCTGCGTCGAGGTGGAACACCCTTGGGTTTTTAGTGGGTAGGCCGTCAGTGGCGGGATTCCCACAAAACCACTCTGTGCCCGCCCCGGGGCTGTTGGTGGTATCCATAAAGGATTTTCCCAAGGTGGAAAAAAAAAAGAAAAGGCTAGTTCCTTCTAGCATCACTACGTGTTGCTGAGTGCTATATCTGGCGGAGTATAATATTATACCATGGCCAAGTCTTTCCACGATGAAGCGAAAAAAAGTCTGATTCCTAGGGATTTTCCCCAAAGCCCATTTTAAACCGGCCTAAGTAGAGTGTGGTATGCGGCTATATTCGTTTCATAGTGGGCTGTTCTTTGGCGCCGTCGAAGCGTGTAACAATGAAAACGGCCTTAATTTTATTGGAACAAAAAAACGATGACAATATACATCTAACAATCGATGCAAATATGTGGAACACCCACTAGCGACACCAATAACAAATATCTAACAGCAAACAAACATAAAATTGCACTAGAACATAGAATCTTAAAATTCCATTCGATTTTGCAATTTCTTTTTATAACATTGAGGAATAAATCGAACTTTTTTTATATAATACATTGTAGAAATTAACTTCTGTCAATGTCGATCCTCTTTTGCGACAACACGGTTTGTATTCACTTTCAATCATCTATGTCTTATCGCAAGACTCCATTCATTCGAGAATGGCTTTACTAAGAGTTATATTTACAGTATGGATAAAGAAAATTTAGAGCCAAGAGTAAGTTTTATTACCCTTAGCCCCCAGTAGCAACGAAAGGGGGGGCAAGAGAAACAACCAGATGATTGTCGTCGATACTCCTGATAGAGTAAGTATTGTTAAGAAAAGGATGATAGACTATAGCTAGGCCTTTAATGGAGTTCCCAATCATGAGACATGAGAGTTACCAATCTCCCCTCTCTGGACCTTTAATAGCATAACATGAGAGTTACGAATCTCTCCTATCTATGCCTTTAATGGTATAACATGAGAGTTACCAATCTCCCCTCTCTGGGCCTTTATTGGTGTAATATGTGACTTACCAATCTCTCTTCTCTGGGCTTTTAATGGTATAGCAGGAGAGTTACCAATCTCTCCTCTCTGGTCCTTTAATGTTATAACATGGGAAGATGATAATTTGTTTTAAGAAGGAGGTCAGTTTTATTTCACTTCCGATCCGACATAGGGGTGAAGAAATGGTATATAATAAATATTCGGGACATTTTTGCACACACAGTCATCTGACTCCAAACTAAGCAAATAATAATAATAATAATAATGCTTTATTTCCTTAAAATTTTCAAAAAGTTACAAACACTTTAGCATGCCAAACTTTATAGAAAGTTTGTTGGCAAGGCTCTCATTATTCTTACTTAATTAATCTCACATAAATAACCCTATGAGTTAGACAGTAAGTTAGGTATTTAAGTATTTATCATTGCAGATGTAGGTATTTAAATGATAGATACATTACTGAGTTGTGTTATAATACTTGTTCATCAGAGTGGTAAAAATAATATTTTTATAAATATAGCTTGGACTATGGCTACCAGACACTGATATACATACATTTATGTATTTCTAAATACATACTCAAATAGATATTAACACATCGAACAAACATTAATGTTCTTCACATGAATATGCCCCAGGAGGGAATTGAACCCACAACCCCAGGGGCTCAGCAGGCAGGTTCACTACCAACTGAACCATCGAGGCAGTCATATGAACCCACTGAAGTTCTTCCTGTGGGCAGTCCTCCGCTGAGGTTGGGGCGAGATAGCGCCACGCTGGCATTTACTCGTACCATCTCACCTCGGGGGAAGGTCCCTATCTTACTTAGTACTTCCATAAGAAAAGAGACTTTATTTCTTGTTACCCTGTTACGAGTATGTTGTAGTTTCTTCTTAGTACCCGATGAGACAGAGATATATGCCTACTATCTCTTTTCGGCCTATTTTTCTCTGTCTTTACCGCGGCGACTGATCTAGAATTTTTTTTCGATGAAAATTGTTATAATCCTACTAATATTATAAATGCGAAAGTTTGTAAGAATAGATGGATGTTTGTTACTCTTTCACGCCAGAACGGCTGAGCAGATCTGTATGAAATTTGGTACAGAGATAGATTATAGTCTTGAATAGCACATAGGATATTTTTTAACCGCGGGTGAAACCGCAGGGCGCAGCTTGTATTACCTAATCAAACTATGTCACATACATATTTATAAAGCTCTGTTGTAGGCAACTAAATAAATTGAGTTTATTACAAAATTCAGGTACTGACGAGCTCTTTTAAGCTTTAAACCTTCACGACAATATTCAATTTAGGTTGCAGCATTTAAGCCAGCTAGATGCTTATAGGTTTTTTTTTTTGATACATAAAATTGCTCACGGTTCAGACATTTTTTTATTCCGATACTATTTCTATTCTATTTTATTTCTATTCTAGGTCGAAATTTATAACTTTTAACAAATCAGGTAACTATTAAGCTTCGTCCTAACTAAGTAAACTGTGAGCACCTTACTGTTACCCTTTAGTTACCCACCCAACAATATATTTTAATTGGAGTGTCTGTACAGAGCGTACTGTGAACCAGCTACCAGTTACCAGCGTGTCACTTGCTGACACATTCAAAGTCAAAGTCAAAATGTTTTTATTGAATTTAGGTATCAAAGATACACTTATGAACGTCAAAGTTATTTAAATAGACTAGACCACCTTGTTCGGATAAAAAGCCTCTACTCAGAAGAACTGCCAAGAAACTGAGGGGCATTATTTTTTCAAAGAATAAATGTTGTCTCACAAATTTTGGCTTACAACTAGGTATATTATAAATACTAGTGGCTACTTGGCGGAAGTGGAAGGCTCCAGACATCTTTGTCTTCTTAATAATTCTTAACCATATAACCTAGATATACAAAGAAGATAAAGTTAACATATTTATTTCTTCAAATAAATCTCTCAATGATTCGCGGGCACCCATTCCGTTGATAGCGCGGAACGCTCGCTTTTGCAAAATAAAAATGGCCTCTACTTCAGCGTTTTATCCCCACAGCAATTTCTGATTTTATTTCGATTGTAGGTCGAAATACATAACTTTTAACAAATCAGGTAACTATTAAGCTTCGTCCCAACTAAGCATACTGTGAGCACCTTACTGTCACCCTTTAGTTACCCACCCAACAATATATTTTAAATGGAGTGTCTGTACAGAGCGTACTGTGAACCAGCAACCAGCTACCAGCGTGTCTCTTGCTGACACATTCAGTGAGCGCTCGCATTTTGTTTGCTACCAGTTTGCCACTTTGCTCAGCATTGAATTTGCCCTAGACGTCAGAGTCAGACAGTAAGCAGCCAGTCGCTCACAGTTTGCTCAGGGCGAAGCCTTAACAGTTGCTAGTGTCAGGCTTAAGTTACCTATACTTGTGCAATGTACCGTACTGTCTCTATATTGCGCAAGGCTTGACTTCCTCAATTAACTCCCCTAATAAATCGAAGCCACCGAGGAGGCCATCCGTCACTCATGTACAAACACCATAAATCTCTCGCCTTTGTGTTACAGTTATTTTTCACTTTCACAGTTACGATATTATTCACTATGTGCTGGTTTGATTTATTGTCTGTTCTCGTTGCTGCTTTTACGATCGGCGATACGACAAAAGAAAGTTTGTGTAAACGCGATTTCGATTGAAACTAACTACTGTTAGAATGGTTACATGGAAAGTTAAAACTTTATTCAATTTTTTTTTTTGTTTGTTCTAAAGTGAGCCTTTAGTATAGGAAATGCCCTTAAAAGCGGTTGTGTGAAGATATGACGACAAAACACAAGACTGTCTTGTTAACAATTTAATAAATGAATACCCACTAACTAGGGTTAGCTCTAGTAACATTAATATTAAATTGTATTGTTAATTCTGAGTTTGAATATCTAGACACGTGGTACCGTGTCAAGCTAATAGAACCGGCGAGCAGCACCTTGTGTAATATTACACGAGCCGTTTGGAGCCACTTTTGACCTCCTCATAACTTTAAAACTATCACACATACATAAATCAAATTTGACTCATAAATGAGACTTGCGACATACATAAATTAAGTGCTCCGAATTTCATAAACATACCTCAAACGGTTATTGTATTATAATAATTATGCTAAGTTATAAGAAGAAATAATATTTGAAGTTGTTATAAAATAAGTTATGTTGTTTTCAGGACTGACCATTGAACTTGGCATCCATTTAGATCTCACTTCTTTTGTCGTTAAAGCTAACAGCCAAGGAATACCTATAACATAATCTTGAACTTGACTCTCATTTCATATTTATGTATTTGATGGGATCTAAACTACGTGACATTGGCGAAATTGTAAAGGCATCTCCACAGAGCCATAAACCTACAGCAGAAGTTCAAATTTAACGAGTCCAGCCAAGTCGTAAGCAGTCGTATCGCCAGTCAAGCCAGTCGTGTCGTCGATTATAAATAGCTAAAAGACTTTATTAGTAGATCCGAGTGTTTTCCTTATTCGCAGTGTTGATTTTGGCGTTATTGAGTGACGAGTACTTACTGGCAGATACGGTTGAATGGCCGAATGACGTGTTGCTTTCAATGGTAATATTTTTAGGTGAAATATTAATGTTAGACATTGTTCTTTCTTGGCCACGAAGTGTTTTGAAATATTAACGTGGTGTGCATGAGAAATGCGATAGCAAAATCGGCTCTCATTTGGAATGGGGTTTTTGTGCGGTTTTTTTTATGGTGACTCAAAGAAACTTCTCAAGGATTTAGTGGTATTTGGCGTACAACAGGGTCCTCCGGTTGCTTTGGTCTACTTCCTAATTTGATCCATTTCCAAAGTTGTTACTTCTACTCGGGGTGCATAGGATTTAATGAACTGACAGACCGTAGATGATTTTGTCTTGCTTGTAAAGGCCTGACAAGAACTTCGTAGAAACGCACCGGCACACCCCTTCTTAGAATTTTGATAAAAGCATAACTGTGGGTAAAATGCTAAGAAGAATTTTATGTTTATCCGCTACCAAGTACCAGGAAAATGTTGCTACACTTAGCTAAAAATAACCAGTCAAGTTCTGTATTTACTGTACACTCGCCTAAGCTCTAGGTTACGTAGCATCAGAAAGCCACTAACGAAAGCAAGTGCATAGATATTAAAGTAGGTTTTAGTACTAGGTTTGTTAATTTTATCTTATTATAAAAGGCTTATTAAAAACGATGCTATAAAACGAATTTATTTCTAAAAGTTAAAGTACCTATACAATTTTAATATTAGAATAATAAATAAATAAATTCGCGACACTTTCATACACGGTCGCCTGACCCCAAACTAAGCAAAGCTTGTACTGTGGTGGCCAGAGACTGATATGTATACATATATATTTTAAATATAGGTACATACATAAACATAGATTAACACCCAGACATAGAAAAAACACGAACGTCAATCACATAAATGTTTTCCCCAGGTGGGAATCGAACCTACGCCCCCACGCTCAGAAAGCAGCTGAGTCACCGAGGCAGTCATATTACATATTTACAGTTACAGTTACATATTTATTTGACGAAGCTCCTATACAGCTGACTTAGAATTCGTTTTATTTGAATTGACTATAGAGTCAGAATAGTTTTGATACCCGCGCAATATTGTCGTTCTTTGAAGGAGACACAAGAGTTCAATAATATTACCAAATGATTTTGTAACTTATTGTAAGGACTTTTCGTCGAGTCCATTATAGGAGCTAATGATGCTCCTATAATGCTCAATTAATTTTTAGTTAAAATTGTTAAGGAACTGTTACTTAATGACAATAAAAATTATTCTATTCTAGGTTTTGATCGCATTGAAGTAGGTAAGGACCATTTTCAGAAGCTCGGGTAATCTTTTCCCCTTGGAGCTACTTATTGCCTTGTGCCACCAAGAGAGTTATCTTTACCCTGAGTAAACACAGTAAAAGAGTGACATTTATATAATTTTACCTCTCAACTAATTAACCCTGCGTTTTAGAATGTAATTCCGTATATTCTCCAAGTGAGCCTATTGTCATCCATTTAATAATGTTCTCTAATACTTTCTGATAAATTCAAATTCGAGTTACTAACAAAGTTTACAAACATTTACATTTGCTATCATCATCAACGATTTATCACCCACTGCTGAGGTAGATCTACTCTTGAGCGCGCCATCTCATCCGGTCCAGTGCCAGTCACATCCTATTTCTTCTGATCCTCTTCACAATATCATACAACAGCCGATCTGAAGGCATACCAGATCTATCGATCTAGATGTTAAAGTGGGCTTGTTTGTTTGATTGCTTGCTACGTTTTCACGCCTTAACTATTCAGCCGATCATCATGAAATTTTGCATACATATTGTCAGAGAAGTACATACATAGAGTACTGTTTAATCGCGCGGGTGAGACTGCGTATTAGTTTACTGTATACACCAGCAATCTACACAAAATTACTCAATAACCATCCAACCAGTAATATACATAATAAATAAATTGTATATTTTCTCTTTCCGTAACATGCCGTAGAGATATTTTGTACAGATTTATGCAACGAGTGAGCCTCCCGATACATCTCACACCACTCTTGGCGTCTTCCCAAAAAGCTCGAAAGAGATAAATTCGGGATACGAATTAATATCTGAAATAGAACGAAGGATGGCAAATGTTTATGAAACTGTCGCAAGCGAGAACCTACCTATCTTTTTATTTCGTAAGTACCTAAGTAAGTAACTCTAACCTGACTCTAAGTTATCTAACTCTACGTAAGTAACCTAAGTACTCACTACTAACCTAAATAAGCTGTGTGACCAGCGGCATTATTGTTTAACGGCACAGATAGATAAGCCAGCTAAAGTCTGGCAGGTATGCAATTGAAATTAACTTCTTTTTGGCACTAAAAGTAAGCTAAACACAAAATCAAAATAAAAAAATAGAGCCTCCACGCGGAAGAAGCGAAACTTCTATGTATCTTTCACGCATTCACTCTCGCTCTGTTTCTCTCTATTCCCCCTCCCCAGGAGCGTTAAACATTTAACGCAACCATGTTGCGTTAGAAGTTTCACTTCAAAAACGATAATGTAAAAATTAAGCTATTTGTCTTACCAGCCAGTTAGACATAGAGGCCAAGTCCCGTAGTAGCTAAGGTATTTAGACTATAATACACCGTCTAACTCAGACTATAATACTCAAAGCTGCCTTTTTAACCGCCGACTCAAAAATCGACGGGGTGTCATAAGTTAAACGTGCCTGCGTGTGTATGAACCAGTTTCGATTTTGTTTGAAAGGTGTATTAGTTATGTTTAAATTTTATTATTAGTAATCAGTGTTCTTAGCTATATTCGATGATGAAAATCAGTGTCGGGATTTTTAAAAATTTCTAATTTATTTAATTTATTTTGTTACATGGATAGAATAGGTCGACGGTTGACCACCAACTCGCCTGATGTTAATCCACGTTGTGGTCTAAGATGGAGCACGAACACCTAGAAGGCACTTATTCACTCTGGCCTTAATACATGGCTGCAATACGAATATTTCGGCCATGTTTGTACGAGTATATTTGTTATTTTTTCACGCAAATTTCAATAAAACTAAATAATAATAATAATAATAATATTTATTGACAATATTGAAAGTATACATACAAAAACACAATATTCAAAAATTCTTCATACATATCAATGCTTATGCATGCATTGGTGTACCTCAATAGGTACACCAATGCATGCATAAGCAATTCGGTATTAAAAATTGGCATATCAATATATGCCAATTTTTAATACCGAAAAAACTGACTGTTCTTATAGCATAGCGGGCAAAACCGTAAAGCTCAGGTGGTATTCCAATTCTTTCAAAACGTTTGTGTTAAGCGACGAACTGAACAAATTCTCTTTTATTCACCCCCTGTGGAGAAAATTTCATAGCACGAACGAGCTTGACAATGCAAGTACATGAATTATGCACCCCTACACGTCGTTGTTGTTGCCTCGGCGTGTAAAGCGTCAAACAGACAGAGGCGGCCTGACAAGGCGGCCTACAGTCACTGACTGTCAGCCGCAGCTCCAGCCGCGGCGACAACACACTGCCGCGGCCATTGACAGAGGCGGCCGGAAGCGTCAGCAGTGTTGCCACATTGGGTTTTGAAAAGGCCTAGTTGGACAAGGTAGAACGGGCTAGATATACCAAATTTTAGCATCAAAAGTGGTGCTAGAAAAAAGAGACTAAAAAATAAACACTTTTAACGGGGGAAAATCTGCATTTTGTGTTCGCATTTACATAGGTATATTTCGGGCAATTACAAAAACATTACTTACAAATTGATTTTCGAAGAATGATCACGATCCATACAAAATTAACCCAGCCCCGGCGCAAATTAATCATATCGAATAAATATAGTTGTTTTGTTATTTTATGTAGGTATAACTTACATAAATTTTCAGTAAAAAAAAAATTATACAATATTTCTGTGGCTAAGTTACTAAAGTTGCCAAAGTTAAGATGTATTGTCGTTGACAACAAATGACGAAATCAAGAAGACAAACCACAAACCGATAGGTAACTACCATCCCCCAATCGAACACGTTATATTTCGGTCGGACGAGGTTGGGCATGGTGTTCGTCTTGCCGGATTACAGAAATCTCACCAACTTCCAGTATGTCTGGTGAGTCGGGTCTGATCTCTGAAAGTAGGTAATTTTTTTTTTACTAGGTATATAATAAAAAGCCTTTTAATCCATGCAAAAACTAAGATGCACACAAAGCTTAAAGAAAGAGAAAAAAAAGATAAGAAAAAAAAAATGTTATTTACACGTATTTCACTTATTTTTGAAAAAAAAACAGTGAAAAAACAATTAATTCTAGATAATAAAATTGAAGTTTGTTTGCCTGAACCCCTCCTCCAGTGAAGGTGAAGGCCTCCTCTAAAGAATACCATGTGTCTCTGTCTTGAGCTATTTGCGGCCAGCAGGTACCAGCTATTATTATCAGTCTAGTCTCGTACTCGTCTGCCCATCTCATGTGGGTCTGTCTTTGAGACGTTTGCCGATTGGACCCTTCCACGTTGTTAGCCTGTTGGTCCATCTCTCGTCCTTTAGCCTCGCTACGTGCCCAGCCCGCTTCCATTTTAGTTCGTCACTTTGGTGGTTTCTCTAATTTTTGTGTGACGAATTTTTTGCATCTTTTTAATATTGAGCATACGCTATCTATTCCGCGTTGGCAGGTTAAGTTGGACGTAAATTTCCAAGTTTGACATGCATAGGTTAAACAAGGTAGGAGGCATGATATCATGACTTCAGTTTTGATGTTTGTTGGCATGTTTTGAATATTTATTTTAAGGACCAGTACTTTTTTCAAGTATTTATTTATTTATTAAAATAAGTAGTTTCAGAAAATGTAACAAACTAATGCTAGTAGCTCTGTAAGCTGTAGAGCTCGAGGCTAAGTCTGTCTCGGCTGCAAGTTGCATTTTTCAACCGATTCTCATAAAATTTTGTGAGCAGGTTTGATAATTATGCCGATTTTATTTGCGTCGAGACAGTTCTTGGAATTTTCAAAATAGCGAAGATATGATTCGAGAAAATCATCGAACCTACTCACAAAGTTTCAAAAGAATCGGTTAAGAAATGCGACCTGTAGACAAAGACTAAGGTGCGGAATTTGGACATACGAAAGTACTTTTGTCGAAGCATAGACGCTTCGCTTACTAACGCTCGCTCGGTCGAAAAACTAAGTTATTATTAAATTGTTAAAAGTCGGAATCTTCATCAAAATCTTCTTAAAATATTATCTACTGGCTGAAGTAGAGCAAGTTGATGGCTGATTGACATCTGCTTTTTTTGACAACTTATAAATTATTACAAAAACACAACATTAAAAATGCTAGATCTAGCCTGAAAAGTGCTAAAGTGGCAACATTAAACGTCATTCACCATTTGTCAACGCGGTACTAGAGATGAGCAATGAATAATTTTATTCAGTTAAATTAACGCGTTGAAGAAATATAACATTAACATCGTTAAAAAATATTCTTCAAAACGTTAATCGATAAATCCAATTTCCGGTTTGCATTTCTTAGAATTTAACGTCATCTATGAGAATATTGGTACATCATTCATTGATTGGGCCACAAAAGTCTTCGAATTGTTGTTATAATTATTATTTGTTTTATTTTATTATTAACATAAATTTAACTACAATTTAAACTAAATATGCCCTTAAAACCAATGCGGTTTGTCTAGGACAAACAGTTCTCACCCCTAATTAACTTAAGTATGCCATATTATGCCTAAATATAAATATTTAAAGAAACGTTGATTTATCGACCAAGTTATTTTAAACAACATGATAATTATTTTAAACATTTTATTCAAAATGTTTTTTAACAGTTATCAGTTTATTTTTTTTAACGTGTAATCCCATTTCTACGCGGTATCCGCGGCTGACGTAGCTTGTTGTAATAAGTGGTCAAGTGCAAGCCGGGCTCGCGCACTAAGGGTTCCGTTCCAGCATACCAAATAAAATACAAAAGTACAAGGTTGGTATCGAAAATTAGACAATACTAGAGTCTTGCGCAATTAGTAATTACCTAAAATTTTACAGTTATCTTTCCACTAACGTAACTTGATATATATTATAGTACTTTTAAAAAAATAAATATTATGTACGTATTTCAGTCTCTGGCAGCCAAATTACGAGCTTTGCTTAGTTTGGGGTCAGATGACTGTGTGTGCAAAAATGTCTCGTTATTTATTTCAAACAAAGATAACTGACCATCACCTCATGTCTCTCACTCATCCGTCTGTCTTTGAAGGACAGGCAATCAGACGAAAGGACGGACAGAGGGCGTAAGCTTAATAATATGGTTCCGTTTACAACGTTAGGGTACGGAACCCCAAAAATGTTTCCGACGCGCGGCCAGCCGCCTGCAAGCCGCGTGGTGGCCGCGCGTGTGTGAAGACTCCCATACATTTCAATGAAATACAACTGGCCGCTCTGTCAGCCGCCGCGCCAGGCCGCCTCTGTGTGTTTGACGCTTAATGCGGCAAGTTGCAAAGGAAACGTAGTTTTGTAAAAACTTGGGTTTTCTTTCATTAATTTTTGTTTTGTTTCCAACATAAGGTCGTCACTTGAGGCTCGAGTTTGTATGAATTTCAAACTATTCGTTTTAATTGTGCACGATAAAGTTTTTCTATAAACCTCTACATACTACACACATGATCCAAAAAAAATAAGGTCTAGCGTTCAGCAAACACGTAATGACGTCATCGTTACCCGTCTCTTTCGAACTTGTTGTAAATAGCTTATTTCGGTCTTGCTTAAGCATCGATTGACGTCATTACGTGTTGCTGGATGCTATACCTCGCGGAGTAACTATTATACCATGCCACTACATAGTTAATGCTACCTACATAAGTATGAAGATAAGTCCTAGTCCTAGTAACTATTATACCATGCCACTACATAGTTAATGCTACCTACATAAGTATGAAGATAAGTCCTAGTCCTAGTAACTATTATACCATGCTACTACATAGTTAATGCTACATATATAAGTATGAAGATAAGTCCTACTAATATTATAAACGCGAAAGTTTGTAAGAATGGCTGGATGGATGTCTGTTACTCTTTCACGCCAGAACGACTGAACAGATCTGGATGAAATTTGGCACAGAGATAGATTATAGTCTAGAATAGCACATTGGATACTTTTTAACCGCGGGTGAAACCGCGAGGCGAAGCTAGTTACATAATATAACTTTTTTTCCAACCCAACTTGTAACAAACAAATTTTTCAGTAAGTCTGTTTATCTGTTTTCTCAAAATATCTTTAGTTAATACAATATACGAGTAGAGTAGTAGTAGTGTATGTAGACTTGTTAAGTAAACAGTTTTGAAGACGCACTACGAAAAGTTACTCATAATTCAATCCACTAAGGTAGTTTTTAAATAGTTTTTACCATTGGTTATTACAAAATCGAAAGCTACATTTTCTACCTTAGAGCCTTGCGTTACTATTTCGATTTCCATGGCATTATTTATCCAAATAGGATGTACATACAACTATTTCTTCCGCCTTGCCCTTTGAATACCATCTTTATGCATATTGAACCAATAAAGTGTATTTATACGAAGACATCTTGCGAACAATAGAACTAGCACAATGTCGAATACTACGACAGACTTGAACAGACAACGCAATGTAAAACTTAAAAAAAAAAAAAAATTATGGAAAAAAGGTTTGCAAACTTTAGCCTATTAAAAATTGACAATCACGAGTCATCAAAGATGTAAATTTTTCTTTGGTGATAAAAAAAAACCGGTCAAGTGCGGAATCTTACCAATAGGGGCCCGTTTTACCGTTTGGGTACGGAACCCTAAAAAATAAGGTTTTTTTATTTTAAACTTGGTAAAAAAGTTTGGGTGTGTAAATCTTTAAAACTAAAACTACTCATTAAAGTTGTATCCAAAACTAAGACGAACTAAGAAATATAGAGGTTACGTTTCCGTTTATTGATTTTCACTCCCTGACTGCTTTGGCAGTCACGGAGTGGAAATCACATATGAAAACTTGTGCCGCCTGCACTAAATATAAGAATTGCCTTGTTGAATTGAAAAGTGTTTGCATAACTGTTTTTAAACTACTCCTGGCGAAAGCTTATCGGCGGGCACATACATTTAATATTGTTTTATGGAATATATTAAAGTAAAAAACTTTAGGAGCTAGCATTTAAATTAGTTAAGCAAAGATTTTATTGTGTGCAAGTGTGACCACTTGCACACAATAAAATCTTTGCTTAACTTCTTCTATTCTTAGTAACTCTCTCTCTCTCTCTCTTAGCAAAAATTAGAACACCCAAAATTTACAAGTGACATTGTAGTTAACTACAAAGTTATAACTTACGCCTTGTAAACTCAGTCTGTGAATGTCACGGAAAAATATGAAAGAACCAAATAACCCTTGTTGTCTGCTGAATGTGGCCATAGAAAGGATAATTCCGGGGAAACAACAACTTGAACATTCTAGTCTAGTGTTGCCTTTTATTGTGACACGGATTATACTGGGACAATACAACAACTTTTGATGTTACTATTTTACTTAAAAAAACTTCGAGGCCTGCTACAGCTTCACACTTAGGTACTTTATATTAGAAACACCCCGCGGTTTTACCCGCGGCTTAAAAGTACATAAGGTCACGCCTTTCCCCCGAGGGGGCTGGCAGAGGTGTGATACAACACCCACACTTCGCCGGACGATATTCAGTCCCAAATGTGACAGGGGGCAAGCCTGTCGCCATACACCGGGCTCTAGCCATGTAGCAGATGACATACAAACAATACGCACATATTATGATCAAACAATGAACAAATTGTCCGGCGAAGTGTGGATGTTGTATTACCCCTGTCAGCCCCTTCGGGGGAAAGGCGTGACGATATGTAACTACTTGCCAGCAAAATTTTAATGAAGATCGATTCGCCGGTACTCAAGTGATCATCGGACAAAGAAATTCCAGGACCAGGACAAAGAATTATAGTCGTGTTTCGGGATGTAGTCCGGTGTAACCGTTCCGAAGACGGGTCAGACCCGTGCAGTAGCGCACTTGTAGCGCCTCACTCAACTGCCGTCTTTGTACTTCTTCACTGTACGAAACTTCAAGGCTAGAGTGAATAAGTACCTTATAGGTCGTCGTGCTCCATCTTAGACCACAACGTCGCTTAACATCAGGCGAGTTGGTGGTCAAACGCCGACCTATTCTACTTAAAAAAGAAAAAAAAAATGCCGATTTGTTCCAGACGACTCTGAGACCTCGCTTCCCTCGTTCAACAAGATACTGATGAAATTGTGGTAGAGCCCTATTCTCTTCCGCCGATTCTTATCCAGTTGTAAGATTCATGCCGACATCAGTCACCATCAGAGTAATATATCGGGTGTTGTTATCGCAGACCTCATAATAACTCCTCTCGCCCTCTCATTCCTGACATTAATATTCAACGTGCGGGGAAATGATTTACAATTGGCAACACCGCACTTACTTATTCTGTAGGGCTTTTTGTTCGTAATTCGAATATTATGGTTTGATCAATTTATCTGTGGATTTGTGTGGAGGCTTCGACCCTATCCGAAGGTACGCAACAATTTGTACATTTATGAACATGTATGTATCATTTGCTTCATAACTGGAGCCCGGTGTATGGCGACTGGCCGGTATATATGTCAATTCAAAAGTCCCGTTTCAGACACAGTTTCCGAAAATTTGTGCCCGAAATGGGACTAAGACGTCACATTTGGGACTGACTATCGTTCAGCGAAGTGTGGGTGTTGTAATACCCTTCTGTCAGCCTCTTCGGGGGAAAGGCGTGGCGATATGTTATGTTGTGTGTTTTATGGAAGTCGTTTTTGTATTTTACTGTTTAAAACCCGAACACTTTAAATTTCGTTGTTAGTTCGACATATTTTTTGATGAATTATACTTTTTTTTTAATACAGAATAGGTCGGCGTTTGACCACTAACTCGCCTGGTGTTAAGTGACGTTGTGGTCTAAGATGGAGCACGACAACCTATAAGGTACTTATTCACTCTAGCCTTGAAGTTTTGTAGAGCGAAGAAGCACATAGACAGCAGTTGAGCGAGACGCAACAAGAGCGCTACTGCTCAGACCCGTCTTCGGAACGGTTACACCGGACTACATCCCGAAACACTAGGTCACACTAGGAGGGTGGTAACTAGCCACGGCCGAAGCCTCCCACCAGAGTTTGCTACCCGGTTAGCACTACCCGGGGACCACGTGTAGGGAATCAGAATAGAGTACACTCCTACGGACGTGGGTAGTGGGTAACCGAACTTGTACACTAATTATACCTAAGTATGTATAGGTAAATAACTTTCGTTTTTGTAACGCTTCAATCGGTTTTTTATTCTGTATTTTAAATTAATTTACATTTTAAGACTTATTGTTACCTCTGCAATACCGTTAGAGCTCATAAACGATAAAACTTATTCCTGCACACAACTTTCTTCCACTACTAAAATTTGATCAGACTAAGACATAAAATTTTTACTTCCAAATTAAATTTATTGTTTTAGCTGCAGTACAAAAATAGAACAGCTTACGACACAAACCGACAGAAAAATAAAACACGTACCAAAATCTGTCGTCATTAAAACCGTCAAAGAACGTCTAAATACAATACAATGAACAATTATCTTCGCTGGAGCGAACGGCAGCTTCCCTCGCTAAGGATACGATCACACTAGTACATAGTTGGACAGCTGAACGTTTGAAAACATTTAATTTTTTGTCGAAGCAAAGACACATTGCTCGCTAACTCTCGCTCGGTCGACGAGTTTGTAAAATTCAAAAGAAAAGCAATCGAGTCTCCATACACAATGACTGGTTACGTAATCAGTTTTGTATGGAGATTCGATTTTTATTTCTCCAACTTTGCAAACTTGTGTATTAAAAACTGTTTACTTTGACGGGTAGTCTTATATTAAATTTATATGTCAGGACATGGTCTATTAAGTTCAATATAAAATCTTAAAAACATTTTTACATGCATAAACCTGTAACTAAATTCTAATCTAAAAGGCCGTTGGCAGAGGGAAAGGTGCCCAGAATGCTAGCAGCATTGCCAGGCTGGATGGAGCATTGCCATTCTGGCCAAAATAAATGCCAGCATTCTGAACACCTGACGCCTCCACTAACCGTTTAGCCAGGTCTCTGTAGAGAGATAGGGCCGCTGGGCCCCACGGAACTAAAGTAAATTTATTATGTAAATTTCCATTTTCATGTAATGTGTAGATGTCGCCTCCTTTGCGTAGGCCTCCCCCAGTTTTGTTCAATGTTTCCTGTATCTTGCTATTTTCCTCCACTCTATTTCTAGTCTTTGGTTAAAGATGTCTTCCCAATGTGTAAGTGTTCTTCCTCTATTTCTTCTTTCTCTACCGACCGACTCTATAATTTTATTCGTGCACCTACAATTGTCCATTCTACATACATATATGTATATCCTGTCCAATTCCATTTCGGTATTCTAATAGTTTCTAATATCTCTTATTTTAGTTTAGCCTGATTGCTTTATTGTTGACTTGGTCCGAGTGCCTTATCCCTAACATACTCTTTTCCATTTTCGTTGACACACCGCTAGCTTGTTTTCGTCCTGTTTCCTTAAAGCCCTTAAAATGTACTTACCTTTATATACCATTCCCATGTAATTAGGTACTTCAAACCTTGAGTCATCAAGAAGTAACAAATAAAGCGAAGGCCAATGAAATCATAAAAATAGACAGAGCAAGTGACAAACATAGAAATTAAAGATAATTCCGCATTTGAATGGTAATTTTGAAATTTGCGTAATGTAGACTGTTGGGATTGTTACTGTTGGTTTCATTCTAAACTTTGTCACTGCGATAATGAGCAGGACTATCTCCTCTGTCATATCTTGTCGCGTCGTAACGGTTTTGTCGTACATTACGTCATGCAAGTGTGGCCGCACCCTAAGCTAGATGCCAGAGGAAAACAATAAATTACAATCCCGCCCATGTCTATAGAAGAAAATCGTTTTAATTTGTTCGTCGCTATTTGCTAGATTGAACAAATATTGGCACAGAGCATCGGAACACGGTCGCCATAGTAAAATTGTTTACAATAGAATATATAACCAGGTTAGAAGTTGAAAGTTACTTAGAAAAGGTCGTGCACTGACGTCACACTTGCATGTAGCACCCATCGCTTGGTATAGGTACCTACTAGCAAAAGTTCAAAGTCTAATGA
The DNA here is from genome assembly GCA_911728515.1 of Peribatodes rhomboidaria. Classification (NCBI taxonomy): domain Eukaryota; kingdom Metazoa; phylum Arthropoda; class Insecta; order Lepidoptera; family Geometridae; genus Peribatodes; species Peribatodes rhomboidaria. Next base: position 7,411,841 of record OU452188.1, on the reverse strand, counting down.
TCAACATAACAAGCTGCGCCCTGCAGTTTTACCCGCGGTCCCACAGGAACGGTTCGTTTTTTCGGGATAAAAAGTACCCTATGTCCATATACTCCAGAAAATATGTCTACAAAATTTCACGACGATCAGTTGAGTAGTTAGAGCGTGAAAGCTTTTCAAATAAACTCACTCACTCGCATTTATAATATTAGTCAGGATAGCAAGTATCTTGGACTGTATTATCGACCGAGGGAGTATTAACGAGCGAAGCGTCTCCGCTTCATCTTCGTCAAAAATGCTTTCATACGCCCGTCCAGCGTCTGTCCGGCGCGGGCTCTGCCCAGCTGTCTTCCTCTACATATCTGAAAATCTGCATCGACAAAAAAAACTATATAATCAACTAGCTGTCACCCCGTGACTTCGTTCGCGTTTATTATTTATTTATATATATATGTGAGCTATCCTATCTGTTAAGCTAAATCGAAATGCACACGGTGTGCAAATTTGATTGAAATCGGTTAAGTAGTTTAGGAGTCTATAGCGGACAAACAACGTGACACGTAACTTAAATATATTAAGATTTAGCACCTGCTCACAAAATATCACGAGAATCGGTACAGAAATGCGACCTGTCTAGGAGGATAGCTGGACAGACGCCACCCCTGCCGGACTGACATCCGGAAACATTGTCGCGAGGCCTTCAGCTCACAGACCACCACCGCAGGTAAATTCAGTCAGTTTTCTCTCAAATCGAATGTGAAGTTTTTCTCCTGCAACTGTTTATTCTGTGACGCGCGCACTGACAAACTGTCGAACAATTGCACTTAAAGGTTACCTTAAACGATTTCTATTTGTACATATGCTAGGTGAAGGATAAAAGGAACGAGGGTTGTTGGTTTGGGTCAGAGGTACTCAACGGACCGCATGGGGGTACTTAACGAATCGGATTATAATGGTAAAGAAAGCGGATTTCATAGATCAAAAAGAAATTCTTAGTTCAGGATTTCTTTTGGAAAAAAAAAGATTTTAATATGAAGGCACCTTTGAAAGGTTGGCGATAACAGATGTTTTTTTTATGGTTGGCACAGATATTGCCTAGACTTATATCCGAATTGATAGCGATGGTTTTGAGTCAGTCTGTAAGTTATCGCATTTGAACATGATGATAGTGCTCAATCACTAAAACGCAGGTCAAAGTATTCTACCTTTCCTAACTGGCTCATTAAAGGTAGACTCGATTCCACACACTCACACACACACACTCACTCACACACCCTCACACACACTCACACACACACACACACACACTCTCACACACACACATACTAACACACACATTTTTTCACACGAGATAATTGTACTTTGTTTAGTAATTTACCTACACCAACGAAAAACTGTAAACTTTTCACCTGTGCCAAATATTAGTTTGGAATGTTTTGTTTTAGTTTTTAGTTTTTATATTTATTCATTCTTATTGGAAGGCCACTGTGTTTCACAACACAGGACTCCCCTAGCGTGAGACTCAGGGTTCATAGCTTATCCAGATGTATCTACTAATATTAGTCAATAAGAATCACTTACTAACTTTTATCTGTAAGCACTGTATATTTTGTTCAATAAATTATTATTATTATTATTCCTTTTTACTATCTGTCATATTTCAATGTATATATTAGTATACTAGCTGTCACCCCGCGACTTCGTTCGCGTTTTGAGCTATCCTATCTGTTAAGTTAGATCGAACTGCACACGGTGTGCAAATTTGGTTGAAATCGGTTAAGTAGTTTAGGAGTCTATAGCGGACAAACAACGTGACACGTAATTTATATATATTAAGATTTATTGATGTAGGTACTTGTGTATGTTTATGACTGGGTAGTTTATTTGTATATTTATTAAATATTTATGTAGGTATTAGTATGTATGTTTATTATAATTCTCAAATTTGTAAGTACATTGCTTAATTATTATTATTTATTTATTTTCTTGAGCACACACTACCGTCCATGCTTAATCATAATGTTTTTATTCCATCCAAAGGTTGTCTGGAAGAGATCACTCTTAAGCGATAAGACCGCCCACTGCGCCTATATTTTTGAATGTTTAGTTTAGATTAATTTTGTATTTGGTATCAATAAAGAGTTTTTGTATTGTATTGTATTGTATCCAGCTCAGCTTAAAATCATGCATGTTATCGACCGAGTGAGCGTTAGCAACCGAAGCCTCTAAGCTTCAGCTCCATTCGGACATACAAAAACGCTTTTGTATGTCCGAATTCTGTCTGGATCTCTGTCTTCCTCTACAAGTCTACAGCTTACAGAACCACTAGCAAGTATGAGGTTGGTAAGTACTTTTTTTTCTTTTTTTTACGTAGAATAGGTCGGCGTTTGACCGCCAACTCGCCTGATGTTAAGCGACGTTGTCGTCTAAGATGGAGCACGACGACCTATAAGGTACTTTTTCACTCTAGCCTTGAAGTTTTGTAGCGTGAAGAAGTACAAAGACGGCAGTTGAGTGAGGCGCTACAAGTGCGCTACTGCTCAGACCCGTCTTCGGACCGCACGTCTGTTTTAAGATTGTCTGGTTACTTGCACCGTGTGTAAAAGACCTTAACTTTGTGTGCTGCTTTGTGAACTATCCCAACGTAGTATTCAGATAAAGAGAGCTAATTCAGATATAACGAGTGATTGATACGTAACTCTGATCATGTTACACCATAAGTTCCATTGTTGATCTGCCCACACCAATTCAATATTTTATTATGCTTTTAGACCAAATGTATTTTTTTTTTTACAATTTTAAATCAATTGCCTTTAGACAGATACAAATATTTGTTAATGACGAAATATTTTTAATCCGTGTATTTTAATAGATGCATATCTTTTAAATATGTTAATAAATTATATTCTATTCTATTCTATTCTATAGAGATGAACGGAGAAAACGTATGTACATATATACTGCACTGACCAATCATATGTAAGTGGCATAAGGGTAGGAAATGATGATGCTACAAGATTTACAAAGCTAAATGACAGTGGTGGATTTTTTCCTCGCGTTTTCCGCGTCATTTCCCTATTACACATTTCCGTAACGCTGTGTTGTTACTTAAGGGTTGTTCCACCCGTTTAAGTAAACAAATTTTAAAACTTAAGTTTAGAAAGAAAACGATAATAGCCGGGTTTGGACCAAGCCGAAGGCACGCACAAATTTGTTCATTGTGTGAACATAATGTATATGTGCGTATGGAATGTCATCTGCTACGTAGCTGGAGCCCAGTGTATGGCGACAGGCTCGCCCCTTTCACATTTGGAATTGAATATCGTCTGGCGCAGAGTGGGTGTTGTACACCTCTGCCAAGCTCTTCAGGGGGAAGATTTAACGATATGTTATGTAACTTTGCAAAATTATAAAGAAGAATAATTCAAAATAAGTAGTCCCGCGATCAATTTTGTTTGATACTTGATCATTTTTTCTCTAATTATCAAACTTGTGCTCTAAAAGTCATTCACTTCGACTAATAGAACAACACCCTGAAGTATTACTACATCCAAAACCAACACCTTGTATAGGTAGGTAAATACACAGCCTAAAGCTCAGATCAATTTCCAAGAAGCAGTCCAAACTCTGTCTAAATAACTCAAACTGTCACATCGAAAACTTAACAATAATACTTATCATAGAGTCGTATTCAAAGTAAAATAATAATGAAAGACAAAGAGGTCGAGTGATCAACATAACGAGTCTAATTTACTTTGACAGAGTTTCAGCGAAGCAAGTTATGCTAAACTTCGGAGACCTCTGTCTTTTAGATAAATTTTGCCAAAAACGAATTTCAAAACTTTTGATTGGTGTGAATACTTAGGGGAATTTGTCGTCATCATGTCAGTGGCGTTTTTAATGCCTATTTATGATGTTAAAGTTTGTTTTGGATGTTGCTATTTTTATTTGAGACGATAATAGGTTTCTAGGAAATTCTTTTGTAGAGTTTTTGGCTTTGAAAGTATTGGGTCATCGACGCAGATGATGAACTGATATCAATAAAGCCTGCTTTTAGTTCAAACTCTTAATTTTCTAACTATTCATCATTTTCAATTTTTATTTTTTGCGATCACAATTTACAATATGGTATGCACGCGCTATCTGCTTGGCAAATTCTATCATAATTTGTAGAGCCATTTAGTTTTGAAAAGGTACATGGACTTAGAAACAGTAGAGCTACTTTCGTATTAATGAGATTGATACGCAAAAACAACGGGGTGTTATAAGTTAGACGTGTATGTGTGTGTGTCTCTTTCTATGGCATCGTAACTCGCGAACTGATGTACCGATTTTGATCTTTTTTTGTTTGAAAAGAGAATTAGTCGGAAGTATTCAGCTATGTTTGATGAAAATCTGTGTTGATGAAAATCGGTGTCGGTGGTTTTTAGTTTTTTTTTTTTAAACACATTTGTTGTATTGTGGTAACTGATGAAGTTTTCACACATTATAATTTATGAAACGGGAATTACTCACGTACGATTTAGTCGATTATTCCGTGTATAGTCGGAATAATCGACTAAATCGTACGTGAGTAATTCCCGTTTCATAAGTCATAATCCTTGTTGTAGTAAGTAAGTGTACAAAAGTAAAATATCTTTAGGTGTGCCATGTATCTATGGGGATCATTCTAAAAGCAGTGCCAAGAAGTCAGTAAACAAGTAGGTACAAAATCATCCAACCAGCTCTAGCACTTAAAATTCCTCAAACAAAACCATTCAAAACCAAAAACAACACTAAAATTTAAGCCATTTCAAGACGAGTACAAAACCTAGCAAAATTCTGTTTGTCAAGGAATCCACTCACTAAAATTACACGACTGACGTTAACCAAGTGATTTCTAAAAGTACTCCACTAAGGCAGAGATTACCTTCAATAGATTCCCCACTGAAGACAACCGAGACGCACAACACAGGTTCAAACACATCTACAAACAAATCAAATGCTGAAAATCAGCGCTGAAAAGAAATGTTCAGCATTATAGCTGAGCATTGACTTTTTTTGACGCACTGGACATTACAGTGATAGCTCTGTTTTTTTTTTATTTGTGTATTGGTATTAAGTATTTTCACCACCTTTGTGGTGTCTTGTGTGTCAAAATAAATGTATCTTTCTTTCTTTCAATCTCATTGGTTCATTGAAAGACGTGTACGGCGTAATTTTTGAGATATCCAATGAAAACGCTTTATTTCAGACCCTGCAAATTGGAACAGACATTTCCATGCGGTATCTATAGGATACTAGCTGCACCCCGCGGTATTACCTGCGTTCCCCTGGAAACCAATATTTTTTTCGGGAATAAATAAATTAAAAATAAAAAAAATCCCGCGACACCGATTTTCATTGAACATAGCTAAGAACACAAGATATTCAGTCCCAAATGTGACAGGGAGCGAACCTGTCGTCATAGCGGCTTCAGGTACGTATCAGACGACATTAAATACGCACAAATGTTCACACAATGAATAATTTGGTGCGTGCCGTCGGTTTGAACCCGCTTCCTCTGGCTTGAGAGGCGGGCCTTCTCCAACTAAGCTATCATCGCTTAAAAGGCTAGCTCATGTGTAAAGCATAACAAACAAACAAACTAACTTTACTTTTTCATTTATACTATTATCCTAATCTATATTATAATACTATTATCCATCTATAATACTATTTAGAGGGATTTTAGAGGTAGCGGGTTCGAACCCAGCCGACGACGTCACGCACCAATTTATTCATTGTGTGATCATAATTGTGCGTATTGGATGTCATCTGCTACTTGACTGGAGCCCGGTGTATGGCGACAGGCTCGCCCTCTGTCACATTTGCGACTGAATATCGCCGGCGAAATGTGGGTCTTGTATTACACCTCTGCCAGCCGCTTCGGGGGAAAGGCGTGACGATATTAACACTATTTATCTATTAAACTATCATCCATCTATAATACACTATTTATCTATTAAACTATTATCCATCTATAATACTAGTATCCAACATATAATACTATTATTATCTAGATCCGTAAGAATCGGCATTAGGATAATCTGTGATCCGAGTGCCATCCGCAAATTTCCGCTCAGTACTTTTCTTTTAAAGTCAAACGGTTCGGAAACTGAACACCCGAATAAGACCAGACAGGGTGCAAACATAACTTTATTAAACTAAATGTATGTAACAGTTCCATAAAAGTTAACTACCAGCATTTGCTTAAGCACAAACGGAAAGTTATAGCTGACCAATCATACGAGACCCCAGTCACGACGTTGAAATGTTCTAAAACTGTAGTTTTTATGTCTGAAGCTGAAGTCAAGGGAGGTCACTAGAATTTGGAACTCCAATTCTCAAGGCACGTTTCCAATCTTGGAACAAAAGATGCTACGAATGAAATCTATTATGAGCTCTGTTGTAATATGAATATAGGTGAAAGTTACGTGATGGCTATTTTTGCCTTTACGCAGTTTCGTGTAGTTAGTTAGAGAAACGCCTAGAGCTGATAAAAAGGTTAAAGCTTGAAATTTGAAAAATTGTATTAGACTAGTTTTTCCCCTACTATATACGAGTAATTTCAAGGCAAAAGTTTGTGGATGTGTGTTTGGGTGTGTTTGTGTGTTGTGTAAGTTTATAACTTCTTCACGCCCAAACGGATGGACAGATTGTGATGAAATTTCGTAAATATATTTCGTAGCTAGATTAACACGTAGATTTTTTGTAACCACGGGTAAAACCGCAGGGTAGAGCAAGTACATATATTGCAAACTCTATACATAGCTTTAAGACGAAGGCATGTGATGGACAAAATTAAATTAAAAAAATATTTCTTTGCGTCAATAAAATAAATCATAAATTAATATTTCTAGACCTTGTTCCTTAGAAATTGATAAAGTTAAAGTGCATTTAAACTTTGTATTCATTAAAATTATTATTGTATAATGTACATTGAAAAAAATCTGACAACATCTGCGCTCAAACATTCATCGTGATGGGATATTTCCTATTTTTTTTTTCGTCATGATTAATTTATTGTTGGTATTTGTAATTTCCGCATTTGCACAAGAAGTTAGGTTCAAAAACGCAAATAAATGTGCCAATTTAGGCACAATTAAAGAGGTCTCTTTGTCAGGCTCTGGGAACCCTTTGGCAGGCAAATGGATAAATTCTTAGCTGCGCCGCGCTATGGTTAATTTATTGGATAATAATTAGTTCGGAGGAGGGTACTGGGGCAGAATAATGACTCTCTAGGGTTAATTCTTATGTTTTTGTAAGCGATTAACACTAATAAGACAGACGTAATTTGCGTTAAGTCTCTGTAAACGTAGTAAGCAGTTAAAAGCGTTTTTTTTATTACTTAACTAGCTGCGCCCCGCGGTTACAAAGTATCGCGCTATTCTAGACTATAATCTATTTCTGTGCCAAATTTCATCCAGATCTGTTCAGCCGTTCTGGCGTGAAAGAGTAACAAACATCCATCCATCCATCCATACATACATACAAACTTTCGCGTTTATAATATTAGTAGGATAGGCTTGTGTTTGGCCGCCAACATGCCAGGAGGGCTATTCCTACGCGTGAGATGAGATTTTATCTTGGTCACTCTCACACCTATGACGTTTCAAACGAGAGCAACAAGGAGGAAAAAAGATGAGATGAAAATCTCAAATCTCCGAATAGGGGCCCTGATGATAAGCAGTGATGCGGCCTACGATGGAGCACACTTGCCTATAGAAGAAACCGATTCACTCGAGACTTGAACACACCCAGATTATAAGTGTCAGGGAACACACACTCTGGCAGGGTACTCCACACTCTAGCGGTCCGTATGAGAAACGAGGAACCAAAGCGTTTCGTGCGTGTTATAGGAATGTTGACCATATGCCGCTTTTTTGTACTCTTGGTTGTTTTATAGAAGAACGGGCTAGGGAGAATAAGGTCATGCAAACCAGAATTATTATATTTTTCTTTAGAGAGCCTCTAAAGGTTTTTAACCGAGTGAGTGAAATCCGTAAACTGACTCGGCAACGAAAACTGTATAATTACTCGTATCCAACCTGAAAAAAAATCTAGAAGTTCATTAGGCGATGGGTGCTATACATAAACAAAACATACATACATTTTTGAATCAATGCCATCAAAAGTAAATTGCCGTTCTTCCGAGTTTGTACTTGGCGTAGAGGCGTAAAACATTTTTTTCAATATAGGAGGTAGTAGTGTGTAGTGTGTAGGACCTGCAATTTCTGGTCATCATTTTTATTTCAATTTACACATTTTGCGTGTCTTACATCCAAGTGTTAATAATTTAAATACATATGTTTGTAAATTATAAGGTGACTTATAAAATAAATGTACAAAAACAATAAAATAAATATCATTACTTATCCTAATCCAAATACGAGTAAAATTGGTCAAGGTTCACAATTTGAAGCCAGTTACTAGTATTATATTGATCTTATTTTTTACTGTTCTTACGTAAATTTCGAAACATGGTGACACTGATATCTAACTCTACCGCCTAGCTTAGCACCCGTTTAGTGGTTTATATTCTTTTTAGCTCAGCAGCAGTGTTATTTGGAAAAAAAAACAACTCAATTGGTATGCGATAGATTATATTTATCGACAAGCACCCGGAGAACCATTTTTGGTCAATCGATAAATTAATAAGTACTTTTCACAACAATAATATACTCACGCATGCGCCAATGTTTTTTGTATCACTATTGAATTGTCATAGTCAATCTTTTACATCCTTGGGGGCTTACCACAAACTTTTACAAAAACATCACTGCGCAGGAACGTTTTGTTTCATTCCTTACTAAGCATTGTTTTGTACCTACCATACCACAAGCTTTGCAAACAACAATGTTTTACAACGTTTTTACTCCTGGTACCACATCACTATGTGAAAGAATATACGTTACAAGTGCCACATATACTCTGTGGTACTTTTGCATTTTGAACTTCCGATGCTCCAATGCTCCAATGCTCCAATGCTCCAATGCGCCAAAGCGCCCCTGCGTCTTTGCGCCATTGCGCCAATACACCTATGCACCAATAATAATAATATTTTTTTATTTCAAAAACTACATGGTAAAGATAAAACTATTAGATACAGTTTTTTTTTAGGAACAATAAAAGAATTTTACCTGAACTAGATCTCTGGTCTTAAGCAACATTTTCAGTCAGGTGAGATTTCATCGGTGAGATGTAGCCTTGGTCATTCTCACTCCTATTACTTTTCAAATAAGAGAGACAATGACCAGAAAAATTCTCACGCGTAAGAATAGGCCTGGTTTTTGATTAACCGACTTCCAAAAAAGAAGGGGTTCTCAAATCGACTGTATGCTTTTTTTTAGCTTATGTTACGCGATAACTCCGTCAATTGTGAATCGATGTTAATGATTCTTTTTTTTGTTTTGTTTGGTAGATCGTACTTTAGAGGTGATCCATCATAAATTTCACCGAAATCGATCAAGCAGTTAAAATGTCAACAAAAATCTAAAAATTATTTACATGGCTGATGGCTTGACGGGAAGTCGGTTTTTAAGCTTTACTTTTTTATATTATTAATTTATGTGCCTTTTATACTAATTAAATATAATAGAACTGATAGAATTTTCAACACAGCAACACTAACCGCGACAGCACCAGCTACAAATACATGTAAACTTCGCACACATCCAGCACTATTTTCGTTTAACAGTAATTTTCAAAGCAGCTAAGAAATTGTCTCTACCCGTTACGACGAAAGAGATTAGTAGCTCCATTACAAATTCCCCTTCTGTACCTAACTGTGTTTTAATTAACGAGTGTGGAGTCAAATTGATTCGATTCGTGAATGCCACGCAATTTGGGGGCCGCTTTGTAATGTATTAGGGACACACTTGCGTTTAGAATGGCTACTATTATCTCACTTCTTACTAATATTATAAACGCGCAAGTTTGGATTGGATTCGCTGTCTTAGCTGGAAGAATCACCTTGAAAGAAAAACGTTTAAGAATGAGGTTCAACGAGCTGTACTGGCTACTGGACCGGAATTCAACACTTTCTCAAAGTCAAAGTCAAAGTCAAAATCTTTATTTGCATGTTATTGGTACATGGTCTTAAATATTACGTCCATCCATTAACAACCGTCAGGCGTGCAAATTAAAACACTAATTATTAGCTTCAGAATAACCATGCATTAATACATGTCAATTATTTTATTAGTACTTAACTATAAATTATATATATCAATAAAATAAAATTTGTCAGTTAATTAATATTTATAGTACCTACATAACTAGCTAAACGTACGCATGTCCGTCCTATTTTACATTATATTTATAAAAACGTAAAGACATTTTCTTTAAGAACTCCTCGGTTTCATAAAAGCATTCGTTCACTAACCATTTCTTCAACCGAGTACAAAACTGCCTGTATGGGAGTTCTACCAACTCTTCTGGAAGAGAATTGAAATTCTGTAGACAACAAGCTGCTCATCTATAAAACTGTGCTAAAGCCAATATGGACATATAGCATTCAGCTGGCTCGGCTTGCACCTCAAACATTAGCGTCACACAGCGGGTTCAAAATACCATGCTAAAAGCAATCACACATTCATTAAAAACACCAAACTACACAGCATCCTCAAGAAGAACACTGTGCAAGAGAAAATTGAGTGAACTAGTAAAAAATACAAGTAGAAGCTGGAAGGACACCCAAAAGTTCTAGTGACCCATTTGCTGACACTCGGCTACACACCAAGACAGAACAGTGCAAAATGAGCAAGTGTCCTCAATGGAGAAAGCGCTCAACTAATTTGGTAAAAACCTGAAATTTGCTAAAAGTGTAGACACTGATCGCAGCAATTCAAACAAAAAAAAATGGAAATGCTCTATCGAAAGTGCTCTATCGTAGGCCGCATCACACTATCGATATTCAGCCCCAAATGTGACAGGGGTCACATTTGGGACTGAATATCTTCCGATGAAGTGTGGGTGTTGTATTACACCTCTGCCAGCCCCCTCGGTGGAAAGGCGTGACGATAATAATATGATCAAAACTTCTGGGAAAATTGCAAAAACACGAATTACACTAATGAAAGTAATTAATAATCTTTTGTGAAGTCATAAGACTTAGCGCTTTTGTAACGCAAGTTGCTTGAGCAAGCTGCTAATTTCTTAGCAGCGCTGGTTTTCAGCACTGACCTTCGTGTCCTAATTCTGACTGGATTTCTATATGAATTTCTGTCCGGTTCTCTGTCTTTCTCTACAGGTCGCATTTCTTAACCGATTCTCTTGAATTTTTGTGAGTAGGTTTAGTAACTATGTAGATTTTTTTGTCGAGTCACTTTTTTGATTTTTTTCATTTTTTAACTTATTTTTTCTCCTTACTTACTCCGCATAAAGGTAACTTACCTATGTTTGACAATGTTAATAGCAGTTTTCCTTCGATTCTGCTTCATGTAGAGTTGATTAAGAAAAAAAACTAAAAAAGACCTTGTTGACCGTGTGTCAAATGTTAATATCAGCTAATTGCCAAACAGACAATTAGCAATCCAAATTAAAACGTGCGTTTTTACAGTTCCGTTAGTACTATTTCAATTACGTAGATTAAATAACCATTAGAGATAAAATAACCAATATAGAAACCAACTAGCTGTTGCACGCGACTTCGTTCGCGTTTATTCAGAAACTATTTTAAAAAAACCTTCCCGTGATATACTGTAACTAATTATCAAATTTAATCAATATTCGTTCAGCCGTGAAAAGCCTACAAACAGAAAGACAGAGTTATTTTAGATTTTTTTCATATTATTACGGATATTATACATGTGAAAGTAAGCTTGTTTGTTTGTAACGTTTTCACGAATGACTCAACTAAATCATCATAAAATTTTGCAAACACGTTGTCAGTATATGTAGTATATGTAGTTGTTGGTATAGAAAAGGACTTAGAGGGTACTTTTTGCTGCGGGAAACACCACGGTAGCAGCTAAAGTTAGTTAGTAGCAGTTAAAGATAATTGAAAAATTAATAAATTTAAATTAAAAAAAAATGCCGCCTCAAGAGTAAGTGAAATGTCTCTCAAGTTGTGAGAGACATATGCACATAATTTTACATAAGTGGGTATTTTTTGTAACTGAATACGTATATTTTTTGTCAAAAGTTAAGATTCTGTTTTTTTTTTAATTATAAAACAAAGACAACAAATCAAATGAAATCATTTATTCGCTAGAATACATAATATAATCTCATTAGAAATTTTATTGTTACGCCAGTCACAGCCGATGATGAAACTATACGCTAATCTGTGGCGATGTTAACGACTACCGATAGGTAACGCAGATTAGGCAATAATAGCCGCTCGAGTCGCGCGCGTCCCATTGTTAAAATCCGGAACAAAAGAGATCTTTCTAGAAAGCAATTGTTGTGCACCGTTTTTGTGATTTTTTAGCTATTGAATAATAAAGTGTTTACTTGAATCTTTTGTACTGACCGAATGTTCCAGATTGAACGCGTTGTTCCGCGTGATAAACAACTTTTTGCGTCCTTGCGCTATTGTTTATTCTAATGTTCTGGATTTCTTAAAAATTGTATAAATATGTATGTATGTCTCGGCAGTCCTAACTTCAACCGTGCCCTTTAGGGCCCTAGAGCAAGCCCCTTATGGGCTGCCAGGGCAATTCGACGCCCCTCCCTCCCAAAAACGACTCGGCAGTCAGTTTCGATTACGCGTTCAGAGTGCTAACATCAAAGTAATTGTACGAGAAGTGTTCAGAGTGTTATAGTGCAAGTTTCGAGTGTAGTGTAACAGTGTTTGTGTGTGTACTTGGTGAATAAAGTTAATCTTCGGATACATCGACGTTTCATTCCTTTTATCCTAACCCCGCTCGTAACATTATACTTACAATGGAGGTCCAATTTTTTTCGACCATACGAGCGTTAACGAGCGAAGCGTCTCTGCTTCAGCTTCGACATAAATGCTTTCGTATGTCCATATTCTGTCCAGATCCCTGTCTTTCTTTACAGATCGCATTTCTTAACGGATTCTCTTGAAACTCTGTCAGTTTGAGTCAGTTCAAAAATTAGCTATTTTGGAAATTTACAAAAACTGATTCGACAAAAAATTCAATAAAATTGTCGAACCTACTCACAACATTTCATACATCGGGACAGACATCGGGCACGAGGTCTACAGCTGACAGAGTACTATCCTAATCCTAACTAATATTTGAAATGTGACAATGAGTTTGACGTTCCGAAGACGGGTCTGAGTAGTAGAGCACTTGTAGCGCCTCACTCAACTGCCGTCTTTGTACTTCTTCACTCTACAAAACTTCAAGGCTAAAGTGAATAAGTACCTTATAGGTCGTCGTGCTCCATCTTAGACCACAACGTCGCTTAACATCAGGAGTTGGTGGTCAAACGCCGACCGAAACGTTTGTTTGTAAAACTTTCACGTCTCAACTACTCAACCGATCGTCTTCAAATTTTGTAGACATGTTATATGGGGAACAAAAAAGGATCTAGGGTACTTTTTATCCCGAAAAAAGAACGGTTCCTGTGGGACCGCAGGTGACTCCGCGGGGCGCAGCTAGTTAATTAAATAAATAAATTCGGGACACTTCCACACACGGTCGCCTGACCCCAAACTAAGCAAAGCTTGTACTATGGCTGCCAGAGACTGATATACATACTTAGATATTTTTAAATACATACTTACTCGTAAATACAAATGTTCATCACATAAATGTTTGCCCTAGGTGGGAATTGAACCCACCTAGCTAAGCTTTCGCTTGACTAACATCCTAAGATGGAATAGAATAAATAAAATAAAAATTAAATTAAATAAAAAAGCCTTTATTCTACTGCATTGTTTCACAAATCATTTGACTTTTTACGTTTTTACATATGCAGAAGTCGCCTCTGCGGCGTAGGCCTCCCCTAATAATGTTCTCCACTCTTCTCTCTCTCAAGCTGCTGCGGTCATCCAATTTGGTCCGTATTTCTCCGAGAATATGTCCCTCCATCTTTTCCTCTGTCTTCCCTGGCTCCTTTTCCCGTCCCGTGGCTTCCATTCTGTGACTTTTTTGTCCATCTGGAATTTTTGAGCCTGCAGATATGTCCAGCCCATTTCCATTTACGTAATCTTATTCTTTCTGTTACGTCCGGTATTTTAGTTTTGCTTCTTATAAAGTGGTTATTGACTTTGTCTATTTTTTAAATTCCTAATATACTTCTCTCCATCTTTCGCTGGCAGATTGCAACCTTTTCTTCATCTTTGAGATAATGGAATGGAAATCCTAAAATGGTTGAAAAATGGAAATCCTAAAATAGATAAAAAAAGCCTAAAATGGACCACATTTGCCCAATTTCGATAACATCCCCTAAAACGCAAAACCCCATTTAATTATATCAAAATTATACTCGCAGCAACAATGGATTTGCATCTTTTAAAGCTTCCTCTCGGATTTTTTACATTACAATAATATCGGTACTTTATTCCTTCGGGCAAAAGATAGCCTCCTAAGGTAGCTCACTTCAAAGAAAAATGAATGTCGATAGGTTTTTTTACTTTTTAATAACGATTCTTTCTTATAAAATGGACGTTATTTGAATAAGGAACGGTATTTTATGGAATAAAGTTCTACAAATCTTGCTAGATTTTTTCATGAAGATGATTTTTTCGTTATGCTTGGTTGAGTGTAGAGTTAAATGAATGTTTCAGAGGTTAATTGATTGGATTTAAGGAGATAATGATCCTAATCCTAATTAATCGACCAAACGAGATTTAGCGAGCGAAGCGTCTATGCTTCAACTTCGAAAAAAATGCTTCCATATCTCTGGATTCTTTTCTTCCTCTACAGGTCGTATTTCTTAACCGATTCTCTTGATATTTCCATGAGTTTGATGAATGTGACGTGTAGAACAGATGCTGGCCACAAATATTTTCGGGACATTTTTGCACATACGGTCATGACCCCTAACTAAGCGAAGCTTGTAGAATGGCTGCCAAACTGATTTACATATTTTAGATACATAATTTTTAGTAATACATATTTAACTGGGTATTAAACATAGAATCATAGAACAAACACAAATGTTCATGACATGATTATTTTTTAAAGTAAAATATACTATCTAACATATTTTGACGTACTCGTAATTTGAATTTAATCTAATCTGACATTGTGAGTTAAATCTATTTTGATATCATCCTACTAATATTATAAATGCGAAAGTTTGTAAGAATGGATGTATGGATGTTTGTTACTCTTTCACGCCAGAACGGCTGAACAGATCTGGATGAAATTTGGCAAAGAGATAGATTATGGTCTAGAATCGAATCCACGCCCCTAAGCTCAGATCCACCACCACCATTACCACCAACTGAACCACCGGGGTGCTAATATTGTCTTGTAGTACTGTAAAGAGTTTTAGATGCACTTTAAAACTGTAAGGCCTACCATGAACTCCTAAGGCCTAAAATAAATCCCGGCCAAAATAAAGCACGGCCAAAATAAAGCCCGGTCATTTATTTGCCGGGCTTTATTTTGGACCAAAGCTGTGATTATCAAATACAGCAATGTTCAATTGCGGCAAGAACGGGCACAGTTTCTCGTCCCTAAGTGAAATCCTACTTAAAATATCTGGAGCACAAAGACCGTTGCAAAATCAAACACCGATAGAATGTCTTGTGATTTATACAACAGAGGTATTCCTTTATTAAACTTCTAGAAGGAACGTCGAGGAAAGACCGTCATTATGTTTAAGTGTGCTGTTTAAATTCTACCTTTACAAAGGTCTGCAAAATATTGCTGGTTAGTGACATAATCTCATACTAATCACGATAGCAGGTATATAAATGCAGTAGAGAGAAAGAGACAGTGTGTGTGTGTGTGTGTATTTGTCAGGGGAGGCTGGGGCAAATTAAACATTTTTTTTAAATTATCCAATCTAATATTTTAATTCGAAACTGAGTTTGTTCGTTTGTTTGTTTGTTTGTAACGCTTTCACGCCCTAATTACTTAGCTGATCTTCATAAAATTTTGCATACACGTTGTCTGGGATACAGAAAAGGACATAGGTTAGTTTTTATCCCGAAAAAATAACATTTTCTGTTGGGCCACGAGTGAAACCGTGGGGTGCAGCTAGTTTTTAATGAATATATTAAAAAAATATTTTGTCCAGCTTAAAATTCACTGATCGTATTGGATAGTACGAAACTTACGGACACAGGGATTGAATTACAAGCTGGTGATTTTTTTAAGCGTAATGTTTTCGTGAGAGGGGAATAGATACGATCTGTCAACGAATTAAATAGTCTATGATAGTTTTGTTACGTTTAAGAAACCTCTTGACATTGAAGCTTATTTTAAAATAAGAAATTTTTGAACTATTATTATTTTGTAAAATAATAGCATACAAAATATTTAACTGTTTTTACTATACTTAGCTGTATAATGACATTAATGAATTATTATTATGTTCGACATACATAATTTTCAATTATTATTGTTCTGACATTCGTTTTTGATTATAAATATTCAACTGTGACGTGTTAAAGGAGTTATCAATAAATTTTGATTTCTGATTTCTTAGCACCCAGTTCAGAGGCCCTAGACAATGTGCAATCGGTTCCAAACGCTTCTGTTGTAGAATCGCAAACGCTCGAACGCCAGCTGCTGATTGGACGAAATATGAGCTTTAAAACTGTCACGTGATCATATTGTCAACTCATCCAATCAGCAGCCAGCGTTTGAGCTTTATCAATTCTAGAAACAGAATCACTTCGCAGCGATCTTGTAATAATAAATCTTCGTGCCCTAATCAAGGTGGTTCTACGTAAACCTTTTCGGTTTTCGGCCGACTCCCTCTATAATGAGTTCAAAGTGCTCCGCATGCGTCAGTTATACATTGACCACGCATTCCTAAAAAGTCACGCTAGCTTGTTAAGAGTCCGGCGACCACTTTAGACTAACTTCGCATTGGCTTAAGGTACGAGTATTCTATAGCCAATCGTCTAGAAGAAGAAGACGAGCGAAGAGAGCGAGTAATGATACTGACGAGCCTTAGTTACAAAGTGCAATTAACATTATTTTTTTTATGGCTTTTGCACTTTTGTAGTCATTCTTAAATAACTAAAAATTTCTCTTGTTTTCATTTAACAGCTAATGATGTAGACAACCTCCATATTATGTAATCTTTGATTTGATTTGCATTTGAATTTTTGATTTGCTTTGTCTACCTGTTGAATAAATCAGTCAAAAGTGACCCCTTTAAAAATGCGGATATTTTTCATAGCTCTGTTTTTGCTTGAGAACGTTTTTAAAAAAAATCTAAGAACATAGCGGCGGATATATTGTTAATTTAATTGTACCTACATGCTAAATTTCATCATAATCTGACTAATGGTTTTCAAGAAATTTGAGTAGTGCGTTTGTGTGGAAATTTCAGAGCGTCGCGGCCCTCTTAACAAACCCTGATCATACTTTTATAAGCACCAGACGAATTTATAGATTACCGTTACCTCGAGCCGATACACTGCTAGCTAGACGTAGTCCTACCCTGCCATGTGTATACAATAACGTTTGCAAGAGATCTGCCCAATGCTTTGTACAGGGCAAAGCCTGCAGGAAAAAGCTTAGAGAATGGCTTCTAAAACTGTCTCGTGAAGAGACTGAGTACCTTATACATAGTGTATATCGCGATTAACATTGCAAGCAATCAAGTCATACACACACACACACACTCATACACACACACACGTTACACACCACAACTTTTCACACTCACACACACATCTCTCTCACTACTAGGTAGTACTAACGACGAAACACGCACAGAAACCCATTTTGTGTCGCACCCGAGCCCCGAGTTACAAGCCTCGAGCTTAGTTTGGGGCTCACCGTCACAGCAATTCCTTGTCTTACACAATCATTATAATTTGTTATCCCATGTAGGTATAGTATTTAAGTTTCTGTGTGACTTTCTTTCGATAATAAATTAAATTTATCTTATCTCTTGTCTAGTCTATTCCTCGAAAACAACGAACAAATCTCTCATCAATTAACCAAGAGTGGACCCAAAAGACCAACTTCGTCCAAAGCATATATTTCTGAGTACATGCACACTCACGTGCGAACAGACTGAAAAGGCTTACGTCAAAAGTTTTGGGCCTTTTACCCGAATATTAATAATTGAGTAAATCTCCTTTAAGGCTCGGCGTAAACGGGGCGAGGCGCGGCGAAGATAATGAAAAAAACAAACCTTTAAAATGCATGTAAAACGGGGAAACGTTTCTCTCAGGGCAGCTTGAGAGCTCGCCACACGGCGCTCGCTGAAATTTATCTTTGGCCGTGGTATAACAATATACTCCGCCAGGTATAGCATTCAAAACTCGTATGACGTCAATCGATGCTTAAGAGTCCCGCGACGCTATGAAATTTCCATACAAACGCGCTTGTCAAATTTCTTGGAAACCATTTATCAGGTCATGATGAAATTTAGCATGTACAATTAAATGAACTATATCCCCACCCTCATGCTCTTGTTTTTTTTTTAAACGTCTAGACGTCTAAACGTATAGAGCTATGCAAAATATCCGCATTTGTAAGGGGTCACTTTCGACTGATTTATTAATAGATAGACAAAGCAAATCAAAAATCCCTGTACATAGGGAGGATGTCTACATCATTAGCTTTTAAATGAGTCCATAATACAAGGGAAATTCTTAGTTATTTAAGAATGATTACAGAAGTGCAAAAGTCATGAAAAAAAATTGAAATTGCACTTTGTCACTTTGTAGGTAACTTTAGATATAAGTCGTCTCGTCAGTATAATTAGTTGCTCTCTTCGTTCGTAGTCTTCCTCTAGACGAAATGGCTATAGAAAACCTTAAGCCAATGCGAAGTTAGTCTAAAGTGTTCGCCGGACTCTTAAGGAAGACCGATGTCATTTACAACAAGTTTGAAAGAGACGGATAACGATGACGTCATTACGTGTTTGCTAAATGTCTTTTAGGCGCAAATTATACAAACCGGACGTAGAGAGAAGATGCGGCTCAGTGCGGACACGGTTCAGGCGTAAAAACTGTAAAGCGGCGTGCCTGCGTCATTTCAAAGCATGTAGCCTTAATACATTTTATTTGAACAAATTTTAAAGCGCCACCGTGCCTGAACCTTGTCTGCGCTATCATCCTCTCCTTACATCGGGCCTGTATAATTACGCCTCAGGGTTAAGTTTAAATTGTTATAATTCTCCCCACCTTAGCAATAAACGTTGCATAGCCTCGGAATAGACACACAGTCTTTTGTCTTTTTCGATCGAGTTCAACAGTGTGAAGGTTTATGCCTCACAGTTTCTTGCCTGTTCTTCTAACAAGGTTAGAAGAACAGGCAAGTTCTAACAACTGTTCTTTTTTCGAACAAGGCGGTCGAGTCTATTATAGAATTGTGACGTTCATAAGTGTATCTCTGATACCCAAATGACTAAAAACATTCTGACTTTGACTTTGACTTTGAAAGAAATAAAAAAGACAATATACAATATAACTATTCCAAGGCTATACAACGCTTATTACTAAGGCGGTCAGTTTCTTCGCTGCGCCTCGCCCGGTCTGCGCTGGGCCTTAACCGACGTTACTTTATGTTGATTTTAAGTGATGATACGCCTCCAGGGTACGGATAGGGTTGTAAATGGATTGTTAGGACGTGTTCTGCGATATCTTGTATCAAGATTAATTAAAATTATAGAAGATCTGTGACTAAAATTAAGTTAGAGTAATAATAAAAATCATGGCCAGGGCCCCAGGGAAATAGAAAAAGAGGAAGACCTAGAAGCAGATGGGCGGACGATATTGAAAGGACGGCTGGAAAACGGTGGAAAGAAAACGCCGCAGATAGAGAATCCTGGACATCTTTGGAGGAGGCCTTCACCCTCAAATGAGGGGTTCACGCTAATTAAAAAAATAAAAATAAAATATACATATAAATAAATAGTAAAATATAGTAATAAAAATATAGTATGAAATTATAGTATAATATTTTGATTAAACTTAAAAATTAATTAATTAAAAAATTTAAACATAATAAAAATTGAAATGTAAAGAAATCTATGTAATACAAAAAAATATAATATTTATTGATTAAAGTGAAGAAAAATAGTATTTTATAATAAACTAATTGTAAAAAATGTGTTAAATTTTGGTGTGAAATAAAAGGCTTTTTTATTTTTATTTATTTTATTTAATAATAAAAATCAGGACATCGGTAACCGACGAGATCGTCTGATTCCAAACTAAACCAAGCTTGTACTATGGATGCCTA
Organism: Peribatodes rhomboidaria; assembly: GCA_911728515.1. Lineage (NCBI taxonomy): Eukaryota > Metazoa > Arthropoda > Insecta > Lepidoptera > Geometridae > Peribatodes > Peribatodes rhomboidaria. The sequence goes on along the minus strand of OU452188.1, from coordinate 7,391,535 downwards.
AGACTGATACTTGTTTTAAGAATAAGAGAATTATTGCAGAACTGTGTACAATGGTCCTAATTTAAATACATTGTACATTATAGGTATGTTTTTAAATATGCCATCATCAGTCATCGAGGCAGACATTCCATCAATATGTCGTTAGCTTTAATAAAGCCCGCACGAAGCGCTTTCAAAACTCCTTCCTAATAAGAACTGCCAAGGAGTGGAACGCACTTCCTGCCTCGGTGTTCCCCAGCAATATATACAACCTGGGTCTCTTCAGGACAAGAGTGAATAGGCACCTCATGGGCAAGCGTGCTCCATCTTAGACCGCATCGTCACTTTACATCAGGTCAAACATGGGTCCATTTAATCATTAAAAAAAATGCATACATAAATAGATATCAACATATCGTCACGCCTTTCCCTGGAAGAGGCAGGCAGAGGTGTAATTTAACACCCAAACTTCGCCGAACGACATTCAGCCCCAAATGTAACAGGGGGCGAGCCTGTCACCATACACTGGCCTTTAGTTATGGAGCATATGACATTAAATACGCACATTTGTTCACAAATGAACAAATTGGTGCGTGCTATCATCAAACCCGCTCCCTCTAGCTTGAAAGATGGACATTCTCCAACTGTAGGCTATCATCGCTACCCAGACACATAGACATAGAACAAACATAAATATTCATCACATGAATGTTTACGCTAGGTGGGAATCGGAATCTACGCCCCCAAGCTCAGAAGGCAGGTTCACTACAAACTGAGCCACCGAGGCAGTCAAGAGTAGGCAAGAGATCCTGGATAAATTTTAAATTAAATAATTGAGTTTGATAATAATTGATAAAAAGCTCAAAGTATTTCAGCAAGTAGGTACTATTTTACAGGTATTTCTTGGGGTTCGATTATTTTGACAGGGTTAAAATGACAGGGATTATTAAATGAAAATATAGCAAATAGTATATTACTGACCACACCATTTTATGAGACAACATTTTTTTTTACTATTTTGAAACACACTTATGAACATACAACTACGAGTAGGTATTTTTGTAAAATTGTAATTCGGAAACACAATCTATTTTTATATTTGCGAGATTGATATTTACAAAGATATATATGTATTTCGAATATCAAAGTTTATCTTTATACAGCAGAACTCTGAGAAAAATCTGTCTTTAACCGTATTCAAGCTCACGCAAAAATGCACCCTAATTAGATTATTTTACAGCATTTTTTTAAACTATAATTAAACCTTATTCTACGATATGGTTGTTATGAGACGAAAATAAAGAGATCCCACGTAATGAAACTATCATATTTTTTCATCCCGCCTGTTAAATGTAGCCTATGACACTCCAAACAAACTGACAAATCTAAGAGAGTTTACATGTCACAGCCAACTAGCTTAATTCGCCGTTCAATTAACAGCCTAGCCTCTTTACTAAACGGCACCGTTCAACTAGCTTCCTGATGGTAATCAACCATTCAATCAAATGGCTAGCCAAAACGCCTTGGATCGACAACGTTGACTACTTGCCTAGCCAAGTCATTTGGGGAGGTTACGGGTTGTTATAAAAAAATAAACACGATGGCTAAAACGCCTTTCGCCATCATCCACCGACATGGAAACGGCGGCCATGTCTCTTGATGTCGGCGGCTATATTTTAAAAGAAATAAAGCCACACACGTCATGTCGGCGGGCTGTGTCGGCGGGTCAGTAACTTTGGTGTGAAAACTCCCTTACGATAACTTTCAATCCAAATTCGGTCAAAGAAGCTCACATAGGAACAGACAAACACACATATTTACATACAGTTATTCTTTCGAAAAATACTACCCTGCTGTGGGATAAAAATAGCGTTAAATAACAACGTTTGATAGATTCCAGTTTAATATTAAATTCCGATCGAATACCCAACTTCTAAGTACAAAATCGTTTGAGAGTGTTTCATGTTTTTGTTTGTAAGGATTTCCTGGACCGTTTCATTTTCCTTAAACTCCTTCTTCCTCGAAAAATCATCCGCTTGTCTCTGGGTGGGGATGCAGAGGCGCGTACTGGTGGGTGTTGCCAGTCTGGACACCTGAAAAATTCACACAAAAAAACAATAAGCTCAATTTTTTGTTAATGTATTTATAGGTAATCCCAAAAGCATGAGGTTGGAAAATAATGCTATCCTGCGTTGAAAATATACTTTAGACGACACTAGGTACATGTATTTCGCTTCTCCCTAAGTACATATTTCAATACCAACAACACTAGAAGCTAATTTATAATATCAAATCGAAGGAAAAAAGGATTGAAAAGTGGGACGTTTGATCCATGGCCACTTGCACTAAATTAGCATTCATTTTTAATATATAATATATAAATTTTTACTTCTGGTTACATTATATTATACATATTACAATCATTAAAAAAAAATTAGGGCCACTAGCCACCGCGGTAGGATACCCTGAGTGGCGGTAGCTAGTAATCTTCCTGGGAACAATTTTATATCAATTTCAATTACACTAATTTACAGATTACATATTCAATTTTATTGCATATATTTTTTTTTAATATTACAATTGCCTAAGTCCTTGCTTAACTAGTTTACCTACTCCTCCTAGGCCCTACCACCCTCCTGTCATAGAGCATTTAATAATCCTACCTAATTTTATTTACACGAACCTTAAACCGTTCCTTTAAAAATGTTAACTTTATGCGCCCAATATGCGGATAAATCCCTAGAAGTAGTTTAAAACTAGTAAAACAAGGACTTAAGCAATTCTTTTATTTAGTGCAAGTGGCCAGGTATAACATTAGATAACTGGACTGGGCTGGACCCCCAACATACAATACCCACACTGCTCCGGACCATATTCAGTCCCAAATGTAACAGCGGGAGAGTCTGTCGCCATACACCGGGCTCCAGTGACGTAGCAGATGACATTAAATACACGCAAATGTTCATACAATAAACAAATTTGTAGGAGGTTGGTATTGGTAGGCAATAGGCAAATTAAACAAATGTGACAGGGGGCGAGCCTGTCGCCATACACCGGGCTCCAGTGACGTAGCAGATGACATTGAATACGCGCAAATGTTCATACGATGAACAAATTGGTAGTTAGGTAGGTTGGTAATTGGTATTGATAGGCAAGTATAGGCACATTAAATGGGCGCAAATAAAAATTGGCATAGATTCTCTTCTGTATTTTCCTGTACCGTTGAAATACCTGCTACATTAACGTGACTACAACCACAAAACTATCTATTGTTTGCTCACGTACTACCTATACTAATACTGTTCAAGGGCAGTTAGTATTTGTGACCGATTTATAACTAACTACACCGTTGTGTAATTATTGTACTAGATCACTATCTTTGCATGTTGCAGATGTTCTGTTGTTTATCGCAATTATTCCTTCGGGGTCAACGTATAGGTATACCTTAAAAGATTTAGAATCAGGTTTTTAATTATTTTAAAATGTATAAATAGTGTGTAGAAATGCAGAATTAAATTAATTTTATTTCTGGAAGTTCTATGTCTAAGTCAGTGGTAGAATTTTTCAAATTGTAAAAGCAGTTACAGAGGTCACCTCTTCAATTTAAACCTAGAAACAAGCCAACTTTACCTCTTGATAATATTAGTGCAAATTTATTAATAATTATTAACATAAAAAACATAACATAACATATCGTCACGCCTATCCCCCGAGGGGGCTACCAGAGTGTAATATAACACCCACACTTCGCCAGACGATATTCAGTCCCAAATGTGGTAAGGGGCGAGCCTGTCGCCATACACCTGGCTTCAATCATGTAGCAGATGACAAACAATACGCACATATTCTCACACAACGAATTGGTGCGTGCCGTCGGCTGGGTTTGAACCCGCTCCCTCTGGCTTGAGAGGTGGGCCTTTTCCCAACTAGGCTGCCATCGTGTTAATAATTATCGCGTGTTGATAATTTTTAACACGCGAATAATGGACCGAACCAGCGTCAGCGACCGAAGCGTATGCTACAGCTTTGGCAAAAATGCTTTCCTATCTCTGCAGTCTGTCCGCCGTTTGTCCGGGGTCTGTCCGGCTGTCAGTCTGACAGACGACGCCGCCGCGAGCCGAAGACGAGGTCCTTAGCTCACAGAGTCACTAGTAAATTACGCTTTTAAAACGTACTTTTCAATATCAGGCAGCAGACCGCCCTTGCAGCGCGCCTCCCACTTCGACCAGTACTTGAAGCCTTCTTGCTCGAACACCATCAGAGCGCAGGTTCCATCGTCTTTTATATCTTCATCCAATAGTGCTGAAAGTTATAATTATCGTTAATCTTACAATGGACCAAGTTAGGAAGTGGTCCAAGCTGACCGGAGGGGTCCTGTCCTTCTTTACACTAATATTACAAATGCGAAAGTTTAGATGGACAGATGGGTTATTCCCAGAGTATTCCAATAAAAGGTTTCAAAATACTCCACAACAAAAACGTCAAAATAGTTAATGATAACTTTATGAATGGACGTTTGTTACTCAATCACGCTAGAACGGCTGAACGGATCTGGATGAAGTTTGACACAAAGATAGATTGTAGTCTGGAATACCACAAATACATAGGCTACTTTTTAACTACGGAGCCCAGCTAGTATTTACATACAAATTAGTACTCTCTCTCTAGAAGAGATTGCGCTTAGTAAGGCTGCCAGTTGTAAACTATTGCTTTAAGTGTTTTTCTTTAATGGTTATTATTTCTGATATGAACAATAGAGAGTTTATCTATCTTTTTGTTTTTCTCTTGAGAAGGCATGTTGACGAGTGACAGAGACGAATAGAGAAAACGTTCTTACACCATACGTGAGTAGATACATACACCACTCATGAGTCCATACAGACCATACGTGAGTGGGATTAAGGAAGGAAGGTAATGAATATTTAGCACTGAGAACTAGGTAATATGTATTTCCTTGAATCCATTAGGTATGTCTATGATTTCACTGTCCCACCCACGAAATGGTTGCGCTGAGACGTTCAAAAAGGCCAAGGTCACAATGCTGGCGTAAAATTAAATTAGTCCCTATTCAGAGCTCTAAATTGGTAAATCTGAACTAAAAATATACCTGCCTATGTAAAATATACCTATATGTATATAATTCGATAAAAATTGGTAGGGTACCTTTTTTTTTTATTACTTAATAGGTTTGCGTTTGGCCGCCAACATGCCTGATGATAAGCAGTGATGCGGCCTACGATGGAGCACGCTTGCCTAGAAGAAACCGATTCGCACGAGACTTGAAGACACCCAGATTATAAGTATCAGGGAACACACACTCTGGCAGAGTATTCCACACTCTAGCGGTCTTTATAGTTATTTTTAAAATAAACCTTTAAATAATTCGTTATTACTGCGTCCTGCGACAAGGACATCAATTCTTTTAGCTAAATAAGATTCAGCAATTTTGTGTTCTGAATAGGATCCAGTGTTCATAGAAAAATAATTCTAAAAAAAGAGAAACAGTAATAATTAGAACCGCTGCAACGAACTTTTACTATTTTATGTTTCCTCTTGGCTAAAGAAAAGCAGAGACTAAGAGAAATATGTTTTTCTGTTGGCCCCCAGTGAGGGCAAAATGTGGGAGCCAAGAGGAACAACCCACAAATTTAAAGGGAAGAAACTTACATTCGCAAGTAATATCGCATTTGCCACCCTTCTTCCCTTCTTTGCAATATTCGCTGCCAATCTGTAACAAATTAGGATTTTTACAAACATGCATTAATTCGTTCGTGTTAGTTTCTCATTGATGCGGTAAGTTTTAAATAAATATTTTCTATTGAACCGTGATTGTCCCACTGCTGGGAAAATGTCTCTCCCATTTTCCTCTATTTTTACCCGACTGCGCAAAAAGAAGGGTTATGTTTTTCGAGTGTATGTTTGTATCTAAATATGTGTGTACGTATGTGGGCATATTGTGTGTATGAGGTTTCCTTAGCACGCCCGACAGCCTAAACAGCATGATGGATTTCGACATGTGAGGTATCATTTGAATCATATTGATAGTGGAAGTGACATGGAGTACAACATTTTGCAGCCGGGTTTTTTGTTTTTCTTTTAATAATGTTACATGTTCTCCGTCCTACACCAGCACCGGCCAGACTTTCAATCCTCATTGTGTCATTGGATCATTGGGTCATTGTGTCGAGCTTGTACTCAGGGTCGACTGACCGGGGGTACCTACGTGTACCTATGGCATGGCTTAGGCAAATAGGTGATTATGAAGAAAAATTAAACAATGTAAACTAGTCTGTAAGCTGAAAACCTCGCAAATCTCTCTCTCTCTCTCCTATATCTGTGCAACTTTGACAACATCTATCGAACCTGGTCACAAACTTTCATGAAAATTGGTTGATAAATACGAAAGTAGACGAGAACAATCGGAAATCCACCGGACTTACGAAAGCATTTTTGCCCAAGCTGAAACGGAGACGCTTCGCTCGCGCTTCGAACTCACTCGGCTAAAAATGTTGGCAATATGTTTTGTTACGTATTTTGTGGTTGTAATGTTTAGTGCGATAAAAAAATTGTTTCTATCGTTTTTTTTTCAAAAAAAAAATATAAATAAATAAATTCGGGACACTTCCACTTCCATATGGTCTATAGTAAGAGTAAACTAAAAAAATGATACTTACTTGGAACAAACCATAGTATTTCCGTCTCGGTGTTTTGGTCACAAATGCTGATGTGTTCCTATCGCTCTCTTGCTCTATCATGCAAACCCCTGTAAAAATTTATTTATTTGTCCGTTAACATTGTGTACACTAGATCATCTTTAAATTTAATAAAACACTACTTCAAAAAATAAACTTTTTGCATTTCACATGACATATCGTAACGCCCTTCCCCCGAGAGGGCTGGTAGAGGTGTAATACAAAACCCACACTTCGTCGGACGATATTCAGTCCAAAATGTGACAGGGGGCGAGCCTGTCGCCATACACCGGGCTCCAGTCATGTACCTAGCAGATGACATACAATACGCACATATGTTCACACAATGAACACTGACGTTTATTTATTCAGTATTTATCTCTTCTTTGATTATTAAACGAAGAATTCGCTTGATATCGTTTGCAAACAGTTTTGTCGCATAATTTTTGTCAACAGCCTTATCTCTTAAACAAACTTAATTATCATTATTTCCACTTTAAGAATACAATATCAGCTATTTCCTCTAACTATATTTGCTTTATTCTTGATACAAAAAATCTTTATTTTTTCTTTTTATCTTTTTTGGATGATAGGAAAATTTCTCTCGATGAGTAAGTAACATAACATACATATCGTCACGCCTTTCCCCCTATAGGGGTCTGGCAGAGGTGCAATACAACACCCACACTTCGCCGGGTGATATTTAGTCCCAAATCTGACAGAAGGCGAGCTTGTGCCATACACCGGGCTCCAGTCATGTAGAAGATAACATACAATACGTAAGTAAGTAATGAGTAAGTACCTTTTTTTAAACTCTTTTTAGTACCTTTTCTTACCTACTATTATGTCGCCAAGCAGTTGGCGAATGAGTTTTAGTTTTAAAAGCATTGTATGTAACTTATAGTACTTGTATTTATATGTATGTATGTATATGTACTCTATATTTAAAAATAAATCACTATTTCCCTTGGTCATCGCATCACGCGTGAACAGATGGAACATTTTCGTTAATTTTTTTTGTTGTGTTTATTTTTGCCAGGAGAAGGATCTTATGAAAGAAAAAAATAAGATATTATGCCGAAAAAAATAACGGTTCCTGTGGGACACAGGTGAAACCGCGGGGTACAGGCAGGATAAAATATGCGCTAAATTGTCGTCATCGAAATTGAACCAAAAATTAAGGCTTGATAGGTACATGGAAAACGAGCTCATAGCATAGTTTTTATACAAATTTAATAAATCAAATCTATCTATTCTCCTTTTCAATCAAAAAAATCCTTAAAAAAAAAATAGGTCAAAATGATGCTATTAACTTATACTCCCTGTAAGTGTCACATTCAAAAATCTTCCTTAACAGTAAAAAAATATGGTTCCTATAAGATAATCTCTATTTCTTACGCCATCAGAGGTGACTGGTGTAATCAGACTCGATGTTCTGTATGACTGTATCTGATTCCGAGCTGACTTCTGACCGCCACCGATAAAGTCATGCAATTAGATGTTCCCAGAACTCAGTGGTTATCAAAACTAGATGCCTAAAAGGAAGTACATTTATTTATATTAAGACTGCCTCGGTGGCTCAGTTGGTAGTCTGCCTTTGGAGTCTGGGGGCGTGGGTTTGATTCCCTCCTAGGGCAAACATTTGTGTTTGTTCTATGTATGTTTACGTATGTTCAACACCTAATTAAAAACCAGTTTATTAAAATCAAAATTAGTTTATAATTTAAGTAACTGTTGAATAGCATAATAATATCATGTAGCATATCATCACATATCTGTTAAAATATTTAGACATTTAAATATGAAGGTAAGTATGTGTCTCTAGCACCTTTGGTAGCTTTGGTTAGTTTGGGTTCAGGAAACCATGTGCCCCGAATATGTATTTTATTTCTTTGAGGTCGTAACAGAAAACAGTTTTTTTAGAACAATAACGAATACGAACATTAATTGTGGTAGTTAATCAGCTAATGCCTATAGCATTCTGAGCACGCTACTAACTGGTATAGATAGATACTTTCAATTAGATAATTACTATTCACTATAGCTACAGCACTAATCGCTATAGCCACTATTTGCATTAAGTAACAGACAGTACCTTATCACTAAATTGGCGATAAGCTAATTACTAATCCATCAAAGGCAAGACAAAAGGAGAGTATCAGAGTAGGCATAATAGGCAATTTCTAAGGATACGTATAATTGCTTCTTACGTATGTCTCTCCGGTCCAAACTAGTTAGTAGCTCATTATACTAAACAAATAAATACTGATTCTTCAATAATCACTATATAGCAACAACAATATCATCATGAATTGCCAGTGTCATCTCTGCCTATCAATATAAAGCCTTCGGGAAAACCCATAGAATCATGAATCATGCTAACGCTCTACGCGCACTCTACACTTTTGTACGTAACTAAGACAACTCCAATTTTAAAAGCAGGTAAGTTCCTAGTATTTTATTAATTAATCATTGAAGCATTTTCTCTAAGAGAATGTTGAAAACAAAAGGTATAGATTCATAAGTATACTTATTGGATCGGCTGCCGTATTATGAACTTTGTTTTCCATCATGGTTACGTTTTGGTTTCGTCGCTGCGCGACCATGTTATTGTACGGCAATACGATTCACCTGATCAATGAACAAAACTTTTTCGATCCCAGTTATCTATTTTATTTTAATTATCAATTAAAGCTTCAAGCACCAATCAATTACTCACAATGTCACACTCGAGAAGCTGTCAAAAACAAACAACTTAAAACCGACAACTTAAATATCAAGTGTGCGTAGAACATAATATTTACCGAACAATAGACCATTCACAATGAAAACCAACATTTGCAACTTACAATTACTAAGGAACGTCCTTGGGAAATTGTTTTTTAGCAGTTCGCGTGTCAACTGACATCGTGTATACACTTTAGCGTTTACCGCCAAACAAATCATTAATAGAACTAAGCACACAGCACGTCTGCTCTCCATGACGTTCTGATTACTACTGATAATAATAAATAACATGACATGACATGCTGCCTAATGTTTTGGTTCATATTATACTGTTATTAACTGCGCTCGCGCACCTTTTGACATTTCGTTATCGATTATCAGGAATTCCAGGTTTATTTTATTTATCGTTGTTTTTGTTAGGATTTGCACGTGTTGTTTCTTTGTTTAATTTGACGAAGACATTAATTTTTATCATAGTTCTTAGTAAACTGATAATTCTGGTTTGAACTTACGTCAGTTACTTTTTGTCCATGTATTATTTTATAAATATTGACAAGTTCTAATATAATAGTAATTCCAGTGTAATAAAACAACATTTTGCTAAATGTATTAACATACTTAAATTATTGTGTATTACGACACCCACACTTTGCCGGACGATATTCAGTCCCAAGTATGATAAGGGGCAAACCTGTTACCTTACACCGGACTTTCGTGTTATTAATGAATTATTCTCGTATGAATTAATCTAATTACGTACATATTTCACTGAGAAAGCTCTAATATTACTTTCTTTTTTTTTGTTGTCCGTGTATGTCGTGTCAGGTTGTCTGTATTTTTGTTTTTGTTAGATATTTTCAATATACCGCCTCTGTTAATTAACCAGGCGATGGCAGCCTAGTTGGGAGAAGGCCCGCCTCTCAAGCCAGAGGGAGCGGGGTCGAACCCAGCCGACGGCACGCACTAATTTGTTTATTGTGTGAACATATATTATGTGCGTATTGTATGTTATCTGCTACATGATTGGAGCCCGGTGTATGGCGACAGGCTACATTTGGGACTGAATATCGTCCGACGAAGTGGGGTGTTGTATTACACCTCTGCCAGCCCCCTCGGGAGAAAGGCGTGACGATATGACGATATGTTAATAAACCAATATTTACTTACTACATACTATATTCATACAGGCTAGCGAACTTAAACCAGTTTAAATATTGCAATGAGCTTGAGAACGAGCTCTACATTTGATTTGTATGCATTTTTATTGCTCTTACAAGGTTCTCAACATTTACGGAACGACAGTTAGTAGTTAAAAATGTGAGCTACCTAGCTGAGTTCCGTGGTATTACCCGCGGCTAAAAAGTATCCTATCTAGGTATATTATCTATCCTTGGTTAATGCTATTCTCTCTTCCAAACATCAAAACCCACCCATTTTCGTGACAATAAGTAACAGAGAACACAAACTTTTGAAGTCATAATAAAATAGTGATAAAAGTTAAACTTTCACATACCTAACTAGAATCCACAGAATATGCTCTATTACATAGGTCCAGAAGGATAGTCTTCATACAAAACACGGTTTCGAAACGTGTCAAATTTATTTTGGTACCTTAATAAAACCTTTTTTCTATACGTGATGAACTTGCCATTAAAAGAGGTTACCCGATTTAGTTGGGTAAATTATATAACGATCAGAGTTTAAAGAAATCACAAGACCGGAAACAAAGTATTAGGCCAGCTTAGGCCAGAGCTAAACTACACACAAAGCCTTACCCAGATCCATTCATGACACTATTCTACAAACTAATATTATTGATTGTATGTAAACCTTAACTAAAATCAGAGTAGGTAAAAGGTAAGAATTTAAGTAAAAATCAAGAGTACGAATTTGCGTTAAAATCAATAGTAAAGGGATTACTATTGATTTTAACTATTGATTTTATCTTATTTACACACTATCATTATTTACATCATACATTTAAGTTATTTTTTCGGCAATAAAATAACATTAAGTACATTTACATAAAAATAAAACTGACGCCTGCTTGTCAGGATTTTTCATATTTCTTTCTTGCGAAGGTGCAAATTGCAAATTGTTATAGGGGCGACGAAGTTTTCACTAATTTTCATTTTTACTTTGTCGAATTATTTTTGTCCACTGATCGGCTAAAATGGATCCTTAAGACACCTAAAGTTTATTAAAGGGAAAATATAAAAATACCTTGTGGCAACACTTTTTTCAGCAACTTTTCGCTCTGTTGACATTAAGAATTAATTACAATTATTAGCTTTTTAAAGCACATAAAAATATATTTAAGACTTACGGATGATATGTAACGTTGCCTTTTTTTACTGTTTTGGATATTCTGAAATTTCGGCATGAGTGGACTACACAGTTCACCATATTTATTGGTTAGTGGGGAGACGTAACCGCTACTGGATGACATCGAAGACTGACTAGTGAATTGGTTGACTTTCAATGGTTTGGTTTACTTTTTTTGGAATCATTATTTTTGACCGATTAGGGGTCTTTACTCTATGTCTATGCTAGAATCTTACCTCATTCACGAAAAAAAGGAAAAGATAACATTCTACCAAGTACAGTCATATGCAAAACACTGAATCTTAGCCGAAAGTCGCGTACAGAAGTGTAAACAACAAGCATACTGCTCACAAAAATAGGGCAAATTCACACTAGAGAACGTCAGTAGAATGCAAATATAAAACCAGTATAGTAGGAGAGCTTGCAACTACTTTAAATAAGTTGTGAATACCGATATTTAACTACAGGATATAGAAATTAGGAACGCAAGAGAAATTTGATATATTCGCTTTAGTCAATCATTGCCTTACGCAGATTGCCGTTCTACTTTTGCAAATGATTAGCTAAATAAAACGCTATTTAAGCAATAAAAGGCGTGTCGTTGGCAGGCTCCTTAAGTCCTTACACAGTAGGCTAACGATCTGATGAGGGTCACAGGAAGCCGCTGGATGCAAGCAGCGCAAGACTGGACATCGTAGAGATCCTTATTCATTGCCCAGCGGTGGATGTCTTCCGAGTGAGATGAACTTGAGTTCTTAAGTCTGGTTAATAAATAAATATTCGAGACACACGGTCGTCTGACCCCAAACAAAGCAACGCTTGTACTATGGCTGCCAGAGACTGATAAAAATACGTTTAAATACATACCTAAATAGACATTAACACCCAAACATAGAACAAACTAATGTTCATCATATAAGTGTTTGCCCTAAAAGGGAATCCAACCCAAGACCCCAAGCTCAGAAGACAGGTTCAGAACCAACTGAGCCACCGAGACAGTCAGTTCCGATTCGGTTTCATCTAGGCAAGCGTGCTTCATCGTAACCGCACCATTGCTTAACATCAGACAAGATGGCAGCCAAACGACAGCTTATCATTGTACTTAAAAAATTGTTCATGAGTCCAATGCACCTTAACAAGCATAGCTGCAGCCTCCCGCACTCGAGAACTGGTATCCATGACTTTTTAAAAAAAATGTTTATTAGTCAAATGCACCTTAACAAGCGTAACTGCAGCCTCCCACACTCCAGAACTAGCATCCTTGACATTTTATTAGAAGAGTGGCGTCAGACTGCGTCATTCTCTCCTCAATACTTCTGTTCGAGTGAATCACGATGTCAATGTACTGGTTTCATTGTCGAATACGGAATGACATGTCTCGTCTTGTTGTTATTTGGTTAGGTATCCTAGACTTATTTGCTCTATGTCGTAAGGACCGGGTCAAAGTTCACTTTTAATGGTACCAACCATAACAATTAAAGAAAATATCAAAATATTTATTGACCACTCCAATATTAACTCATTATGTTATATTAGAAACTTCATAAAATTCAAGTCACAATTAATCAAATTCGTAGAGATTACTCTTGACCGAGAATCAAAGCAAATTAAGTTGCATGTTGCACAACATGCTGCCTACCTATCCTAATCTACATATTTATTTTAGTCTTATTTTAATTTAATTGATTTGTTGATTCTTTTTGCCGTGCGTTCATATTGCTCGACGTCCGTTCGTGACGTCACCTGCCGGTTCCAACGGAAGACCAGCGCCGGTTGTCTACAGCAGCCGGCATTATGCTGAGTTGGGACCGGTTTGTAGCAAAAACGATGTTTTTTTTGCTTTTTTTTTAATCGTGTAATTTTTATTTAATTTATATTGTATGTTTTTGCTGCAAATAAATATTTGTCTATTGTCTACATAATATCGTCATATAGTCTCGCCTTTCCGCCGAGGGGGCTGGCAGAGGTGTACAACACACACACTTCGCCGGACGATATTCAGTCCTATATGTGACAGGGGGCGCCATACACCGGGCTCCAGTCATGTAGCAGATAACATACAACAACCTATCGTGTTTTTAATCTCTATCTATCTGTCACCTAATAGTCCAAAAATGTTTTGGGTTTTGTGAAAAAAAAAGTTATTTGCATTATTCTTTGTAACTTTTTTTGTTTATTTTCAGCTTCAAGTGTCGTACTGCTAGGCAAAAGCCTAACCCGCTCTTGTCTCCTTTAAGATTGCTATGTCTATCTTTGGTAAGCCAGTATGTATTTCTAAAACGCAGGTGAGAAAAAATCTGGTAAAACTGTTAATTCATTTTATTAAAAATACAAAAACTCTCGTCATAAATTAATTATTTACAGCAGTATAAACTAATTAAAGCAGAATCGAAGTTCCTTGAACATTTATACAACGCCTGCCACATAAGCGTCTATTCACATTACGAGGATAAAATCGGACGACATTATTGTAGCGCAGCGTTAGAATTGTTCCTGTACAGTTTTGACATAGCATACCTATCTTTTAGTGTATTTGAACATTGGATATGAAAAAGTTAGGTCGTTTAAACCGATTTTCTTAAAAAGTTTAATGTCACGTTAGCAAATCACTTAGCTTATAGTGTTAGTTTCCGAAAATAGAGTTTCTTTCGTAGTCAGCAGACGCAGTAGACAGATTTAGTCTTTTGACAGTCAACTTTTTCATTACAACTTTTCTCTCACTCTTTCGATTGCAGATAGAGTGAGAAAAGTTTATAATATTAACATTGGAATTAAAACCCTACTAAGTTAGGTACTTACCTAAAATTTTTCAAATACAAGGTACTTAATCGACTTTGACGATACGCAGCCACTTGCGCAGTTTCCTACCTTATTTAAATAGACCTTAATGTGTTAAATTTAATTACAAAGCAAATTATAAAGCTTCATTACCGTACGCTGCGTGTTATAGTATAAACTTACAAAACTAAAGTAATATAACTGTTGGGACAACGTATAGGCAGACCATGACTGTAAGAACTTGGGTACTGACTTACCAATCCTGGATATAAGTCTATGATATTAACGAAACTTTCAAGGGATAGGAAAGCACTTAAGCCCTTTTTACACCGAGCGCGATACGATCCGAAGATCCAGAATGATAGGCGATCTAACTGAACGCTTACGTTCTCCAGAGTACGGGGAACGCGTTGCGCAGTAGGAAAGCATACAAGGGTGATCCTTGTTTACAAAGATCGTTACGTTCAGAAGATCAGAACGTAGGAACGGAAAGCGCTTGGTGAGCAAAGGCCTTAATATGTAAGAGGCGCAGTTGCATGCGCGATCCTACAGAAACTGTTAATTTTACTGAGAAAATAAGTAGCTTGTGCTAGTACAAGGTTTAAGATATCTCTATTTCAATAATTATTGAAATAGAGCCTGTGATTGGCCGATTCTTCGAACCAACCAATTCTAGGCGCGGATTGCAAGAAGATGTACCTAATGCAATTTGCATTGTAATTGTAAGCAACATGAAAAACTTAAGTGAAAAAATATTTACATTTATAAATTTACAAGTTTTAATTTGAATTGTACTCAAACTGTAAAATACGATAAACGCAGCCTCGTGTTAATATAATTGTTATTAATTATTAGTTATTAATTCATTTTAAAAGTGCATCTTCACAGAAGACACGCTTTGGTTTAGTAAAAGCACAATTAGATTAAATTACTAAATCAGTCGTTTTTAGACTAATAAATATGAAACAAAGTTAAATTAAGACGATTTTACAGATTTCACATAGAAGTTTACAATGGTGTCAATTTTGTAGTCACATAATAATTCTAAAATAAAATTGATAGATAATTGGACACTTTTTTTTCACAAACTAAAAAAAAAGATATAAATAATATAGGTTACAAGATTAGTTAAATTTACGTCAGGCATTAGAATCGACACCAATGTTCGTTATTCCAAACGAATTCTCGATATTATAAGTTAATTACATAACTATTAGTGCAATTACGTTTTAAATTTACATAATACTTTAAGATTACTTAGAAATAATTAATTTGATATAACTCTACAAATAATAAAATTATCTTATCATGACAAGAGGTTCGTAAACATTATTTCGTAGATTACAACGTCATTACTGTCTTACAGTATTAAAACAAATTAAAAAGTAAATCGTTATCAAATCTACTGCAGGCACTTATAATATTTCACTTGATTAAATATGTAAAAAACAATTTAACATTTCCAAGAGAACTTATCGTTATAATAAAAATAACAAAGTTTGGAAAGCTTTGACTGCAATTAAAGCACTTTTTTGTGAGTCCAATTATTTTCGCGAAAACTTGACAAGTATACCTTTGTCTGGGATAACTTGATGTACACAATGTCAGCCAAAAAGTTTTTGAAACGATCAATTTTAATTAGCACCCAAAACTTGTCTCTGTAAAACTAACAACATTAAAAAAAATTGAAAAACAATTCTTAAACATATCTGCTACTCTCAACAATAATCAAACGACTAGTAAAATTCAATGACTCAAAATTACACTTTCGAAGTAGCAGTCAGCATTACATAGTTTGCTCTGGGAAGTTCTTCTTGAACAGTCTCCGGCCTGAAACACCTATGCGGCTCAAAATCGGCTGGTTTCTTAAGCATCTTCCTCACAAACCAGACCAACCCAACAATGATGACCATCAAACCCAGAGCCACGCCAATCAACGCCGTATTCAAATTCTTGAACCCAGCCCTCATTTCCAAGGATCCAGATTCCAAAAGTTGTGGTACGACGCAAATTGGGCGCATTTCTTCTGTTTTGAATTTGGATAGGGTAGCACAGACTTCGTAGGGACCAAGAATGAAACCTTCCATGGATATTTCTAGAGTTGATTGGCATGGAGTGTCCTTTTGCGCCATAAGCGATCCTCTGGAAAGTACAGCTAAGACCACATAGCAGTTGGGTACTGTAGAGTACCGGATATCGTTGGAGAGCCGTTGGGATCTCGGTAGACCGTATTGAGGCCTCTGAGGGAAGCCTCTTACCGAAATGAGGACAGTTAGAAGCCCATCCGTAGTTACGTTTGATCGAACTTCGGATACCCTGAAAAAAACCTTTTGTCATTCAAAGTTTCATAATGAAATGTGTTTTAAACCTAATGTTAAAAAAAAAATTATAAACAATCCTAGTCATAATTGGACTCCAATGAAGCTTTCGCCTGCTTCATTGGAGTCCTATTATTTCTCGGTAAAGGAATTTTAAGGTAGGCTAGATCAATAAAAAGCCATCATGATCTGATAACTTTTTTCACGGGCAGTTTTAATCTATTATTCGGATATGAAACCAAAACTGGCAGTATAAGTACCATCATTGCATCAAAAACGTTCAAATCATATCCTGACACTGTGCAGGTTTTACTATCGTATTTTTCTCATCTATTGCCACAGATATCTTTTAAAAATTCCTTACCTCAAGTTCTCAATCCTCGCCGCATCAGGTGCCCTTGTGATGACCACAGGCACAGCCGTCATGATGGTCGCCCTTTTCCGCACAGTTTGAGCATTGCTACAACCAAGTACTAATGCAATGGGGTTGTCCTCACTATCCATTTCTTCTAGGGCTACGCAAAACCTGAGGAAGAAGATTCAGTTATTGAATAGACAAAGTTTTGGCCTGTTCCATCTATGACCCATGCTTATGTATTGTCATGAATAATAAACCTTGATTGCATTAGAAAATTGTCCGAGTAAAAGCGAGATCTCAGATTTAACTGGGACAAATCGGTGCTGCTGCTGCTGCTGATTTGATCTTCATGAAATTTTGTAGCCAAGTAGTTTACTATGCAAGTACAAATTTTAAGTTTGAACGTGAGCCAAATCGAATTAGGGGTTGTGGAAATATCTAGTTCACTAGGGTTTAAGATGGTGCAAAAGCGATGGCAGCCTAGTTGGAGAAGACTCGACTCTCAAGCCGTGAGAGGGTTCGGATGCAGCCGAAGGCACGCACAAATTTGATCATTATGTGAGTACATATTATGTGCGTATTTAATTCATCTGCTGCATAACTGGAGCCCGGTGTATAACGACGGGCTCGATATTCAGTCACAAATGTGACAGGGGTCACATTTGTAACTGAATAACGTCCAGCGAAGTGTGGGTATTGTACACCTCTGCCAGCTCCTTCGAGGGAAAGGCGTGACGATTTGTGTTATATGTGTAGAGTATTTGTTTTGTTTGTAGTTGTTTGCATTCATTGTTTTGACAGATAGTACAAGTATAAAAATCAAATTATAGTTTCTTATTCAAGTTTAAAAGTCGGTAACGGAAACGACACTGTAATACAATTAGCATAGTCCTTCTCCGTGGACAATTTACAAAATTTTAATGCCAATCAGAAAATTACAAATTAAACATTATCTGAGTATAATTTCTTGCTCCACGACTCCCTAAAGGAATCAAAATTATTTCATTTCCTCCTCAGCCGCTTCGAATAGATTACTTATTTCTTTGAAATTAATTCCTATTATTTTGTCACTTAGACTTCGTTTCCAAGTTTGACGTTTATTGAGTTCTACATTTTCAAGCAAAAAGTTGAATTCGACACTAATTTAGGAAACTTTTCAAACTAATTTTGAAGTAGGTGAAGTAGGTAATTTAGAAGTGTGTGTCTAAAAAGGGAAACAATAATCTATGAAAGTAATTCATGTTGAATTTTGTTTTACTGAACATACGCGTTTAACATATTTTGTCGACGATCAATGAATTTTTTAAATGGAACAGCTGATTTTATTTTACGCGATGTCATGGTTGGCCCTATGGTAAAAGATGTTCATAATGATGAGTACAATGACCCCCTTTCGGCTTAAAACAAGCCTTTTCTGATATCCCCGTATTGAAGATAAAAATAACGACAAAAATGACGATGATGCAAAAGCAAACCAATAAGATAAACTAGTAGAAATTTAAAAAACACTTACGTATAATGATCTAAAGGATCTATTTTAAATCCCCTCAATATAATATTTCCAGGCGCTGCTCGATGACACGCCGCGTGCTTCGGAAGACCTTGAGACCTGGACGCAGTGACTCCAGAACACCTGTACCGATGAGTTGACGGAGGGTCCACCGACCAGGATAGGTAGACCTCTTCGTCATCATAACAAGCATCGTTGAGACGGACCTGGGTAAAATGGATTACTCTAAAGAACTTAGATAATACACAAAAGATTCCTAGTAACCAAGTGATTAGTTTAAGTTACGTAGGTGTTTCTAGGTTACTTAAAAGCAGTGACGAAGCTAAACTAAAGCTTTTAAGGCCGCAGACGATTTTGCAGAGAAGTCTAATAAAGGTCAGGCTTAGAATAGTTTTCTTGTGTAATATATTTTATGTTGACTGACAATTGAATGTTATTAAGTTGAAATCGCACATTATATTGGATTTGAGATAGACAAGGCTATTTTGTACTTTGAAGTTCAATAACAATACTCACCAAGTGAGATAGGTAAATAAAAAATCTGCATAAGAAAAAGATGGAATTTCTTTATGCATTTGAGATGAAAGTGGGAGACCATGTTTTGTGACATACCACCACGCCTTTTATAAATATCACACTTAGTCCAAGATTAACAGAATTATACGTATAATTAAGTAGATGTGTTTAGTTTACCTATCAATTTTTTTCTGTGAGTAAATCAAATCTTTAAGCATCATAAAACTAGCCTCAACTAAAATAATAAAAATTATTGTAAAAAAGCTTCGAATTAAGATTCTAGGTGTTTTTTTTTTTATGATAAGAGTATCAAACCAGCAGATGGCTTGCCTGACCGTAAACGGTAACCATCGCCTATGGCCACCTACAACACTAGCAGTTCTGCTGATGCTTACCCGGGGAGGAGTTTGTAGATACCCTATAAAACGCTCCATGTAATACCGCCGCGGAAAGACCTCCAGGAAAAGGAAAATTACCTTTGATTTAGATATAGGCAAATCATCTTCCGTCGGCACATCCAATTCTTCATCGTACAGTTCATCATCTAAGCCATCCTGCTTTTCTTCATACGCACTATCGTCTCCATCCTCAGGAAGTATATTCACGTCACTGGTAATAGTGTTAGCTTTGGGGTTTATGTCGATCGTTTCCAAATGTTCGGTTTCGTCGCAGAGTTTGTTTTTCGAAAGTCTTGAAATGAGGGCTCCCTCGAGATGTGGTGGAGTGGCGCAGACTGCCGCTGATTGGTCAGTTTGAGGTAGTTTGACAGCCTCGCGGAGCCATCTGGCGAAACTGGCCATGAGGCAGTCGCAGTTCAGGGGGTTGTCTAGGAAAAAATATTTGATATCAGTATTAGTCTTACAAAACTTATAATACTCAATACTCAGCAGTGGGTGGAAAATGGTTGATGATGCTGATTAGTTTCAAAGGTGTTTTTTCAAAATTGTTATGACGTATTCCTATGTGACCACCTGTCGTCTAAACGACTTCACCTATTTTGAATTGCAAGTGTTTTTAGGCCAATTTGTATAGTCGGAGTATTCTAGGCTACATTTTGCAGCCAGAACAAGTCTTGAACCAATGAAGGGACTCAAACCCACGCCCCCAAGCTCAGAAGGCAGGTTCACTACCAACTGAGCCACCGAGACAGTCAAATTCTTCCTTTATTTACTTTCATTTATACTTCTTTTAACATACTTTTAATTCGTTTTTTTTAAGTTTAATAAGAGATATTACACAGAAAGATGATTCCGAATACTATGTTCTTTGTAGTAACTTTTTAATATCTACTACGGCTTTAACAAAACTATTAGAAAAGGTCAAGCATGGGTATTCCACAGATACAATTTAATGAGGAAAACGTCGAGAACTACGCAATAAGAATCTTGAGTGCGATAAAAAAATACTTTGAGCAGTGTCTTTTAGAACTCGATGCCTAAAGCGTTTTATTTTTATTGTACTGATCGGCGCAAACTTAAAGCAACTTTTACATAGGCTTCGTCCTGACTTCGACTGACTGTCCGCTAGCTGACTCTGACGCCCGTTTTGACTCTGACACCAACAACCCCTAAATTTAAGTTGTACCTACCTAAATACATAAGTTTAAGGACCTACCTACCTAAATTTAAGGACCTAAGTCCATTTCTTTCATTCAAATTAGCACTGACATAACGAATTACACTAAGTTGTCCATACAACCGCTAAATTTAGGGAACACCTAGCTCCATACAACATGTATTTGGTGAAAACGGATGTTAGTGAAAGCGGACATTACCCGCGTATTGGGCAAATTCAATGTTGAGGAAGCGGCAAAAACAAAATGCGTCCACTAAATGAGTCAGCAAGCGATACTCCATCGCAAACGGCGTACAATATGCGCTGTTTGTACACTAAATTTAAAATTTCATTGTCTAGCTGGATGCAAACAGTTTGCCTATTTAGGACGAAGCCTTAATAATATTGAGTTTTGTACATCTTTTTGTTAGAATGCGTGGTGACTACAATTTTTTTTTGTTTTTTTTAGCGTATTCAATGGAGACTTTTAACTAGCTTAGTAGTTAGTTTCGTAATCAGTTTTTAGAATAATGCAAAATCTAAACTCAAATTCAAAGGGTTTTTTTTCAACAGACTAGGCATGCGTTGGACCACAGACTAGGCATGCGGTTGCCTGATGGGAAGCGTCGACGTGATCAAAGATGTAACACACTTGCCTAGGAGATAGGTATCTCCTAGGCAAGTGTGTTACATGTATAAATACATAAACCTAGAGGAAAAGATGGAACACTGCGTTATATCTCACTGAAGCCACTTCTTTTTCAATGTGTAACAACATTTACAATTGCACGAAAACTAATATTAATTCCTAAACTCTACGTTAGCCATTTCCGTTCCAATTTACAACCTTAGTAGATTTAATATTTTAAAACTGCACATATTTGTAAGAATTTAATGTTACGGTTTTTTCAAAATTGACTTGTAAAAAAACTGCACAGTTTTTAAAAAGAACCTCAAAATGTAGTCTTGGCCACACTTTTATAGATCACTATGCATATTTATGTACACGAAACTTTACCATAAACCAATACAGATAACTTCGAGGTAAGAATGACCAAGCGAGTAGCGTAGTTTTTGCGTCAATGTGTGCGTGTTGTGTACATATACGATAGTAGCGTAGTTTTTCAATGGTTTTTGGCTTCACTTAGATTATACGCCGTGCGCCATCTTATTCTCTAGATTGATCTGAGTCTGTACATAGCAGTGTTTATAAAACGAAGTTGTTTTACTGCGTCCGTCTGTCTCTGTCTATAATGTATCCGTTAACTCCTCCTTAACCTAGCAAGGGATAAGAAAAAAGAGCGAAAGCCTAGTTGGAGAAGGCCCGCCTCGCAAGCCAGAGGGAGCGGGTTCGAACCTAGCCGGTACGCACCAATTTGTTCATTTTGTGAACATATTGCGTATTGTATGTCATCTGCTATATGACTGGAGCCCGGTGTATGGTGACGGGCTCGCCCCGTCACATTTGGGACTAAATATTGTCCGGCGAAGTGTGGGTGTTGTATTACACCTCTGCCAGCCCCCTCGGGGGAAAGGCGTGACGATATGTTCAAAACACCCGGCTGCAAAATGTTGTACCCTATGTCACTTCCACTTGAAAGACGATTCAAATGACACCTCACATGTCACCTCACATCCATCAAGCTGTTAGGCTGTAGGGCGTGGTAATGAAGCCTCATACATACTCGTACATCTCCACATACATACAT
Source organism: Peribatodes rhomboidaria (assembly GCA_911728515.1). Lineage (NCBI taxonomy): Eukaryota > Metazoa > Arthropoda > Insecta > Lepidoptera > Geometridae > Peribatodes > Peribatodes rhomboidaria. The sequence goes on along the minus strand of OU452188.1, from coordinate 7,369,069 downwards.
ACATGCATACATACATACATGCATACTTACGTACTCGAAAAACAATCCTCCTACTTGAGCAGTCGGGTAAAAATAAAAGTATTATTTGATAGCTACTCAGAAGCCACATCAAATCTCAATTTACTTCCTAACAAAACCACATCGATATATCACGAACACCAACAAAAGTGTTAGGGCAAGATTATTTCGTACAAAAAACACCATAAAGAAGAGTTCACAATAGAAGGAATAGTGGAGTCATCGCAATAACGTGGAGGGAACAAAGACTCCGTCACACCAGACAATGTTGGTATCGACAAATATTTCAGTGAAACACAGATTGAAAAATCAGCTAACGTGCCCCCAAAATAAATTAAAATTATAAATAAATTCGGGACACTTCCACACACGGTCGCCTGACCCCGAACTAAGCGAAGCTTGTACTATGGCTGCCAGGGACTGATATACATACTTAGATATTTTTAAATACATACTTAAATACATATAATACATATTTATTTATATATATATATTTATAATAATATGTTTATAATAATATATAATTTATATATAATATATATTTAATGCGGATTTAATGTCATCTATACTAATGCTAACTGGTGCCCGGTGTATGGTGACACTCGCCCCCTGTCACATTTGGGACTAAATATCGTCCGGCGAAATGTGATCGTTGTAATGCACCTTTGCCTATCCCTTCAGGGGATAAGCGTGGATTATGTTGTGCTATCTCCGTGTAGCACATTTTTAAGAAAAAAAGTACCTATAACCTATACCTATAAATATATGATTATTATTTTTATTTATTGTGATTTTATTTGAATTATTATGTTTGTATTTTATTATTGTATTACTAATTGGAATTTGATTATTGTGACTTGACTAATGGCATGACTAATTGAATTATTAATTCTATAATTTAACTTAATTTTGTAACTTTTTAATTATGTATCTACTTGCGGGTTTAATTTCCTGAATAAATGAATTTTATTATTATTATAACAAAAAATACCTAATATAAGTATTCAAGATAATATAAAAAGCTTAAAAACCGACTTCCCATCCTGTAATTCGTCATCCAAGTTTTAAACTTTTGTTGATATTTTAAAAATTCCTAGACCGATTTCAATAAAATTTGTATGGGAACACCTATAAAATATGATCTGACAAACAAAAAAAAATCATTAAAATCAATTCACCCAGACAAAAGTTATGAAGGTAACAAACATCTCTTAATATATATAAATTACGTGTCACGTTGTTTGTCCGCTACAGACTCCTAAACTACTTAACCGATTTCAATCAAATTTGCACACCGTGTGCAGTTCGATCGAACTTAACAGATAGGATAGCTCACATATATATATAAATAATAAACGCGAACGAAGTCGCGGGGTGACAGCTAGTAAAAAATAAAATAAAACATACAGTCGAATTAAGAACCTCCTTTTTTGAAGTCGATTAAAAAAGTACATATTTTTGTGTCTGCGTAGTTGGTTCTGTTATTATTTTTTTTTTTTTTTTCTATTTTTTGTCAATAAAGTAATAAGTTGTTCTCCACACTACACAGCCTTGTGTATCCCGAAACTGCGTGTCACGCACCAATCATTACCTTCAGTCACCCCTTGTCGGTCCTCAGCGAGTCGGCTCTCGTTATATCGCGGAACTGATTCAAGTTACTTAGGAAAAACTAACATTTGTTTCATCAACATTTTGACAAAAGATCTAACGAGCTAGTCTTGATTCCTAGGTAAGGTAAGTCACAAAAAAATCCATCCATCCATCCATCAGCCATAGGACGTCCACTGCTGGACATAGGCCTTCCCCCATTGATCTCCAATAAGACCGGTTGGTAACGGCCTGCATCCAGCGCGATCCTGCGGTCCTGACAAGATCATCTGTCCACCTTGTGGGTGGACGTAATACGCTCAGGCGCACAAAAAAATCATTGAACCAAAATATCTTAACCAATACTTAACTGAGGACACTATTATTACGAGCTGCGCCTTGCGTTTTCACCCGCGGTTAAAAAGTATCCGGTGTGCTATTCTAGACTATAATCTATGTCTGTGCCAAATTTCATCCAGATCTGTTCAGCCGTTCTGGTGTGAACGAGTAACAAACATCCATCCATTCTTACAAACTTTCGCGTTTATAATATTAGTAGGATCAGCCAAGTAATCTAAAGCGACAGAGGTGACTTCTTCCTCATATTTTAATATTTTATTTTTTTTAACATCCCTTTTTACAGGCTAATTGATTAACTACTATGAACCTAGGTACTCTGCACTGCTCAAAAAATTAAAAAAAGACACATCTTCAAGGCTTCAATAGTAAACCTCTGCAGATCCTTATGGTAACTACTAACTTTTGATGATATCTTTATTAACAATTAACTATTTAGACATCACTGTTATTAGCCTATGGATATGCCGTCGGCTGAGATAGAACCCGTTCCGCTCCCTCTGGCTTGAGAAGCGAGCCTTTTCAAGCAAAGCTATCATTGCTTTTTTCAAACGACTCTAATACTAATATATAATAGTGTGCTTCGAACTGAAAAAAAGCAACGATAGCCTAGTTGGAGAAGGCCCGCCTTCCAAGCCGGGGGGAGCGAGTTCAAACCCAGCCGACTGCACGCACCAATTTCTTCATTGTGTGAACACATGTGCGTATTTTATGTCATCTGCCACATGACTGGAGCCTGGTGTATGGCGATAGACTCGCTCCCTGTCACATTTGGGACTGAATATCGTCCGGCAAAGTGTGGGTTTTGTATTACACCTCTGCCGGCCTTCTCGGGGGATAGGCGTGACGATATGTGCGCTTCGAACTGAAACTCATTTTACTAGATATTACATTACTTAAAACTAAAAATCCTCACCTTCAATAGTAAACCTCTGCAGATCCTTGTGTATCGATAGAGCCCCGTCATCGATCATCGATATGTCGTTATCGTGCAAGAGCAGCGACGTGAGCAGGTGAAGAGATTTCAGCGGCTCAGCTGACAGGGAGCGGAGGAAGTTGTGCGAGAGGTCCAGGTGGACTAGGCTTGTCAGCTGCGCTAGGGATGCCCCTGAAAATATCGATAGGTTTTTAAAATTACCCTGAGAACGTTACATTGTTTTAAGATTCCAGTTTAATTTTTAAAGTAACATTTTTTCTTCTGGGAAAACCTATTAAGGTAAACTTAGGTTACGTTTAAATGTGTGCGATAGGACCTTTTTGCCGCATATTTGCAATCTGTGAAATGAGCTCCCATCCTACAGTGTTTCAGAGTACCTAACTACAACATAGGGTTCCTTAAAGGGCTATCAATAGAGTTCTTAAGGGTCGGCAACGTATATGTGATGCGCTAGTATTACAGGTATCCATAGGCAACGGTGATCGCTTACCAACAGGCGACCTGATAGGTTTCAGTGGCCGTTTGCCACCTAAAACTGCTTTTTTTCTGCTGATAATATCAATGTCGAAAAGTATACTTCAAAGATGAAGGCGCAAATTACACAGGCCGGACATAAGGCGCGAATGCGTTGCGGACACGGTTCAGGCAGTTAAAATGTGGAGCAAAACAGTTGAAATGTGTGTGTAATTCAAAACACGTCGCTTACATACATTTTATATGAACTAGTTTTAAAACGGCCCCACGCCTGAACCTTTTCTGCGCACATGTTCGCCTTACGTCTGGCTTCTTTAATTTGGGCCTTATGAAGAGATAGAAGATAGAGTATAATATGTGTCACGCGCATCCGCCAAAACATCCTACTAATATTATAAACGCGAAAGTTTGTAAGAATGGATAGATAGACGGATGGATGGATGGATGTTTGTAAATTTTTCACGCCAGAACGGCTGGACAGATCTATATAAAATTTGGCACAGAGATAGAATAAGTATAGTCTAGAATAGTACATAGGATACTTTTTAACAGAACGTGCACAAACTGGAAGTGTGTTAGTATGTACAGATATTACCTAGTTGTAAGCCAAAATTTGTAAGACAGTAATTTATTTATTCTTTGAAAAAATAATGCCCCTCAGTTTCTTGCCTGTTCTTCTGAGTAAAGGCTCTTTATCTTAACAAGGCGGTCGAGTCTATTTAAAAAAACTTTGACGTTCAAAAGTGTTTCTTTGATACCCAAATTGAATAAAAACATTTTGACTTTGACTTTGAACCGCGGCCGCGGGTGAAACCGCGGGGCGCAGCTAGTAGGGACATAACAAAAGCTACGTTCACATAAAAATGAGTATTGTCGTTCAATATTTTCCAATTAGGAAATACAATAAATAGAAAACTTTTCCAGGAATTTTATATCAAATCCAAGGCAATACGACCGACAATCATACCTTTCACAAACAATAGGCCTATTTACTCAGTTCGTCTGAACGAACGATATTGCTAAATATCTCATACAAATATAGGAAAGAAGATATCTTTTTATTTCCGTTCTCTCCAAAAAGCTGTCCCAATTTTTTACCGGAAATTAAAATGTCACAGAATAGACATTATCCTGGAAGTACACATCTAATCAGGGCGAAGAAATATTCCAAAAGCTTATTTTTTTAAGGTTTCGTCCCAGAATCTTTTCTTTTATTTTTTATAAAAATTGAGTCAATAACTTACAGTATAAGAGTCTCTCTTACTTCAATATTAAAAGCTACAATAGCAATAAATACCTAAAGCAGACAAACCCCATTACTACTAAACGTTGTATTGCCTAGAAATAGTTATACAATGTTTAGTCTATTTCTTTCTTTAAATTTTTAAACTCCGTCGAAAAAGAAAAAGACACTATTTAACTTTTCAAATGCTATTCAATGTGTATTAGTAAGAGGGTTAATAATTAACAGAAAAATAGTATTCGTGTATCTGAGTATCTGTATTTACAAAACGGTCGATTAATAAGTCGTCTGTTTCAAAATGACAGATAGCAAAAATCGAGGTGCGATGAATCTGTAGCACTTGTTATTTTGACATCTGCCGCTATGACGTCTGCCCTTTGCCATTAATAATTTCGACTTTCTGCTAATTAGAGATTTTGATAAATTAGACAATTTGCTAGCTATTTGGGCGTTTATATCTATAAATCTTTTTCTTTTGATTTTAAAAGAAATACAGTATTGTCAACTGTCATGTATGTCTGGCATTCCAGGAGCCAGCACATAATTACGTCAGTCGTCATTGTCATCATCTCTTTCGAACTATTTGTAAAAGACATATGTCGGTCTTGCTTAAGCATCCATTGACGTCACTACGTGATACCCACGTGACCATTTTTGATCCGGAATACTATACCTGGCTGAGCAAATTATTATACCATGGATAAATATTTACTATTACAATCCCGACAGCCACTTGACAAAAAAAACTGCTACTAACGAGTAATATTATTAAAAGAAAAAAAAACCCGACTGCAAAAATGTGTATCCTATGTCACTTCCACTATCAAGACGATTCAAATGACACCTCACATGTCGAAATCCATCAAGCTGTTTAGACTGTAGGGCGTGCCAAAGAAACCTTATACATACATATATACCATAAACATAGAGGAAATGTAATAGGGCGTATTCTGTGCATACATACATACACCCGAAAAACATAACCCTCCTTCTTGCGCAGAAAAAAAAAACACTTTTTCTTTTTTAGCCTTGAAAAAAGTTTGCTGTTCCAAATTCAAATGCACTTACCGGATACAGCGACAATTTCATTGTGCGACAAGTCCAAATGCGTCAAGTTGGAGAGATGTTTGAACGCGTAGTCCTCCAGCACGTCTATTTGGTTGTTGTGCAAGTTCAAATGGGTTAAGTTCGTCAGACCTGCAAATGTAGCAGGAAATTGGATTATGGATTCAATTTGCGGTCGATTTTAGTTTACACATTGTATAATGCTTAGATGTTGTCCTAAGTGTTGTCCCAAATGTCCCATATAAGTGGATAAGGGTAGGTAGATGATGACAGTTCTACTTCTACACTAATATTACATAGAGGAAAGATTCGTATTTTTGTTTGTTACGAATTTACCAATAGAAAGCTACATTATTCAAGTATTATTAGCCTTATTTAAGTACTATTGTAATTATTTTATGTTTTTAATAAAGAGTTGTTGTTGTTGTTGTTATTCCTGAGTGACATAAATCCTACTAATATTACTAGTATAAACGCGGAAGTTTGTAAGAATGGATGGATGGATGTTTGTTACTCTTTCACGCCAGAACTGCTGAACAGATCGGGATGAAATTTGGCACAGAGACAGATTATAGTCTAGAATAGCACATAGGATACTTTTTAATCGCGGGTAAAACCGCGGGGAGCAGCTAGTTAGGCTATAAAACACACGCAAAGCCGCGGACCAAACGGCTAAATTAATTTAAAGGCGAATGTTTGTTTGTTATTTTTTGTTCAAAAGTGTGAACTGTTTTGGATGAAATTTACTATGGAGGTAGCTTATTTTGAATTAGTACATTGGCCACCTTTTCATCGCGGGCGAAACTGCGATTCGCAGCTAGTCTTTATATTCATTTTTTTTTAAATAATTAATAGTAATTTAAATTTTAAAACTTATTTATAGTAAAGTGCGTAATATTTAGTAACAACAGCGTTACACAGAATGGGGCGCAATGGTACTGAACTGAAAAGGACTCATCGACTCATCGTTATGAACAACTTTTACTATTTATGTGAAAACCACGTCAGTTTCCATTATAAAACTTTTACTATGGGATCAACCTCTGATATAAAAAAAATAGCTATCCTTAAAAAACCGTAATGATCTTGATCTCAACCGGAACACGTCCACTGCTGGACAAAGGCCTTCCCCAATGATCTTTACTAAAGACCGGTCTTGCACTGCTCTTCCAGCAAGCTTCCAGCAACCCTCACCAGATCCAAAAAAAATTGTAACCCAAAATATTTTTTTTTTTTTTGGGTTACAATATGAACGTAAAATATTACGTTCAAAATGCACCTATGCATGTATTGGAATAGAGGTTTTATCTCGACTTGATGTGTGAGTTTATGTACGAGTTTTTCTTCGTTTTTATATTTTTTATTCGACTGGTTTGATGAGGTTATTCGATTCGAGTTTATCGATTTTAGGTGTGAGTTTATCTTACCAGCTAGAGCTCCTCTTCGTATGCTGGCGAAAGTGTTGTCAGATAGCTGCAGAGTGGTCAAGTACTGCAGTGTCGGCACCGTGGTAGGCCCCACTGGTCCTTCTAAAGCATTGCCTGACAAGTCCAAGTCCGTAAGCTTATTCGCCTCCTGGCAAAAAAACAAGAGCAATTTATTAAAGCTTATTGCTAAGATTGCTCTATCAGTTTAGCTTAAGTCCCAAAATACATATACATTGTATGTTTCGTATATATTGTATGTATGTTCCTTTAAAAAAAAAACATAACATATGGTCACGCCTTTGCCCCGAAGGGGCTGGCAGAGGTGTAATACAACACCCACACTTCGCCAGACGATATTCAGTCCCAAATGTGACAGGTGGCGAGCCTGTCGCCATACACCGGGCTCCATTCATGTAGCAGATGACATACAATACGCACATACGTTCACACAATGAACAAATTGGTGCGTGTTGTCGACTAGGTTCGAACCCGCGCCCTCGGGCTTGAGAGGCAGGCCTTCTCCAACTAGGCTGTCATCTTTTCTTAAAAAAAACGCGCTTAAAAAATCGTTCCCATTATTGTTAGCTCTTCTTAATGATGGGAACATTTTTAGTGCGTTTTTTAATTGCATTTAATGGTTTTTAATGGCATTAACTTTTTTTTAATGCTATTAAACAAGCATATGAGACGCGAATAATAATAATAATAAATTCGGGACCCTTCCACACACGGTCGCCTGACCCCAAACTAAACAAAGCTTGTACTATGACTGCCAGAGACCGATAAACATACTTAGATAAAGTTAGATATTTTTAAATACATAATAACACCCAGTCCCAGACATAGAACAAACACAAATGTCCATCACATAAATGTTTGCCCTAGGTGGGAATCGAACCCACGCCCCCAAGCTCAGAAGGCAGGTTCACTACCAACTGAGCCACCGAGGCAGTCAAAAAAATGAAAAGGTTGTGTTTTTTTGTCGTTCTGCTCATGTTTCAGGTACTCATGTTGTACTTTGATAACTACAATATCAGCATGTAATAACATAATCATGGTCAAAAAAACGTGAAAGAAAAATTATCACCTATAATAGAAACTAGCTTATCTAAGAATTGGTACAATTTGGTAATAATAAAATCCCATTTGCACGACATTCTCAAATCAACATCCATAATGGGAAAACGTAATTTCATTAGGGGGAAGAAGGGAACGAATGGCAGATATTAATTATACAGAAATTGGAAGAGTATTACTGCGCCCATTCGAGTATAATCCTTCATTCTCGGACTAAGGAATAAAGGTAGATGTCGCTTGGGAATACACATACATGCTGCAGACTATTAAAACACCCACTCGTAAATACACAAGAACACAAGTCGCACAAAACATTCAGAGTATATTGGGAAAGGCGAAGACTAGACGCTGAATCTGTTTCATGGTCTTCTACAATTCGTATCACAATCTTTCAATACCTAAGCTAGTACCTAATACTGTCATGTTATTCGAGCGTATATTATGGGTATGTGCATATGTGTATGTATGTGTGCACGTGTATATTTTGTACATTTGTGTAACCGACCGAGTGAGCATTAGCGAACTTCTTTAGCGAGTTATGCTTTAGCGTCGACAAAAATGTTTTCGTATGTCCAAATTCTACCTGGATCTCTATCCGGACTGGATTAGGACCTGCTCACAAAATTTCACAAGAATCTGTTGGAGATAACGACCTGTAGAGCAGGACAAACTTCGGCCGCGAGATCTACATAACAGCTCACAGAGGCACTAGTGATACTTTTTACCCAAGTTCTTCTACCCAGGCTGGTACTCGTATCGTACACAGCATCGGAAATGTACCCCGATGCACCGCGCCATGCGTGACCTCAACGCGTTCATTAGTGTATATCCGGACTGTGACATTTTTAAGCGATAAGTGGCTTAGCATAGTAAATTTATTGTTGACCGTTTTGCGAATCTTGTATACCGTTATTTGTATTTGTGTGTATTATTAGAGTACCCGTAACCGACTAGCGTGTATGAAAAGACTCATGAAAGTGAAAGAAGCAAAAGATGTATGCCAGGACCATAGCAAGTGGAGAGAAGTGGTATCTGCCTACCCGTATGGGAAAGAGGCGTGATTATATGTATGTTTGTATGTATGTATGTGTATTATTATTTAAAATTTTATTTGACATTTTGTAAGTTAATAAATAAATTCGTTCATTGACAGTTATAATGAAAATTGTCTGAACACTTCGTTATGTTATGGAAGATGCTGAATGGCTTTTCAATTAGCTACTTGTGTTTTGTTTGTTGTGAAAACTTGGGGTAAGTTTACAAAGTCAATTTGAAGAAGGGATTGGATAGCTGTACCGAGATTTAGACTGACTAAGTCAAATAAGACATTTTTAGGCAACTGCGTTCGTTTTTATTATTGTTTTATTATAAAAAAATCCCGAAAAATATAACAGGGCTCACTGAAGGAAAACTCAAATCACATGTAAAAACTACATTAATGAAAAGAGTATATTACAAGGTTAACAATTATTTAGAAGACAACGATGTCTGGAGCCTTTCACATCCGCCAAGTAGCCACTAGTACCTACATAGATACTACCTAGTTGTAAGCAAAAATTTGTGAAACAGTAATTTATTTATTTTTCTGAAAAAAATAATGCCCCTCAGTTTCTTGCCTGTTCTTCTGAGTAGTGGCTCTAGTAAAAGTTTGACGTTCATAAGTGAATCTTTGATACCCAATTGAATAAAAACATTTTGACTTTCACTTTGAAGATTACTACAGTGTAGTTTTAAAGATAAATTAATCATTATATAAGTATAAGTACTAAAAGTATTCAAATGCTGTATCTTGACTAAAGAATTAGTATTGCAATGAATCAACGCGACAATGCGATTCGCATTTTTGGTACGATGCCTAAATGGCAGCTGTTTAGACTAAATATTTTAGTTTAGTTTTTCTGTTTATTTGGTGTTTGTTTTTATTCTTAATAATTTCCTCTCAACAAACTTTCCATCTGTAATATTCATTATCATTATACTAAAACAAACTAAACGTTACTTGGAAAAGTAATTAGAAATGAATAGACTTTAATTTGGCGCCCAACGCGGTGCTGAAATTCTAAGAATAATATTTACGTTGATACCTAAATAAGAGTAATTACTCCACATGCTAAAATAACAATGTTTGCGAATTCTGTGTTAGCTTGACTACTGAGAATTTTACCAACCAGTGTGATTACAAAATGTATGGGTACCCAATTTAAGTTAATCATACATATTCTGGTACAATTTCGCTGTAAAAGATTCGATAGAAGAGCAATTATTTTATAGCCAAATCTTCCAGGCGGAAATATCAATAATGTACTGCACGCATTTTACATACAAACTCAGTTACTTTAGTACAACATTAAAAACTCTCTCATGATCACCCTAGCTGGGCACGTAGTAACGTGTGAATTGTCTTAGAATGCTTGTATATAAGTGGCATCTTGCCAATGGCAGAGGCGACTACAGCCGCGACGCGCGACTGGTGTCGTCGTTTGCAGTTGTGGTGTGCATTATTGATGAACGGCAGCCGTTGACGTGTCGATGGCAGTGGTTTACGTGTCGATGGTAATCTACAAAACAATACGTCACAACACCAAGCGACGACACCCATCGGGGGCTGCCGTCGACACGCCGACAGCCACCGACAAGTAGCAACGGCTGGAGTTGTCGGTGAGTTGCTGTTGGCAAAGTGCCGCTCGTCTATAAACGGCTTTAATGCCTTTACCTATAGCTTCATATATTTAAGTTACCTCCAAAGATGCCAACGCGGGTACTTTTAGCAGATTCCCCCGCAACCTCAATACGCTGAGCTTCTCAAGAGGCTTGAAGGAGTCGGGTGATATGCTCGTCAGTTGATTGTCGCTTATGTCCAGGAAAGTTATGTTTTGGATACCCTGAAAGAAAACAATATTCAAAATTCATTTCAAACCTAGCCATGCCCACTACTTTTGGTAAGCAACCGTGTTGGACATACGCTAGGCAAAAATCTTTGCCTACTTCTTTAGAACTGACTTTCGGAATAAAAATAAATAAATAAATAAATTCGGGACACTTCCACACACGGTCGCCTGACCCCAAACTAAGCAAAGCTTGTACTATGGCTGCCAGAGACTGATATACATACTTAAATAGATACTAACACCCAGACATAGAACTAACACAAATGTTCATCACATTAATGTTTGCCCTAGGTGGGAATCGAACCCACGCCCCCCAGCTCAGAAGGCAGGTTCACTACCAACTGAGCCACCGAGGCAGTCAAACTGGATGGACTATGGACTTCCGTTTCAATTGAATTCAATCAGTAGTTTCGGCGTGATGCGCTGTCCAGATACAGACAGACAGACAGACAAACATTTAAAAAAATTACAATTTTGGCTTCAGTATCGCTTATAGAGTGCCCTCAAAATAAAAATTTCAAATTATCTTTAATGTGCAGAATTGGTCCTTTTACAGTTTTAATAAGCATTTGGATTAGTTTAAATTTCTAAAATATATTCTCCAAATAAGTGAAGATGACGATGAGCTCAGAGGTTATTGCGGTTGGTTAGGAAACTGAGAGATGTCGGTTCTATGTTCAGCAGTAATCTTGACTTTCATAGGAAGGAAAATAATATGATTAAGTATAGCGAGAAAACCATGCCACCTATCGGTAAAGTGCTCAGCGCTTTTTTTGCAAAACTTTGAATCCAAGAAATTGATCCTCATCTGACTCAATTGATTCAGTGCATCAATTGAAAGCCAGTTCCATAACTTATCATCATTAGGTATTATCATGTTATCAAACGGACATAACTCAATTAAAGCGGAAAATGATTCGAATGAAAACGTTGACCAAAACTCTAATATTTTACCTATTCCAATTTCATTGTTGCTAAACGTATTTTATGCTAGAATCGAACCTCAAAATTGAACCTAATCACAACTAGTTAAAGCTCAATCTATAGCTATCCCACAATCAAAAGCAACTTAGTCAGAATTACACGTAAAAACAAACCTTAGCAAAAAAAAGTTAGAGTCCAAAGTGTGTATCTTCTTGTTAGACACTGGTTTGAGTTAGAGCACGTAAAAACCAACCTTACCTTGAAAGAATTAGGGTCCAAAGTATGTATCTTGTTGTTGGACAGGTCCAATCTATCCAAGTTCCAGAGTCGGGATAACGCCTCGGTCGGTACAACCGGCAGTTGATTGTTCGGTAAACCTGCAAATGGTCGTATGTGCTTATTTGCTATTGAAAAAGGTTAGGGCTGTGATTCCGCTTTATGAATATCGAATTACAGGATGAATCGAATTATGTATTTAGATTTGGGAAAATGGGTTTGTAGGAGCTGTTTTATCGGATTATGGTAACGTAGTCGGGCTTATATTGTTTTATAAGTTTTTAGGTTGCTTTCTGTGTATTTAGTAATTAGGTAACTGTTACTAGAATTTTTATATGCCTGTATTTAAATTTGGGAAAATAGGGTTTTAGAAGCTGTCTTATCGTATTTTTGTAACTAAGTTTGAGTGTGTATTGTTTTTAAAAAATGCCCCTTAATTTCTTGCCTGTTCTTTTGAGTAGTGGTTCTTTTTCCGAACCAGGCGGTTGAGTCATTTTTATGACTTTGACGTCCTTAAGTAGGTATTTTCGATACCCAATTGATCAAAAACATTTTGACTTTGTCTTAATTAAGCCAGGTCCATGTATAAAAATACTAAATGTATGAGGTACCTTTCCTTTTTGTAAAATACAGATTTGTTACTGTTTTTATTCTCAGATCAACCTAGAGAATAAGATGGCGCACGGCGTATGATTTAGGTGAAGCCAAAAACCATCCAAAAACTACGCTACTCGCTTGGTCTTTCCTACCTCGACATTATGTGCATTGGTTTATGGTATAATTTCGTGTACATAAATATACATAGTAGTACATTATAAAAGTGTGGCCAGGACTTCATTTTGAGGTTCTTTTTAAAAACTGTGCAGTTTTTTTACAAGTCAATTTTGAAGAAGCCGTAACATTAAACTCTTCCAAATATGTGCAGTTTTAGAATGTTAAATCTACTAAGGTTGTATATTGGAACGGAAATGGCTAACGTAGAGTTTGGGAATTGATTTTAGTTTTCGTGCAATTGTATCTAAATGCTTTTCATGGCAACATTACCACGGACACAAGTTTGAATTAAAGTGGCTTCAGCGAGATACATTGCAGTGGTCCATCTTTTCCTCTACGTTGATCTGAGTTTTTACTAGAAAACTTTGCATCCGTCAAAATAATGTATTTCAATAAGATTTGACGAAATTGCCTAAACAAACAATTTATGCAACATGAATGAGTAACATTTTATTCTTCAGTTTTAAATTATCATTGTAATTTAATTATGTATCAGTAAACATTAAGTTAAGTATTATTTAATGTCTTGTTCTGTATTATCTTTATAACCATTAAAAAAAAACACGGAACCCTAAAAATCACGTGAACTGAAATAGCTTCGATCGGTAGATAATAGTGATCGGCATTTACCTATTTATATTGTAATAGTGAGTGGAAAACACCAATCATTTTTATTACATTTAGCCCAAAGACTCTAGGGAAATTAAATAATACAGGTAAGTAATTCTGATTATATCCTCAAGATACTCAGTCAACATTATTTTACTGAAATATAAAGTAAAAGGATTAGACCAGGTATCGTAATATTATTCTGTACCTTACATTAATTTCTCATTTATCATTCATAAAACCGGCTAAAAGCTCACTATAATTTTAGTCAGAGAGGGCCTTCGATCAAATATAAGTAAGATCCGGTGTGAAAACCTAAAAATGAACCGCATAAACTAGGAGCTGCACACAATTCACCGTAGTTACACACAAACGCAACCAGTCGCAACAGTGATAATTATTGTTGTCTCGTTCTCGCTAAAGTCTCTTGTACGTCTTTCTATCTTTGTTATTGATACACGTAACATAATACTGTCAGAGGAGCGGTGTAGTGTGCGTTTGTTTGTAGTTATATTGGGTCCACGCGCTGTGTACTAGAAATTAGATTCATGTCGCTTCTTTCATATATTATTTCGATGAAGCGAGCTCTTAATTTTGATAATAAAAGGACCTATAAGGGAACATTATATCAGCGTAATCATCATTTGCAGGTCATTTTGTCTACTACAGAGCACAAGGGAGCACAATAAACATTGTTTAACTTATAGTAGGAATAGATAAGCACTATTTTGTCTTTCTTTTTACCCGACTGCGCCAGAAAGAGGGTTGTGTTTTTCGAGTGTATGTTTGTATGTATTTATGAGGGTGGTGACTTTAATTTTGACTTTGTCTTTTCCGATCGACTTGAAAATTTACAAGTTACAAGTTATCAAAGGAAAAACAAAACCCGGATGCAAAATGTTGTACCCTATGCCACTTCTACTATCAAGACGATTCAAATGACACCTCACATGTCGAAATCCATCAAGCTGTTCAGGCTGTCGGGCTTGTCAAAGAAACCTCATACATACCCACATACACACATTTTAGATACATACACACACTCGAATAACATAACCCTCCTTCTTGCGCAGTCAGGTAAAAGTATAAAATAAATTATCAATTTATTTTTGTTGTGGAAATTTACTAGATATTTCTTGAAAAAAATAAAAACAGTTTTTAGAAAATACCTATCAAACACAAATAAACACAAACTCCTACTTCTTCTCCTCTAAATATTCTTACCTAAAGCAAGTAAAGTCGTAGCAACATCAGTGAAGGCTCCTTGCTGGATCCTCCTAATGTCTCCCGAGGATATGACCAGCCCGTGCAACCCCGCCCCCGCCAGCTCGGACACAGATGACGAAGACAGGACCGTGACTCCTCGCAAGGAGCAGTCGAGGAGAGACACGGCTGTGTTCTTGTTTCGTGCTTTTTGGTCGCGGAGGTGACGACCGATTTTCTGGAAAAGAAATGTAGATATAGTATAATATGATTGTAATTCTAATCCTAACTAATATTATAAATACGAAAGTGAGTTTGTTCGTTTGTTTGTTTGTTTGTAACGCTTTGACGCCCTAACTAATCAACCGATCATCATGAAATTTTGCATGCACGTTGTCTGGGGTACAGAAAAGGACATAGGGTACTTTTTATCCCGAAAAAATTAACGGTTTCTGTGGGTTGCGGGTGGAACCGCAGGGCGCAGCTAGTTATTTCATATTGATAAAAAAAAGAGTTGTATTGACCAACGACAATGAGCGTCGTGCTAAAGGTAATTTCTGGATTGCACCAATCGATTCTGATGAATAATGTATTCCCTTTTACGGTCTTGGGGGCTATTCCTACGCGTGACAAGAGATGAGAATTTGTCTTGGTGACTCTCACACCTACGAGTATGACTATTCAAACGAGAGCAACGAGGACGAGCAATGGTCAGATTAAATCTCATAACATAACATAACATATCGTCACGCCTTTCCCCCGAAGGGGTTGGCAGAGGTGTACAACACCCACACTTCGCCGGACGATATTCAGTCCCTAATGTGACAGGGGGCGAGCCTGTCGCCATACACCGGGTTCCAGTCATGTAGCAGATGTCATTTAATACGCACATTTGTTCACACAATGAACAAATTGGTACCTACGTGCCGTCGGCTGGGTTCGAACCCGCTCCCTCTGGCTTGAGAGGCGGGCCTTCTCCCATCTAGGCTGCCATCGCTAATTTTTAAAAGTGCACAATCCAGGAAATTAGTGGAAGTCTTATCACCCTCATTTTGAATAAAACCGCCAAACAGCGAAAACTCGATTGTCAAGGGTTCTGTACCTATCGTCACATGGAACCATAAAGTTTCTTGAATATCTATGTTAGAACGTTATTATCGCTGTCAAATTTTAGCCCTAGCTTTTATAGTTGTGGAGATAATTGACCGTAACATTAATTTAAAGAAAGACAAATATCGAGTCTAAACATTCCAAAAAGGTTCCTTTTTACCATTTTGGTGCGGAACCCTAATAGCTTTACCTATACTGTGTAGTACAGAAATAAGTAATTGCTGCATTGCTTACAAAATAATAATGAGTTTCCTTTGTAAACGAAACAAAAACAAAATTAATTAACAAATAGTAACATAACCCAAATTTTGATACGTTACAATTTTGTTCAGAAAATATGAATTTTAAGGCTCGGTCATTTCACGATTATCTACCCACACATACGTTTACTTAGGTTGCTTCATTTAGAGTTGAAAGTCGCATATCATATTTGATGGTAAAATGAGATCGGCGCCTAGAAATACATTTTTTTGTCGTGTTTATTCGTTTTAATCGTAATAAGAACACAAATAAGAATAAGTTGCTCGTTTGAACTTTAGATATATAATCCGGCTATTAAATTTTCGAAAAAAAATGTGGTGTCATCGTTGAAAATTTTGAGAACTACGTTCCGATAGTTTTTTAAGAAAATACTTTTTGTGATTTTTTTTTCCAAAATGAGAATGATTTGACTGCCTCGGTGGCTCATTTGGTAGTGAACCTGCCTGCTGAGCTTGGGGGCGTGGGTTCGATTCCCACCTAGAGCAAACATTTATGCGATGAACATTTGTGTTTGTTCTATGTCTGGGTGTAAATATCTATCTATTTAAGTATGTATTTAAAAATATATATGCATGTATATCAGTCTCTGGCAGCCATAGTACAAGCTTTGCTTAGTTTGGGGTCAGGCGACCGTGTGTGTAAGTGTCCTGATATTTTTTTTTATTTTCAAAATTCTACTTCGGTTGAAATGATTTTGGTTGTTTTTTCTACCAACTGTTTTTTTTTGTACCTGATCATCACGATTCTTCATATCGAACTAGGCGTAAACAAAAGACTTGATTTCGTTGATACCGTTGATCGTTGGTACCGGGCCTTAACAACAATTCCGCCCAAGCTAACTAAATTTTTGTTACAGCGTAATAAATAACAATACAGAAGAATAATACATCTATCCCAAACCTTGTTGTCTCAATTGTGTTTGTGTTCCATTCATAAAAAACGTTACTAGTTAGTTACTGTAGGTCGTGGCTAACTTCGCCAAGCGGTTTTGCCCGCTGCTCTACATAAAAAATGCTTCATAGATGCTCAAAGCGCTTTATAATATTTGCCATGAATTAGAAATAATTGACCCAGTCGTTATAATGCTATGGAACATGCACTAATACATGTAAGTACAGATTAGCACTCAGGTCCAAAGCAGATATTTAATGGGAAACGTTTGCTCGCCGAAAGTCTAATCATGGGTCTACTGCTAATAAGGCAGCTGCTCTACCCACTAAGCAAGGAGATTCGCGGGTTTTCAGAACAGATTACTTCCTTTTTTTTTATACAATGTGTCATACAACGGTCTTACATACAAACGCGGCCTGCGGTGGCGGTAATGGGTTGCCACCGCAGGCCACGTCTGTATGAGAGACCCCTTATCCGGTTGCGTTTGGCCGCCATCTCATACGGACCGCTAGAGTGTGGAATACTCTGCCAGACTGTGTGTTCCCTGACACTTATAATCTGGGTGTCTTCAAGTCTCGAGTGAATCGGTTTCTTCTAGGCAAGCGTGCTCCATCGTAGGCCGCATCACTGCTTATCATCAGGCATGTTGGCGGCCAAACGCAAGCCTATTATGTAATAAAAAAAAAAAAAATCTCTCCTGATGTTAAGCTATGATGCGCCCTACGATGGCCTAAAACAAACCGATTCCTTCGAGACTAATCACTCGAGACACCCAGATTATAACCATCGGGGATCAACCACCCACCCAGGCATTCCGTTTTCCTTCAGTTTCCCTTCTGCTATTCACAATCATTCGGAAACGTTTCCGATCGGATCCCAGCAATTTTAAACTCAAATTGTTCGAATCTCTGTCTACTTTTATACATTTTGGAATAGGGAATCAAGTATAAATCCGATCGGAAGAATTAATAACTTATGAATATAGACTGAGATTCGAATAATTTAGGTGTAATTTTTTTTTTAATCCGAACGGAAACGTTTCCGAATGGTTGTGAATAGACCTGCTGTTCTCGATTCTACTGTATCATTTAGACGAACCAAGCGTCTCTTTACGTTCCTTGGAATTTATACCAGAACCCCAGGAACCTTTTAATTAGAACTCTAGTGAAATTACGGGATTCATTATTAATTACCACCTTTGATCGTAGCCGAGTTATTTTAATTTCGGTTACAGTAGAAATTATTCCTTAATTATTTTATATAGGATTTGATTGCGTATTATTTTAGGCTAGCTTCTACCCCCGATGGTTGCGTTTTCAGAATCGATGCAGATATAAGAAATGGTAACTTCTGGGACCTTATTCTGGCGCGTATCATATAATCCTAATGGTGATCAACAGTCACTGAACTTTGGGTCACAGTAGAAATTATTCCTTAATTATTTTATTTAGGATTTGATGGCGTATTATTTTAAGCTTGATTCCAGACCCTGTTATCGCGTTTTCAGAATCGATGCAGATAGAAGAAAAGATAACTTCTGGGACCGGGATTGGGATGGGAAATTATGGGATGACTGCCTCGGTGGCTCAGTCGGTAGCGAACCTGCCTTCTGAGCTAGAGTGCGTGGATTCAATTCTCACTTATGGCAAACATTCATGTGATGAACATTTGTGTTTGTTCTATGTCTGGGTGATAATTATCTACATTTATAAGTGTGTATTTAAAATTATATCTGTATGTATACCAGTCTCTGGCCACCATAGTACAAGCTTTGCTTAGTTTGGGGTCAGACGACCGTGTGTATTGTGAGTGTGTGTCCCGATTACTATTATTATTATTATTACTATTCGTATTATTCGTACGATATAATCCCAATGGTGATCAATGGTCACTGAAAATTGTGAACTTGTTAAATTTTTGACTAAGCGCAAAATATGTATCAAAGTCAAGGACAACTCGGAAATGTTTGTGTGTCTGTTTATATGTGTGTGCAACGATAAATTGAGTGCCGTTAATCTACACTTCATAAAATTTTGCAAGCAAGTAGTTTATGCGAATACATTTATTAGAAACGAAAGTGAGTTAAATCGGCATATATCTAAGTCTTTAAAAGATAAATGGTTAAGAGTCGCTAAATCAAGTTTGAAACGGAAGATTAGAATCCACAGAGGTGGACCCAGGATTTTGGTTTGGGGGTTGAGTTAGGTGAAAGTTAGCTTTATCAAGGTAAGTAAGATTTTGGGTTGGGAAGCACTTAGCTTAGGGTACGTATATCAAAGTAGTTAAACACAAAAGCACTATAAAAAGCGATAAGACCGCCCATTGCGCCTATATTTTTGATTGTTTAGTTTAGATTTATTTTGTATTTGGTGTCAATAAAGAGTTATTGTATTGTATAAACACAGACATTTTTGATTATGTTGAGTGTGAATTAGACCCGTTTGGGGGATTGAGCCCCTTAGCCCCCTCCCCATAGATACGCTAGCGATCAGCTTCGCTCCAGACATCCCCACCCACACAAGAGACGTTAATTGTATTTACCAAACACCATAGTATTTATTTCTGCGTATTTCCCGTTCAGTAAATATAGGTACGTATTAAGCAGAGACGTCGGTCGAAGAGAAGGTCTGATGGGACCCTACTCAAACAGCCTGCAGGTGTCAATCCACGCTCTAGTTTACTCAACGCCGCCAGAGTTAGTTGTGGCTCATTTCGCGGTTATACTATTCGCACTCGAACTCGAACTCGAACGATAAAACCAAACTATTGTGACCAATAGTGACCCCCTAACTAATTAGTGGCTCTGTGAGCTAAAGACCTGGCGGCCAGCGTCTGTAAGTCTATCTTAACAAAATAAATAGAGAACTAGACATAATCCATGACAACAGACATAACTGTAAGAAGAAAGTTATTAATTATTTAACAGGCCGTAACTATAAGGAAACAGAAGATTGTATAAGAATAATAGAATAGACACACACACAAGTTGAATACCCACACAAACACACAACACCGCACACATTCAGCTTAACACACACTCTCACACACATACACATAGAGACAACTACCGTCGTCACCTCGTATATATCCGTCGTTGAACGACGGATTTTTAATCTGTTATTTTTATTGGTTGGTTTTTGTGAATGTAGTTTTATGGAAAATGATTGAAATATGCTTATTTATTAATTACTAATTCACCATCAGCAAATTGAATTAATTACTCTAAAATTATAAAATTAAATATTTAAATTACAATGTAAATCTGTAAAATCTGTAAAATAATGTAATTGATAAAAAAATGTTCCCAGGAAGTTTACTAGCTATCGCCACTCAGGGTATCCTACCGCGGTGGCTAGTGACCCTAATTAAAAGTTCCTTTTTAATTATTTTTTTTAAATGATTGTAATGTGTATTTAATGTAGCCAGAAATAAATTATCTTATCTTCCTCTACAGGTCGATCGAACTTATTAACAAAATTTCAAGAGAATCGCTTGAGAAATGCAACCTGTAGAGGAAGACAGCTGGTCAGGCACCGTACATACGAAAGCATTTTTGCCGTAGTTGAAGCATAGACGCTTCGATTACTAATATCGCTCGGATGATAAACGTTGCACTGCCTCGAAATATTTCTCGATTTATTATATTATGTGTCTTTTTACATCGAGTCAAAAAATTAATAGAAAGACAAAACACAGTATAACTATTCTAAGCCTATACAACGTTTATTAGTAAGGGGATAGATGTTTACTTGCTCACTCTTCTGTCGCATAAACAAATAAGATAGGTAATCAATTTATATCACATTAGGCATAAAACTATTAGACATTTTAAAAATGTATAAAACGGAACACCAATCCGATTGGAGTTTTCAGAAAACTTGACGTCAGCCGAGTTGATGTCCTTATGTACGCCGTTTGCTCATTGCAAATAACGAGACCCCTCATCACAACTCACTTTTATTCATATTATTAATAACAATAAAGCCCATTTATTTCCCATCTGATTATTATTTTTATTAAAATAAAAAATATCAATTAATAATTCACATGCATTTTTTCATTCAAATATCACTGATTTTTTAATTTTATGGATTTATTCTGTTTGCAGGAGTTTAATTTTTAATCACTATCGTCTTCATTTTCGTTGATTGGAACCCCTTCTCGGGTATAGGCCTGCCAGCTTGTTCCAGATTTCCCGGTCTTTCGATTTTGACCTCCATTCATTTCCTGCTACATCTTTTGTGTCTATTAATTAATATTAGAGAAACACAATTACATCAGCCTCAAAGTCTTAGTTTCCGCACCAAAACATCGAAATCAACAAGTAGGGCCTGTTGGAAACGTATTGTTTCTGAATCGACGTCCGCCGTACATACACTATCACTATTTGGGAATACAACACCTCAATAGTCTTTGCTGTATTGGATATTTGGGCGGCTTAGTATTCATGACTTGTGCGGCGTAGTGTGGAGCAGATTGGGGCTTAATAGGTTTGCAAGAGGGAGGTATAGATTGTATGATACTTAGGTGTGATATTCAGACGCAGTTTACGTCCATTGTTATTTTGATGTTTGGAGCGATTTTGGATTACAAAGTATTGATTTCATTATCGTTATTACCCCGTAATCGCCCGCTGCTAAGCATTAAAGCCTCTCTATCACAATTGTAAGCGTCATTCATCCCGTTCTAGTACCAGTCTCATTGAAATTTGTTCCCCGATTTCCACGATTATCATATACCTCTAAAATACATATAGGAAGCGATGATAGGCTAATTGGAGAAGGCCCGCCTGTCGAGTCAGAGGGAGCGGGTTCAGCCGACGGCACGCACCATTTTGTTAATTTTTTGAACATTTATGCGTATTGTATGTCATCTGCTACATGACTGTAGCCAGGTGTATGGCGACATGCTCGCCCCTGTCACATTTGGGACTGAATATGGTCCGGCGAAGTGTGGGTGTTGTTTTACACTTCTGCCAGCCCCCTCGGGGGAAAGACGTGACGACGATATGTTATAACTTATGTATCTATGTATAAATTACAATTTGCAGTGGAGTTTCCTTTAATAACAGTATTTTTATTTAATCGCCTGGCAAAATGTGGGTGTTCTAACACACCTCTGTCTCCCCTTTCGGGGAAGAAGCGTGAGGATGTGTTATGTAACAACATTTTTTATGTTTTAGTGAAAATGTTAGTATCGATTCGCATCTGTTCCTTAATCAATCACCAGCCATCCCACAGAGCGCCTCACATCTGACTGGCGCTGGTCTATCAAGGCGCCCTATCTATTCAGTAATTTGCCCGCCTCACTGCGTCTGAAACAACAGCTTCATACGATATAGACATCTAATATTACCTACATCGAAATATATAATAGCTCGAACGTGGTCTCGTTGGTCGCAAGCATTGTCTATGCCAGAACGGTTTTCTCGTCAAGAGATCAAGAGGTTTTTTTCTTGAATGGTGGTAGGATCTAAATTCTAAAATAAGGTGTAGCCACTGGTTTAACCGGGGGGGGGGGGGGGGGTTTAAGCCCCGAAATTTTAAAAAATATTACTTAAATATTCATAATTTATTATTGAAATAAGAAGAAGCTAGAAGTCTAAACTATTATGTCAAAGTTTGGCCACGCTGTCACCGGTTGACGATTATTCGATGACACCGTGATATATAGAAATTATTTATTTATTTATAGAAGAACCAACAGCTACTTACATTAAAAATATACAATAAAAATAAACTATGGATAGCCAATAATAGGTTCTCACGAATAGATACACTTTAGATAGGAAGAACACGCAAGCACTGAGAAGAATAATGATAAAATAATATATATATATTTTTTTCAAAACTTACTGTAGCTTTAAGGACCTTGCAATGATATGCAAATTGGTGAAACCAGAGTTGTTGTTGTGGTTTACAAACAATTTAGACAGTTAGTTAGTTAGTCAGTTAGTTAGTTCCTAAATAAGCAATTGCTGATAAAAGATTATTAATAACAGTAGCTCCTCAAAAAGGTATTCGTCCCCAGGGCAAAACATATCTTTTAAATAGTGTTGCTATCAATAGAAATAAAATAATGACACCAGTTGACTGAGCTGGGCAAGGATACTTAACGCTGATTCGTTCGCAAAAGTTCCTATCGTTAGTGAAAGCATTTTATAAGCACTGTCCATTCCAATGTGTTAACTGAAAAAGGCTTACCCCACGCGAAATGTCTACGGGACAGGAAATCTTTGATCCGAGATATGCCCCACTTACACGAAATTGCCTCGAGCGAATATCTTGAAGTTATTTCGGGTATGTGAATATTTTTGGTCTATTGAACTTTAAGCATACGGGATACGAGCATTCTGTTAATTTTATACGATGATATAAATTTTAAATGTCATGTTTAAGATGTTTTAAAATAATCTGAAGTTACAAAAAGTGCTTTACTGTAGCGGAAATCAAATATAAAAATAGCAAAAACTTAAAAATAGGCATGCGTATGTTGCACGCGCACTCGGTTGCAGGTCGCGCGCTCAACATGAGGCAGCATCATTGTCTGTATAGCTAACGACCTGTAACTCAGTGTGGTCGCCAGCGCAGCGCAGCTTGTGCACGCGCACTCGTCTGCAGGTCGCGCGCTCAACACGAGGCAGCATCATTATCTGTATAGCTAACTACCTGTAACTCAGTGTGATCACCAGCGCAGCGCAGCGTGTGCTCGCGCACTCGTCTGCAGGTCGCGCGCTCAACACGACGCAGCAACATTGTCTGTACAGCTAACTACCTATAACTCAGTGTGGTCGCCAGCGCAGCGCAGCGTGTGCACGCGCACTCGACTGCAGGTTGCGCGCACATCACAGAATAGTGCAATTGTTGGTTTTTTTTTTTTTTTTTTTTTTTATGTAAAATAGGTCGGCGTTTGACCACCAACTCGCCTGATGTTAAGCGACGTTGTGGTCTAAGATGGAGCACGACGACCTATAGGGTACTTATTCACTCTAGCATTGAAGTTTTGTAGAGTGAAGAAGTACAAAGACGGCAGTTGAGTGAGGAGCTACAAGCGCGCTACTGCTCAGACCCGTCTTCGGAACGTATAGCAATATATGCAATATAAGCAATATATAATATATGGTATAGCTCCCATACCTGTAACGCAGTGTGGTCGCCAGCGCAGCGCAACGTGTGCGGTAGGTCGCACGCGCACTCGGCTGCAGGTCGCGCGCTCAACACGGGGCAGCGCCATTGTGCACTCGCTTGGGACACACAGCAGACAACTGCCAGAGCGCCCACTAGCCACATTCTGTTGACAAAAATGCTTTTTTAAGTATTGAAATAGGTAGAGTCTCCACCTAGTTGATGCAGTTTTATTATCAAAACCTGTAAAACCGATTTTACCTAAAATGTGTTTTGTCTCATGCACTTGGCACTTTACGTCATCTCAAATAATGTGAAATACTCATATTTTTTAGCGGTTATTCATATTTTGATCAGAAACATAATTCGAAAAACTTCCTCTTATACTACAACAAAACTTCACCCAACTCCCTCCATAAAAACAACGTAGCACACAACCCCCACCCACCCCAGCATCATCATAGTCACCTACGTCGTAGCAGACGTAGCGATCCTCTACGGCGTAGCATAAACTTCTCCAAGTGGCACAGTAACAGCCATACGAAAGGCAATTTCGCTATAATCGCGCACTTGTGTAAGAATCGCTGCACCGCGCGTGGATGCGACGTAATAGACCAATTCTGGTGAGTGACGGCCGGACGACGGTGTGGAGGGGAACAAGGCGGAAAATTGTAGCGGAATTAGATTTTTTCCAAGTTAAAAACTTTTCCATCGAATCATTTTTCTTTTTTAAATTCTATTAGATTAATATATGACGACACCTAGTTCTTTTTGTACTGTTTTTCTTAGCTTCTGGGCACTAAAAAAATAAGCAAAGAAGAATCTGTACAAATGTGTTCCAGGTGTTTCTGCAGCTGGAGCTTATTAGAAAGAAATTACCTATTTTCATATCACACTCTTACATTTTTAAAACTGTTTATATTTCAAGTCGGTCGGAGAAATGTTGTGTTTTATCGCAACATCAAATTAAGACGAAAGGTTGGTGAAAATATGCATAGGTATATCAGTTCAACAAGGCAAAAGAGACTTGTTAATAGCATACCGTTATACTAAACTACTATAGTGATTTAGTGATTTATGGTACTTGCACAAGGTCCTCCCCAATTGTAGGTCTTGGGGTACCTTAAGTTTTTTTTGAAAACAATTATGTTACTCGCTATTTTTTCTAACTTGTCCCACCGCCCGTTTGTCGGGAACAAGTGGGAATTACCCGACAATTGATAGGAGAGTAGGTGACGGACGCGCGTTGACCCGCCGACGTGGGAACCACCCGCCTTAGTATACAGCTACTGACGTGGGTGCTAAATAAAAATACTTTGTTATTGCTCACGTTCGACCACAATTTGGTGTATTTGGCCATTGTGGGGGAGTTATTTGTTTTTGTTTACGGTAACCCAAGTACGACTAGGGTTTACCTATACTAGTTTAGACTAGATACTCAGACTAGTTAGGACTAGGTTAGTTCATGACTAAGTACTAATTATGTTTTAGATATTTTAAAATTAGTTTTCACCTAAGTATCAGCCATACATTCTGTGGGTTTCGGGCATGAATGAATAATTAAGTCTAACAACTATAGCTAAGTTTTTTAATGATAAAAATAGCGATTATTGACTCTTATTTTGATAGTGTTGTTTATTTCATATTGTTTGACTACATTTATAAGTACCTATGTACATCATATTGCACACCCGACTTGGGTCTACTGTTGAGACTATTTCGAAATAAAGATCTTTGTACACAGTTCTGCAATAAATGATTCTTGTTCTTCTTATTCTATTCTCTTCGGTAGCTTCTGGTTTAGGTTTTCAAAATATCCCAGTAAATTTGTATGGCCTCAAAAGTAGTTTTTGAAGCGGCAGGTTAAGTTAGTTATTTGGTTTGAGTTGCTCATAAAGGACTCAAATTATACTTTTCATTTGAGCTTCTATTTGAGTTGACTTTCAAATTTGCATCCATATAGCAAGATATTAACTGAAATACAGAATCGTGAGGTCGTAATTAAATTCAAATATCATTAATCAAACAAAAGTTTTCCACCAAACCAAACCAAAACTCTAGGTTCAGGCCCATGTTCATCTAAATTTTACATGGAGGTTATTTATTATACCTTCAGTTATTTACATTTAACTTTATTAGCTCCGCCCCGCGGTTTGATCTGCTTCCCACAGGAACTGTTTTTTTTTTCGAGATAAAAAGTACCATAAGTCCTTTTCTGTACCCCAGACAACGTGTATATTAAATTTTAAGACGATCTGTTCAGTATTTGAGACGTGAAAGTCTTACAAACAAACAAACAAACTCACTTTCACATTTATAATATTAGTTAGGATTATGTATTATTGGTGTAGGTAAAGTTTAAGTTAATATTCAGATTATCTATTTCTATATTTGATCGACATCGTGAGGCCGGAAGGCAGTAGACAAAAATGGCACAGAACCGGAAAAGAGCGCGCTGAATAATAAAGGAAACATACTTAGCGCTGGGCAGAAAAGATTCCTATTTATAAAACGCTGCGCTCACAATTAAAATAAATGAAAACATTCACAATATATTATTAAAAGAAAAACAAAAAACCTGGCTACAAAATAATGTACCCTATGTCACTTCCGCTATCAAGACGATTCAAATGACACCTCACATGCTGTTTAGGCTCTAGGGCGTTCCAGAGAAACCTCATACATATATATACATACATACATACATCCACTTGAAAAGCAAAACCGTACTTCTTGCGCAGTCGGTTTACAATTAAACACCTATGTTAAAAATAGTAGCTTTCATATCAGAAAAACATTTTTAAATCACTTAAGCAAATCCAGAGCTTCCCTTTTACACAGTAAAGACATGACAAATTTTACCTCTTCTCATGCAGATTTAAACCACAAAAATGAGCAATAAAGTTAGGGTCCAAGCGTTAGAATTGTCACCTCTTTGTTGATAAGCCTCCGTGAGCACAAAAAGGATAAGTAAGCTTACAAAAGGGTTCCATGGAGCCTAATAAAATATTTGTAACGCACATCCCCTTAAAGGCATGGGCGCTCACCAGCTAATGTATTCAGAGCTGTGAAATTTTAAACAGAGTATGGTATCAAAGGTCCGTGTTATTTGGTTTTGGTCCACGATATATTACTGAGTGTTAGTGCTTTTGGCACGGGATGAGAAGTGTATACAAATTCGTGGGCAAATACAGTTTTATGGAGGGGGTTTATTGTGATTTTGGGTGGAACACGCTCAAGAGATTTTAAATAGGTGTTTTTGTAATTCAACTAATATGAAGATTTATATAAGACTATGAAGAGATATATGTGCGTATTGTATGTCATCTGCTACATGACTGGAGCCCGGTGTATGACGACAGGCTTGCCCCCTGTCACATTTGTGACTGAATATCGTCCGGCGAAGTGTTGGTGTTGTATTTCACCTCTGCCAGCCCCCGTCGGGGGAAAGGCGTGACGATATGTTATAAAAGACTAGATGATACCAGAAATGAATCAGAAAATAGTATCCAAAAACCTTCCTCGCGAAACTAATTATCAAGTTTTATCAAGATCCGTTCAGCCGTTTAGCCGTGGAAATCTTACAAACAGATAGACAGACAGAGTTACTTTCGATCTTATAATATTAGTATGGATTTTGGAGTGTATGTTAAAAACAAAGACAAAATGATTGTTAGTAAGTACATACATCAAAGTCAAAGTCAAAGACAAAATGTTTTTATTCCATTGAGTATCAAAGATACACTTATGAACGTCAAAGTTGTGTAAACTTTCTATATGTGAGATACGGGTTGTATGTCCTATTCAAAAACTCTAGCCTTGTCAGAGGCTTTCTCTGATCGCAAGTATGACTCCAGGGCCAACAACTTGGCCTATACAAAGTTATTTTTACCACTCACTTAGTTGCTACGTTACCTTAAATATCTTAAACAAGTAAGTAACATTATTAAAAGAAAACAAAAAAACTCGGCTACAAAATACTGTACCCTATATCACTTCCACTATCAAGACGATTCAAATGACACCTTGTCGAAATACAACAAGCTGTTTAAGCTTTAGGGCGTGCCAAAGAAACCTCATACATACCTACATACATACACTCGAAAAACATAACCCTTCTTGCGCAGTCTGGTAAAAACAAGTTAGTCGTAATTTCCTTTATGCCATGTGCGACCAGGGACAGCGGAAGTACTCCATGTCAGAAGGGGCCGAACTTCTCTGGTGACCCCCTTCTTATGAACTCCGGCCCCGGCTTAGTAGGTACCAGGTACTAAAATTGGAAGAGCCATAAGAGATCGGAACGCGGTAATGATGGAGGCTCTGAGTCGGGAGAAGGCCACGATGTTATGTTAATAAAAATTGTAATAATTTCGCGTTTAATTGTGGGTCCATCTCGAGCATTCATGCTCACGATCGAAGGCACCTTCTTGCAGCGGCGTCGTGTGTCGGGTCGTTCTCTTCCCTCAAATATGGTTGAGGAGAGCGATGGCTGGCACATGCGTCATACTCGTGATCGGGTGCTGCTTGCGGGTCGCTGGTCTGCTCGTGGTGTACTCACAATGCAATAAGTAAATCAGAAAACCTTTAACCTAACCTTAGATTAAGACTTAATAACTAAGCCCCCTCTACCTGTATTCCCCTTAAATAATAATTAATGATTTATGTTAACAAAAGTCACGGTCCCCGGAGTCCGTGGAGTGTAATTTGGAATAAAAAAACTGGATGAGCCCCTCTCCCGTTTGATTTTAGGGAAAGCATATTGCCCCCTCCACCACTCATTTCGCGGCTCCAGTCTACTGAATGCTACACTAAACCAAGCTAAACTGAACTTAACTTCAGAACATCAAACTTATTCGTAGTTCGTCTCAAGTTCGAGTCGGCCGTCAGGTTCTTGCCAAAATCACCTGTAGTCTCAGCAAAGTTTGGACGACCGCGACCCAGCTGCAACTAGTTGGGGTACCAGTTGGGTCACTAGTTGGGCATTATTGAAAACTGCCAACTAAACCTTGGAATATTTGTGAGGCAAAACTAACCTAGTTGCCTCCTTGTAGCTTGGAAACTTGGACGTTTGGTTTTGGTTTAAATAAATAAATAATAGCTAGAAAGCTATTGATCTTTACCACGTATACATACTATAGGAGTTGGCAACATGAATACCTATTTTCGAACACATGAATAATTTGAAACATGAGTTTTTACACGACTGCGCAAGAAGAAGAGCTATGTATTTAAAGTGTTGTGTGTATGTATGTATGTATGTAAGTCAGTATGTATGTATGTGAGTATGTGTGTATGTATGTACATGTATGAGGTTTCTTTGGCACGGCCTACATCCTAAACAGCTTCATGTATGTCAACATGTGAGGTGTCATTTGAATCACCTTGATAGTGGGAGTGACATAGGGTTCAACATTTTGCAGCCGGGTTTTTGTTTTTCTTTTAATAATATTACTTTTTGTATATAAATCTATCCTGTTCATCCAAATGTTGGCTGGAAGAAATCGCTTTACGGTTTCACGATTGACGATAAGGCTGCTCATGTACTGCCGAATGACATATTATTTTTTCTTTATGTTTGTTTTATTTTTAATTATTTTTTTTGGTGTGCAAATAACTTGTATTGTATTTTATATTTTGAGGCTGATAAGTGACATACGTACCTACTTACTAATTATTTTCCTTTAATAGTCCAGTCATTACGTCGGAAAAATCGGGTTAGAAAAGAAAGTGAACCGAGAAAGCCAAATTTTGGATATGACGTGGGGGGTGGCTAGAAAAGCTTAAGTTCAAATTTTCGACCAAAATAACCTTGTGCGTTTTCCACCATCTTGAAAAAAGGGTTAAATTCAGTTTTTTCGTCATAACTCGGTTCCCCGTTGAGATACGAAAATTTTGATATGATACTTTTTTGATGCTTTTAAATATATACGTGAAAAATGTATAGGACCTAAATTGTAGATCGTACAAAAAGCAACAAACTTGAAAGCAACAGAAAAACTGAATTTAACCTTTTTTCAAGATGGCGGAAAACGCACAAGGTTATTTTGGTCGACAATTTGAACTTAAGCTTTTCTAGCCACCCCCCACGTCATATCCAAAATTTGGCTTTCTCGGTTCACTTTCTTTTCCAAATGTACGAGTATATAATGACTGGACTATAAGTGACAAGACAAGAAAAGTGATCGCGTCACGTTTGCTTATTACTACATGCGAAAGTTTGTGTTTGAGTGTGTGTGTGTGCCTATGTTTGTCACGTTGAGAGACTAAACACATTTGAGTGAAATTTTACGAAGGCCAAGCGGACTATTTCTAACTATTACAAACTATCATAAAATTAGAGATAATTTAGAAAAAGACAGTACCAAAAAAATATGTCCTTAGCGCTAAGTTTATAACTCAGCTAAAGCGTACTCGGCTTGACTTTAGAATAGTGCCAATCGATTTCACGGTTCATGTTTTTTTTACAGATAGGTCTTATTACAAGAAGGCTTCCTGTAAAGTGCTAACTTGCGGAAACTTATACTTTTCAAGATATTAATTATTGAAAATCGAAAAATTAACCTTAAATTCACAGTTTATAACCTATGTTTCGAAACTGAGCGGTCCGTTATACGTTCTACGAAAGTTGAAAAACATGTCGCACTACATAAAAATTAGAAACACGGCTATTTTTTATTTATTTATATGGTTTTTCGTATTATTCATTATAAATAACGTTTTCTTTATCAAAAACCCTTATTTTTATTTAAAATAACATAGTTTTTAATTTTTTATTTTTTATTATGACTTAACAAACTTGTAAAAAAGGAACGTAATAGACGCCACTTTCTGTGCTGTCATGTCATGTAACGTTAGGTTAGGTGTTTTGTTATCATCATTGTGAGGCGTAATTATCATATGCCAAAACATCATTTGCCATCAAAATTGCATTTAGAAAAAAATTGGTTAGGGTAAGTTATGTTAGAACATGAAAAACAACGCACGAGCCGAGCGAGCGAAGTGAGCGTGCCGCGGCAGCGGCCGGCGAAGTGATCTGAAATGTTCTGTTAAATAAAGTGAAACAGACCCAAACTAGCTAATGTCGAAATTGCTTCTAGAAAAAAATTGGTTTGGTTAGGTTATGTTAGAACATGAAAAACAACGCACGAGCCGAGCGAGCGTAGCGAGAGTGCCGCGGCAGCGGCCGACGAAGTGCTCTGAAATATTCTGTTAAATAATATTATACAGACCTAAACTAGACCTAAAATAAACATCGAAAATCGAAAAAAAGTGAGGTTATGTTGCAACACAAAAATGCTCATATCTCTGGAAGGGGGGGTTTCCGCAACTCCCCCCTTTAGGGGAAGGGTCTACCCCTCCCCCCTACCCTCTCACCCCCACCTCCCCCCTTAAATCGATTGGCACTATTCTAAAGTCCTACCCCGCAGGGCGCAGCTAGTGGTATAATAATATGCTCCGCCAGGTACAGCATTCCGGTCACGTGCACAGCACGTTGTGACGTCAATCGATGCCTAATCCATAGACATGGATCATAGGGCGTATTCAGACACTTAAATAATAATAATAATAATAAATAAATTCAGGACACTTCCACACACGGTCGCCTGACCCCAAACTAAGCAAAGCTTGTACTATGGCTGCCAGAGACTGATATACGTACTTAGATATTTTTAAATACATACTGAAATAGATAATAACACCCGGACATAGAACAAACACGAATGCTCATCACATAAATGTTTGCCCTAGGTGGGAATCGAACCCACACCCCTAAGCTCAGAAGGCAGGTTCACTACCAACTGAGCCACCGAGGCAGTCGTCATAAATGTCATAAACAGTTCGCAAGAGACGTCATTACGTGTTTGCTCCCTGAATGCTAGACCTTGTTTTTTTCATCATAATCTAGCTCACACCTTAAGTAACTCTACGATCTCAACCACTTGATAAAGCTGTCGCAATCCTGCCGGTCTATTCACGGATGACCCACATAAGTCCAGCCCTCCGATCGTTAAGGATCAGACCCTATTTCCGGTGCATTCGCCAAACGAGTAATTGGGCACTTGAGCTGTCAGTGCACATAAGACCTCAGGCGTGGGCGGCTGCATACGAGACCCTACGATTTTATCAGGTAATTTAAAACGTTTTTAAATTACTTTTTTTAATTTTGGAATTTGAAAAAAAAAGCTTTTGTATTTGACAGCTCGCCGTTGTTCAAATTTTTGTTAAAGGAGAATTTTTCATGTGGGCTTTCCAATAAATTTGCTGCTGTCCTCAGGAATGGAACTATTGTTGAATTATGCTAGATTATGGAATTATTAGAATTCATAGCTAAATTTTAATGTTCAGGTTTTTTCAGTCATTTTGATAAAAAAAATCTAATTAAATCACTCTTTCGTTCAGGAATAACTTTCTCACTCTTTCACTCTTTCATTTCTTATTTGGGAACGCATTTTATTTTGTTTTTCTTAGGTTTTTGGGCCGATTTGATCATTATAAAGACAATTCATTATATTCAACTTTAAGCTCAAATATCCTACTAATATTATAAACGCGAAAGTTTTTATGTATGGATGGATGGATGGATGTATGTTTGTTACTCTTTCACGCCAGAACGGCTGAACAGATTTGAATGAAATTTGGCACAGAGATAGATTATAGTCTAGAATAGCACATAGGATACTTTTTAACCGCGGGTGAAACCGCGGGGCGCAGCTTGTAAGAAATGATATAAAAATAACCTATTGAATAAAAATAATAAAAATATTCAATAATAAGAAATTTTAAAGAATTGGGTAAGTATTGCGAGATCTCAATTCAAATCATTTCAGTTAAATTTAAATTATTATTTATTCTGTAAATGACGTCCTCAAGTATATATTACTTATACATAAGACCCGAAATTTATGAACTGAATTAAATTTGAGACAAACTACCTGCCTCACCCTAAGCTACGTATATACAACTGATTTTCAAACAACGTAGATGCATGAAAAATTCAAACAGCATTTGGACTGGAAAACGTATAAAACAGATATACGAGGCCCGCGTACAAACTGCACTTTTGTCAGCTGTAGCTCGTAAACTTCGCGATAAGCCAATTTTATTCTGATCTTTTACTGAAATGTGACTGTTAGGGGCCGGTATCACGACAAATTAATTTTTGGTTAACCAGTTGATTAACCAAAAAATAAATTGTCGTGACACCAGTTATTGAAACTGAGTTGGTTGGTAGGGTTTTGTACGCCGTATGTTGTTTAGTGAACTGTTTTATAGAAATAAACACAAAAAAAATTGAAATAAGCTACATATTAACAGAAGCTTAGTTACTTACAGTAAACTTTTAAATGTATTTTTTTTTAAATAAATGAAAAATTGTTATTATTAAGTAGAAGCCTTTAAAAAAATGCTTAATTGAGATCCAAAATATTGAAATCGTATTATATGATTGTGTGTGTGTGTATGGTCTTTGCATTTAACGTCTAATACAGTTTTGTATAATTAAATTTCATAGTTCACAAGCCTAATTCCCAGAACAGTAAAACAGCTGTTTAACTAACCAGCTATTTATTTCACGGCAAAGTTATAAACATCAATGTATGTTTTCATTTGAAATTGTACTGTAAAGTTATTTTTATGATGCGAACTACGTTTTATTGTTCAAACACGGGTAGATACCTGTCAAAAGTTTTATGCTTTAGTATTAACGAATAACTTTTGTTCATCGCTGTCTATTTACTTTATGTTTACGGTTCACATTTTAAGGAACACCTCTCATGATTTAGTTTAAATTTACAGTTGGGATTGACTAATTTTTGAGAAAAAGAAAAACGAATCAAGATCTAGTTAACCTGTGTTTAGGGCCGGTTTTAAAATATTGATTAAATTTCCTAGTTAGTAAAAGTGCCCCTAATCTCTAATAATCTAATCTTTTGATCTTAAAAAACGATTTTTTTAATTAAAATTTACTGTATAATTTTTCTAGGATTAATAATTATAAGCCTTCTGATTTTTGGAAAAAAAACCTACTTTATATGGACAAAAAAATGGTTTTAAAAATCTACCTATCTATGTAGTCAATTTTACTTAAAAACAAAAAGTTTACAGTAGAAACTAAATTATATTCAATGAATTATCATCCTAATTAATACCTACCCACAAATTAAATTTCCTGGTACACCAAAACATGAGTACGTTTTGGCAAGCCCCGAGTATTAACGTCGAGTACTAGATACTAGTTAGCAGTAATACCAGGAACGCAGCAAAGAGTGATCTAATTTCGCTGAGAGCTTTTTGGATACTGTAATAGCTGGCTTTTGATATTTGCTGTAGGATGCCTAGTTTGCATTAGGCTCTACGCTAAAAGCACTACGATTCAGAAAGAAAATATACTTACTCGTGTTTTGGGAAACTCAACTTTTAATCAATGCTTAGATTTTATGAGATAATATAAAAATAATCAAAGCAAAGCTGAAATAATCGACGCGTGAGACCGTCATCTACGTAAACAGTGTTTAGATTTTTGTTTATATTTTAAAAACTGCTTGACTGATTTCGATAAAATTTATATGAATGACCACCTCTAAAGTATGATCTTCCAAATAAAAAAAAGAATCATTAAAATCGATTTACAATTGGCGAAGTTATCACGAAACATACATATGTACATACGTACATTTTCAAAATGGCGTAGAGTTGGTTTTTTTTAATCATCTCTCCGCCATTTTGAATAATTACCAAAAACTGCCTCGTCAAAAAAAAGCCATATAATTATATAATCTACTCACAGAATTTCTCGAGAATCGGTTAAGTAATGCGTCTTGTAGTCTTGTAGACAAAAATCCGGACAGAAATCGGACATACGAAATATTTTTTGTCGAAGCTAAAGCA
Organism: Peribatodes rhomboidaria; assembly: GCA_911728515.1. Taxonomy (NCBI): domain Eukaryota; kingdom Metazoa; phylum Arthropoda; class Insecta; order Lepidoptera; family Geometridae; genus Peribatodes; species Peribatodes rhomboidaria. The sequence continues at coordinate 7,333,937 of OU452188.1, read as the reverse complement.
TAGACACTTCGCTTGCTCGGTCGATAAACGCGAAAGTGAGTTTGTTTGTTTGTTTATACGCTTTCTTAATTACTAAACCAATAACCATGACATTATGATTACACGTTGTCAGTGGTACAAAAAAAGACTTCAACCCTTCCATCCCGAAAGTATGGAAATCAGAAATCAGAATTTATTGAAAACTCCTATAGTTACACCTCACAGTTGAATATTAAAATTTAAAACGTCAGAACAAAAATTATTGAAAATTATGTCAAATTTCAAAATAATTCATTAATGTCATTATACATACAGTTAAGTATAGTAAAAAAGTTAAATATTATACATAGCTATTATTATACAAATTAATAAAAATCCCTTATTTTAAAATAAGCTTCAATGTCATAAAACATATTTTTTGTAACCAACCTCTCTGCTTGGTTTTGAAGCACGCGGTAGAAGGCGCATCCCGAACGGAAGTTGGTATATGGTTATAGACCGCCGGCTCTAAAATATACACTGAACTCTTCGACTTGACGAGACGATGGAAGGGTTGAAGGATGGAAACTGATTTTTTCGGGATGGAATGTACCTCTTCCATCCCCAAAAAATCGGTTACCGTTAGATCACAGCTAGTAGTCTACCTATAGTTTAATTTTCTATTTTTGAATTCCTGCCTTTCAAACTAACACTATTCTATTTAAAAGAAATCGTTATGCCATTTCCAGCAGTTTGGTTTGTTAAATCTGACACCCGTAATGAAACACTGAAACCACGGGCTAGTTCGCAATTAATATATGCAACTCCTAAATCCTGAGTACTTGTCGGACAAAAGTTCTGAAATATCCGAAAACAAACGCTAGCGGCGGCGTTCCGACCCATAACTATGTTCCGTTCGGCTCCCGGATGTAAAGTCTTTGTGGGGGTTGAGCAGACGGCCGGATTTTGGTTGACTGCGACAGTAAATGGTCGTGAGTGATAGAGTCGGCGCGACAAAGCGGGACGACTTGTGTCGCAGTTTGTCGCAGCGATATTGCTTAGAAGGTTGTGAAATTATAAAAAGCTTTAAAAACATTATCCGCACTTTTTGTCCCTATCCTTACGTCTTTTCAAACTTAGTATAGGCCTAAATTTTTGAGACCTAAAACTTTCCTTCTGCTACTAATAAATATTACAAAGGTGAGTGTTTTTGCTCTTAATTTCTTTGTTCTTCATTTAAGGAAAAAAATTGGATGAAATATTCATCTCTGAAAATCTCGAGTCGAGTAAAATTGCGAAAGCAGGAAGCGATACAGAATTTTGGCTGCATATCGGCTTTCGACTATCGGTAACGTAAAATTTTAAAAAATAACTTAGTCGGTGTTATCATCATTATCTCCTAGCTTCTCTTCACCACACAGGGCTGGTTTGTCAACCAGCTCTGTGAAAGCCCAGCTAGAAGAAACAACGCTAATCTGGGGGGCTATTACTATATACCTGCGCGTGAGATGAGATGAGATTTTATCTTGGTCACTCTCACACCTATGACGTTTCAAACGAGAGCAACAAGGACGAAAAATGGTGAGCTGAAAACCTCAAATCTCCGAATAGGGTCCCTGTTGTTTCTTCGACTTGAGCCAACCAAAAAACTTTTGAATGCTTGCAATTCTGGATAGTATAGCTCTAACTTTACTTGGTAATCCTGTAATCCCACAAAATTTGACAAATTCTTGCGCTTATTCCCCGCTCGTCTGTACGCCCCGCATAATGGCGAGTGCACAAAGTGAGCGGCGCAACGGAACGCACCTTCACCGCCTCGTCGGTCGCTATAATTGAGTTTCAAGTTTTTGCTGAAAATAAAACAATTTCGTCCGTCGACCGAACTGGGTGCTCAGCCCGGCTTTATTTTCTCAACGGAATAATGACTTTGGTATTATAAAGCTACAGTGTGATGACGCAGCCACACTAACGCGAAATGCCGATAATAATGGCGATGATGGACGTTGCACATTAGTGTAGCCACGACTTTTTGAATTAATTTTACGACGGTATTAAGATTACTGTTTGACGTTAATGAGCATTGACGTAGGCCATTCAAGTATGGCCACCAAATTTGTCGCGTTAAACGTAACGCCATAATTAACGTAATAATTGTCACGATGATGAGCTTTGTCGTTTCCCGTAAGTGTGTCCGTTGCATGGCACATGCTAAAATGAACGTAGAGACGGCTTATGAAGCGCTTACTATAGGTACGCCTGACTTACATTAACACTAAAGCCCGTGTGCTTAAACGACGCTCAGTCACGAATTTCGATTTAGAGCTGGAAAAACCAGTTTTAAATCGAGATTCATGACTCAGCGCGTTTTAGCATACGGGCCTAAAGATGACTAGACAACAGATGTAGTTCCATACTTTGAACCACGTTCAGCACAAGCTGAGTCACACTGTTGTATGTCATAATCCTTTGCAACTTAGCATACTGTCTGGCGCCCTAAGCTTGTTAACAAGCTCTTTTGAGGGCTTTCTCAAATTGGAAAGCACTTCAGCGCCGCCCTAGAGTATTCACTACTACGATGTCGTGTATTAGTGGTACGAGTGTAAACAAACAGGTCCCCTATTCTAGACGCGTGAGATGTATCTTGGTCACTCTCACTCCTAAGGTTTTTTAAACGAGAGAGACAATGACAAAAATTATCTCGACTTGTCAGAATAGCTTTTCAGTTTGCTAGTGCCACAGCTGCGCGTGGTTTCACTATCCAATATAAATAAATAAAAAATGATTTCATGTGTTGATAGGAGATAAAAGTAAATAAATTAAACGCAATACAATATATATATATATTTATATTTGTATTTTCATTTAATGATTTGACCGATTACTAATTCATAAATGTATAAATATTAATCGACCGGAGAGCGTTAGCGAGCAAAATGTCTAAATGCTTTCCATCCATCCATCCATCCATCCATCAGCCATAAGACGTCCACTGCTGGACATAGGCCTCCCCCATAGATCTTCAATAAGACCGGTTGGTAGCGGCCTGCATCCAGCGCGATCCTGCGGTCTTGACAAGATCATCTGTCCACCTTGTGGGTATGTGTATGAGCTATGGAGAGGGCTATGCTCGGAGTCTCTCTGCGAGATCGAATCAGGAATGAGGAGATCCGTAGACGAACCAAAGTTACCGACATAGCCCAGCGGATTGGCAAGTTGAAATGACAGTGGGCAGGGCACATAGCACGAAGGACTGATGACCGATGGGGTCGAAAGGTTCTCGAATGGAGACCACGTACCGGCAAGCGCAGCGTAGGAGGTCCACCCAAAAATGCTTTCGTATGTCCGAATTATTTATTTATTTCTTTCTCATTACATCTATTCTTACAGGTTGATCCTGTTTGTAAAAATGGATGGATGGATGGATGGATAGATGGATGTTTGTTACTCTTTCACGCCAGGACGGCTAAACAGGTCTGGATAAAATTTGGCACAGAGATAGATTACAGTCTAGAATAGGATACTTTTTAACCGCGGGTGAAACCGCGGGGCGCAGCTAGTAATATTATAAACGCGAAAGTTTGTATGTATGGATAGATGGATGTTTGTTACTCTTTCACGTCAGAACGGCTGAATAGATCTGGATGAAATTTGGCACAGAGATATATTATAGTCTAGAATAGCACATAGGATACTTTTTAACCGCGGGTGAAACCGCGGGGCGCAGCTAGTCCACTATAAGCCATTAGTTTGAACGAAATAAAAAGTACAATCATATTTAACATTAATTTTTAACAATGACCAACAAATTTTGTATTTTTTAAAGAGTTTTAATTTTGTAGAACAGTAAAATTTTAATTCTGGGTAAACCATGTATTCGTTAAAAATTTAATTTAAATTGTGAGCTGTTTCAACGCGAGGAACAAGCATAGAGACACACTCGCTCTCAAACTCTGACATTTGTAATTAATGTATCTTTAAATATCTTTGTATTTGACTTAGAGAAATTTTCAGAGTCTGCCGGAAAAATTAACGGAACAAGTAACATTTGTGAAAAAAAAAAAAATCCCGGGTGCAAAATGTTGTACCCTATGTCACTTCCGCTATCAAGACGTTTCAAATGACACATCGCATGTCGAAATCCATCAAGCTGTTTAGGCTGCAGGGCGTGCCTAAGAAACCTCATACATACATAGCCGCATACATCCATACATACATACACTCAAAAAACATAACCCTCTTTCTTGCACAGTCAGGTAAAACAGAAGTTGACAGAACCGTTTTACGACTGATTCTATTTTGTCTGTTCTTAAAATTTTTGTTTAGACACGTAGTTCTTAAGCTCTATAGAAATAAGGATCGCGGCTCAAGAGGTCTCAATTCGGGACAAAAAAAAACATCAAACCACCACCTCCACCACTCCCCGCCATTGTCTCTTCTAACAATTTTTCCAAGAAAAGCACAACTATAGCATGTCGTGAAAACTTGCCGGATGCAGCCATACTTCTAACTGTATTTCCCACTCGTCTGTAACGAAACTCCTGTTTGAGTTGATAACTGTATTGTGGTCTAACCATTTCACGTTTAATTTGCATTTATAATCGAGTGTACCGCAGGAAACGCAGTCAGGAAGTTTGTTTAGTTTCGAATCGAGCTTGTAAACGTTTCAAAAGCTTTTAGGGATGGTGTTAGGAAAGTTACAGGACCACTCGGGACCGGCAACTTCCTGGTCAGGTGAGGGAAATTAACTGAGTATTTCCTTTGTATAGTGGTCAAGGATGTTAATTAACTGAACATTATTACACTGGTAGGTATAATATTGTCACTGAAATTTTGTGATTTGAAGTCACATCTTCACACCGGTATTTATTAAAATGTCAAAGTTTTTGAGTACTGTGTGTTTTTGTTTGTTGTAAATTTCCGATGATAAAATAAGCCGACTGGCCTCATAATAGCCCTCATATCAAAATTTATAGGTCGCCCAAACGCCTCGGGTAAGGCAGCCACGGTAGCGCTCAGTTATAAATGCCACCCGCGGTCACCCATCCTAGGACGTTGCTTAACATACAATTAATATTATAAATACGTCTGTCTCCTTTGTGCAAAACTAGCTGCGCCCCGCGGTTTTACCCGCGGTCCCACAGAAACCGTAAATTTTTTCGGGATAAAAAGTACCCTATGTCCTGTTCTGTGCCCCAGACAACATGTATGCAAAATTTCAAGACGATTGGGTAGTTGAGAAGTGAAAGCGTTACAAACAAACAAACAAACTCACATACGCATTTACAATATTAGTTGGGATTTCACGCGAACCAGCTGAGGAATCCGATTATCGCAAAATTTTGTGAGCAGGGTCGATAATTTTCATTTTTTTTTTATTGCGCCGAGCTTACTGATATTTCGAAAAACTGATCGACATGAAAAATCTAAATAATTATCGAACCCTCTCACAAAGTTTCAAAAGAATCGGATAAGAAGCATCTGTAGACGAAGACAAAGATCCGGAATTCGGACATACGAAAGCATTTGTGTTTGTTCTATGTCTGGGTGTTAATATGTATTTAAGTATGTATTTAAAAAAACCTAAGTATGTATATCAGTCTCTGGCAGCCATAGTACAAGCTTTGCTTAGTTTGGGGTCAGACGACCGTGTGTAGAAGTGTCAAAAAAAGAAAACGCTCGCTCGCTTGTTCAATATTTTTGTCCTTTGTCTACAGAATGTCCAGGATATCAGAGGTGCTGGTTGTGGTGGTGGCTCTGAGCATGGTGCAGGGCTCGCACGGACACGCGAAGACATTCTCCCGATGCCAGCTCTCGAGAGAACTGCTCCGATACAACTTCCCCAGGAGTCTCATACCTAATTGTAAGTAGATAAGTGAGAAAATACGAGTACGTCTATTATGGAAACTGACGTGGTTTTCACACATTATGATTATGTTTTTTTTTAGAAGGAAAGCGATGATAGCCTAGTTGGAGAAGACCCGCCTCTCAAGCCAGAGGGAGCGGGTTCGAACCCAGCCGACGGCACGCACCAATTTGTTCATTTTGTGAACATTTGTGCGTATTGTATGTCATCTGCTACATGCCTGGAGCCCGGTGTATGGTGACAGGCTCGCCCCCTGTCACATTTGGGACTGAATATCGTCCGGCGTAGTGTGGGTGTTGTATTACACATCTGCCAGCCCCCTCGGGGGAAAGGCGTGACGATTTGTTATGTTTTTTTTAAGACAATATGATTGAGTGATAAGCGAGATGCAGCCGCGCACGCGCACTCGCCTTGATAAAGACAGCTTTGGTGCTATTCGCAATCATCCGGAAACGTTTCCGATCGGATTCCACAAATTTCTCATAACTCATATCGTTCAAATCTCAGCCTACTTTTATAAGTTTCGGAATAAGGAATCGAGTATAAATCTGATCGGAAGAATGAATCACGTTTAAAAACTTATGTATATGGACTGAGATTCGATTAACTTGCGGTTAAAGTTTTTGGAATCCGAACGGAAACGTTTCCGAATTATTGTGAATACCTGCGCATGCGGTCAAAACCGTATTCGAAACCTTAATCGTATATGAGTAATTACCGTATCATAAACTCATTTAATAAGTTTCACTATTTAAAAAAATACTGCGAAATGTAAGCTTGCCTATGATTTTCGCGCAATTAAGACTAACCTAAAGCCCGCGGCAGACTATTACTGCGAATGCCCGCTTTACGTTACTTCAGTACCTTTCCCCAACGTCTGCGCCCTGCGCCAGGGTGCTACTAGCACACCCCTATTTACAGCTTTGGGTCAGAATTCTTAGGCCACCTAAAGGCCTTTGACACTGAATTATTCCACCTTATTAACCTGGGTGATATCACCTGCGTGCACTAGGGAATAACTGCTAAATAGCTTTTACATTTCAGTAGGGGCACTTTGCTTTAGTAGAGACTAGCTGCGCCCCACGGTTTCACTCGCGGTTAAAAAGTGTCCTATGTGCTATTCTAGACTATAATCTATATCTGTGCCAAATTTCATCCAGATCTGTTCAGCCGTTCTGGGGTGAAAGAGTAACAAACATCCATCCATCCATCCATTCTTACAAACCTTCACGTTTATAATATTAGTAGGATTACGTAGCCACATCATACTGAATTAATGTATTCCGTGAAATATATACCTTAAGTACCACACACAAGTTTACATAAGCCGCTTCATTTAGAGTTAAAAATCGTATATTTGTATTTTTTTGCACCTGATCATCATAATTCTTCATATAAAACTAGGCGCAAAAAAATACTTGTTTTCGGTGATTTCGTGTAATAGCGGGCCTTAAGCTCTACTAAAACATATATATGAAGAAATCGTTCTATTTAATCGTTCTGTATTTAGATAATCTCAGATTAGGTATTAGTTGCAGCTGCTGCGCTTCATAAATTAAATGTATTGAGAGGTCTTCTCTCTGAGTAATCCCGTAGGTGCCTTGCAAACGTCTGAGAGACGCGTAACAGTAGCTTAACGAATACCTATACTGCGGAGTTGACTACAACCCCTACCACGAGAAGATCGGAAGTCGTGCTTGGATTATATTTACTACTATGAAAAAGGATTTGGATACATTTGGTTGGCTTAGCATAATGAGCTGTGAGCACACACACGTATAAATTAAATATTAAAAACACCCCCGACATCAACAACGATTTTCATCAAATATAGCTAAGAACACTCCCGAATAATTCACCTTTAAAAAAAACGGTTCATCCGTTCGGGAGCTACGATGCCACAGGCAGACACACAAACAAACAGACACGTCAAACGGATTTTTTATTGCTTTTTAAATTTTAATGTTTTCAGGTACATTCATTTTTTTTTTTTTTTCAGGTTTGTTTAATTCTTTTAAAAATTAATTTTTTCAGGTACATTCATTAATTTTTTTTTTTTTTTTTCAGGTTTGTTGAAATATTACATTGTCGTTTAAAATTAGATTCAAATATCAATTTGTATAATTTTCTAGTAAAGTTCATTAAATTAGTTTTTTAAAAAATTTCAAAATTAGAATAAAAAATCCATGTTCCTCGATGTACTTAATGCGACGTTAAAGCGGAATTACACTAGATATTGTCCAAATAACAAGTTATAACACCCCGTCGTTTTGGCGCGGGGGTAAAAATTAGCACTTACCAATACGGGCATTTCCATAAAAAGCACTTGGAACTATTGGAATATTCCTATTTGGAACTGAAAATCGTCCAACGAAGTCTGGGTGTTATATTACACCTCTGCCAGCCCCCTCTGGGTAAAAGGCGTGACGATATGTTAACGTTTATTTTCTTATGCATGTTTTTTTAAAAACCTTAATATTGGGGAGGAGAAATTGTTAATTTTATTGTGTACATGCCAAATTTCATTATAATCTGACAAATGGTTTCCACTTTGAGTATACAGCCGGATTTACGGATACGGCTGGTTTATTTATCTGAGGGTTTCCAAGAAATTTGACAAGCGCGTTTATTTGGTAACCCCCTTAATGTTAAACAATGATGTGTCTTACGACAGAGTATGCTTGCCTTAGAAAATGTGTTTAGTTTGGATTACTTACACCAATCCCATAGTACTGGAGACTGAGAGAAACCTCCTGAGAATAGTGACGTGCAATCGGGTAGGTACTTACCGCCTCATAAGTTATACCTACATACAGACTGCAATGCAAACTGACTGGATTTATTAGCATGAAGACGGAATCAAGCTAAGGGAGTACGGAGTAGCGCGGAGTGTTCTGGTTTGCGGAGAAAATCAGAGACGAGAAACACGTAGAACCAACGTAGAACGAACGATGATTCAAAAATCAATATTTTATAAAGAAAGGCCAGGCCTAATTGAATGCAGAAAGGCCAGGCCTAAATATGTTCGGGACATTGTCACACACGGTCGTCTGACCCTAAACTAAGCAAAGCTTGTACTATGGCTGCCAGAGACTGATATACACACATACATACATACGTAAATAGATATTAACACCCAGACATAGAACAAACACAAGTGCTCATCACATAATCGTTTGCCCTAGGTGTGTTTGTGTTTGCGTGTGTATGTGTGTGTGTGTCTGTCATTGGTATCGTGGCTCCCGTACGGATGGACTGATTTTGATATTGTTTTTTTTTTTCAACAGTGAATTAGTCTGGTGTTCTTAGCTGCGTTTGATGAAAATCAATGTAGGGAGTTTTTGAAATTTTAAATTTATACTGGTTGTCGTGTGTAATCGTGACAAGGCTATGTGTTAACATACGTCATTCTCGATAAAAGAGTCGACATACTGTTGTCGCGTTGCTTGCTAGGACTCCTGTCAGTACCCGTAACCGACTGGTGTGTCTGAAAGTCGCATGAAGTAGAAGAAGCGAAAGATGTGTGCCAAGATCGTAGCAAGTAAAGAGAAGTGGCATCTGCCTACTTCGACGGAAAGAGTCACGCAGAACCATCTTTAATTAATAAGTAAACGAGTATAGGTACGTAGTTAAGCTTAATGTAACTTTCGAAAACTTATATGTATTGAAAACTTTAATCAATTGAAAAAACTAATTAAACTTTGATCAATAAACAGACCGAAAGAAAGTCTAGAAGAAAAAACTTTTATTTTTTAAATATTTATAGTTCTGTCTGGTCGGCGGGAACCGAAAAGGTGTTGTAGTAATTTTTCGTTAACGTGTGGGCAAATGATACAAACATCACGAAACGTGACATTTCATGTTCTCTACAAAACTCCACTTAAAGTTTCAGCTAAGTTTCCATCAATTTTCTTAAATGAGGAAACGGAAGGGATTCATCATCGTCATCATCACCTTATCATCACCACTCCATCATCTGTAAAAAACTATATTAACTTGTCAACTGGCAAATGCACAAGACTTGCGACGCCAAATTCCCCTGGATGGGGAAGCAAAAAATAAATGAATGCCTGGTCGGAATGCAGTAGTCATTTTGGCAGAAACTAATTCATATCCCATACAAAGAGACAGTGGCTTTGAGTTCATCCTCGAATGCTTCCTAGGCTCGGTTGCATTTGCTTTGACTGCCTTTTGTACATCGAATAGCTAATTATTCTGTACTAGCTGTTACCCGCGACTTCGTTCGCGTTTATTTTGAAAATAGTATTCAGAAATATTCCTCGTGATATACTGTAACTAATTATCAAATTTCATAAAGATCCGTTCAGCCGTTTAGCTGTGAAAAGCCTGTACACAGACAGACAGAGCTACTTTCGAAATTATAATATTAGTATGGATGTAAAGTAGAGCGATGGCAGCCCAGTTGGGAGAAGGCCTGCCTCTTAAGCCAGAGGGAGCGGGTTGGAACCCAGACGGCACGCACCAATTTGATCATTGTGTGAGCATATGTGCGTATTGTATGTCATCTGCTACATGACTGGAGCCCGGGGTATGGCGACAGGCTCACCCCCTGTCACATTTGGGACTGAATATCGTCCGGCGAAGTGTGGGTGTTGTACACCTCTGCCAGCCCCCTCGGGGGAAAGGCGTGACGATATGTTATGGCATTACATTAAAATTACGTAGATTTCTAGACTCTGTCTTCCATCACAGCAAAACTTGTCACAATCGGTCAAGGAATCATATCCTCGATTCTACTAAGCAGTCGCAATTTTCAAAGTCAAAGTCAAATCGCACCCCTGAGTCTATTATAGTACCGATGCTTAAATTGAAGATATGCGCGATTTAGATAAATTTAAACGTTTTTACTTCAATTTCTAAAGTTATCCCTATCCTTAACGAATTAGTCGAACCCTTCCAGTCCTTTAGCTAGATGACGGATGTCCACTTCAAAACCCTCACTTGCCTACTCAGGTCCTACTCGACCATGCCCTTTAATTGATGACGTAGAGATGTGGGATGTCCGACCAATTTCCGTAAGATTTTTTCAGATGCTCAAAAGAGGTTCAAAACTTTTTAAATTATAAATAAGTCTGTTGTTTATTTGAAACAAAAATAACACAGTGAATGATGACAAACAAATGAAATGAAATGCAAAATGAAATTAAAAGCGATGATAGCCTAGCCGGAGAAGGTCTGCCTTTCAAGCCAGAGGGGGCGGGTTCGGACCCAGCCGACGGCACGCACCAATTTGTTCATTGTGTGAACGTATGTGCGTACTATATGTCATCTGCTACATGTCTGGAGCCCGGTATAAGGCGGCAGGCTCGCACCCTGTCACATTTGGGACTGAATATCGTCCGGCGAAGTGTGGGTGTTGTATTACACCTCTGCCAGCCCCCTCGTTGGAAAGGCGTGACGATATTTTATGGCATTACATTAAAATTACGTAGACTTTACTCTGTCTTCAATCACAGCAAAGCTTGTCAGAATCGATCAAGGCCTGATAAAATCAGGTATGCAGTGCAAACGGGGCAAGGTATTTCCGGCTAGTTACATACATACATACATATAATCACGCCTCTTTCCCATAGGGGTAGGCAGAGACCACTTCTCTCCACTTGCTACGGTCCTGGCAAACATCTATCGCTTCTTCCACTTCCATGAGTCTTTTCATACACGGTCGTCAGTTACGGGTACTCTTGACCTGGCTTTCCTTAAGGCTCCGGACAGTTATCCGGTAAGAAAGCCGTGTTAGGCCACTCTAATCCAGCTATAATCGTCTCGTATTAATTTGAATTAATTCGAATTAAAGTACGTTTTCGTGCAGTGTCAATTAAAGCGATTCTAAGCAATTTCAAACTTAAATGAAAGGGGATCTGGCAGTGTTTCGTCATTTGAATGATGCCCCCTTTTTATGCAAATAGGGGATCTTGGGGGAGATTCGCGCGGACGGTTTTTTGGGGCTACTCTGTGTTCCACGGTTCCACGTCAGGTTTTGGAGATATTACGATGCTATTAAAAAAACTACTACGATTACCTAATAAGTAATCTTAATCGTTAGCTAGGGAAGCGTCTAAACTTCAGGTTCGATAAAAATACTTTCTTATGTCCGAATTGTGTGTGGATTTCTGTTCACATCTCTGTCCGGATCTCTGTGTTCCTCTATAGGTTTTTTTTCATATCTCCGCCATTATGAAAAAAATCCAAAACTGATTTGGCAAAAAAATCAGGATAATTATCGAGCCTGCTCAGAAAATCTCACGAGAATCGGTTAAGGAATGCAACCTGTAGAGGAGGTCGAACGTCGGCCACGAGGTCTACAGCTCGCAGACCTACTGATCACTTTAAAAAACTTTACATTTCGTTTTTCTTCTAATTTTAGGTTTTTCTATTTGATCACCGTAGACTGATGAATATGATTGTTTCACTATAAATGTAAACATTCAAGTAGGTATGTTCTAGATAAAGCGATGATAGCCTAGTTGGAGAAGGCCCCGCCTCTTAAGCCAGAGGGAGCAGGTTCAAACCCAGCCGACGGCACGCACCAATTCGTTCATTGTGTAACATATGTGCGTATTGTATGTCATCTGCTACATGAACATAATTTATGTGAGTTTTTAATGTCATCTGCTGGAGCCCAGTGCATGGCGACAGGCACGCCCCCTGTTACATTTGGGACTGAATATCGTCCGGCGAAGTGTGGGTATTGCATAACACCTCTGCCAGCCCCCTCGGGGGAAAGGCGTGACGATATACGTGATATACTCGTATGTTTTTAATTTTATACTCCAAAAAAATACCTTGTGAACTGAACGCGTAATCCAAAAGTTTAGTCCACCCGTTCGGACAGTACGAAATTTTTCTTTTTAAATCATCGCTGCTATCACATCACGTCAGACAACGTCAAGTGATTCGTTTAGCTCACTCGGTCGTCTTTAATGTTATTATTTGAATTAAGAATTTGAAAGTCGCTGAATTTAATTTAAATAAACAAGTGGTGGGTCTTATTGTTGGGTTTCCGAGGCGATCCCTGTTGCAATCTGCGGTGGATTTCCTTAAATAAATGCTGAGAATCCGTGTTTAGTCGGGAAAGGGATGCCAATGTCGAATGGTCTGATCTTTGCTAATCTCTTGCAATCTACGTTGGGATCTCGGGTTAGAATGGTGAGATATAGGAGATATAAGATTCTTTTCGGGCGCCATTTTCAATTGCGTTTTTCATCGCCTTATTTAGTTTTCTTTGGCCGTATTACTTACTCGTATCTGTATTATAATGTAAAATGTGTCAGAAAATGTTTAACATTACCATAGAAAAAAAATGCTATGAACATACACATAACGTAAAAGTGAATTAAGCGTCTTAATCAAAACTTGATCAACTTAAAAATTGCCGACTGTTTTTTTTAAATCCAGCAATTAGTTCTATACTAATTTTATAAAAGCGAAAATGGGTTTCTTTGTTCGTTTGTTTGTTACGCTCTAACATCTCAACCGATCATCATGTTTTGCATACGCGTCGCCTGGAATACAGAAAAAGATATATGGTAGACCTTTCATCCTGAAAAAACTGACGGCTCCCCTGTGACCGCGGGTAAATCCGGCGGGCGTAGCTAATATTGTTCAACCCGCATGTAAGCATGGAAAATTAGGTGTGTATATAGTGGTTAAATAGTAGCCTAGTTGGGAGAAGGCTCGCCTCTCAAGCCAGAGGAAGCGGGTTCAGAGATTCCAACCCAGCCAACGGCACGCACCAATTTGTTCATTGTGTGAACATAATATGTGCGTATTGTACGGCATCTGCTACATGACAAGAACCGGTGTATGGCGAAGGGCTCGCCCCAAGTCACATTTGGGACTGAATATTGTCCGGCAAAGTGTGGGTGTTGTAATAAAATAAAATAATAAAAGGCGTGACGATATGTTACAAATAATATAGTAATTTTAAATATTATTTTTGTTTTTGTACAGGGGTATGCCTGATTGAGCACGCTAGCGGTCGAACCACGGACAAAGTAACTAACCACAACAACTCATACACGAGCTACGGACTTTTCCAGGTAAGCAAGTTACTTAAGTCTCCAAACTACAGCATGTGAATAATATTAGTTATGTTTATTTGGTAAAAGGCTAGCCTCTCAAATGCAGGTTCGATCCCAGCCGAAGGCACGCTCTAATTTATGTATTTGTGAATAATGTATGTATAAGTATTGTATTGAAATCTGTTATATAACTTGTGCCCGATGTATGGTGACAAACTCACCCTCTGCCTTAATATCGCCCAGCGAAGTGCGGGTGTTGTCATTCACTTCAATCAAGCCTTTCCAGTAAAAGGCGTGTGACAATACGTTTTGTAATTCAAAGAAATAAATATTGAAGGTCTGGGGTTCAGAACACACAGTTAGTTTGAGTTGCCGTTAAGGAAAACATAGAGAAGAAATTGAAGTAAGTATGGAGCTTATATGGACCCGGCTAGCTCTATCTTCCTCAACCTTATCTTCTTTAGTATTTCCAAAAATACCTAATTGTTTTAGAGTACAGAAATGATCGCACATAAGTAGTTCCGAAAACTGTTGGTTGATGCTTCTATTTGTGAAACATGACGCCACGAGGTACGTAGTACGAGTACGTCTTGGGTACGTAGCAGTGACCTAACTGAAACACGCAGAAAGAAAGACAACGAAGTTTTGCCAAAAGGGTTCCTTTTTACAATTTTGGTATGGATCCCTAAACAAGTCACTCTAACATCTGCATTAATTCAAGTAAGCTGAAGTAAATAGTTGGCAAGAAAACACGTTAGCAAATTTCTGACGCAATGCAACACAATATAATTTTCTCTACAAACGTCAAACAAAATTATGAGTGATTGATATTATTATGAACATTCATCCAAGTTAATACAGTTTTCACATAATTGACTAATCAGATATTATGGGCCGTGATGCTCTTAATTAACATATGATTAACTGTGATATTGGAGTGCCAAATTAATTTATATGCCACTCTAGTTACGCCTCGTGGCTTGTTCGTAAAATGACATAAATTTTCATGGATAGTTAGGCTTTGTGACACAATTTGATAATGAAGAGTTTTAAACGCATTAGAAATTATTAGAATGTTTTTAATTCATTACCTATGCTAAAATTTGGGTAAATATCGAATTAATAATGAGAATTTATTTTTAATTGGTTTCGGTCTATTGTAGCGTTTAACGTTTTTATGATCGCAAAAGTGCTGTTTGCAGAAAATCGTTAGGAACTTGTTTTAAGCTTTTTTACATCATGGTGTTGTTTAGGCTAGTAAAAACAGCCGTAGTTTTTGGTAAACCTTACACTAAATTTTCAATCATTTTTTTTATAAGGAGTCGTTTACTGATCACAAAATGCTGACGGAACCAGGTGGAGCTTCAAGCGACCTTAAACTATGCGATTTAGGCAAAATAATCTTGAGACCAATATGTACAAAATAAAATTTCGTATCTTTTATTTCTTGTTAACTTTTTTTTAAAACTTACCCTTTCCGATTTATGGCCCATTTTATCAACAGGTATTTATCTCATTTAAGATTTATCGACCGAGATTGAAAAACCGGTTCATTTAATGGGTCATAAATATGAAACGGTAAATTTTAAAAAAAAGTTTAGCAGAATAAAAGATGCAAAATATTATCATTTACAATAATGGTCTAACTAACTTTTTTTCCTTAAGTGCATAGTTTCTGAGCTATCGGCCAAAAACTTTTTTTCAAGATGGCGCTGGGAGCTCCATCTGGATATGTCAGCATTTTGTAATTTTATACTCAGTGTAAAAGTGACCCTAAAACTTAAAAAAAAATAGGATCAGAAATTTAGTGCGAGGTTAAATTCTATTTTTACTGGCCTTACAACTGCAAAACAGAAGCATGTTTTGAAACGTGCGTCAGACAAGCATTTGCTTCGCATTAGCAGGTAAACAAGCACGTATGACACCTACATTTTTAGCGGTGAAAACACATTCCATAAAAAGTACCGTGATGTAACGCTTCGGTTATGTCAAACTGAAAACGTACAATTGCGATTTTCAATCACGTTTCCGCTTCCTTAACGTTATTCTTTACTTCCGAACTATATCATAGATATGAAAGTTTGTATGTGTGTGTTTCTTTGTTAGTTACTTCTTCACGCTTGTCATCGGATCTGGATGAAGTTCGGAAGGGAGCTTATGCCATGGATTAACACATAGGCTACTTTTTAACTGCGAGCAACGCCGCGAAGCACAGCTAGTGATAATTAATTTTCTAGTTAATTAATAGCGGAAGTGGGATACATTGGCGTCGGATTAATGTAATGTTTGCACAGGCTCGTGGTAATCCGCGCAAACCTTTGTCAAATTTGCTGTTGATATATTATATTCATTCATTATAATAATCACGTTGTTGTTGTTTTATTGCCTTATTGTTGGCGATTTTGTTGATCCTGTTCATCGTTGTCAAATGAAAATTGAATCAAATGTTTGTTTTCAATCGGATTTCAAAGATACATTTGCGAACGCCAATGGTATAGAAATGTTTGCCATTTGGGAATGGAACCTTCGCTCTCAAGCTTAGAAGCCAGGCTAAAAGGTTGGCTGGAAGAGATCGCTCTTAAGAGATAAGGCCGCCCATTGCTCCTATATTTTTGAGTGTTTGTTTAGATTTATTTTGAACAAGCTGCGCCCCACGGTTTCACCCGCGGTTAAAAAGTGCTATTCTAGACTATAATCTATCTCTGTGCCAAATTTCACCCAGATCTATTCAGCCGTTCTGGCGTGAAAGAGTAACAAACATCCATCCATCCATCCATCCATCCATCCATCCATCCATTCCATTCATCCATTCTTACAAACTTTCGCGTTTATAACATTAGTAGGAAGGATTTGGTGTCATTAGAGAGTTTTTGTAATGTATTGTGTTGTATTGCTTACTACCAACAAGAGGTCTACCAAGTCATCGTATAGCCACGATGGTAACGTCTTGTTTTCGATGCTGTGCGACTGCGAATCGTATCGCCGCGCAATAAGGTCTGTGGTCGCGCAGCGTCGAAAACAAAACGTTACCATCGTGGTAACGTTCATCGTGGATGTTATGGTAAGCCCCCTGAGTCACCGAGCCAGTCCATTAAGAGTCCCGCGACGCTCTAAATTTCCATACAAAGGCGTTACTCAAATTTCTTGACAACCATTTGTCAGATTATGATGAAAAGCATGTACAATTAAATTACCAATATCTCCGCCCCTATGTTCTTGGGTTTTTTTAAAAACATTCTCAAGCTAAAATAGAGCTATGATAAATAGATATCCACATTTGTAAGGGGTCACTTTTGACTGATTTATTCAATAGGTACACAAAGCAAATCAAAAATCCCTTTACATAGGGAGGTTGTCTACATTATTAGCTTTTAAATAAATTCATAATACAAGGGACATTCTTAGTTATTTGAGAATGATTAGAGAAGTGCAAAAGTCATTTAAAAAAATTGCACTTTTTTACTCTGTAGGTAACTTTAAAGGCTCGTCAGTATCTTTACTTGCTCTCTTCGCTCGTCATCTTCTTCTAGACGAAATGGCTATGGAAAACCTTAAGCCAATGCGAAGTTAGTCTAAAGTGGTCGCCGGACTCTCAAATACAGGTACAGAACTTTGTGTACGAATTAAGACTGTTTTAACGTCAAATGGTAATTTTAATGGTACTAGATAATAGTTACTACGGTAATGCGACATCCCCCGTGTAATAAACAATTCGAGACAAGCAAGTTTCATATCAATTCATCAGTTGCTACCGAAGATATTCTTTAAGTAGAATGTTTTTAAAACCGTTTTAAGTTTTTTAAAACAATCGGTCATATCAACCCGTCCCGCTTTCGCACAGTACCTATTATAGTACCATCAGTATTTTCCGAAAAAAACATCTAACTGATGGTAAAAACCGCATCCAATTCCGTTCCGCTGGACGTGAAAAGCGACATTGTTTTATGCGATGGTAGAGATTAACATTCTACTTAAAATATGTTTATATTACAAAACATCATGTCGATAAGACTATTCCCTGAAGGGGTTGGCAGTGGTGTACACACTTCGCCGGACGATATTCAGTTCCAAATGTAACGGGGCGAGCCTCTCGCCATACACAGGGCTTCAGCAGATGACATTAAAAAAGCAAATATTATGTTTAAAATTAACAAATTGGTGCTTGCCTTCGGCGGGGCCGAACCCGCTCCCTCTGGCTTGAGAAGCGAGTCTTCTCCGACTAGGCTATCATCGCTCCATTATATTATACTTATTATACATTATTACTAGACTCCGCTGTACGTCCGTCCGTATATCAGGCTGTATCTTATGAACCAAATAAACCAAAAAAACTTACCTTAAAAACCAAAAAAAATTCTTGCCTGTTCTTCTGAGTAGAGGTTCTTTATCCGAACAAGGCGGTCGAGTCTATTTAAAAAACTTTGACGTTCATAAGTGTATCTTTGATAACTAAATTGAATAAAAACATTTTGACTTTGACTTTGAAAATTTCACGAGAATCGGTTGAGACATGCGACCTTAAGAGAAGGACACACGTCGGCCGCGAGGTCTGCAGCTCATAGTGCCACTAGTTATAATATTACTATACTTTTCAAGTAGGGTCAACTGGGGCAAATGTGTCTGTGGGGCAATTGCGTCTTTCGAGAATTACTGACAAACCCTTCACAAATTAGGCGCCACCTACGTCTTTTTTCTATCTTCAGTTGCATTCATCTGTACAAGATGGTGTTAGTTGCCTAATTTGTGAAGGGTTAGTCAGTAATTATCGAAAGACGCAATTTCCCCACAGACGCATTTGCCCCAGTTGACCCTACTTCTAATGAATTAAAGCTGTCCGAAAATTAGGCGCAGAGTTTGGGCCTTACGTAAGTAATTTTGAATGCACCTCTACCAATTTAAATTTCAGTGGGACCACCCAACGTACCATTTGAGTGATTAGTGCGCGCAATCACACATGCCTGTAGGTACGAGTAATTGTATGTAGATTTCTGGACAGTTTGGTACACTAATGGGAAATGTGATTACACAACTTTTGCGTAAATTCGTGCAAATTCGTTCTGAATTGCTCTAGCTAGGATGGAAACAAAATGTGGATCAAAATTAGTGTAAAACTAAGTAAATGCTAATGTCACCGTTACCTGTAAGTAATATACGCTCGCTTAGCAATAAACGTTGTCTATCTTCGGAATATTTTTACAGTGTTTTGTCTCTTTCAATCAAGTTAACAAAGTTTATTGCTAAGGGGGTGTTTATTTAACAGGTTGTTCTAAGGCTATTATGCCTTTCCCAATTTCTTCGAAATCCCTTCAACCGATTCAACGTAAGGAACTAGCAAATTCAACACTAACAGCAGGTTGGCAATAAGGAGCAGCAGGAAATAGCAAATAGCATACTAGCACGGGCTCTAACCACGGGTAACACCGTGTGGTGCAACTAGTCTATACTAATATTATAAAGAGGAAAGATTTGTATGTATGTTTGTATTGAATTTACTCAAAAACTACTGGTCTGATTTCAAAAAATCTTTCACAATTAGAAAGCTACATTATTCCTGATTGACATAGGCTATAAAACGAAGCCGCGGGCAAAACAGCTAGTCCTATCCTACTAATATTATAAACGCGAAAGTTTGTAAGAATGGATGGATAGATGGATGGATGTTTGTTACTCTCTCACGTCAGAACGGCTGAACAGATCTGGATAAAATTTGGCACAGAGATAGATTATGGTCTAAAATAGCAACTAAGATACTTTTTAACCACGGGTGAAACCGCGGGAAGCAGCTAGTAAATAATAATTTAATCTATATTCAACGATTCGAATGTATACTTTCCTTTGTAAAGTGACTAGTCTAGCCTCAGGGTGGCGCATAGGACGCGGGGGGTGCGATTTGCATTGTCGCGCTCGTTACGTGCTCGCGGCAAATCAATTCAAATCTACGTACGTCTTCAGCGTAGGGACGTCCTGCGTCTTTGGTTTAGGATATCGATATACAAATAATATTTTTTTGTTTTAAAGTAAGTTTTATTTATAAGACATATTTTTGGCAACTTGGGTTGATAATTTATTAGTATTCTTTGACATTCATAAGTGTAAATTACCAATTATTGTAACTATACCCATTTGATACAATAAACTGAAACTGAAACATATAGCTATATTATTAAGAAAAAAAATGCATAAACAATTAGAGATGGATATAGGATATTTAATAGTTCAGAACGCTAAATTGCCAAGTTAGTCAACTTAATTTTGTGGTAGTTTTAGTCAATAATAAGACAAGAGTTTTCAGAGGCGAATATTTTTGACTGTGCTTCTCTATTTTTCTTGCAATTCATAGAAATCAAACTTTTTGATTTTATTAAACGGGAATTACTTACGTCCGATTACGTCGGTTATTCCGACGATAGTTTCAACCGCATTTGACGGTCTTTTTCAAGGCGTCTTGCTTAGCACGCTAAGCTTAGTGTGCGAGACGCATCCGCATAAATTCATAACGTGTGAAAATCACGTCAGTTTTCATTATGAAATCATTTTTGATTAGGAAAAAAAAAAGATGTAGGTTTATTATGAACACTTTTGTTTATATAAGAATAAAAGTGTCATACTACAGCAGAACAAACACCAACATAAACAATTTACGTTTAACTTCACATAATTTTAATTTAAATATCAAAATTTGGTCACATTTAAATTAGAAAGTACAAATTGCGTGATAATTTGAACTATTTCGAATGTCAGATCGAAAATAAATCAATTTTGTCGATGAAAATGTCCCATTTTACATAACTTATGCTGTTATATTTGCCCCTGTGGACAACAATCAGTTAAAACATGTTTAACAAAATTTGCATAAGTTGCGGCAACATTTATACTGACAAATGTTTTCATATTTCACCGAAATAACAATTTTAACGTGTATTTATTTGTTCGCTCTCACTTAACCCGCTCATGGGGATTTTATAGTGTTATAATGTTTCATCACAGGATTAAAAATGAATACAGAATACTTTTATTGTGACAATGTACATAAAAGAAGAAGACAAATATCAAATACACAAAATACAAATACAAACACATTGTCACAGAACCGGCCCCAACTCAGCGTGTTGCTAATTGTACACAACCAGCGCTGGTTTTCCGTTGGGCCCGGCAAGTGACGTCACGCGCGAAAAGTATGCGCATACACACATACATAAACCAACATTAAAAGTAAAAACAACACAACAACAAATATTCAAAATAGACACGAAAACAGGACATAAAAATAACAATAAAAACCAATGAACAGCAACTAAACTAGAAAAACATTATAAAAAACATAGAAATGACATTGACGTTTCATGATATAAAGTCCTGAAGAAAGTATTGTAGTACGAAGGGTACACAAACACATTTTTTATTGTTATCTACATGTAGATAGTTAAAACTTATTGTTGCGGGAACAAAAAAGCCCATTAAGTATATTATAATGATGGAGCAAGTGAGTGTAAGCGAGCGAAGCGTCTATGCTTCAGCTTCGTCATAAATGCTTTTGTATGTCGAATTCCGGATCCTTTCTATAGATCGCATTTCTTAAGAGTCCCGCGACGCTCTGAAATTTCCATACAAACGCGCTTGTCAAATTTATTGGAAACCATTTATCAGATTATGATGAAATTTAACGTGTACAATTAAATGAACTATTTCTCAAACTATATCTAAAAATATCCGCATTTGTAAGGGGTCACTTTTGACTGATTTATTCAATAGATAGACAAAGCAAATCAAAAATCCCTTTACAAAAGGAGATTGTCTACATCATTAGCTTTTTAATGAGTCCATAATACAACGGAAATTCTTAGTTATATAAGAATGATTACAGAAGTGCAAAAGTCATAAAAAAATTAAATTTCACTTTGTAGATAACTTTAGAGGCTCGTCAGTATCATTACTCGCTCTCTTCGCTCGTATTCTTCTTCTAGACGAAATGGCTATAGAAAACCTTAAGCCAATGCGATTCAGAGTCCGGCGACCACTTTAGACTAACTTAGTCTAAAGTGGTCGCCGGACTCTGAATCACGAGAATCGGCTGCGGGATGCAATCTGTAGAGGAGACAGACGTCGCCCGCAAAGTCTACAGCTCACAGAACCCTTACTTTGGGGTTTACAATTTACTTAGGTAAACCGGATCACTTACCTCACATACCTTGATCACTATATTGCCAGTATTGTCAAAAATACTTAAAAAAGTTCCACATACTCGATTAGAAAAAATATTTAGGCTCTATAGGTATAGAGCCTAAATATTTTTTTAATTATTTTTTTAATAAGACTTTTGCAGGTGCAAAAGTCTTTAAACCTAAACCTATACAAAATTAGTTTAGGCATTGCGGAGTTTCCGGTTTACAATACAATACAATACAAAAGCTCTTTATTGACACCAAATACAAAATAAATCTAAACTAAACACCCAAAAATAAAGTCGGTCTTATCGCTTAAGCGCGATTTCTTCCAGACAACCTTACCTTAAATACATACACGTAACAAACCTAAATTAGTTTTGCATCTACATAAAAAATATCGACAATTTTCGCCGACAATTACCCCATCCCTACCCCTAGCCTTGCAAATCGAAGGCCCGATTGAAATCAGTCGACGCTCGGTAAATATCGTCTTGAGCTAATACTTTCTCCAGAGATTGCTAATCTCGATCCCGATGACGGTTCAATAGGTAACCGAATGTTTGCACACAAACGAGCCCGCATGGTACCTTCGTATCTGTGACTGTGTGTTTCAATGTGCGGCTCGAATTTAATATCGCAGGTGGATGTTGTCTTTGATCAAGATTGTAAATATGAGGTTTTATGAAAAAGAATTGTGAGTACTTTGGTTCAATACGAGTGGGCTGGTAATACACGCGTTATTTTGCATAGCGATAACTGACTGGTAATTAAGTAACACTTTTTTCTATAGATCGAAATGTGACTTCTATACTGAGTGAGCTGGTAATACACGCGTTGTTGTGCATAGCGACAGCTCACCGGTAATTAAGTAACACTTTTTTTAATAGATCGAAATGTGACTTCTATACTGAGTGAGCTGGTAACACACGCGTTATTTTGCATAGCGATAACTGACTGGTAATTAAGTAACACTTTTTTCAATAGATCGAAATGTGACTACCTATACTGAGTGAGCTGGTTTTACACGCGTTGTCTTGCATACAGCTCACTGGTAATTAAGTAACACTTTTTTCAATAGATCGAAATGTGACTACCTATACTGAGTGAGCTGGTAATACACGCGTTGTTTTGCATAGCGACTACTCACTGGTAATTAAGTAACACTTTTTTCTATAGATCGAAATGTGACTTCTATACTGAGTGAGCTGGTAATACACACGTTGTTTTGCATAGCGACAGCTCACCGGTAATTAAGTAACACTTTTTTTCAATAGATCGAAATGTGACTTCTATACTGAGTGAGCTGGTAACACACGCGTTATTTTGCATAGCGATAACTGACTAGTAATTAAGTAACACTTTTTTCTATAGATCGAAATGTGACTTCTGTACTGAGTGAGCTGGTAATACACGCGTTGTTTTGCATAGCGACAGCTCACTGGTAATTAAGTAACACTTTTTTCAATAGATCGAAATGTGACTTCTATACTGAGTGAGCTGGTAATACACGCGTTGTTTTGCATAGCGACAGCTCACTGGTAATTAAGTAACACTTTTTTCAATAGATCGAAATGTGACTTCTATACTGAGTGAGCTGGTAATACACGCGTTGTTTTGCATAGCGACAGCTCACTGGTAATTAAGTAACACTTTTTTCAATAGATCGAAATGTGAATTCTATACTGAGTGAGCTGGTAATACACGCGTTGTTTTGCATAGCGACAACTGCCGTTTCTCTTTGCGTAAAGTTTCTCCTAATTATGAATGAACAATAAATAACAATGAATGAATATCACCCCAAAATAGGCCCTCAATTTTGCTTTTACATGAGTAGGTGTGGATAGGTATCTAAAAATAGGGATCCATCTTATTCGTGTTAAAGTCATATTGAGATATTTGAGAATATTGATACGGTTCAATCGAGGAGTACAAATATTATGCCAACTCAGAAATTCCAGATAGACTCAGATATATGTTTGATAAATGTTCATATTTTCTTAGAATATATCGGTAGCACTCAAATTTGCATTTTTTCTACAAAACAAAGGCTGTTGAATATTACATTGACTGGGTTATTACCATAATGTGGCTAATTACAATAGTATTAATTTTGTCATAAGACCTTCATAGTCGTCTCCTCTATTTCTCTTCTATTCTCTGCATAGTAGTGTAATATATTATTCCAATCCGATTCTGCGTTTTTCTGGCTGTTTTTTTTTTTGAACTATTATTATTTTGATAACGATAGCTATGCATAATTATTTTTTACTATACTTAACTGTATTATGACATTAATGTTTTTTTTTTTGACATGTTTTTATTATCAATTATTATTGTTCTCATATTGTTCTGCCATTCATTTTTAATCATAAATATTAAACTGTGACGTGTAACTATAGGAGTTATCAATAAATTCTGATTTCTGATTTGGATTTCACCGTCAACTAGATAATTAAAAAATAAATCAAACCCGCCCCAGCCTACAAGACAGACGTACTACCAACTAAGCATAACATACATCATATCGTCATCATCATCGCCTTTCCCCTGAAGGGGGTGGCAGAGATGTACAACACCCACACTTCGCAGGACGATATTTAGTCCTAAATGTGACAGGGGGCGAGCCTCGTGCTACACACCGGGCTCAAGTTATGTAACATTAAATACGCACATATGTTCACACAAAGAACAAATTGGTGCGCGCCTTCGAATGGTCGGAATCCGCTCTCATTGGCCCATCGCTACCAACTAAGGATAGGCAATTTTATTGCTGTGTTGTGTTTTAAGTAACCCAAAGGGCTCTTACAAATTTTAGTGTTACTCCAACATGCCTGCACTAGCTTTTCACAAAGAGCCCTGAAAAATCGTTCCTGACCCATCCTTGCATCAATTTGAAACTTTATGCTTGATGGATCGCAGTCCAGTCAACTTTGATCACTGCTGGCCTAAACCAAAATACGACATGAGGTGACAAAACTATAACGTAATCCCGCGACCCGACGTGAACCGACACAGGCGAATGGGCTCGTAATCGCATTACCGCAACTAATTCATAAACCGACAGATCTCTAGCCACGTCCATGTAACAAAGTGGAATATTACCACAGTTGAGAAAAGGCAGAATACAATAAACAGCTAGCTGTCATTTTGACCTAAGATTTTGACACTGAACGAAATGACACATTTGAATTTCATACAAGCTTAACAAGTGTGCGGAATAAGTATACGCAATAAGTATATAAGTAAGCAGGCAGCAGACATTGCATCCAACTGATACTTATTCTTACTATGTATATAATATAATAAATTATACTTACTCTTTCAAACACTAGAAGCTAAGCTAGACTAATAGATAAAAGCTAGGTTTTTACTGTGTATAAAAGTTGTGGCCTTCACAGCCTTTCAGTCTTTTTAGAGTTCCGTACCTAAAGGGTAAAACGGGACCCTATTACTAAGACTCCGCTGTCCGTCTATCACCAGGACGTATCTCATGAACTGTGATAGTAAGACAGTTGAAACTTTCACAGATGACTTATTTCTGTTGCCACTATAACAACGCATACTAAAAACCTAACAAAATAAATATTAAAGGGGGCTCCCATATAACAAATGTGATTTTTATGCCGTTGATTATAAAATAAGTTGATAAGATAATGGTACAGAACCCTTCGTGCGAGAGTCCGACTCGCACTTGGCCGGTTTTTAATTATTTGTGTGTGGCCTCTTCCCCAGGGTAATGTAAAAAAAAACGTAAAGCATACACAAGTGTCCAGTACTACTGGTTCTGATTTAGCCAAATTCCTGATCTTGTAGGGTAGACATAACTTACTTAGTCGTGATTTCGTAGAGGTGGACAAAAAATTTGGTATCGAAGATTTCTTACTTGAATAAAGCGATAAGCTGTCACTTCAGAAGTCAAGACGTCCTTGATTTCATCATTTCAAGCATAATATTAACTAACTTCAACTTCCAAGTTGTCTTATTCATCTAATCATTCATGGTACTCATGGTTCATAATTTAATTCAAGCGTGTGGGATGTGAAAGACACTTCAAGTGGGCTAACTTAAAACTGACTAAAGATGTACGTCACTGTGGTTATAGTCTTGAGTCAAGTCTCGAGAGAATGGGTTTCTCCATGATCCAAAAAAACAAGGTCTATCGTTCCCGCAGTTGACACCCGACTACGTCACTCGTCATCGTCTCTTTCGCACTTGTTGCAATTTACTTATTCCGGTCTTGTTTATGCATCGGTTGACGTCACTGAGTGTCCTCCATGTGACCATTTTTTCTCGGAACGTGATATAAAAATAAAATACCTGGCGGTATATTATTTTGATATCACAAAATTCTCCTAGGCAAGTGAGTTTCACCGCATCAGGCGGTTTGCAGCCAAGTGCATGCCTTACCTATCACTACATAGTATAAAACAAAGTCACTTTCTCTGTCCCTATGTCCCTTTGTATGCTTAAATCTTTAAAACTACGCAACGGATTTTGATGCGTTTTTTTAAATAGATAAAGTGATTCAAGAGGAAGGTTTATATGTATAATAACATCCATTAAATAGTGGAGAAATACTGTTATTTTTGAGGTTTCTAATGTGATGTCGTTAATTATCATTTTTTTTCCGCTTACATTGCAAACGCAGGCTGAACCCTACTAGATTTATCAAAATAATGGACTAATTATTTGTACACATTGAAAAGCTCTACAGAAAACTCCGCGATGGTATATGTCTATCTCTTATGGATATCCCACAATAACATTTTTTTTTCAGCCAGAGCGGGCCGCTATGTTTTTATATACAACGTTCACAGTTTTTCTGTATTGTATTTAGTATCAGCATTGCACCCGTGTGAAGCCGGGGCGGGTCGCTAGTACTAGAATAAAAAAAGATAAATTTAGCAACTTACACTACTGACATTTAAACATTCTATGATATTACTATCTGCAAATCCAGCCAATCCTATCGCTGCGTCAGCGGGGAATCGCTACACGAAATGGAATTGGTTCTGCGAATCTTTCTGCACAGACTGGACGTACTTATAGTGAACTAGCGTCCTGCGGTTTCACCCATCCTAGGCAAATTGTATTATTTTTGCTAGATACAAAGTAGTCTATGTGTTAATCCTATCGTAACTGCCGCAGAACTGGTAATGAAAAGTCATTTGAGTTTATGCTAGAGGTGTTCTTATAGTGGAAATTACGAGTTGTTAACCGTAATTTAGGATGCCCAGAAGCATATTGGAGCTTAAAGAGATGTGGTTTTTCTAGCCAGTGGAACTATAACATACCTACGTTGCGCAATTGGCATATAATGGGAATATAAACCCAAAATTATGTCAGAAAGGCTGTCTGTGAGATTCTGACTGTAAACTGATGTAGGCTGATGCTGCTGACAATTGTTATTGATGTTATTAATTTATTTTTATAAAGATTTGGGATTTAATTATGAATGTTCCTATTGCAAAAAGGTGACGATTCTAAATAATTTTGAATTTAAACGATAGTGTCATAATCACACTACTACGAGTAATATTATAAAACCGAAAGTTTGTTCATGTGTAAGTCTGTATGTTTGTTACCTCTCCACGCGCAACCGGGTGGACGAGTTTAGATGAAATTTGATACGGAGGTAGCTTACACCCTGGACAAACACGTAGGCTACTTTTAACCACGGGTAAAAAGAGACTGAATATCGTCCGGCGAAGTGTGGGTGATGTATTACGTCTCTGCCAGATCCATCGGGGGAAAGCGTGACGATATGTAAAGCCACGGGGCGTAGCAAGTGTACTCTAAAACATTGACTGTATTTATTATTTTCGGAACAAACTTATTTAAGTTTACATACAAACTTTCGCATTTATAATAAGTTGAATCTAACGTTTCCGGCACGGCTTCTTTTACGAAAAGGAACATTGTTGTATTAAAATACAGCCTATTATGGCTTGGCTAGGTATACAATTTTATTTAGAAGAGATCTTAGGCTTTACCGCGGTCTCTAAATTTTTTTATAGTAGATCAGGAACAGGTAATGAAATTAATGAGAAAAGTTCAGATATGACAAGTAATAAAGACAAATGGAAAATGCGAATATATTATGTTATACCAACCACACATATATATACGTGGAATAAGAATAGAAAGATTACCGAGCAGGCATACTCGTACCTCCTCGCTTGCTTGACTAACTGACCAGTTGTTGTGGCTGTTTTGAGTTAAGATCACTATGTCCTCTACGCGCAATTTTCCTCTTATCTCACTAATCGAATACTCTATGATATTTGGATAAAAAGATAAATTGATATCTGTACAGACGGCGCCGGCGTATCTAACATTGGCACTGAAGAAACGCTCACTAAAACGCTTGTCCTGAATATTTAACAATAATTCATTAAGACAGTTAGTCATGCGGGAGACAACCTATTCCAATCAGAAAGACGAGAGCTCTACATTACTAGCCAAATGTCGTGTTTTCAAGGATCGAACCATACAGGGTAATAGGTATCTTTTAAAAAACCTCTCAAATGTTCATTGTACTCATCAATATGAACAACTTTTACTATGGGGCGAACTATGAAGTCGCGAAAAAAAAATCAGCTGTTCCATACAGTTTGTCTCAGGTGATTGAACTTTTTATGTGGAACAGCTGTTTTTTTTTCGCGATTACAGGATTGGATTCATAGTAAAAGTTGTTCATATTGATGAGTACAATGAACTTTTAAGAGGTTTTTGGTGAATTGCCTATAACCCTGTATAAATGTACAGAATAGCTTAAATACCTTGCAATCGAGAGCAGATGAAGCATAGCACAAGACTGGAGTCCGTATCTGGGCCACTGAACTGGATGCATACCGCCTTTGTAGCGTGCATCAGTCGCATCAAATTGATGTACTTCCTATCCTACTCCTACTAATATTATAAATGCGAAAGTTTGTAAGAATGGATGGATGGATGTTTGTTACTCTTTCACGCCAGAACGGATGAACAGATCTAGATTAAATTTGGCACAGAGATAGATTATAGTCTAGAATAGCACAAAGGATACTTTTTAACCGCGGGTGTAACCGCGGGGCGCAGCTAGTAATATATAACTGGGTAAGTTTGTGTGCGTAAGTTATGTACTTAATATATAACTGGGTAAGTTTGTTATGTGCTTAATTTTTTCTGGCATTCATTATTTATCTGCAGACAATGATCTCTAATGATCAAAATGTATAAGTAGCAGCACGTCAAACAGCGCAAAACTTCTAATGAGCTGTAGGTATGCCTAATTAGCTAACCGTTCATGTTGCAAAACGTTCAGCTATCAGATGATAAATAAAGTAAAAGGAATATTAATTAACAAATCGTTTTTGTGTTATGCTCATTATTTGTAAATAACATTGAAGGTTCAGTTTTTAACGTGGAACCGCTTACCGACTATACTTTCCTATTCATACACAAGACAGATCTTAAATTATTTTCTGACCTGAAGACATCCCCCATTTTGCGCGGGGTATTCTCACTCAGCTTTGTAATAAATAAGCTGGTAATATTACCTTAGATTGACATACATATAAAGACCTGAAATGATCTACGATTCCAGTACTGTTTATCTTAAAGTCGATTCTAATAGCTTTCTTAAACCCTGTTGTCGGCAAACGGTAACTTAGATCAACATAAGTTTTTAACAATAGAAACGTTGCGCTAGTAAATGACAAAAGATAAAAATAAAACCTAGAAAACAACCCCTATATAATACAATCCCTGTAACGTGAACTCGACCAAGCTCGATCCGTAAAATGTCGTCACCGATTCAAATCGAATATTGAAATCGAGACATTGAACAGGACATTTATTGGACATCTGACTTCACGCCGCCACTGTCCTGTTAACCCGACTGTAACTCGATGCTAGTATCGAGTAGCATCGATATCGATAAATCGAATCGGTACGACACTGCATCTATTTAAATTTTATTTGTCAGAGTTTGCGTCAGAAATAATATTCGTTTCATTAAAATAAAAATAAATAAAATAAAAAATGTATTTATAGCCAAAACCTATAAGTTAAAAACACATTAAAGAAAAGTACTTATATCATTACACCTAAACTAAGTATAATTTAAAAATGTATATAAATTGTTTTGGCAATTGGAGTAGGCTCAGCACTGTTCTGAGTAGACGAGGTCCACGCAGAGCTGGTTTTCAGCCTACCCCATTGCTTGAGCTAAGATGTTTGTCAAGCGTGGTGAACATGTGGCTATAGCGGGTTTTCTTAGAGATGAAGGGGTGTTTGACGATAAGAATTTAGGACAACTGGTGGTGAAATTCTGTTGCTGTGGCGGCTGATTGGTGCATTTACAAAGTTATGACGTCACAAAGAACAATTATTTTGGGCCAAAAAAAGGGCTGGGTACTTTCTATCATTTTTATTTTCGATCCGATTTATATACCTAGATGTAAAGTCTCAATAAGCAAAATGGCTTAGATCAAGTGTAAGCCTTGTCAGTCGCTTTGTGATCGCGTTGATGTCACGTAAATGTGCTATTATGAACGTCTAAACTTTCTTTATTCTTTATATAAACACAGAGTAGGAAACTTCGAAATGTCAAAAAAACAGTTATCAGATAACTAACTGTAGGTAACTGTAGGTGTCATAGAATACTTGATAAAAAATGCGGAATAACTGATTTGTTTTCTTGTTTCGTGAAGAATCCCGTTATATTTGAGACTGAATATCGTGTGCCAAAGTGTGGGTGCTATAATAAACCTCTGCCAGCCGCTTCGGGGGAAAGGCGTAACGATGTTATGAAGAACTAGCTGCGCCCTGCGGTTTTACCCGCGGTTAAAAAGTAGCCTATGTATCAATCCTGGGTATAAGCTACCTCCATACCAAATTTCATCAAAATCCATCCTTCCGTTTGAGCGTGAATAAGTAATAAACATACACACTTACAAACTTTCGCTTTTATAATATTAGCATGATAGTGTGATCTCTGTTCATGGTAACGAGTATTATGATAACACCCTTTCAGTGTATCATACCCTTTCTGCCTAGCTCTGCATATTTAAGATTGCGTCGCATGAAAATCCACAAAATCTCTGAGCCCATAAAATCTATGTAAAGGCATTACGCAAGCCTTGTTTTACGTTTAAAATGAAAAACAAACAAAACCAACGTAAGAGCATAATCCTAATTTGGCAAGCCACGTGACTTCAGGCACAATTGCACAAACGAATTTAATTATTCCAAAGGCGTTTTAGCGAAAAAAACATTTACGCCCTTAGCCATAGCGACCGCTATGAAAATGTAAATTTTAGTGTTGCAACTTAGTCCGACCATTTTTAGTAGGTCCGGCAATTTTATCAGTTATTTTTTTTAAATCTGAAACTAACATAAAAACGGAAAACAAAATTTTGTAGCATTATCATTTTTAGCCTATTTTGACCCATGGATGATGGTTATGGGTGAGTATGAAATATGAATAGATCTCCTCCTTGCATGTTTTCATGTCTCCGCCTAATCTTTTCACGTAAGTGGAAAACCAGCGCTACAAAAGTCTATGCGACATATAAAAAAAACATGTATTTTGGAACCAGTCCATAGTCACACACATCATAAAAAGTAAAGCAGTAAAAAATAATATAAAAATTATTAAAAATGAAATTAATTAAATGAAATCATTGAAATTAAATTATTGCAATTCAAGAATCAAATTACAGACAAATTCACAGTTAATTAACAATGTGGTATAAAAATTAAATAAAACAAACACATATCAAATTTAAGCTTACGCAGTCAACATTCTAATAACAATCCATTGTAAATTTTAACGAAAATACTTTGAATTTTTCAGAAAGGACAAAAATTTTGTACATTTATTTTGCTTGACAATACATTTGTTTCAGTATGTTAAATCCGGCCTGCAATTTGTAATCCGGCAAATCTATACCACCTCTCTATTTCCATTGACGCGACCGCAGCTTCTGTCGTCGACAAAACAAACACGTTTGTAACGTGTTTAATGATTTTAATTAATTCTTAAGTATGTTATTTGAAATACACTGCCAATACTGGTTTTAAATTAAACAATAATTTAACTACAAAATATTGGACGGAATGATGGCAAATACTGGTGCGGTGAAATTAATCTCTAAAAATTACTATTAGTCCTATGTCTATTTGTTTTTAATCATTTTTTTCTTATCTAATCGACCGAGTGAGCATTAGCAAGAGAAGCGTCTCTACTTTGCCTTCGACAAAAATGTTTTCATGTGTCCGGATTTCTGTCCGGATCTCTGTCTTCGTCCACAGGTTGCATAAATGAAACCATATCTCTGCCATTTTGAAAAAAATCCAATAAATTCCTCGACAAAAGAAAATCTGTAGAATTCGTTGAGGAATGCGACCTATAAAGGAAGACAGACGTCGGCAGCTCACAGAGAGTATATAATTGACAAAAATCAAGACAATTATTCAAGACATAGAAGACAGCCTGGCCTCATGCTCGCGCGACAAAATTCTTCTCGTCACATTTTTGTCGTGTGAGAACGTGACCAGGCTATGTGTAAACATACGTCTGTCTCGATAAACAGAGTTGACATACCGTTCTCGCGTTGCGTATGCCGCTGTATCAACAGACTAGATTAGAAGATAAAAGCATTATCCAGTATTATGTAGATTGTTATACCATCAACTTTTGTAGGTTTCTTTATTTTTGTTTTGATTTTGTTATCCTTATTACTAACTAGCTGCGCCCCGCGGTTTCACCCGCGGTTAAAAAGTATCCTATGTGCTATTCTAGACTATAATCTATCTCTGTGCCAAATTTCATCCAGATCTGTTCAGCCGTTCTGGCGTGAAAGAGTAACAAACATCCATCCATCCATCCATCCATTCTTACAAACTTTCGCGCTTATAATATTAGTAGGATTATTATGTAGATTGTTATACCACCAACTTTTGTAAGTTTATAAATAGTTTCTTTTCATCAAAAATTAATTTTTAAAATCTGTGCCTGTTTGGCCAACTTAAATTGAACACTACTTTGGTTAAATGTTTGGTTCATGTTTTTTAGATGTAAGATATATTGTAATGTTCTCCGAAGGTCCTTAATATAAACAACAACTTTTTATTTTTAACTTTGTCAACAGATCAACAACAAGGATTGGTGCAAGAAGGGCCGGAAAGGGGGTCACTGCAACATGAAATGTGAAGGTAGCATTAACTTGATTAATCTGATTAATTGCATTTGCATGTAATTACTGCTATCCATCCGTCATCGTTTAACGTCGCTAAATAATTTATGGCGTTAGCGTGGTTTTAGCATGCATTTCTGTTTAGCACTAAAATTCCTGCATAATGTAGGTAGGTATTTAAATATAGACTTGAGCCACAAAGCCCACAAAATCCATTTGCAGAGCCAGCACTGTTATACTGATAGTGTCATGGTAAATTATATTGCTCATGGCTCTATTTGGTTGGGTATCTAGTATCCATAGGCTTATACATTTGTTGCTGACACCTGTGTGTGAATTTATTGTTGCATTTGGTAGGACTAAGGACAAATTCTACATAACATATCGTCACGCCTTTCCTCCGAGAGGCCTGAGAGAAGTGGCAATATCGTCCGGCGAAGTGTGGGTGTTGTAATACAACACTATTATTCCATTATATATATTTCGTCACGCCTTTCCCCCGAGAGGGCTAGCAGAGGTGTAATACAACACCCACACTTCGCCGGACGATATTGCCACTTCTGTCTGTGACAGGGACGAGCCTGTCGCCATACGCCGGGCTCCAGTCATGTAGCAGATGACATACAATACGCACATATGTTCACACAATGAAAAAATTGGTACGCGCTGTCGGCTGGGTTTGAACGTTTTGAACCCACTCCGTCTGGCTTGAGAGGCAGGCCTTCTCCAGCTAGGCTATCATCGTTTTTATGCTAATGATTGCAAAAATATAGTCAGTTTCTTAACGGTAAGACCCTTAAGAAACTGGCACACAGTTCTTTTGGCAAAGGTTTTTTAGATCTATTTTGTTTAAATATCACCTTGATTAAAGTGCGTTTTTAACCGACTTCCAAAAAGAGGAGGTTCTCAATTCGACTGGGTTTTTTTTGTATGTATGTTACGCGATCACTCCGCCAATTGTGAATCGAGTTTAATGATTCTTTTTTGTTTGGTAGATTATACTTTAGAGGTAGTTCCATATACATTTTACCGAAATCGGTCAAGCAGTTTTTAAAATATCAAGAAAAGCCTAAAAATTGTTTACGATGAGTGACGAATTACAGGATAGGAAGTCGGCTTTTTAAGCTTTGCTTATTATATAAACTAATATTAATGTCATCCAATCTATCCTAAGGCCACAGAACAAATAACAGTGCAAATATTTCCAAAGGCTGGAGTGTAATAAAGCTAATCCAGCAAAACCTAAGACTATCGTTTTATATTTTGTTATCGTTTTATATAAATTGTGGGTCCATCTCGAGCATTCATGCTCACTATCGAAGGCACCTTCTTGCGGCGGCGTCGTGTGTCGGGTCGTTCTCTTCCCTCAAATATGGTTGACGAGAGCGATGGCTGGCACATGCGTCATACTCGTGATCGGGTGCTGCTTGCGGGTCGCTGGTCTGCTCGTGGTGTACTCACAATGCAATAAGTGAAAACCTTTAACCTAACCTTAGATCAAGACTTAATAACTAACCCCCCTCTACCTGTATTCCCCTTAAATAATAATTTAAGATTTATGTTAACAAAAGTCACGGTCCCCGGAGACCGTGGAGTGTAATTTTTAAATTAAAAAAAAAAACCTAAGACTAAAAACTCGGGCTCCAATTTGTAGCGATTCAAATTCTTCCACCGAGGTCCTAGCATTCAATCACGACTCACGTAGGTCGATCAGCGTTGCAATCGCTTGCATTCTCCCGCCTTGTCCTTGCACGCGCTGGCATCCTCGATATGCAAACATCGTGTAAGCATGTATGTTTAAAATTTGAACATGTGTTTGGATGTACTCGTATCTACTGTATTGGAAGCCTGCAGTATGTATGGTTGTTCATGTATCAATTAATCAATTTAATCAATTTATTTATAATTTTAAGTTAACACAGGACAGCATGTATTGTCCTAAGAAATGCAGACACTTGATTGCTACATTGTTAGCCTACAATATTGATTCAGTTATAGGAAATATAACGAAGTACAAAGATAAGGTCACAGTTTTTAGTAAATGTACTAATAACATAACTGTGACCAATAGTTTAAACTTTTAAGTGAGACAACAGAGAAGTGTGTGGACATTTCACTTTTTTATCAAAACATAAACCGCTTCTCTGGCAAAATTTTAGAAATAGAACTTTTATTAGATAAGTATAATTTTGATATTTTATGTTTCACTGAAACTTGGTTAAAATCAAATAAAATGCTATTTAATGTTACAAATTTTCAGGTGGCCAGTGCGTTTAACAGAGTATCCGCTGGAGGAGGAGGCTGTATTATTCTTTTTAAAAATAACATGAAATATAAGGAGCGCTCTGACATAAGGGGCTATTCTGTTGAACGTGTCTGTGAAATTGCTTGTGCGGAAATGGACAGGCACATAATATTATGTGTTTATCGACCACCAGCATCTAACTTCAATCATTTTATGTCAACAATGGAGTGCGTACTAAAGAAACTTTCTAAATCAAATAGATCTATTTTGGTTCGCGGAGACTTCAATATAGATATTTTAGTCAATTCTACGGATAAAATTAATCTAATTTCTTTATTTAAAGCATTTAATTTAAACTATCTTTTCTGCGAGCCAACTAGAGTAACGGAGACCTCATCTACTTGCATAGACAATATTTTCTCAAGTTGTAAAACAAAAGATTTATCACTTTTTAACGGAGTCAGGTCAGATCACAAGGGCCTTGCAATTAAATTTGAAATTGATAAAATAAAGAAACCATCTTTAGTTGAGTGTAGACCATTAACGAAAGGTAGGTTAAAACGACTAAATAATTGCATAGAGTCGAAACTTATTTAAACTGATTTTTCTGTCAATAACCCTAATGACAGTTATGAAAAATTATTTAAAATAGTTAGCAATGAATTTAATGAAATTTGTCCAAAGAAGAAGATTCAATTCAACCAAAAAATACAGTTTAGTGACTGGGCGACCAGAGGTATACGAAAAAGTAGAGATGTTATGTATGATTTATATAACAAGAAATCTCTGACATCTAGTAAGGATTTTCATGACTATGTTAGAAAATACTCGAAAACTTTTAAGTCGGTTTGCATTCGCGCTAAAGCTTTGTTTATAAAAGATAAAATTCAAAAATCCGATAATAAAATAAAAGCTGTCTGGAAGACCATCAACACAGAGACAGGAAAAAGTAAGTCGAGGGATTCAGAATTTACGCTGGTAGTTGAGAATCAGCCGGTTTCTGATGCAAAATCGGTAGCCAACTCTTTTGAACATTTCTTCTCTAGCATACCCTTTGATGCCACCAAAACGCTTAACTCGTCTCCAGATGATGCAGGTGCTTTTCTAAAAGAACACTTCTCGCGGGATATACCAGACTTTCGGTTCAGATACACTTCCATCTCTGAAATTATCAAAACTTTCAAAAGCTTAAGAGTTAAATCTAGTGAAGATTTATGGGGATTATCAGTAAAAGTGTTAGAGTCTTTAATAGAAACTATTGCACCACACCTCATGGTCATATTTAACATGTGTATTGACAGAGGCACATTTCCCGATTTAATGAAAAACAGCAAAATTACCCCTATCTTCAAATCGGGTAGTAAGTCAGATCCCTCGAATTACAGACCCATCTCTGTGCTTCCGGCTTTGAGTAAAATATTTGAAAAGATTATACTTAATCAACTGTTGTGTCACTTTAACATACACAGTATATTAAACGAAAATCAGTTCGGTTTCACGAAAAGTAGATCAACAACAGATGCGGGAGTTCGATTAGTTACGCATGTGATGGAAGCTTGGGAGAGTTCACAGGATGCCATCGGTGTCTTTTGTGATCTTTCCAAAGCGTTTGATTGTGTAGAACACCGCACCTTGATCCGTAAATTACACCACTACGGAATTCGTGGAATCGCTCTAGATCTTGTCGAGTCATATTTAACTGATAGACAACAAAAGTGGGAATTAATGGCGTCACATCTTCCGGATCTTTAGTTACAATGGGAGTACCACAAGGTTCTATCTTAGGCCCGTTCTTATTTTTGGCGTACATAAATGATTTGCCGTATATGGTTAAGGACCTTACAGACATAGTTCTATTTGCTGATGATACATCTCTTATTTTTAGAACAGATAGGAAAGATAGTGAACTTGTGCATGTGAACAACGTACTGACTATTATTTCGAGATGGTTCGCTGCGAACAATTT
Source organism: Peribatodes rhomboidaria (assembly GCA_911728515.1). Classification (NCBI taxonomy): domain Eukaryota; kingdom Metazoa; phylum Arthropoda; class Insecta; order Lepidoptera; family Geometridae; genus Peribatodes; species Peribatodes rhomboidaria. Next base: position 7,296,515 of record OU452188.1, on the reverse strand, counting down.
GTTACTAAATGCAAAAAAAACTAAGTGTTTAAAGTTTTCCATGCCTAATGTTAGATATAATTAAAGAACCAAACGTAATGCTTGAGGGCGATAAACTTAACATAGACAAGGCGACGGTGTTCCTGGGTATAAGCATTGATTCCAAACTGCAATGGGGTCCACATATTAGTGCTCTGTCTGGGAGACTTAGTTCTGCTGCTTATGCGGTTCGCAAGATTAGGCAACTGACGGATATAGCTACAGCTCGGATGGTTTACTTTGCTTACTTCCACAGCATAATGTCATATGGCATTTTGCTGTGGGGATCAGCTGCTGAAGTGGAGGCCATTTTTATTTTGCAAAAGCGAGCGGTCCGCGCTATCTACGGAATGGGTCCCCGTGAATCATTGAGAGATTTATTTAAAGAAATAAATATTTTAACTTTACCTTCTTTATATATCTTTGAAAATATTATGCACGTTCGCAAAAATCTACATAAATTTAAATTGAACAGTGACTATCACAATTATAACACTAGAAATAAGGATAGGATAGCTGTACAGAGATTTAGACTGACTAAGTCAAGAAAGTCATTTTTAGGCAACTGCGTTAGTTTTTACAATAAAATCCCGAAAAATATAACAGGGCTCACCGAGGGAAAATTCAAATCACATGTAAAAACTACATTAATGAAAAGAGGATATTATAAGGTTAAGAATTATTTAGAAGATAAAGATGTCTGGAGCCTTCCACTTCCGCCAAGTAGCCACTAATATTTATAGATATTACCTAGTTGTAAGCCAAAATTTGTGAGACTAATTTATTTATTATTTGAAAAAATAATGCCCCTCAGTTTCTTGCCTGTTCTTCTGAGTAGAGGCTTTTTATCCGAACAAGGCGGTCGAGTCTATTTAAATAACTTTGACGTTCATAAGTGTATCTTTGATACCTAAATTGAATAAAAACATTTTGACTTTGACTTGACTTTGACTTTGACTTTGACTTGACTTTGTTCTTTTGTGGCGTCATACCCCCTGAACAGCTTGACACATTTTAAAGTGCCAGATATCGTTAGAGTGCTCTAAGACGGGCAATATATTCACTGCAGTTCTGGACCGGTTATATTGAGTATACAATATTTTGAGTGTGACCCAGTCACTTATTCCTACATTTTAAAGAATTGCTGATGATGGCAGTCAATCACAGTCAACAGTCAATCTCAACAATCTACAGTCGGCAATATTGCTGGTTTTTACACATTATGATTTAGTACCTGGATGACCGAGCTTTGCTAGGTTTTTTTTTTTTAATTATCTTTTTTGGAAATTAAACAATTGATTTTAGTCTAACCTCAAAGCAAACACTCATTGACTTCGTGTTACTTAACAACGCCATCTGCTGTTGTGTCGTTAATGTAATTAGTTGCTCACAAAAAATAGTATTATTATTCGCCAATAGATGTCAGGAAGAGTCATATTTTTCAGTTGAGAGTACTCAAACGCCTCCTTTTTGTTATTTTTCTTCCAAGTTTATGTTTAAGTTGATTATCGATAAAACACGAATAAAATGACATTTTCTAAAAATGATTCCTAGCTAGATCGATTTATCGCCCCCGAAACCCCCTATTTACTAAATTGTATGAAAATCGTAGGAGCCGATTCCGAGATTCCAATTATATATATATATATACAAGAATTGCTCATTTAAAGATATATAAATATATATGTATATAAGAAAGATAAAACGGGAATTACACACGTACAATTTAGTCGATTATTCCGACCACAGTTTCAACCGCATTCGGCGGTCTTCATCAAGGCTAGTAGCACTCATGCTATGCGAGACTCAGCCGCGCGCACGCACTCGCCTTGATGAAGACCGCCGAATGCGGTTGAAACTATAGTCGGAATAATAGACTAAAGTCAGCCAGTACTGCAGTTAAAATATGGCCTGTCTAGGTGGACCCTTAGAATCACCTTTGTATCATCAGCATTATCAGCCTATATCAACCCATTTCTGCAGGGATTTTTCTTTTATTTTTTATTTTTTGGGTGGGAAATCATCAAATGACTTCTCCCGCTCTGGGCTGAGCGGCTGGCTTTTCCTTGGCACGGGCCAAGGAAAAACTGTCTTTCTACCGTTTTAGTAGTGCTTAGATGTGACAGAGCTAGAATACGGATATGTTTGTCTCTTTCTCGTGGGATCAAAACTGTGGCAAGACAATTTGTCCTTGGCTCGTGCTAGCCCTGCTAGGTATAGACCACCTCTCCCTTGTGCCTGTGCTCCCAGTACCTTGGTACTTGGCGAAAACTTCGTTTTCCATCGGGCTTATTATTTTCACTAGAATCTGGTAAGTATCAAAGTCAAAGTCAAAGTCAAAATGTTTTATCCAATTTGGGTATCAAAGATACACTTATGAACGTCAAAGTTTTTTTTAAATAGACTCGACCGCCTTGTTCGGATAAAGAGCCGAACCACTCAGAAGAACAGGCAAGAAACTGAGGGGCATTATTTTTTCAAAGAATAAATAAATTATCGTCTCACAAATTTTGGCTTACAACTAGGTAATATCTATACATACTAGTGGCTACTTGGCGGAAGTGGAAGGCTCCAGAAATCTTTGTCTTCTGTATAATTCTTAACCTTATAATACCCTCTTTTCATTAATGTAGTTTTTACTTTTTTGTTTCTTGTTTGAATTTTCCTTCAGTGAGCCCTATTATATTTTTATCTATATATAATATCCTATTATCCTATGTTCTTACCATTTCATTTGTGAACACGTACACCAAATACAACGCTGTTCTCACTTGTCGTAAACCAGAGCCGCAACAAGGCCGGCTCTTTCCTCCCGACGACTCCTAAACGAGGAGTGACTGTTCACTTATTCAGATCCAATTTAAAGAAACTACGAGTACGTTACTGTTAGGACGACAATGCCGAACGTAAATTGAGCTGGCAAGGAGACTGAGGTTTTACTGATGAGAACTTTTGTGCCAGTCTTGTAAGTTTCTATCCATTTTCATTTTGTTGTAGTTGTTCCATTTTTTGTGCTTTTAATTTTAGGTAATTTCTACACTTGTTAAAAGTTACATGCCTAATTTAAAATTTAATCTTATGCTACTGTAAAATCTAATTATTTGTACAATATTTGCACACCCATCTCCCATACTCTTTTAAACGTATCCTCTCCATCCTAAGGTTGCCTCGAAGAGATCGCTCTTAGTGATAAGCCCGCAAGTTGTTACACTACAGTTTAAGTTTTTTTCTGTTCTTTTGTTATTTCTGGTGTGAACAATAAAGGGTTTATCTATCTATCAATGTAATACGGTTTTGCTAAGGACATCAATGTTAAATATCTTCCTAGTATCCGTTACTAAGTATTGCGCTCTGCAATTCACCCGTGGTCCCACTAGAACCGTATTTTTATTTTATTTTTTAATCATAGGGTCCTTATCTGTACTCCTGCTAGCCTAACATGCTCGCTTCGGCAAATTTCTGTCGCCGATTTTTATGGGACAGACGTATATTTAAACGTAGCCTTGTCTCGTTCTCACACGACAAAAACTGACGCGAAAATTTTGTCGCGGCTCGCATGCCAGACCTGCTGGGAATGTGTTTGCAAAATTTCATGACAATCGGTTTACTTAGTAACAAAAGAACAAACTCACATTCGCATTCATACTTAATTATTAGTTAGAGAGTTAAATTAAATTATTAGTTAGGATGCCGTCACAATGTCGATAAGATAGTCTTTTATGGGTGTATAATGTCATGTTAGGCTTCCTTATACAATAGGAGAAAAAACTGAACTACTCAACATAATGTACCTATAAAAGACAAGAAGGTATAAATTCTTATATTGTTATTTAAGTGATTGAATAAAATTTATTTATTCCTGCAATATAAAAAAAAATCAAAATCGGTTCATCCGTTCGGGAGCTACGATGCCACACACACACATACACACACACAGCCGTCGTTATTGCGTTGGGGGTTAGAAAGAGGTCAATCTTCAAAAGTTCAAATCACTCTCACATTAAAATCAGACTTTAATTTCCATAGATCTGGTCAACGAGGACCTGGCAGACGACGTCAGGTGCGCCAAGCGGATCTACGACCGAGTCGGCTTCAAGGCCTGGCCAATCTCCTACTCCTACTGTAAGGAGAAGGCCATGCCAGACCTGTCCCGATGCTAAGAACAATCTTCCAGCTGTTAACCGGTCTTTACATAATCCAATTTGCAGTGTGCTGACATGGCAGTTCTTGTGCGATGCAAATAAATTGGATAGCTAACTGTCTAAAGAACACTGCCATTACACCATCTGTATTTAGCACGTTAACTCACATAGCGTACAGTCCCCCAATTAGAATTGGGGGACTGTAACAATTGGTCAGTAGACTGACCAATTGTTTTTAAATTGTTAATGAATTGCTACAAATTGTTACTTTTTGTACGCGAGAAGCAAGAATAGACAATTCATTAACAATTATAAACAATTGATTAGTAGAAGAGTAGAGTAGCTTAGGCCCTGCAAATAGTATCATGTAATGACCGTTTTAATTTTATTTTAGACGCTAGGTGTACCACCTATTTGTGTTCATTAGATTTAAAACTACTTGTGTGTACCACCTCATTATTGTGTTCGTTTTTGTGTTCATACAGTTATCTATTCTTCTATACTAATCTTGTAAGTAATGTTTGTATGTTTGGACGTAGAGTAGATGACAATCTAATAACCCTAAATAATCTTATTACAACACTATTATAAAGATTATTTAGGGATTTAGCAGTAGATTTAAGAGTTTAATGAATAATTTATTATTTTTTATACGTGATTTTTCGTTCTATTTATGTTTTGTATAAGATTTGCATGTTAGTTTTAATTACTTTCTACTGAAAAATAAATTTGCAAAGTAATTAAATGTTGTATTCGTTAAAACTGAAAAATGACCTTTAAAAAATAACTGAGTAAGGATTATATTTTGTACAAATGAACTGTACATTTTAAAGTTTACCCACAACAGCAGACTATTTAATTTTTTTATGTATTTAAGACTATATTTTATGCATTGAATTACGACGATGAAGTTTACCTAGTGAATTTTCTATACAGTGTAGACTGTTTAGGTAACTGTAGGTATAGTCTTTTTTCAAATCTTACTGTAGGGAACCGCTTCTGCAAGTAGCTTAATCGAAATTACCTGCAAGAAAAGACAACATAATAATTAGATTCTATTAATAACATTATTGATATCCACCAACCAGCACTGAGTCAGCGTGGCGGATAACGCCTTATGTAGCCTCAATGTAGGGTAAGTCGGAGTCCCTCCAGTGGGACAAGTAAGAATGAAATAATGATGATGATTAACAATAAAATTACTTACAAAAATTTGACATTACATTAACATAAGTATTGGACTTAGGACGCTCCTAGACGGGACATATTTTTACTGCATGTATTGTTGGGCCTGTGCCCGGGCAAGATTTCCAAGTGTAGCCCGGCGATCATCAACCATACTAGAAATATAAGACATAATGTCCGGGCCACACTCCAAATACAGTCGCAATATTGCTGAGCCAGTGTGCAGTAAAAGTAAGAACTTCTAAGCTGCCTTACTTGAATACAACTGCTGGAAGTTCTCAGTTGTTTATTAGAAAGCAACAATCATTGAGTCTTTGAAGGCAATTAAGAGACTATAAAAAACTGACGCTAGGGCGGGCTCTTCAGCCTTTGCTTACCAAAAGGACTTAACTATCAAAATGCTAAACTTCATAGGTACATTCAATATAGAATATTAAACGCATGATAAAATAATATCAGCCAGACATAGCATTCAGCAACACGTAGTGACGTCAATCGATGCTTAAGCAAGACCGAAATAACTAAGTCACAACATGTTCGAAAGAGATGGATGACGATGACGTCATTACGTGTTTGCTGAAATTGCTAGGACCTTGATCATGATTAAACGTAAAAGACGCCAGAAAATTAGTTGAACCAAACAACTTGCCGCTAGAAGATGATTAAATTATTGCTCGACTAAAACTTGTAGGCGTTACGTGTATTCAAAATGTTTAAAGTCCGAACTTCTGATACAATATACTTTCGTTAAGTTCCATGCCAAGAAAAGCAATTAGAAAGTATCATTACATAAACAACCGCAAAATGTAACAATAGCCACTCTAGAAAAATAAAGGAGAAGGTAAGAAAATAATACTCTCTTACGAGAGAGATCGAAGGCAAAGAGATTGAGACGAAGTTTGTAACATCACGTGAAGTAAATTAGTTCCTACAATACCTTCTGGGCAAAGTGTTTCAGCAAAAATAACCAAAATACATTTCTTTTTGCTAATGTGATAGAAAAGTCTGCTAAAAACCTAAAGAATCTCTTAAAATAAAATAAAAAACCTAACTTCTCGTCATCCGAATGGGATTGAATTTTGTAAAAAAATTAACTAATTTGTAAGCATATCGGTAATATCGGTATCGGTAATGTTAGGTAGTTATTCGGTAACAAACATAAAAAAATAGCTACAACCGAATAGAGAACCTTCTCCTTTTTGAAGTAGGCTAGAAATAGATTCAGATTGATACATTTATTATCATTTCTATATTTGTAAGTCTTACAACAATGAGTAAAATACCTAGAAATGTCTTACAGAATTCTTAATTAGCTCCATAAACGACGAACCGCAGACCCCTAAAAACCATTTTACGTACAGTATTATACCTCTAAGTATTATAACATAGGACTCTGTACTGTAACATAAAACTCAAATATGAAAACCAATATGCCAGCCTACGACAAAATATTCAATTGATACAATATTGAAAAGCGTTGCAAACTGTTTTGTTTTTTGGCTTTCATCGTTTTACAATACGTCCGGGGTCAGAACACGTACCAATCGTATTTTCGTACCAATGAACAGTTTTACACAACCGATACGACTGCCTTTAAACGCTTAGCTTTTATTATAAAAGAACTTTTAGAAGACAGAGATCCGGACCGAATACATACGAAATATTTCTTGTCGAAGCTAAAGCTAAAACACTTCGCTTGCTAACGCTCGCTCGGTAGACTATTCCGAGGCTATAGGCGTTTATTATTTATTTATAAAGATACGCCAACAGTGATCATATTACACTTTCAAAATTAAATTGCTAAATACATGGAGCTGATATGAACACTCTTTATATAGGCGTATACAGCATTTGCATTAAACAGTGGTAAAAAACAACAACAATTATTTAAAGATTAAAAATAAAAATACTTAATACATAGAAACAAAAGTAAAAGAAAGTTAAATAAAACAAATGCGACATTATGAAAAAGGATCTAAGGGGACTTGATAAGTTTGGTTTTAAAAAAGTTTATTAGCAAAGGGTTAACATATCTTTCGAATGAACTGCATAAATAAGAAGACATGAATGAGAAATGAAAAGTGATAGAAACGAATGAAAGAAGTGTTAATGTACCGACCCCACTTGAGTGGGATAAAGGTGATAGGATGATAGTGTGATAGGTGTTATGGATAAAGATGAGGTTGAAGTAATGAATCTTAAAAAAATAAAAATTCCGCACTTCTCCGGATTTCTAACAGCTTTACACACTTGCAAATCACGAACAGAGAACAACGAAAGTAAATCATTCGCAAAAATGACAGATCTTATCGTCGAAAGTAAAAACGCCATTTTCATATGAATTTCAGTTTCCAGCAAATTTCCAGCAATCCATCTTTTTTTAGGTGGGTTTATACGGACTGTATGTTGGACAGTCATATTTGTGAGAGACAGGTTATGTCGAAGTCGTAAAAAGTTACTGTGGCAGGCGCTATTGCTTTTTAGGATCTACTCAGGTCTACTTCCACCTCTTAGGTGACGTACTACGAAAGGTTACTACTGTTTCTAGGTAAAACTATGCAGCGACATTATATTTTTTAATATTCATTCGTTTAGTCAGTCTAGTAATCAGAACCAATGACAATGCTCGAAATGCTGTACTGCTCCGTTCCGCTCCGCCTCAGTGAAAACGCAGCCTAAGTGTCAAAATAGAGCTTATTCTTATAACCAGCCAGACTCAATGAGATCACGGGATTGATAGCATTATTAAGTTAGTATTTGAAGCGTGCTTTGGGTCGCTGCACCAGAGAAGTAAGAAAATAATCATTCAAATCGAAGGCTTCTTATGTACAGTAACCCAAGTAATGTCTTTCAAAGCAATCAGATAGTAACATTGAAATTTAAGTAGCGAAGCGATTTAACTAGAGAAGAGAAGCTGTTCCAAACAAAATACGACACGCAACTTGATGATAGCGGGGCCTGCCCACGCGGACTGCAGGATTGCTGCAGCGCTAAAACATTCGTTATGTCGTCCAACCAAACCATTAACACAGGCAGCGCTATATCGCAATTTTCTCGCTTCGTTCATAACTAATGTAAGGTGTATGTACGAATTGCAGTACAGTGCAGTCGTCGAAAGTCAATGTTCGGATGATAAAATCTAGTACGGATAGTAGATAATATTTATAGATGAGTAGTAATAATTAGCTTAACAAAGTTGCAAAGTACATACTTAGATCAATGATACAGCTGTGTCAGTTTTGCTTATAGATTACCTTGCTTAATGCTGAGTTAACTGAATTATCGAGTCCAGAGCAAATTCTGAGTATTGCCTCATACTATCTTGCTATGATATATCTTTAACATTGTCTTAGGAGAAACTTGAAACATGATACGACCGGATACTTGGCAATGGTACTTAACAAATGTACTGATGCAAAAGTTTGAACATACAATATAATACGGAGAAATGCAATCATCTATTCTGAGTAATATTATGAAATGGTAAAGTTTAAATGTTTGTATGGAGGAGGTAATCTCCGGAGCTACTTGCAGATCCGATTGCAGAAATTGTTTTACTAAAAAAAACTGATCACTGAGTACCAGAGGGTTTGTAATGTACCTAATGCGAGCGAAACCCTGGGCCGATGAGCTAATAAAATTGAAATACGAAAGTTTGTGAGTGCTAGTGATTATAATATTACGTACTGTGTCTATGTTTCGAATAAATAACTTTTCACACTCATAAAAAGAAAGAAATAAATACATTTATTTTGAAAGGGATTTCCAAGGATTCAAGTAAGCATGTACTGTTGAATGTAGTAAAAGTCTACGGATTTGAAGAAATTTCCTGTGATTTATGAAACAGGAATTACTCACGTACGATTTAGCCGATTATTCCGACTATAGTTTCAACCACATTCGGCGGTCTTTATCTAGGCGCAGTCGCCTTGATAAAGACTTCAAGTGCGCGCGAATTACGTGAGTAATTCCCGTTTCATAAATCATAATGTGTGAAAACCACGTCAGTTTCCATAATTAAATTTCCTCAAACATTCCTTGCAGTAAGGAATTATGATGGAAGAATATTAAGTAAGTAAGTACCTAACTATTCAAATAGATATTGAACCGCGTGCTATTGAACACTTCACCTTCTATTTCAACGAAAATTTACGACAATTTTATTTACTTCTAGGTCAAGTTTCATATCTAATCTGTCGAAACACGCTTGCTCACACGTTCTCCAAATTTCCCAATTTCATTCAAATTATCTTAACAACTTTCTCAATAAACATCCAAAATAAAGTTACAAAAGAATTCAAACAAATTTAAGATAAGACTCTATGTAACTTGTAAAGTAAGTTGTTCCAAGCCTACGCGAACCTCTAAATATTCTGATTTGCCGCTATTAAAATGGTAATTTCATTCACTTCCCATAGAAAGCTGTTGTGAATGTTACGACAGCCATGCTCGGGTGGTTGATCTAACTTACCATGTGTGATAAAAACTAGCCCTTATTAATTTTGTTAGTAGTTTTTGGTGAAAATTGAAGAAGGCTCAATCTATAACACTTAGAGCAAACCTATAACGTAAAACACACTATAGCGACTGGAACTCACTGTATGGAAGCTTTTCGTTTATGATACTAAAATTTAAAATTCAAAAAACTAAACAAATTTTCATCAAACACAACACAGCTAAGAACACTCCCGACTAATTCACCTTTCAAACAAAAAACACAAAATCAAAACCGGTTAATCCGTTCGGGAGCTATGATGCCACATACCGACACACACACACACACACACACACACACACACACACACACACACACACACACACACACACACACACACACACACACACACACACACAGACCCATGAAACTCATAACACCCCGTCGTTTTTGCGGCAGGGGTCCAAATGCTATGCGAAAGTGAGTTTGTTTATAATATGCTTACATGCCTTAACTCCTCTACTGATGATTGTGAAATTTTGCATAAACGTTGTCAGGGTACAGAAAAAGACATAAAGTACCTTACATCTCGAATAAATTAACGGTTCCTGTGAGACTCTAAGGAAAATCGCGGAGCGCAGCTTTATAGTTACACGGTCGCCTGACCCCAAACTAAGCAAAGCTTGTACTATGGCTGCCAGGGACTGTTATACATACTTTAAATACATACTTAATTACATATTAACACCCAGACATAGTACAAACACAAATGTTCATCAGATAAATGCTTGCCCTAGATGTGAATCGAACCCACGCCCCCAAGCTCAGAAGGCAGGTTCACTACCAACTAAGACAGTCAAGTTAAGTAAGTCTAATTTTCTGCTGAACATAGACCTCGCTTCATGGAGTGAAATTAACTATCTGAGGTTTTTTCTGTGACGGTCTTTTAGTTTCCACCTCAAGAGGTCATAAATATAAAATCGGTCTTCAAAGAAAACCCCGTCAACAGTAAAAACTGAACAATGCATCGGTAATGCTAAAGCCACAGGTTATCTCCAAGTTCATATAACTACTAAGGAACAGTAACTAAACTCGACACAAAGACTGTAGATTGCTTGATTTGTCCTTACGTTGTTGTTATTATCATTAATTAGTATTTGTTAATTGTGTGAACATATTTGCGTATTGTATGTCATCTGCTACTTGACTGGAGCCCGGTGTATGGCGACAGGCTCGCCCCCTGTCACATTTTGGGACTGAATATTGTCTTGCGAAATGTGGGTAATGTGTTATACCTCTGCCAGCCCCCTCGGGGGAAAGGCGTGACGATATGTTATGTTATGTTAAGTATTTATAAGCTCATTGAGTCTAATTAGATTAAAAAAGATCTTACTAGTTACATTATTGTATGTTCGATTTGAACAAAACTGTTGCTACTAATCTCAACACATACCACTTTGTACTTACACAGTTTCACAATAAAGAATATTCTATTCTATTCTTATTTTGTTTGTATTTTAAAACTAGATGGCGTTCTTGTGCTTTGTGTGATGTGGCAGTTGAAAATACAGATCATTCTAAATCGCCAGAACAAGCGAAAATTTCGGCATGGTGTTTCTGTTAGTTTGTTCTTCTAAAACATGCGCAAGGAACTTGGTACAACTTTGGTCTGCATTATTAAAACGCACTTAACATGATACTTACACCTACTTGACCTTTAACTTTGACGTTCATAAGTGTATCTTTGATAGCTAAATTGAATAAAAACATTTTGACTTTGACTTTGACTTTACCATTTATCGCAGCAAAATAGGAAAAATGTTGACACAGGATCAATAGATAGTCTAAAGTAGAAGTGAAAAGGGAAAAACCTTGACTTTTACTTAGAGATTCTATCACTTGCGATTTGCGAGCAATTTCAAAGCGAAGCGATTGCGCGGCGCGAAAGATGCGGGCTCGGAGCGACTGATTTCTGAATAGTTACTACGCGTCAGCATCACGCCGCGCAATCGCCACGCTTTGAAATCGCTCGCAAATCGCTAGTGTCATAGAGCGGTTACTGACGTTACCTACTGGCAGCTTCCAAGTTTACTAACTTCACTTACAGGCAGATTCCCACGTATCGATTCGCCGATAGGTCGTTGACGCGATCGGAACTCGAGTTTTCGAGTTTTTGCAATCGATTCCGTCCCGAGTCGGATGCCAGCACTAACGAGCGAAGTTTCGTTTGTTGGTATTAAATACCGAGTGTAGAAGTTGAAGTACTAGGGAAGTCTCATGATAAGTAATACTCCTTTAATTAATGTGCCGCACCGTACAGATGAAAAATATGTTTGAATTTTAAACTAGATTTTTCTAGGTCATTATAAGAACATAGCAGAGGAGACTTGTGATTGTACCTACTTGAGAAAAGATAGATCGATTTGTATTTACTAAGTACCTATAGATATCGCATCTTTGCCTGCAAAAGGTCAAAGGGTCCGTCCACTGGGTCGGAATCGGAGCGTACGCAGCGTACGAATTTATTGCTTTACGGAAACTTTACTCAGAACGTAGTCAGTACAAATTGTATCCAAATCCTAGGTTTCATACATTTCATGTAACATAAAAAACTGTAAGCTACTAGCTGCACCCCATTGTGTTACCCACAATTAAAAAGTATCATAACATATGTGTTAGTTTAGGGCTTAAGTACTTTCTTCCGAATTTAATCTCAAATCCATCAAACAGCACGTAACAAACAAACACATACCTATTTACTAACTTTCGCATTTATGTAGAAGTAGCTGCGTCCCGCGGTTTCACCCGCAGTTAAAAAGTATCCTATGTGCTATTCTAGACTATAATCTATCTCTGTGCCAAATTTCATCCAGATCTGTTCAGCCGTTCTGGAGTGAAAGAGTAACAAACATCCATCCATCCATCTATTCTTACAAACTTTCGCGTTTATAATATTAGTAGGATAAAAGTAGGAAGAAAATCTTTGAACTCGCTGTCTATCTTAGACCTTCTAACCATCTTTCTATGGATAAAGTGTATGTATACTAATTCATTTTTGTATCACCTAAACACTAAAGAACTGTTATAATATGAAACTTTTCCGGTGTACTTATAACCTAGGTACTTATAAAATTATGATTTTTAACACGGGAATTATTCACGTACGATTTAGTCGATTATTCCGACTATAGTTTCAACCGCATTCGGCGGTCTTCATCAAGGCGAGTGCGCACGGCTGCGTCTCGCATAGCATAGTGCTCTGCGAGACGCAGCCGCGCTAGCGTCAGTAATTCCCGTTTTAGAAATCATAATGTGTGAAAACCACGTCAGTTTCCATCCTTATAAAATGTGATAATACTTTAAAACGCAAGTCTGCTCTCTCTAACCATAGAGCTCATATTTCGTAGAGCACTAATAAAATACATCAGACTACGAACAAGCGTTTTCTGAACATCTGGTAAGAGTTTATGATTATCGATTTTTGTAAAATCGGAAATTCGAGCTTGCTGAGATTTTAGAAATCACTGCGACTAAAACATTTTTTCCGTTGTTACATATCTTTTGTCATTGTAACAAATTTCAAATCTAAAAATGTTTTAGGTATGTATTAGGTATATCATTTTAATATGGAAACTGACGTGGTTTTCACGCATTATGAATGCCGAATGCGGTTAAAACTTAGTCGGAATAATCGATTAAATCTTAAGTGAGTAATTCCCGTTTCATCGTACTTCCTACTAAGATTATAAACGCGAAAGTTTGTAAGAATGGATGGATGGATGAATGGATGTTTGTTACACTTTCACGCCAGAACAGCTGAACAGATCTAAATAAAATTTGGCACAGAGATAGGTTATAGTCTAGAATAGTACATAGGATACTTTTTAACAGTGGGTGGAACCGCGGGGCGCAGCTAGTAAATCATAATATTTCATTTTAGATTAACTTTTTCTTGAGTGGATTAAAATGTTGGTAGATGAGTAGATGTTTTAAAGCCTCTTCTTCGAAGTTTACTTTCTAGCAATCCCGCATAACTTATGAAAAATGCGCAGCTGTATTTTATTGAAAAAAGTGTGAAAAATGCACATCCCATTTGTTCACACGCTGTTCCATTCGCGCTATTTCATTTACACACATTTTTCTATCGTAATACGTATTTTTCAGTAGGAATTATGTTTCCTAGATAGACCGAGAGGTCTGTAATGCTATATCTCATCGAGAATCAAGAAGAATCTGTTCATATGGGAAATAACTTCTAGACAAAATTATTTTTAACCCCCAACGCAAAAACAACGGGTGTTTTAAAAAAGTGTGTGTGTGTGTGTGTGTGAGAGAGATAGAGAGAGCGAGAGAGAGAGAGAGCCACAGACACACAGAAATTTGATGAAAAGCAGTGTCGAGGGATTTCTAAATTTTTAAGGTATACCTACTTATTACATCAAAAATAGGAGATACAAAGTATAGAAACTCGCACCTTCGATGTAAAGCAGGTCGCTGGTATCCCTTTAGTAAGGCTGTAATGATGATGACATAATTTAAATTAAGAAAATATAATTAATAATAATTATGCCACATAATTTTGCCACAGGCAAAAAAGTGTTTATTAGTAACTAACTCAGTATCTACGAAAAAAAGTTACCATCCAAGAGGTAACTTTTCAAGGGTTGGTTAAGTTTCCTCTCTAAGCAGAAAAACTGATAAATACTTAATCCAAGGGATCAACATCACTTTTCCTGCCTAGGGAGAGCTATTTTGGTCCCTATTTACGGGAAAATAACTAACTATTTTTGAATAGCTGTGATAAAAATAATTCTATCGATCTTGGTGAGAGTGAATCTATCAGGGCCATTCACAACCATTCGGAAACGTTTCCGTTCGGATTTCAAAAAATTTAAACCTAAATTTTTCCAATCTCAGTTTTTATTCATAAGTTTTTAAACGTGATTAATTCTTCCGATCGGATTTATATGTATAAAAGTAGACTGAGATTCGAACAATTTGAGTTTGAAATTTCTGGGATTCGATCGGAAACGTTTCCGAATGTAAATAGAACCGTATGTCAGGAAAATCTGCTTGAAAATCTTTATGGAAACCACATGCGCTTTACAAACTACAAGAACTGGGCCCCTATTCGGAGATTTGAGATTCTCATCTCATCTTTTTTCATCCTTGTGTTAGCAACACATACAAAAGAACGCAGTCTATGGTCTGCTGTGTGACGTTTTGCGAGCGAACAGTCAGAGGAATGTATTGAATGAATGTATGAATGAATGTAGCGTAAGGAATGAAGGAGTAGCGCCTGAGTCGCCCGCCCCGTCCAACCGGCACTTCTCGCTGCAGCACGGAAGAGGACGGACCTCGTAGTGTTTTTCTTGGGTGTCTTTCTGTAGTATTGATCTTGGTGTCCATTAGATTCATATTGGAATTACCTACATATTGTACATGGTTTGGATTATTAGAAGTATTAGTTGTTTACATTTACATTAAGGTAGTTTTGAATACCGTCCCTTCAGAAATAGTTTACATCAGAAGTGGGATGTAGTTTTCTCGCGCCATAAAAGAAATAGAAATACATCGATAAAGGTATCAAGGCAAAAGATACCGGAATTATTTTTAGCAAATCGTGTAATGTTATTATGTCTGGCAACTAACTTCATTAGATTAGCAGTACTAGATGAAACGACAAGCGTGTATGAAAAGCCTCATGGAAGTAAAAGAAGCGAAAGATGTATGCCAGGATCGTAGCAAGTGGAGAGAAGTGGTATCTGCCTACCCATATGGGAAACAGGCGTGACTATATGTATGTAGATGACCTGAAAGACGGCTATAGGCACTCACCAGAATAGAAGTAGTGAGTTGAAGCAGTGACTTCCTAAGACTAAAGGAAGATCTGGACCAGGCACTACTTCGGATTAAGGGAGTGAGCTAAAATAGCTGAACAGTAAGTGAATTAGTAGCTGATAGATGACCTGAAAGGTTGCTATAGGCACTCGCCAGAATAGTGGTAGTGAGCTGAAGCAGTGACTTCGTAAGACTAAAGGAATGATCTGGACCAGGCACTACTTCGGATTAAGGGAGTGAGCTAAAATAGCAGTCGTATAGGGAATTTCTAAGCCTAAATATATCAGCTTTGGTTTAGATGGTCAGTACTATTATATAAAAAAAAGATACATTGCAGAACTATTGAGAAACCTACAGACCTTTTTTTTCGGTGTTATGATTGATGATGAAGTTAATGAATGAGATAACTAGTTACAAAGTGGTAGAAATTTCCAAGTCTAAAGGAATCAAATGATGAAAAGGTTGCAACAGATGTTCTATCTATTTAGGACATCATGAGTCATGATAGGCCGAGCTTAAAGATTTTAACAGCCTTTGAAATCATGTGTGTGTTGACAGATACGTAATTCATGTGCAGAGTTGGAACCAATATAAGAGGCGTGCCTGAGGGCATGCACGGCGCAGGAGGGCCGTGTTAGCAACACATACAAAAGAACGCAGTCTATGGTCTGCTGTGTGACGTTTTGCGAGCGAACAGTCAGAGGAATGTATTGAATGAATGTATGAATGAATGTAGCGTAAGGAATGAAGGAGTAGCGCCTGAGTCGCCCGCCCCGTCCAACCGGCACTTCTCGCTGCAGCACGGAAGAGGACGGACCTCGTAGTGTTTTTCTTGGGTGTCTTTCTGTAGTATTGATCTTGGTGTCCATTAGATTCATATTGGAATTACCTACATATTGTACATGGTTTGGATTATTAGAAGTATTAGTTGTTTACATTTACATTAAGGTAGTTTTGAATACCGTCCCTTCAGAAATAGTTTACACTTGTTGCTCTCGTTTCAAACGTCATAGGTGTGAGAGTGACCGAGATAAAATCTCATCTCATCTCACGTGTAGGAATAGCCCCCCTGGCCCATTGTCTACGATACAAACCCCAGCACACCAAGATAAATAGACCCGTCCAAATATTGAACGCTTACATCAAACGCGCCATTGTGTCGAAAGCGATTGATGTCCAGGCCGAGTACAATCTAAACAAACTGTGTTGATTGCTGCTCGCAAACACTTTTGTTTTAGTTAAGTATCCACTTAACAACGTACTTTACGGTAGTTGATTTGTGTCTCTATATCATTTATCAGCTTTTTCTTGGCAAGTGTACATCGGCGTAAACAAACTTTTGTTAGTGGTGGAGTAGAAGTAAATGTAGGTACGGTAGCGATTTACTACCTAGACTACACTTGCACGGGCGTATCCAGGATGAGGCAAGATGGGGCATCTAGCCCACCCTGGTCCCTAACTTATAGCTAAAACTTAGGAGTAATTTTTTTTTTCCTACTTTTTAAATAAAAAAGTAGGAAGAGTAGACTGGGGCAAATGCGTCTGTGGGGCAATTGCGTCTCAACCCTTCACAAATTAAGCAGCTAACGCCATCTTGTACAGATTATTGCAACTAAAGATAAAAAAAACATTTAGGTAGCGCCTAACTTGAGAAGGGTTTGTCAGTAATTCTCGGAAGACGCAATTACCCCACTGACGCATTTGCCCCAGTTGACAATATCTACTATTTTATTTGAAAAACCTAAGTTTTGAGCTATAAGTTAGGGACCAGGATGGGGTACATACCCCACCTTACATCATCTTGCGTACGCCCAAGCAAGTGCAGTCTAGGTAGTAAGTCGTTACCGCAAAGCGCATCATTGATTGCTGAGAAATAAAACGCAATTAAAATAGTAAAAATATAAAAGTTTCAATATGTTTCGTTTCAAAACCTTCTATCAATTTAGACTGAAGGTTTTTGGGCTTTCATAAATAGAACTTGAATTAAGGTTATATGATTCTAGATTGTATAAATTCGGACCTACACGCAACTACTTCTACGTCCTAAGGATGACTTGCACCAACTAACTGCAACGATAACCGTAGCGTTACCAGCCGTAAAACCTCTGGTTTACCACAGATTTACCAGAGATTTTACGGCTGGGGTTACCAGTCTTTGGTTATCTTAAAACACTTCGGTAGTGTTTTACGATAACCGTTAAAAAGTTATTGTTAAACTGAGTTGGTGCATCTCAGCTTTAAAATATTATAGCTTACCTAAATACTTACTCGTAATTATTTTGCAATTTCTACAGTTTTATTTTAAGGTAGTACAATAGACAAATATAGTAGTTCATTAGTCTGTGGTAGTAATTACGAGTACATACCTAACTAAGTACATATCACACGAATGATTAAACAAACAGGTTGCTGAATGCATCTAGGCTTAAGAAATTAAATATAAAAATACGCTCAACTATAGTGTGATCAGCGAACGACTACCGCCCGGTACTACAAGTAGTAAAAATAAAGTTAGTCTACTCGGATGAACTTCGTATAATTAAGATAGAACTTCACTTAAGGTAAGTTCGTTTAATCACAAATTATTCAGGCCTTTCAAATACCTACAATGTACATTGTATCTTGATCCATTATACATGAAGCCTGATTGTGATAATCGATCAAACCCATCGCCATGTCTTTACAATTGCAGCGAGATTCTTTACCTTACAGGGAGGAATGTGGAATCCTTCGTTTTTCTTCCGTCCGTCTAACTTTACAGAGCGACGCACTTTTCAATGTGGATGAAGGCGCTGTGGGTGCTGTTGCTTCGGCCGTCTCTCTCTAAGACCAAAGAGAAAAGGAGACGACAGCTGTAGTTCTACTTTCGACCGCGTTTATTGTAAGGCGTTTAGTACTGTATCCGGTGAATTTAGACTTTGAAAATAGCGACGGGCACACGACAAGGTCTTCCCATAAATGTATGGTGAGCGCCAAGCGTTTCTGGTGGACCTCAACCGTGTTTTGTGAACGCGAATTCGATGTCAAAGATTTACTACCAAATTCAGCAAAGTAGTTGAAGTATTCTTAGAAGTTCATTTTTTAAATCATGCAGGTAAGTAGGCAAATGGATCAAAATAAATAAGTTAATAAAAATGTTTCACAGTCGTAGCTCCCCACTAGGATTCCCTGTGTCGGGGATGCCATGAAGCACACACAAATACAAGGACAGCTAACAACCTTTTTTTCAATGACTCTATGCTGTTGGCCACTGAGGCCTCGACAGTGTACTGGGCATTAGGCAATCGTAGATGGAGCAGGGCCTTAAATAATGCTTATAACTATGGGCGACTAGCTCAAGGACACCTCTAAGGTACGGCCTTGGCTTAGGCTGTCGCCGAAGGAGGGGCGTCGAATTGCCCCGGCCACCCAGAAGAGGTTTGCTCTATGGCCCTAATCGAGACTGTTGAAGTTAGAGTTAAATTTTGATTTTTAACAATGGCTCAACCGCCTTGTTCTGAAAGGGATCCTTACCTCAGAAGAAAAGGCAAGAAACTGAGAGACAACTAAGAACTAGACCCAGAATAGACGTTTACCTACATTCATCATTCAAGCAGATGAACTCCGACTATGATAGTAGAGTCCTCAAAATGGAAGAGAAAGAGCAAGACTGAGCTCTATACCATGTAGAGCCCTAAGCTAGAAAGAGGAAGAAAGATTATAACAGCACTAGTTTCTATACCACAATCAACAGTTATCCAAACACTGAAGAAGGCTAGCTGTTTCTTCAAAATATTTACCTATATAAAAGGTGCTAATTTTTGGGGTTCCGTATTCAACATTGAAATACTTTCAAAGAAAATTCCAACGGCTGTACAAATTACTGGCTGTATATCACTCCTACGCACGTATACCTACTTATACTCTCATATTTGGCTTAGATATTTAAATCTTTGTAGTGAGAGAGGCATCGGTAAGATTTTGTAAGGTAGTTAAATATTGCGTAAATATAAATAGGATTAGTTGGATTCCTTATTAGATCAGAAGAAGATCGGAAATAATTTTAGTAACCAACGGACCACACTGTTGAGATGATTGGGAATAGCTACGAGTATTTGTTATGCAAGGCTGTAAAGTTGTTTTTTGGCGCGAGTACTTGCATAGAACCCTGAGTAAGCGGAGGATGCGAGTGGTTCAAATAAAGAATCCTGAGCGAAGCGAGGGTTTCAAAAGTACGAGACGCCGAATAACTTTGTTGCCAAGCGAAACACGCCACTTTTCACCTTACTACAGCGAGAAAATTGTTGTGTTTTTTCATGCTGGCCAGTGCGATTATTCTAAGGTTCGAATTTAAAAAACTCTTTCCACGCTAGCCGCGGACAAAATGCACTTTAACACTCAGATTTCGAATAAACAGAATCTATCCGAGCTTGTGAGATGGAAATAAATTATATCTACAACGACACCCTAGACACGGTAAAGAAGAAACGTATAATTAAGCGTATAAACGTATAATTACGCATTTGTAAGCCAAAATTTGTGAGACTGTATTTTATTTATTATTTGAAAAAATAATGCCCCTCAGTTTCTTGCCTGTTCTTCTGAGTAGAGGTGTTTTATCCGAACAAGGCGGTCGAGTCTATTTAAATAACTTTGACGTTCATTTATGTGTATCATTGAGACCTAAATTGAATAAAAACATTTTGACTTTGACTTTGGCTTTGACTTAAGTATACCTACTTAATAGCGGGTGGGAAATAGTTGAATATTATCAGCCACCATTTTCATTGATAGTGATGATAAACCAAACTTTTACCATTATTAATTTTAGAATCAAAGATGATCCTCCAGAAGGACGACATATAGGTAATATAGGTATCTTGAACTCTACCTCCTAGCCTATTCATAAAGTCTTTGTTAGATTCGTAAAACCACTAGGCACTTAAGTTTGAGAGGTATTTTGTAAACTAAACACAATTTATGTCTTAAGAAGTTACCTAGTTGCGAAATATTCTTTTTTAAATAGATCTTGTTGTACTGTAAAGGGCAAAATTTGTGAAAATATGATTGGTGAGATTTTCTTTAATATTTGAATATTTTAAAACAAGCCTGAGCATGACAACACTTTAGTTGAAAATTTAAATTTAGATTTGTTTAATACTAGCCCCCCAATTCTACTAACCAATTGGTTCAAAATTGATAACGAATTGCCTTAAATTGTCACTTTTTGTATGCCAGAAGTGTCAAAAACAGACAATTCATTAATAATTTAAACAATTACTTAGTAGAATTGAGGCCCTGGTATTGTAAAATTAATAACTATTATTATTATGTAGATACTAACTGAGTAACTTCCAGTACCTTTACATAATTTTATTTACTGTGAACAGCTGCAATTCGAGAAGAAGAAGACTGGATAATTTGCCTAGGCATTTTACTTAAGTACGAGTATTATACTCGTACTACTCGTAAATCAAAATATTGCATTTTTTTCTGCAGAGAAACGAAATCTGTAAAACAGTGAGTAAAACCGTAAAACACTACTAGTCACCCACAAGCTAAACAAACTAGTTGGTGACCATGTTCTAAAATTGGAAAGTAAAGGTAGGTGCACACCCACGCGAACGACGCGGGGGCGAAGCGCAGTGACAGCTCCGCGGTCGCTAATGTCTTCGCTTAGATGACTTAGGTACGGACTCGAGCATAAGCTGGCAGAACTAGCACATAATTTTAGCTATAACCATTTTAATAATCAAAGGATATCGTTGCAAAATGATCATTTTGTATGATGGAAGGGTTTTGTAACTCTACTAAACTTATACTTACTCTACTGGTACAAAACAGAGTACCTACCGTGAAACGTCATATTATCAAGTCTTTTGTGTGTTCCTACCTGATTTTATTCTGAGATTTTAAATAGGTAGTCTCAAGTAGACTGACTACTCCAATTTGAAATTAACTCATAATGTCACAAATCATTATTTTAACTAATTAACGTATTGGTCGCCCTTTCTTTGTTATTCGTGTACTTGTGTTTTTAAGGACCATGTCAAGCAAGTGCTTAAAAAACATATTTCTAACTCTCTATTTTTTTATTTTATCCAAAAATAAACATAAATAGAAAGAAAAGGATGTCTAATTTACTAGTACAGTACGCACCATTGATTAGTTTCACCATTTAGAATCTAAGTACACAACTTGTTTCACTGTAAAAATCAAAACCAGTCCCATAAGGGGTTTTGTTTATGAAGCTAAGAGGCGCCGTCAAACCCAGCATTAGTCAAGGAATTGAGAACTTTGTATACCGATGTACATATTTATAGTGCTATGTAAGGACATAGTATTTACATATATTAGGACTAAGTTGAACAATTCCATGATGAGAAGAAAAGGTATTTATGAAACACATTCGCTACATCTTCGCACCGCTCATATTTCTGTCCCTATCCTAAAAGTACGTCGTTATATATCACACGTTGCCAATAATTTATTCAAATTGGTGATAAAAAATTTAAAATCGACGCTGCGAGCCGCTGGATGTAATCTGATACCAAATACAGTCGGCATTGTTCGCATAATTTTCACATAAAACAAACAGAATACCAGTTTTTTATTTGTTCTTCAAACGTCTGCATTACCTAAATTTTATTACAACTTCTGATGCTTTTTATTCAGATAAAGTTTTAATAAGCCGCTTTTTGCCTATTTTAGTTAGAAATAATTAACATCTGCTTTGGAAAACTGTTTGGTCATAAAATCATTTTTTTTTATGTGAAAACTATTGTCATTTCTGAATTTACATACCTATTGAACGTTATGGTCTGCGTCGTTTGTATTAATTTGACTTTTTTTACAGTTCGCTTATAATATTTCGTTCATATTAATAGTTTTTAGTGGGGCGATGTTTACCGTAACAGCGTAACTATTTGACGGTTAACGTCAACACGTTAAACGTCAAATAGTTACGCTGTTATATAGGTCTACTGGGGCAAATGCGTCTGTGCGTCAAAAGACATAATTGCCTTTTGAGAATTACTGACAAACCCTTAACAAAGTTACCATAAGCGCTACAATGGGTCGGATGACACATACAATTTTAGGTCCGTTTGTTTGTCCACCGCGAAGCCAAGTTAGTTTTTAAACGGGTAAAAACTCTTAACCATTCAGCCTATACGAACTTCCTCAATACCTACTTCCATATAAACATTCATTCATTCATGATCATGACGCATATGAAGCCATCCACACATTTTCTAAGCACGTCTATCCGGCCATTTACAGTCTAGACGGGTCTGACAGTCTGTACGAGTAGGTATATTGGCCTACGCACTAAAGCCTTCTAAATATACGCTAAAACCTTATGAAATACAGGGTTCGTAGCCGTGGCGAATGCTGAAAGGAGCCATTGTGTGCATCACGATGAATAACTTTTACGAAGGTATGTCCTCAACCCTATGTAACGTTATAGCGAAATAAATCGTCGTTACCTACACTACTAATACTACCTACCTACCTACCTAATACTACCTACTAATTTTACTTAGAATAGATGTTTCTTTCAACGAAGTACATAATTCTAAGCTACCAAAGCACCCGTAATTATAACTTTTATTTTAGAGCCTACAATGAAATCGGGGAAAAGTTAATGTGTAAGTATTTTGTTTTCACGATTTGATTGTTGGTAAGGTTACAAGCGCCGGCGACTCCTCCCTGGTTACCTATAAAGTTATAATTTTCCAGAAAATGTATCATTTCCATTAAAAATCAAAACTGGTAAGATTATTTATTGGTTTTAGTTTATTTTTCAAATAATGCAATTGTGTACTTACAAGAAATATACAAGATTTCTAACGAACACCCTTGGTTAGTACCTTTTTTTTTTATGTTTTCATGACCATAGAAACAAAGTCCTTCAGTCGAAAGTTTGTAAAGTGTCGCCCAATCGTTCAACAACTATTAGAAGAATCGATGCAAATAATAGATAAGCTCCCCAAGAAGCCTATAGAGAAAACGAGCTTCAAAATAAAACAACTCAACACTTTCAAGCACAATAGTAGGTATAACTCTTGGTACAGATTAAGAAACGCAGAAGGGCATATCCGAATAACAATCATGTAACTAATACTTCTTCAAAATAATTGTAGTAGAAGTGCCACTATCATCACAATATGTACATATTTATTACATATAATAAAATCGCTGTTATAATAAAAAGGAAATAATGAAAAAAATAACTGAATAATAATTATTTAATTGATTTTCTTCGGATACTTTGGTGTCAATAACCAAAGCTCTCGACAGCGCTACTTGTTATCAAGTTTTCTTATCACATATTTTAGGGCGCTCTTAGACAGGCAATAGTTTTACTACACTGTATACAATTTACAATACTGGCCCGGAAAATATGTTAATATTGGCGATTGTAGCCCGGCCATCATCAGCCATGATAAAAATGTATGACGATTTGGCCGGGCCACACTCAAAATATTGTCGCAATATTGCTGAGTCAGTATTGCAAGCCAGTATTGCAGTAAAAAAATAGTCCGTTTAGAAGCGCCCTCGTTCGCTCTTTCGCTTCGCTTTCTTCTTATGATCGACTCGTTTTTACCTGAACTCGGCGACGCAAAAAGGAGGGTTTTCGGTTATCGCATTCGAAGCACAAGCTTTCCGTTATTGCACAGAAAGTATTCCGTATTAATTTGAATCGGGTCGAATCATCGCATCTTTTCCTTTTTAATGTGATTTATATATCTGTCCTTTTCCATAATCAGTCTCTACATTGTGGTTCCATTGATGTGCGGCTGGGCCCATTCACGGCGCGTGGGCCCTCGCCCGCGGCGCTATTGTGTCGGACGTGAGTAGGCGGCCTTATAATCATAATTATGTACCCACCCGATATGTAAATTAACGCTTTGTACGTAGGTCCTGGATTTAATCGACTGATTAATGTGTGAATTTGCAACTGGACAGTTTACAGAGAGGTACCTATTCAATACGTTTAGAGGTAGGTACTAATAATGGAGTAACCCTTTTGAAATCCCTGTCACAATAACAACATATTCTGATTGAATAATAATTTTATTCAAATAATTTATTCATTATTGACTGCCTCGGTGGCTCAGTCGGTAGTGAACCTGCCTTCTGTGTTTGGGGGCGTGTGTTCGATTCCTACCTAGGGCAAACGTTCATGTGAAAAATATTAGTGTTTGTTCTATGTCTGGGTGTTAATACCTGTTTATATATGTATATCAGTCTCTGGCAGCCATAGCACAAGCTTTGCTTAGTTTGGGGTCAGATGAATATGTGTGAAAATGTCAAAAAAAATATAAAAATTGCAGTACTTTACGTCCCACTGCAGGGGCACCGACCTACCCTATCTCGAGGGTGATTACGCCGTTATCCACCACGCTGGCTCAGTGCGGCTTGGTGGATGTCACATGTCTGAAAATTATTCTTCTAGGACATGTCGGTTTCCTCATGATGTTTTCCTTCACCGTGTGAAAATTTTAAAGTCACAAACTTTTCCATGAAAGAAAAGATTATTTCAATAATTAATAGATCAATAATTAATTCGTTAGTCGTTTTGCTTTTTCATTTCAAATCTTTATAGATACGAAACGAATTCTACACTTATGTGTAGAATACTCGTACAAGCTACTTAAACGCATGAATTTACTAACGAAGCCGATCTTGGTCAAAAATCGACATGAAAAATATTCGTAAACAAGTAACATTATTAGACGAAAAACGAAAATCCCGGCTGCAAAATGTCGTACTATGCCACTTCCACTATCAAAACGATTCAAATGACACCTCACATGTCGAAATACAACAAACTGTTTAGGCTGTAAGGCGTGCCAAAGGAACCTCATATATGTATGAGGTTCCTTTGGTTTTCAAACACATCCATACATACACTCGTAAAACATAACCCTCTTTCTTGCGCAGTCGGGTAAAAAAGCTTCCCAAACATTTACTTCGTTGTACCTACTTAAGAGTCCGGCGACCTAGACTAACTTCGCATTGGCTTAAGGTATTCCATAGTCATTTTGTCTAGAAGAAGAAGACGAGCGAAGAGAGCGAGTAATGATACTGACGAGCCTCTAAAGTTACCTACAGAGTGATAAAGTGCAATTTCAATTTTTTTTTAATGACTTTTGCACTTCTGTAATCATTTTTAAATAACTAAGAATTTCCCTTGTATTATGGATTCATTTTACAGCTAATGATGTACACAACCTCCTATGTAATGGCATTTATGATTTGCTTTGCCTATCTATTGAATAAATCAGTCAAAAGTGACCCCTTAAAAATGCATATATTTTTCATACCTCTATTTTCGCTTGAGAACGTTTTAAAAAAGCCAAGAACATAGGGGCGGAGATATTGTTAATTTAATTGTACAAGCTAAATTTCATCATAATCTGACAAATGGTTTTCAAGAAATTTGAGTTGCGCGTTTGTATGGAAAATTCAGAGCGTCGCGCCCTCTTAAAGTTTTCAATGAAAATGTGATAACGACAAAATATTAACATGACGTGTTATGGATAAAAAATTAACCAGAAACCGTACCTTCAACCTGAGCTCAAGAGGAATTGCTTAAGTTTCTTCATGATCCATCATTTCATAACAACAGTGCACAGTGGACTATTCTCTTGGAGCTTTGGTTAAGTTGGAATATTGAGATGGATCATTCGATACGGGAGAGTGATAAATAAATACCTTTCTACCTACAATTAGCCAAGTTTACTTTACCTGGCTTCAATAGTTACAAACAATCAAATTTTAAAAAAAAGTAATCAAACTCAGCAGAAGTTTTGTTGAAGAAGGGTTTGTAGGTACTTACTTTGTTGTCAGGGTTGACCAACCTTTTTTGTTTAGCTAGAAAATAGCTGTTAGGCTTCCGTTTTCCTAGGACTATAGGTATCCTTACGATTGCCTGCTATCAGCCGACCCATTTGCTTGTTTTTCGAAAAGACTTATATAAACGTAGCAATTCTAAAAGGTCTTAAAATGTAGAAGAAAGGTCCGTAGGTAGGTACATACTTTGTTGTCAGTGTTGACCAACCTCTTTTGTTTAGCTTGAAAATATTTGTAAAGACTTCCGTTATCCTAGGACGATAGGTATCCTTATGCTTGGCTGCCATCAGCTGACCCATTAGCTTGTTTATTACAAAGACTGATTTAAACGTAGCAATTCTAAAAGTTCTTAAAATTTATCAACGGCTTTAATTAAACTAAAACATTAAAAGCACACATTTCAAATTAGCGATGACAGCCTAGTTGGGAGAAGGCTCGCCTCTCAAGCCAGAGGGAGCGGGTTCGAACCCAGCCGACGACACGCACCAATTTGTTTTGTTCATTGTGTGAGCATATTATGTGCGTATTGTATGTCATCTGCCAACATGTCTGGAGCCCGGTATAAGGCGGCAGGCTCGCCCCCTGTCACATTTGGGACTGAATATCGTCCGTCGAAGTGTGAGTGTTGTATTACACCTCTGCCAGCCCCCTCGGGGGAAAGGCGTGACGATATGTTCAAATTAACAAAAGCGTCTAACATATGCATCAAATAAATCTATGCTTATAATAAAACCTCAGACTAAAGCATATTAAGAAGATACAGTCAGAAAGCCACTCGTAGGTGCAACAAAACCGCACTCGGTATGCTGTGGCCATGCACAGCCTAAATACCTTTACAGATCGACCAACTTATATATACAGTTGGCCAAATTACCGAACTAAAAATGTTCAAGCGAGCGCTTTCAATCATGTCCACAAAACACGTTGGTGGCTCACCCATTAAGCTTCACAGATAAGTTGGTCGGACTCTATCTGCTTTTACTGGGTTAATTTACACATACTAATTGTGGCGTAGGCCGTATTACCAGTGTGGTAACGCCAAGCTGTTCAGAATAGGTAATTAATTTGTTCGGTAATCACTGCTTTCCTGTCCTCTCTTTGGTGCGGTTAGCGGAGCTTAGTTGGTATTAGTGTTTGGTCAGTGAGATGAATCTGATGGAATAGAGACCCGGATTTAAGGTATACTTATCTACGGTTAAAGTAATTAGAAGTATACAATACTAGCTGTACCACGCGTATTCACTCACGGTCCCACAGGAACCGTTATTTCTTTCCGGATGAAACCTAAACCTACCCTATGTCCTTTTCTGTACCCCTAACAACGTGTATGCAAAATTGTATGATAATCAGTTGCTTGAGTAGTTAGAGTGTGAAAACGTAACAAACATCAATACAAACAAACAGCACATAAAAGGACACAGGGTACTTATTATCCCGACAAAAAACGGTAATCTTGTGGGACCGCGGGCGAAACCGTGGGGCGCTGCTAATTTACTATAATAATATTGTCAGTTCCATAGTTTCCACAAATTTAAAGTCTATCAAGGACGATGTATTTAGTTTCAAACAGATATTTCGTGATGATATTCGACCAACAAATGACAAAGAAAATTCGTAACGCTGACTTACTTTCCAAAATCTACGATACCGGAGACATAATGAAAATCCATTGTAAAAATTTGTTATTCAAATATTACTTAGAAATCACCATATTTAGAGCATTTCCAAGCGGATTACCATTTTAGTGAATGCTCAACGTGTGTGGCAAGAGAGGCATCATGATACACATTCCGAAATATCTGATCCGGTGATTGTGCGGTCGCGTAGGTCGTGTAGGTGTTAACTACCCATAGAAATGAATGATGTTTGACAATGTTGAATGGAAGTAGTGAATGGAAAGGCTGTTGGGTAATAAGCTGTTTCCACGCGGACAGATCAAGGTATTAAGTAGTAGAGTAGGTTTACTCTAGGTTAAAATCGCGGGCACATGTATAGGTTAAATTTACGTAAGTATAAGTTAAATTTGTAGGTTGTTCAAATTTAGCCTTTTCAAGATTAAAGTTGTATGTTCTTAACAAGGAGTTAAATAGTAAAAGTATTTATTTGTACACAACCAGAAAATTAAAGAAAACTCAAACTATTAACTAAAAACTAGAACTTAAAATAACTAAATAGAACCCAAAAATTTAAACTAAAAGACCATTAGTGAAGGGAAAGGTCCCCAGAAATGTCGGTCCACATGGTAGGTTAAATTTACGTAAGTAAGTAAAAGTTAAATTTGTAGGTTATTCAAATTTAGTGTTTTTTAGATTAAAACTTTAATCTAAAAAACATATGTTATGTATGTATGTTCTTAACAAGGAGTTAAGTTAATTATACAAAAAGCAAATCTTAAAAACCCTGTAATTCGTCATCCATGTAAACGATTTTTAGACTTTTGTTGGTTTTTAAAAACTGCTCTGAATAAACTTTTTCTTAAAATCTGGATAAGAACTTTCTGTGAAAATGTATCTAATTTATGGTGAAAATAGCATCAAAATCCCTTATGTTACTTAGGAGGTACTAGCGAATTTACAGACAAACGCGGAAAGTGACTTTGTTTTATACTACGAGTATGTAGAGAAAGGAGAATTAAAAAATTTGTATGTATAAAATGCCCTTTAGTTTTTTGCCTGTTTTTCTGAGTAGCGTCTCTTTTTCCGAACAAGGCGGTCGAGTCAATTTTTACAACTTTGACTTTCATAAACGGATCTTCAATGCCGAATTGAATACAGACATTTTGACTTTGACTTTGAGATACTATAAATTGCAAATTAAAACTAAATAACGCTTAAAATATAATGTACATCATGGTATAAAAATATACTCCGTCAGTTATATCATTCCGGTCACGTGGGCAACACGTAGTGACATCAATCGATACAGGAGTTTTGGCGGGAACCGAAAAGATGGTGTCGTGTTTTTGTATTATTTTCTAAAACTTGTGATTCTTCGAGTGTTAAAGTGTAATAATGGTGGATTATTAACGTTTACCGGTTCGTCAACGTGCACGAGTGTGGGCAAATGATACAAACATCGCGAAACGCGATTTTTCGTGTTCTCTACAAAACTTCACTTAAAGTTTCAGTAAAGTATCCATAACTTTACTGGAATGGGAAAAGGGGAGGGATTCATCGTCTTCATCATCATCACCTCATCATCATCATCCCATCATCTGTTACTGAAGGAAAAATTATTACTAAGAATCCGACTGAAGGACGAGTATCCATGGTCATAAATAAATTAATAAAAAAAAAAAAATCAATCGATACATAAGCAAGACCGAATTATGTCATTTACAATAAGTTCGAAAGAGGCGGATGACGATGACGAATGACGTCATTAAGAGTTTGCTCCCGAAATGCTAGACCTTGTTTTTTGGATCATGGTGTACATGATTTGGTTGACAATGTAAATAGTACTACTGCCTTATGTACTACTCAAAGACGCACTCATAAAATGTAAACGTAAACCCACACAACTATTGTATTTCCATGTATTACGTGCCCAGTGGGTTTTAAAGCCTTCCCAAATGAACATCTAAGCAAAATTATTGACTTAGTGAAGAGGCTCACTGTCTGTAGCTACAATGTAGGCATAGACATTAGGGCATATTCTGTGAATGTAGGTAAGTATGACTGTATGCTTTATGATTAGAAGTCCGAAAACAACTTGCGTACCTATGTTATGTTAGATCTTGCTATTTTTATGAAGTTTAGTGAGCAAGCAGTTTGTTGCAATGCAATATTAAAGCATAAAAATCATCGAAATAATATGGGAAGAAGCAACACGAGTCCGATTGCTAGTAAACAGGGCGGACACAATATCTACAAGCAAACGGACACTACACAGCTCCGTTAACAGTCTATCAGTATTTATATACGTGTATCAAGCACAAGGATAGAGAGACGTACAAGAGACTATAGCGAGAACGAGACGACAATAATTATCACTGTTGCGACTGGTTGCGTTTGTTTGTGACTACGGTGAATTGTGTGCAGCTCCTAATTTATGTAGTCCATATTCAGGTTCTCATACCGGATCTGTCATAAATTTGATCGAAGATAAAAATGCAACTGGTCGCTCTGTGAGCTGAAGATCCAGCGAAAATGTAAAATATCTCCACCATTTTTAATTTTTTTTCAAAAACTGACCCGAACAAAACAATTTGTATAATTGTAGAACCTGCTCACATTTTTTTGCTACAGAATCGGTTAATAAATGCGGTCAATAGTGGAGGAGAGCCAGACAGATGCCCGCTAGACGGACAAACATACGAAACCATTATAGCCGAAGCTAAAGCAGAGACTCTTCGCTCACTGACGCTCGCTTGATAAGAGTCGTAAAATCGCAGTGCAGCACAAAAGTTATTTTATTGTTATTTTTGATACTAACATTAGTTTTTTTCAATAACTACTTATTCGTTTAAATTCCTAGTACCTGGATGGCCGAGCTTTGCTCGGTTGTGTTTTTTGGATAATAAACAATTGATTTTAGTCTAACCTCAAAGCAAACACTCATTGACTTCGTGTTACTTAACAACGCCATCTGCTGTTGTGTCGTTAAAGCAATTACTCGTAGTTGCTCACAAAAA
Organism: Peribatodes rhomboidaria; assembly: GCA_911728515.1. Taxonomy (NCBI): domain Eukaryota; kingdom Metazoa; phylum Arthropoda; class Insecta; order Lepidoptera; family Geometridae; genus Peribatodes; species Peribatodes rhomboidaria. The sequence continues at coordinate 7,265,422 of OU452188.1, read as the reverse complement.
ATTGTATTATTGTTCGCCAATAGATGTCAGGAAGAGTCATATTTGTCAGTTGAGATTGATTATCGATAAAACACGAATAAAATTACATTTTCTAAAAATGATTTCTAGCTAGACCGATTTATCGCCCCCGAAACCCCCTATATACTAAATTGTATGAAAATCGTTGGAGCCATTCTTGTATATATATATATATATATATAATGAGCAATTCTTGTATATATATATATATACAAGAATTGCTCATTTAAAGATATAAGATTCTACTCGTATATACTTATACATGGTTATTTGTAACTTACCAGAAACCTCTTAAGGGTTCATTGTACTCATCAATATGAACAACTTTTACTATGGGGCGAACTCCGAAATCGCGAAAAAATATCAGCTGTTCCATACATTTTGTCTCAGGTGATTGAACTTTTTGTATGGAACAGCTGTTTTTTTTTTCGTGATTACAGGATTGGCTTCATAGTAAAAGTAGTTCGTACTGATGAGTGCAATGAACCCTTAAGAGGTTTTTGATTAGGTACAAATAACCCTGTATAGTCCTATTTTGCAATCAGTAAGCTATAATTTTCTTCTTCTGAATCTAGTTATTTCAAAAATACGTTTAATGAAAATACATAGAGACCTCTTAGCCAAAGTTTACTATCATAGTTATGGAATAGGCTTATTACTCAAAGTTAAGGAATAGCCTATACTTAAACAAGTATGGGTATACCCATACTTGTTTACTATTTACTACTAGGGTTTTAGTGCTCACATATATCTGTTATGAACGCAAACACTGAGTTAGCTACTTCCGTGGAGTTACTTCCTTCTGTTATTTTCTTCTTCTGAACCTAGTTATTTCAAAAATACGTTTAATGAAAATACATAGAGACCTCATAGCCAAAGTTTACTATCACAGTTATGGAATAGGCTTATTACTCAAAGTTAAGGAATAGCCTATACTGAAACAAGTACCTATGGGTATATCCATACGTGTTTACTATTTACTACTAGGGTTTTAGTGCTCACCTATAGCTGTTATGAACGCAAACACTGAGTTAGCTACTTCCGTGGAGTTACAATAATGAACAATGCTCTAGTTTACGGACATAGGACATATAGAGAACACCTAGCGGTGGCCATAGCATGGTTGTAAAACGGGATAAAAATAGTTTCAGAACGTCTACTGTCAAAAACAACAACCACAATAACAACAAATTGCTTTACTGACATTTTGCATGATATCTCAATAATACAAATTTACGTGGATCAGCTGGTAAATTCATAAGAGTTGCATAGAAAATCAGTAATTTTGTTAATATTTTGTATTAACTTAAAACTTGGGTTAATGTTCTAAGTACGATTTTAAGATGATCCTACTTATTTTAATTTTATGTCCTACGAAACCCATAACAAAATGTAAGTTTGTAGGTATGGATGTACCGTACGTGTCATTGTATATGTGTAGGATGAAGACGGAACAACCCAGATAATTGTATTCCACTTCCACAATAGGCACGGAGCTGTAAAAAATAATGTGATTGTCCTAATCTGACATCTCACTACACTTTATTGAAATTCAAATGTGCTATCCCACATTAATTTAATTGCCTCGCTCAAAATTTGTTTCACAAAATATCCCTACCAGTAAAAATAATGGTCAACATAACATTACCCCATATGAACACCTTTGTTTAACGGACTCTATCCTAGAACAATGGATGGGTGTAATATGGCCCTCCATAATATGGGCCGGAATATGGCCCAGTTAAATATGGCCCGCCTGGATATAGGCTGTATTTTTGCGCCTCTTGGGGCCAGTGGTGATTGGATGCAATGCGGTGGAACCGAGATAGTGGATGTTTAAAATTAATAGGCTATTGAAGTTTATTCAGAGGCTATTTAAGATTATTCAGAGGTAAATAGTTAAAGCATTTTGGCTGCTGAAGTTGGAGACGATTTTATTATTCAAGTTTTAGTAATGCGGAACGGAGAACGTATATAATTCGTTTGTAAATGGAATTGTCTGTGACCATTTTCGGAAGAAAATGCGGTTCCTTTTAAACGTGTTTAGGAATGTTTTTAATTCTAAAACTAAGTAGGTACGAGTAGGTACCTATTGATTAGTGATGGTTTTTACTGTTGCTATTTGTCTTAACTGTCTGATAAAAAAATGTCTAGCTCAAATTACGGGCTCTTTTCTGAATTGGCCGGGTTCAAAGTCAAAGTCAAAGTCAAAATGTCTTAACTCAATTTAGGTATCAAAGATACACTTATGAACGTCAAAGTTTTTAAAATAGACTCGACCGCCTTGTTCGGATAAAGAGCCTTTACTCAGAAGAACAGGCAAGAAACTGAAGGGCATTATTTTTTTAAATAATAAATTAATTACAGTCTCGCAAATGTTGGCTTACAACTAGGTAATATCTATACATACAAGTGGCTACTTGGCGGAAGTGGAAGGCTCCAGACATCTTTGCCTTCTAAATAATTCTTAACCTTGTAATACCCTCTTTTCATTAATGTAGTTTTTACATGTGATTTGAATTTTCCCTCAGTGAGCCCTGTTATAAAAAGTGGTTATATTGTCTATTTTATTTTATAAGATTTGAGTCCGTCTATCTTACTACCATTTTAATAATTATTTTAAAAACTACAAGGTTAGACTCTTAATGTTTGATTAGAAATTAACATGCCTAAACCTAAATCTTATACCATAAAAGAAATCCCTAAAATATGTTAGAAACTGGCAAATCGTGAATAAAAAAAAGGGATGCGGTAAAATAAAAATAAATTTAAAAATCACGCACAAAAAAACTTACACCTACTAAATACTGTGGTCTATTATTATACCCTCTGTATATGGGCACAATTAACGCCTAACTAAGCGCGTGTTAAATATTTAATCGATTGGTAATTGATTCTCTCGGCGCCATATCGATTAGCGAGTCTGTACATGTCTTACGCATCCTTAATACCTACTTATACATAATAGAATATACAAAATACTGTATGCAAACAAATACATTAGCAGTACCAATAAAATGTAGAAACCTCCTACTACATTAAAACTACAAATTTTTATTTTTATGTATCTACTCATGTTTGTACCTACTAGCTGCGCCCCGCGGTTTCACCCGCGGTTATAAAGTATCCTATGTGCTATTCTAGACTATAATCTATCTCTGTGCCAAATTTCATCTAGATCTGGTCAGCCGTTCTGGCGTGAAAGAGTAACAAACATCCATCCATCCCTCCATCCACTACTTATGTATGTACCTACTAGATGCTCCCCGCGGTTTTACCCGCGGTTATAAAGTATCTTATGTGCTATTCTAGACTATAATCTATCTCTGTGCCAAATTTCATCTAGATCTGGTCAGCCGTTCTGGCGTGAAAGAGTAACAAACATCCATCCATCCACCCATCCACTACTTATGTATGTACCTACTAGATGCGCCCCGCGGTTTCACCCGCGGTTATAAAGTATCCTATGTGCTATTCTAGACTATAATCTATCTCTGTGCCAAATTTCATCTAGATCTGTTCAGTCGTTCTGGCGTGAAAGAGTAACAAACATCCATCCATCCACCCATCCACTACTTATGTATGTACCTACTAGCTGCGCCCCGTGGTTTCACCCGCGGTTAAAATGTATCCTATGTGCTATTCTAGACTATAATCTGTTTTTGTGGCAAATTTCATCTAGATATGTTCAGCCGTTCTGGCGTGAAAGAGTAACAAACGTCCATCCATCCATCCATCTATTATTACAAACTTTCGCGTTTATAATATTAGTTGGATAAGTAAATTAAGCTTGGTTTTCACGGTCCCAGTTTCTTCTGGACAGTGATGGAACGTTACTGTCCAACAGATACTAGATTCGTAAAAACAAAGTTGAATCCAACCAGTCAGTTACTGTTGGACAGATACTTTAAACCTTTTTAAACCTAGTGACCACTGACCTTCCCCTACGTCAAAGTCAGACATCAGAATGTACATTTGCTGACTACTAGGGACTACCTATTCGGAGATTTGAGATTTTCATCTCACCTTTTTTTCGTCCTTGTCGCTCTCGTTTGAAACGTCATAGGTGTTAGAGTGACCAAGATAAAATCTCATCTCATCTCACGCATAGGCATAGCCCTCCTGGGTGGTCAGGAGCTGACCCTGTGAAAAGCAGGCTTTAGGGGCACTTACAGAAGCTCTTCTTTTTAAATCGGATTTAACTGCTCATCAGAATTTAAACTGCGAGAACGTCATGCTTTTCCAAGCATTAGAAGCTAATCCTTGAGCGACATTTATAACATTGGAACTTTGAGCTGACCTATAACCCTACGTTTAAGAATCTAACTACACATCTTCTACAATTGGGCCTTAGGTGTTTTAAACACTTAAAACAGTTAGATTTTACAGTACTATATTCATAACAATATTCTTTTCCCAAATTATAAAAAAAATAACTGCTTCAAAATTTCAGCTAAAAAGGTTTTATAACTACTTCGAGTTTAGGTTTCTCTATGAAAAGGTCAATAAGCCAAATGCGTCACTGAAACAAGGATGTGAAAAGCACAAAGAAAATATCGATAAAAACTATTTTATCGACAATTCATCAAACATTGCGACATGAAGAAGTTGTAAATCCGAAGCAAATAATAAAAGTAAGTGCTTTCGAGAGTCTAGAGGACAACAACAAACAACACTTACCTACAGTCTCGTAAAGTAAACCGCTAATAACGTAGACAAAAATATGAAGTAAAAGGCAAAGTAGATGTACTTATAACATATCTAAGCTATAAAACATACCCTTAAACTTGTCTGGATCACAGAAGAATAGAAACAGTATCTCAATATGGCACAAGACAGGAAAAGATAGCAAGATGAACCACCTGGCTCTGAAAACGTACTCTGTACAAACGTGTCTAAAAGTGTTTAAAAGTGAAAAGTCACGTTACCCCCCGATTCTTGGTGAGGTGCATGAGAGAGATGAGATTTGGTCACTATTTCACTCTGATGACTTCTCAAACGAGAGAGACAAAGACCAGAAAATATCTCGAATTGTAGGAAAAGCCTTCCTGTTTAGACATCTCACTTCAATCAACTGATTTTATAGATTACTAGCGGTCCGTCCCGGCTTTGCACGGAAGGACATTTATTTTTTAAACATTTTGGCATAAACGCACAGTAAATGCAGGAGTTATAGTGACATAACTACAATAGTTACATACAAATACTATATATACATACATATATAACTACAATAGTTAGATATACATGCTATCGCAACATAATTGTTATGTTCTTTATTATTGTAGAACATTTTTTTATTCTATCATCAATAGTTTTCGCATGCAATGAAAGATAATTTAATGGGCACTTTTTTTAAACATTATTGTAGTTTTAGTAGGGATCCTTATTTTCTGCAATTAAAAGAGCCTATATTAGATAATGTAGCATTCAAATGGTGAAAGAATTTTTAAAATCGGTCCATTACTTTTTGAGCCAATTCGTTACAAACATACATACATACAAATCTTTTCTCTTTTCTATTTCTTTTTAGTATAGATTTGTTTCTTCCGGTAAAGTTCTAAAAAAATTAAAGTAAAATCTAATAAAAATTTAGAATAAAAGTTGCTAATAAAAAGAATCTAATAAAAGTAATTTATATAGATTCCTAAAAGTAATATGGGTGCAACCACATGACGCAACTAGTAAATAAAACTTCTTCTTATAGTCAGCTTCCTTAGTTCCTAGTTCCTATGTTTTGGTCGAGTTATGACGTCACATACGAAGTTGCAAAATGGAGCGCGCTTAAAAGCTTTTGCGGATAATCGCGTCGTTAATTATTAGCTATAGCCGTTATCCTGTAATGAAACTCTATTATACACGGGAGGGTTGCCAGTGTCCGCCTTTTTCAGGGACTTTTGGAAACTTTCGAAAGTTATAAGCCGGGATTTCCTTTTGTTTTGACTAAAGTGTTAGATAAGTAAGTACTTGGAAAACAAGTTAAGCAAGTAGGTACTTCAAAAAACTTTTTACAATGGTGTTAATCGCCTTTCTGTACTAAATTTGACTGTTCGCAAATTATTGCTTTGGAAATACTTAATTGAAATGGAAAGATGTGCAAATAATTACTCGTAGCAGTTTTTGAGCGGCGACAGTGTTATCGAGTTTTATTGACTGAGAGAGCGTTAGCAGGCGAAGCGTCTCTGCTTCAGGTTCGACAAAAGCTTTCGTATGTCCGATTTCTGTCCGGATCTCTAGCCGGATCTTCGTCTTCCTGGTCTTCGTCCTCAACAGGTCGCATTTCTTAACCGATTCTCTTGAAATTTTGTGAGTAGACTAGTTAGGTAGTAGGTGTGAGGACAAACGTCGTCCGCGAGTTCTACAGCTCACAGAACCACTTGTAATATTTTTATCATCATCATCATCATCATCATAACCGATAAATAATCAAGCCCTCCTTTCCTTTACACCGTATCGATCCCGGTTCTGTGACAGTCTTGTCCAGGGGCCCTATTCTTATGCGTAAGATATTTTCTGGTCTTTGTCTCTCTCGTTTGTCATAGGACTTATAGTGACCTTATAGTGGTTTTCATGCCACAGAATAGGGGGCCAGGGGCCTTATTCTCAATGGTCATCGCGTGCCATCTCGCTCACTTCGACTACTTGCGTCACACGAGCGAGCGTGAGGCACCCGATGGCTATTGCCGTTACGCTTACAAAACAAGAGTACAAGTTCAACCCCCAAGGGGCCAGGGGCCTTATTCTCAATGGTCATCGCGTGCCATCCCGCTCTCGTCCACTACTTGCGTTACACGAGCGAGCGTGAGGCACACGATGACCATTACCGTTACGCTTACAAATAAAAGTACAAGTTTGACCTGCAATGATTTAAACTTCAAATGTAGTAGTTTTTAAATCACTAAAAAATCTAAAATAACGGAACCTACATAGATATTTCCGGAAAAAGGCATGTCTGTGTTATAACACCATGTGTAAGTATGAAAAATCATTTTAGCACCTGCTCCGATCCCTGATAATTATGTAGGGTAATGGAATATCCCGTGAAATATTACACATTTAGCTGTGCTCTAAATAGGTGCTAAGCGGCTAGATTGTAAGCTCGTCATGTATAAATAATCATTCATTTAAACCTGAAATTTTGGTTAGGTAGGTATTTGATCATTTGGAAACTGAATATTTTACAATTACGTAGTAGTAATTATAAGTAGTTTGCATGAAGTTATTCAAGTTTATAATTATGTTTAATCCCATAGTAGTTGTTTTATTAATTTAATTTTTCCTAACAAAAAGTAATTTTGTTTTGTTTTGCTTTTATTATTTTATTTATCTACATTTTATTTACCTGAAGACCGAAGCTGAAGATAATCTACTAGCCAAAATCTAGTGTAGGTACTCGTATTTAGTTAGTGTTGGTTTGTCTGTGTTTTTTGGGTTCCGTCCGAATGACAAATTTCAGGATTTTTCTACAAGTAAGTATTTTTATTGATGACTTAAGAACCATTGCGCCTATATTTTTGAATGTTTAGTTTAAATTTATTTTGTATTTGGTGTCAATAAAGAGTTTTTGTATTGTATTGTAAGAAACTGAGACGTGGTCGCTTAAGATGGGCCTCATAAGAAGGCTCCAGGTCACACAAAGAGCAATGGAGAGAACTACGCTCGGAGTTTTCCTGTGAAATCGAATCGGAAATGACGAAATTTACACGCGAACCAAAGTCACTGACATAGCCCGAAGAATTACCAAGTTGGAATAGCTGTGGGCAATGCATAGTTTTCGTAGACGAACAGCCGATGGGACAGAAAGATTTTCGAGTGACGACCACGAACCGGAAGACGTAGCGTAGGAAGACGAGGTGGACGGCAATCTGGTGAGTGTCGCGGGAAACCATTGGATGCGGGCAGCCCAAAACCGGTTGTTATGGAGATCATTGAGGGAGGCCTTTGTCCAGCTGTCAATTGACACGATGATGATGAATTATTTATAAGATTCAGTCCAATTTGTCCGATTTATGGACAACAAACTTGTACATGAACAAGCTTAAGTCATTAGCATAGCAAGTGTCATATACATTGGACCATTACCGTATTACTCCTTTATCGATGGCAGTAATAATCATTAGAACAGACTCAATACAAGTTTACGATCCCAACTAACCTAACTTACGTTTATTGGTCCGTGAAGTAAATAAAGCCGGGTACTGACGTGCGAGACATCACTGTAACCGTTGCGCAGGCACACTTTTGTACACTTCTGAGTCTGTCCGCTAAGGGACTAGCTGAGAGATTCGAAAGTGTACAACCTTCCCGAAAATCTAAATTGAATTAGACTAAATGAGAGCAGTTGTATTATGCTCTTGCATTTTTGCCTGTTTCATTTCCTTTTTTTTTTGCGAAGTGTATAACCCGCATTATAGATATATGTAGTAACGAATTCTAAATATATCTAAAGTATAATTAATCTATGCGTAAGCTTTTTCAAATTCAAACGTTTATGGTAGTGTGTATCTTTCTCTAAATCCTTCTGTTGAATCATTGATATGAAATTATTTGAATTTATATCAAAACTCAATCACCTACATACAGTCACACATCAGTGTATATACCTACGTCGATTGAGTTTTGATACTATATTCTTTTGATATCGTATTTACTTTTTCAAATTCTACACAATGCAACCGATATCTAGACTATCTTTGGCTCAATAAACACAAGGCGTGTGCAACAGGTTCGCCAACTACACACTACGATTTTTGGTAATTAGGGTCAACTGGGGCAAATGCGTCTGTAGGGCAATTGCGTCTTTCGAAAATTGCTGACAAGTTAGGCGCCACCTACATCTTTTTTTATATCTTTAGTTGCAATAATTTGTACAAGATGGCTTTAGTTGCCGAATTCTCAATACTCAATACTCAATAATTTATTGCTTCCATTATGGTACACGCAGTTCTTAAAGGTAAATTACATAAAATTGTATCACATAATGACCCTGATAGCGTATGGCAACATTGTTCGGACTGGATTTATTCTATTAAATATTTTTGTCAGTTAAGAATTCGTCTAGATTATAAAAACATTTTTTGATCAATATATCTTTTAACGTTTTAATGAATTTGTGAAGGGTTTGTCAGCAGTTCTCGAAAGACGCAATTTCGCCACAGACGCATTTGCCCCAGTTGACCTTAACTGTAACGTTCAACGTTTCAGTTACGGTCCAATGAGTACCCAGCTTTATACTCGTACATACATAAACTAAGTGCACTTAAATTATGACAAACTTAAGAGCTCAACAACTTCGACTTTGATATTGTTTACGGAGATCGTTCAGCTGAACGCTAAGTTTGCGTAAAGTTTAAGCTTCAAGTTAGGCACAGTAACTTATGACATGCAGGTCCCATTGTGTGGATAGATAAACATGTCACTGCTAGGATAGTTTTCGGTCGTAGATCAACAGATGTGTGTTGGCATACTTGGCATTTACAGGTTTCCGCATTTTCAGGGATAAAAAGCATTCGTGCATTCATGCATTTTTATTTAGTGCTTGCGAATTTTGGCGATGATCGGTTAAGCTGCTGGCTTATAAAAACGTGAAAGACGGAATGACAGAGTTACTGAAGCATTAAGTTAAGTAATATCAGTTTTTGACGACTGTAACTTAGAAAAAAATCAGCAAAGTGCGAGTCGGACTCGCGCACGAAGGGTTCCGTACCATTATCTATAAAACAACAACATAACATAACAAATCACTCCTTTCCACCGAGGGGGCTAGCATTGGTGTAATACAACACCCACACTTCACCGGACGATATTATTTTTATCTATAAAAACGGCAAAAAAATCGTGTTTATTGTATGGATGCAGCATCAAAAATTTATTTTATTCTGTTTTTAGTATTTGTTGTTTTAGCGGCAACAGAAAACATCATCTGTGAAAATTTCGACTGTCTAACTACCATGGTTCACAAGATAGGTGCAGCCTGGTGAAAGACGGACAGAGAGACGGACGGACAGCGGAGCCTAAGTAATAGGGTCCCGTTTTACCCTTTTTAACCCTAAAAAGTACATAATTTGTCAAAAATAAAACTGAACATAGCTCTAAATATATTGCCTACCTCTCCATATTGATATGAAATGAGATATGATATAGGGTGCAGCAAGGACATTTAAACTGATGGTTACTGTATTGTAAAGAAATTACCTAGTTTTATCGATTTGAAACGTCAGTTTAAATGTCCGTGCCCGCACCCTTTGGTAGATATTATTATGATAGAGACATATTTTCCAAATTTATAAATAGCTTAGAAAAGCCGAAGTCACACTAGAACACCAAATCGGTGTCTGATTAATAATTTAATAAGTTATAAAATTAGATTAGCCGTACCCTTTCATATTTCCATATTTCAATGTTTAAAGTATTTCTCAAACATACGTACCATACAAGGCGATTTTTTTTTTTAATCGAATGTGCGATATAGGGAGGTTGTCTACATCATTAGCTGTTGAATGAATCTATAATACATGGGAAATTATTAGTTACTTCAGAATGATTACATAAATGCAAAAGTCATAAAAAAAATTGAAATTGCACTTTGTCACTCTGTAGGTAACTTTAGAGGCTCGTCAGCATCATTACTCGCTCTCTTCGCTCGTCTTCTTCTTCTAAACGAAATGGCTATAGAATACCTTAAGCCAATATGGGAAGTTAGTCTAGGTCGCCTAAGTCGAAGTTAGTTAGGTCGCCAGACTCTTAAATCCTTGATTAACACAATATAGGCGACCTTTCTAGCTGCCAGTGACACCGCTGAGCGCAGTAGTTATTCATATTGAATGACATTACCTAATGACATAATTCGTGACTTTCATCACCCTGAGATGTCATTTATGAAACCTTGGAACCAACTGGCATTACCTACTTGTGGGCATTACCTTCTTTGTAAATACCGTAGCATAATTACCATAATAGTATTATTCATTCAAACAGAACATTGCAGATTTATTGAACATCGTCATCCGCCGATGGCAGAGGAAAATGCATGAAATATGCCGTTTAATTCAAATCAAATCAAAATCAAATCAAATATTTTTTATTTTGGCACAAACAATAAGTACAACATATGATGTGAATCCACTGACTCCGAACTAGAGAAAACTGTGTTTCGGCAGCCAGTGGCTACTCCCATTAATAAACCTGAGTTTGTTATGTGCCTGGAAAAACAGATGGTGTGTGTGTGTGTGTGTGTGTGTGTGTGTGTGTGTGTGTTTGTGTGTGTGTGTGCACGCGGGCTAGTATGTCGATGTAATGATGTTATAGATAGATGCATAATATTACATGTAAAATATAGTTACCTAAATTTTAAAAACTTTCAGTAGTAGTAATTAATTAATGGGGGGTCGTAAAGAGATTCTCTGTATTGTCGTAATCAAAGTTCTTTAGAATATCAATTACTTTTAGCTTGCATTGCAAAAAGTTAATTGCCCAAAACAAAAGGTAATATTTTTCGGGTGTAGGTACACACAAACATACATATCGTCAAGCCTTTCTCTCGAAGGAGCTGGCAGAGTTGTATTTAACACCACACTTCGCCGGATGATGTACAGTCCCAAGGGACAAGTAATAAAAAGGTAACTGTGTGCAAGTGAATTTTAATTACTTACTTATATTGACCTTACGTTTGTTTTATTTTTTATTTCTATGCAACTTCCTACGAGTACTTATGTCTAGAGAGAGTTCCGTACTGTTTATGAACGAAAAGTGACCGGCCAACTTTTTTAAGCTAGTGTGTGTGATGGGTACGTCTTTTACTAGGGTTGCGTCATACATTTTGTTCATTTAGAACCTAACAGTTGGCTGTTATTTTTTTGGCCCGCGCAATGTTTATTCAGTCCATCTGGACAGTTCATACATCAAAGATGACCTCCTACCACCAAAACGTGTTGAACGATTTTAAATCGTAAGATGTCGTTACATCCGCCTTTGTTTCCGAAACACAACATATCGTCACGCCTTTCCCCCGAGAGTGCTGGCAGATGTGTAATACAACACTCACACTTCGCCGGACGATATTCAGTCCCAAATGTGACACCCCTGTCACATCGCCACCGAGCCTATCGCCATACAACGGACTCCAGTCATGTATCAGATGTCATACAATGCGCATAAATATTCACACAATAAACAAAAAATGGTGCGTGCCGTCGCTGGGTTTGAACCCGCTCCCTCTAGCTTGAGAGGCGGTCCTGCTACAACTAGGCTATCATAGCTTCCACTTTCTGTATCTACCTAACTGAGTAGTTTTTTGTGATACTTTTAATAATAATACTTGTATTAGTAACATCACTAATAAACCAGCCCACATGATTAAGAAACGCTCAGTCGCACCTCCACCTATTTACTCGTACCAAGCCGTTACTTTATTACCAACTCATTGACAACTTTAACAACCACTTCCGTTTAAGCCGTGCGTAAAATTGATAACTCTAATACCTTCTGTTCAGTGTATGCTGAGTCAACCTTAGGTCTCATTTGCATTTTCCAACTCAATGATCATAATTTTCCGTCATCGCTCCAGCTGCCAGTAAATTTGAGACTCTATGATGATAGAGGCAGATGTGAAACTTATCTGAAGCGTGATTTTGTTCAAAACTGGACAGTTTCGAAATGTCAAGACGTGAGGTCTATTATTTTCTCCCACGCGAGGTAATTTGAGAAGTTAAACTAACGTATGCTTGAATTTAAAACTAGCAAAAATCGGTTTTTTATGCTCTACCCACAAACACGTGTCTTTCTTCTATTCGCCTATAAAGCGTGCAAGCGCAGTAAAGCCTTAGTTATGTCGCCTGGAAGATTTCACTTTTAACGATAAGGCCGAAAATTATAAACCAATAGACCCTATTCTGAACGCGATATTACTAAATCTAAACAAGCCAAAAGTATACCTGTCTTTGTTATTGCAGCGTATTAGAACAGGACATCAATACTTTAAGCTAGTTTAAATTTAGCAATTTAGCTTTCTAAATAGGGCCTTAATCATAATTATCCTTCATTCAAAATAATTTCTAGTGCAAACGAATATAATTAATAACTAATCAATCTACTAGTTACGCCCCACGGTGTTACCCGCGTTAATCAAGTATGCAACGCGCTATTCCAGTCTAAAATCTATCTCTGTGCCAAACTTCATCCAGATCCGTTCATCCGTTCTGGCGTGATTGAGTAACAAATATACATACATCTATCCAAACTTTCGCATTGAAATAATTAGTGTGATGTGATACACTTTCTAGGTATGTTGTACCAGTGTGCAGTAGCAATAATCTATACCCCTATCGTAACGCATGCGTATTTGCTTGTTTTTAAATACCGAAAAATACCGTTTCTATTTACGCTCGATTTACGCTCGATGGAGCGATTTCCCGGTTTTCAATGTTTTTCAATAAAATAGCTAGGTGTGTGCTGCGTTGCTACTTTACAATAAAATGCTCCAAAGTATAGCTTATTCGTTAGTTTAATTAATTTCCAATTGCCCATATAGTTTGGGTATTTCAATAGAAACTAAAACCTCTAGTACTAACTTCTTTTTTTTTCTCCCCCATTCAGGAGAATTTGTCGTCGCACGTCAAGTGCATAGTAGGTACTAACTTCCCTAATAAAAAACGTGAAATAGCCTCAGAATTGTTATTCCTTCTTTTTTTTAAATTTGGCTATGGTCCAATTATACAATAGGGTACAATTATTATTCCGTGTTATGTCTGTTTCGATAGAGATAAAATAAAAAAATAAATAAAAAAAATAGATAAAACACTTTTAACATTTCCGAGGCCATAAAACGTTTATTAGTAAGGGAGCTAGGCTCTACGGTACGGTAAAGTGATGGAAAAGTTACAGATGTAATCTTATTGTACACAATTTTAAATCAATAACTTAAAAAAAACCCCGAAACCGATTTTCATTAACACTGATTTTCTAAGAAAGCCACTAAGAACACTCCCACCATTCAGACTAATTCACCTTTTAAACAAAAAAAAAACAAAATCAAAATCGGTTCATCCGTTCGGTGCGATGCCAAAAAACACACACACACACACACACACACACACACACACACGCACACACAGACACGACAAACTTATAACACCCCCTCGTTTTTGTGTCGAGGATTAAAAAAATCAGAAGTATTAAAATATATTCGTCTAAAGTTATTTATTTCCTTAGATGAATTATCCACATTATAGATGTGTATTCTCTTCTCGAAGTCTTAATAAAAGTTCAATTTATGAAAATACAATTATTTAATGACTCATTACCATCCTATAAGTGTACAATGAGATACTAAATCAGATATGCTTGCAAATGTCTATAAAATAAACTTTTAATGGGTTGTAGATTGAAGATAACTGCTCAGTGCACTTTATTACTTTTAAAAACTAGCTGCATCCTGTTATCCTACTTGATCTATTAGTTTTACTGACATAAAAAGCTTTTAATGCCTTAATGCAGGCCTCCTTTTCTGCCGGGTGATATTTGTATTTTCTCGTCATTGTCTCTCTCGTTTAAGAAGTCATAGGAGTGAGTGAACAAGATAGCATGTCAAGTGTTAGAATAGTGTTAGAATAGGTCCTTAAGAGGGCCGCGACGTTCTGAAATTTCCATACAAACGCGCTACTCAAATTTCTTGAAAACCGTTTGTCAGATTATGATGAAATTTAGCATGTACAATTAAATTAACACTATCTCCACCCCTATGTTCTTGTTTTTTTTTAAAACGTTCTCAAGCGAGAATAGAGCTATGAAAAATATCCGCATTTTTAAGGGGACACTTTTGACTTATTTATTCAATAGGTAGACAAAGCAAATCAAAAATTCCATTACATAGGGAGGTTGTCTATATCATTAGCTATTAAATGAATCCATAATACAAGGGAAATTCTTAGTTACTTAAAAATGATTACAGAAGTGCAAAAGTCATTAAAAAAATTGAAATTGCACTTTGTCACTCTGTAGGTAAGATTAGAGGCTCGTCAGTATCATTACTCGCTCTCTTCGCTCGTGTTCTTCTTCTAGACGAAATGGCTATGGAATACCTTAAGCCAATGCGAAGTTAGTCTAGGTCACCTAGGTCGAAGTTAGTTAGGTCGCCGGACTCTTAAGCCTTCAAATTTTGAATCAAATTCGTTAGAGCCGCTCAAGGTGAAGAAGTAACAAACGAACACACTCACTGTAAACTTTCGCATTTTTAATAGTAGTGTGATTTACATACCTACCAATTATAATTATTATCATTCTAAAGCGTCTTTCTCTATCGTAAAACAGTTAAGTAATAGCTTTGAAAATGATACCCTCTTTTATTACATGAAAGATTGAATGCACTTCGTAAATACAAAATTCCTAAAGAACGGGTATGGCAACATTTGATGCGATTTTGTAAGTTTAATGAGATAACTTAATTAGGCAAGTAGTATGTAAAGTTCCGCTCTGCTCTCATAAAATAGATTGCAATGAAAAAAGGTTTTGTAAGCCTTCGTATTTCTGTCATCTAAAATGTTGGAAACCTACAAAATCCACGCGTAGGTATGTAAGTAATGAATGGTTGTTTACAAATATTTATGAACTGTTAATAAGTTACTCATTAGCTAGTTACACTCACCTTTCCGCTCTAATGGTATCGCATTGTCAACATAGCGCCCACCTCACTGACACACTCACAACACTATGCATGACGTCACTTCCTACTTGCACTCCATTCATCTACCGATGTCGATTCGGCCGCGTCCTTGGATGCACTATTTTGGAACGTCAGATTCAAATCTGTCAGAACTGTCACGGTTTCTTTTTTAATGTTATTTTTTTAATGGCAAAGGCAAACGCTGCGTGTGAGCCAGGCGATGTGCGCGAGAGTTTTAGAGCCGACCATGCGTCGAAGCCTCAGCCTTCGCCCCCGCAGTTTTAGGCGCGTGGGCTGACCGAACAACTGTTGGCCAAAGCCGAATTTGCGTAATATATTAAGTTTATTTAACCGCTCTCAAGATTCGAGATAAAGTACCAAGTACAATGATACGACCGGCGACAGCAGGGGACCGGATGAAAATGGCGAGCTTTCTTTATAAGCGTATGTTAGAATTTTAAATGAGTATCGAATAATGCATTCGACATAAAAAGCTATCGGCGGCTAACAATATTATGTGAGCCGGTGCGTTGGGAAGCGACTTGTCGCCGAGCACCTTGTATGGTGAAACGGGTTCGTCCGCAGGCCCACACGTTCGACTTTTTGCTGCTCGGTGCAGGAAAGAGGCGAGCGTCATCGACCAGCGCAACCTGACCCGCCGCACCTCTCACTCCTACTCAATTTAGTTTTATGGCCACAGTGACAATAGTGTCACCGGGGCTCTGCGGACGCTGGGTAGTTAGCTGGAAGGTACGGCCATTGCTTAGGTCATGTGCTTGCAGTGCACGTATCGTTAATACATTGGTAATGAAATGGTCTTTGAGTCCTAATTAGAAGCTTCATGCTGAGACGAATATCGGAAAATGCGAGAAAAGTACGTCCTTATAAATTAGTCCTGGGTAAAGATATTTCTTCCTACATTGAGCCATAAACGTAGATTTAATGCCAGGGTTCGAACAAAAACCTGTTGCATTTTCTAAAGAACCCTTTTTCTCAATTTATAAATTGTAGGCTTCAGGCACGCTTCATCTAGCTCATTTAAAAAGTCAAAAATAAACATCAACGCCACACATAAACCTTCTGACAATCTGCTTTGATTTATGGGTCTAAGACATAAAAAGTCCGCTAGGAGATTTGAGTAGTATTTTGTGTGAGGCCTTTGGCATAGCCTAGACATTAGGCCTTATTCAGAACACTAAATTATTAGATCTGACTAGCAGCAGACGGCAGAAGAACTGAACAAGCTGTTATAAAAACGTTTTTAGCTTGATACATTTTCATATTACTGGGCATCGATTCTACTAAGTAATTCTTTGTACCTTGTCAATGAATCGTCTATAGACGCTAGACGAGTCAATAGTATACTATTGACTCTTCTGGCATACAAAAAGTGTATATTTGAGGCCATTCATTAACAATTTAAAAACAATTGGGGGCCGTCCTTGTAATTCTTTTACAAATTATTTTATTATCTATCTCATTCTCTTTCTTCCACTTCTCTGTTCCCTTTCTGAAGTTTCTTTCTTTCGCTGGGGAGTTAGGTAGCCGGGCACACTGAGAGAGAGCTCAAGAATAAAATGCAAAAAAATCTTTAAAAGACTATCAGCGCTTGATCCCGCTTTTTCAGCGTTTTACCCCAATGGTATCATAATAGAGCATAATTATATTATACTACCGTTAATGATGCTGAGTTGTTCACGTCATCCACAATGACACTGGGGTATACGGAGCGCCGGTCTGCACAGGCACTGCTGACTTTGGGCCTAACGGGAAGAAGTTTTTTCAGCCTGGCTGCCTTCGCTTCGTACCTATTCTCCTCTCAGAAGACAGCCATTGCAGATCATAGCTATATTTCGCGGAATCTGTCCAGACGGAGCGTCGTCCTAAACCTTGTAATAAATTGTGTTTATGGTTTAGAACCACAGATTTAAAAAATTGTTAGGTTAAACTGTGAAAACAGTGCCAGAGGGCTAGAAGTTCTTATTTTTTGATAACTAACGGGCAATAATGAGCCTTTTGGCAAAGGAATGGGTGGTATCATTTATTACAAAGGTGACAGAAACGTTGAACTTAGAAATTAAAACACTGATTCTGTAATAAGAAATGAGACAAATATTTCATGCTTGATGACATTGAATACTATCCATGGATTGTATCTGTATTATAATACGAAAGTGTCAGACTTCAAAACCAACTGACGGCACGCACCAGCTTGTTCATTGTGTGAACAAATGTGCGTATTGTATGTCATCTGCTACATGACTGGAGCCCGGTGTATGGTGACAGGCTCGCTATCACATTAGAGACTGAATATCGTCCGGCGAAGTGTGGGTGTTGTATTACACCTCTGCCAGTCCCCTCGTGGGAAAGGCGTGACGATATGTACATAATTATGTCAGAGTAGGTAGAAATAGCAAATAGTAACTAAGGTCAACATAGTTATGTGTACAAAACGAGCATTCTATAGTTTAATGATTTGATTATTTGCATAATAATTCATAAGATAACGGTGGACATTTACATAGTAGGTCTACTTACCTTCCGACGCATCCTACACAAATTCTTGGCGTAGCCACTTATCTGACTAAAATTTATTTACTTAAACTTAGGTAAGTAGTGGGCTATGTTAACTATGTATGTGTGACCAACTTAGGCTAAGTTTATTTGTCAGCGAGTTGAGGAGAATTTCACTAAATTGTACGTAGTAAAATTAATCTAAAAGCCTTAATGAGCTAAAATAAGCCTTAAGTATGTACAATTTTGATGAATTTTTCTTGACTCGTTGGCAATGTAAATTAAGCCTTATATTTCCTCAAGTCGTCGTGTTCCTCATATCTGAGTGTCGTGACCATGTAGCGCCTTAAACTTACTTTTTAAGAACAAATAACTTCCTCGATGGCTCGGTGTTAGTGAATCTGCCTTGTGAGCTTGAGGGCTTAGGTTCGATTCCCACCCAGTGCAAACATTTATGTGAAAAACATTTGTGTCTGTTCTAAGTCTAGGTGTTAATATTTATTTAGGTATGTATTTAAAAACATATATTAAGTACCTAAATATTTCAGTCTCTGACAGCCATAGTACAAGCTTTGCTTAGTTTGGGGCCAGGGGAACTCGGTCCCCTGACCCCTGTTCAAGTGTCCTGAATATTTATTTTAGATGAGAAAAATAGTTTTCCTTGATAAGCTTCCAGTTTATTAGGGAAAAAAAGGAAAATAAATTCAGTGCCTGCCTGTAAAATGTGGTTTACGTTATGACTGCTCATATGATTTAAAAAGGCGTTCTGTTATTATGAAGAATTAAATGAAAATTTGAGAAGCCCTTGAAAATAAAGTATGTTGAAAATATAGGTACTAAATAAGGATCAACATTTATTTCTCTCGAATTGAGTGGAGCCACCGTCGGAATTTTTAATAAAACTAAAATATTACCGTGTGGTGGCCTTAAAAAGAAATGTATCTATGATTTCTTTAACTTCTACCGTGTTTAGGAAAAATTAAGTAAAATTTCTTCATTGACCAAGCGAGCGTTAGTCAGCGAAGCGTCTCTGCTTCAGCTTCGAAAAAAATGCTTTCGTATGTCCGAATTCTGTCTAGATTTCTGTCTGGATCTCGTTCCGGATCTTTGTCTTTCTCTACAAGTCGTATTATTATATTTATTATAATTTTTGTCGATTCAGTTTTCGTTTTTTTTTTAAAGGAGATGTTATGATTTTCCGAAAAAATCGATTGAGGAATGCGACCTGTTGAGAAGACAGACGTTGGCTGCGAGGTCTACTGCTCAAAGAACCACTAATTAGGAAGGTAGGCATTATAGCTAGTCCCATTGCTTTGGAATAAATTGTTTTCATAAAATTATCATAACACGCTGTAGATGTTGGGGAAAAAAGTTTTTTAAAAACAATTTATTTAAATAAAAATAGTTGTTTACAGTTGTTGCAGTCACACTGTACACAAAGTTGTTAGTGGTGCAGCAACATTATTTTATAGATATCAGATAATTTTACACAATCCTCTCTCGTTACTTCCGGCTCGAACATCAAAAGCACACAAAACACAATTCCATTTAAAAATAGTATTTTTTCCGTTTTTAAACTTTGCAACATTTTTATCCGTAGATCCGTAATTTGCAAACAAAGTTTCTAGGTTTGCTCGAATTCTGGATAAAACGTTTCAATATAAAATTGAGCTAAGCCCTCAATCAAATGCTTTTGATACATTGTAACGTGTAGTTTTATGAAAAACCGAACGAGTTAAACGGATATTGCAATTTTAGGAATCCTAGTGAACCTTCTGATTAAATAAATGGATCTGCCATCAGGGGGGCTATTCCTGCGCGTGAGATGAGATGAGATTTTATCTTGGTCACTCTCACACCTATGACGTTTCAAACGAGAGCAACAAGGACGAAAAAAGTGAGATGAAAATCTCAAATCTCCGAATAGGGTCCCTGATCTGTGGGACTATTCCTGCGCGTGAGATGAGATTAGATTTTATCTTGGTCACTCTCACACCTATGACGTTTCAAACGAGAGCAACAAGGACGAAAAAAGATGAGATGAAAATCTCAAATCTCCGAATAGGGCCACTGGGGGGCTATTCCTGCGCGTGAGATGAGATGAGATTTTATCTTGGTCACTCTCACACCTATGACGTTTCAAACTAGAGCAACAAGGACGAAAAAAGGTGAGATGAGAATCTCAAATCTCCGAATAGGGTCCCTATTCAAGATAAAATCTCATCTCATCTCACGCGCAGGAATAGCCCTCCAGTTGTTTAATTTTTCTTGAAATGTTTAGGTACCATGCGAAAGCCAGAGCGGGTCGCTGGAATTTAATAAAACTTTTTCAATAAAAATATTGCATTTCATTAAAAACTTTTTAAACGGAACTAGATACTATCTTAATCCTAACTAAGTTTAGTTGTTTTTTATTTGTTTGCTACGATTTCACGCCTTAACTACTCAACCAATCACCATGAAATTTAGCATTTACACGTTATTAGGGATACAGAGAAGAACATAGGGTAAGTACCTGTCATTCTGGAAACATTTAATGTTCTTGTGAGACCGCGGGTGAAACCGCGGGGAACAGACTATCACTGCCCACTAGGTAGAGTAGGTAGGCACCGCTGACTCACAATCGTATTTATTGACAAACTCCCGACATCTGGCTCCCGACGGATTGGTCCAATTAAGTATCCGAACAACTTTACATCAACATACAATGCAAACTAAAATAAACTTTATAACAATGCAACTAAGTTGGCAAATGTTGAAAATACTAAAATTGATGAGAGAAGATCCCCGTTCTTCATTTTGATGCCAATTTGCAATATGGAAACGCTGTTGCAGTTATTATTTATTAGCGACCGGCTTTGCACAGTATGACAATACCTATCAACGTTCCAAAAAAAATATTCTGAAAACAGCATCAAAATTCGTTGCGTTGCTAGTAGATGGACTTAGCGGATATACAGACAGACAGACACGGAAAGCGCCTTTGTTTAATATTTATGTAGAGACTAGCTGCGCCCGCGGCTTCACCCGCGGTCCCACAGGAACTGTTTATTTTTTCGAGATAAAAAGTACCATAAGTCCTTTTCTGTACCCCAGACCACATGTACGCAAAATTTCAAGACGATTGGTTGAGTAGTCGAGACGTTAGCTCTATTTCCTCTTGAGGACGTTTTTTTTTAATAAAAAAAACAATAATATAGGGGCGGAGATATAGTTCATTTAATTGTACATGCTAAATTTCATCATAATCTGACGAATGGTTTCCAAGAAATTTGACAAGCGCGTTTGTATGGAAATTTAAGAGCGTCGCGGGGCCCTTAAGTATTTTCTATCCCATAGCCCCACTATTAGGCAATAGCTTCTCCTACAGCTCCTATTAGCCTCCTCCTTCCTGGCTCTCTTTACGTGTTTTACGAAAGAGTTCTTACTGACACCATATAATTAGGTAGGTATTTCGCAATGTTTACTTCTATTACTCATTCAATGCGTACATTAGGTATAACTATCCACATAAATATTTCCAAGAAAAAAAATGTTTTTCACACAAATCTTGAACCAAAATATTGTCATACAATTTCCTACAATGAAATGGCAATAGTTATTTTTTAAACCAGCTCGTAAAACAATGGTAGGTACTTTTTTACATGGTATCTGTTTTGTATACTTAAGACTTATACCTACCTACCTAGATAATATAGATTACCATATCCGGTATGAGTAGGTACTGTTAATATTATTAGAGCCGTTAACGGAGTTTCTTATCTCTATAGACCTCATAATAAATAATTAAGTGGGTAATTCTAATTAGTAATTAGAATTAGCAACTGATTAGGTAACTTCTTTACTTGTGTTGGTTACTTTACAATCCTGAGATACTGTTTTCGTAAAGTTTGCACTTTTGTACGGTATGCATGACATATTAAACCTACTTATCCGAGCTATTTACCCTCATCAAAAGAGTATCGTGTGTTCGCTGCGGTGATATGAGATTATTCTATTCCATTTGTAAGCCGAACCCGTTGATTTCCTCTACTTCCCGTACTTACGTCGTCAGTCCCTCACGGCTCGCGTATCACAACATTTGACAAACATTTAATCTTCAATTGAGTACGAGTTCCATTGAACAGATAACCAGACGATAACATTGCTTACTTTGACCCGACACGACCCTTAGATAAAACATCGAGTTTTGTGTTATTTGTGCGGTGGCAGCGAGCGAATTAGCTCGAAAATGTATTGATTGATTAAATTGTGACAATGGATTGGTGTGTTGTCCTTTCGTGCATGTGCTTTTGTGGAGTGGTATATGGATCAGCCAGTGAGTATTACTTTACTATTATTTTGTAGTACCGTAACTCGCTTTTAATGTGAGCCTGGTGCGAGCTTTTTTAACTGCTAGGAACTACCATGCATGACTCAAAAGTCCTTGTCATTGTTACGCCCCTCCAAGGTCTAGGCTGCGCCATGTGTCGGGGCCCTGCTGGGACCACCCAAGTAACGGCGCTGATTTTGTATGTACCAGGCAGGTATAATCATACCACAAGTTCATTAGGCCTGTGGTATAACTTAAACATCTGCATGGCTATGTTGATGACTGGACTTCCTAACTGACGTCTAGGACTAGTTTTAAGACGATCAACCAGAACCTTCACTTGTTTACTTGCAACAACAGCATACAATCGTAAATGTCACTCGCGGTCATCCGCATCTGCATAGATATTCACAATCATTCGGAAACGTTTGACGTTCAAGTGTATCTTTGATACCCAAATTGAATGAAAACATTTTGATTTTTGATTTGACTTTGTTTGTGTTCAGGTTCCAAAAATTTCAAACTCAAAATCTCTATTCGTATTCGAAAGTTTTTAAATTGTGATTCAATCTTCCGATCAGGGACCCTATTCGGAGATTTGAAATTCTCATCTCACCTTCTTTCGTCCTTGTTGCTCTCATTTAAAACGTCATAGATGTGAGAGTGACCAAGATAAAATCTCATCTCATCTCACGCGCAGGAATAGCCCCCCAGATTTAAACTCGATTCCCTAATTATTAAATTTTAAAAATAGACTAAGTTTAGAACAGTTCGAGTTTAAAATCTGTGGGATCCGATCGGAAACGTTTCCGAATTATTGTGAATAGCTCCGGTGAAGACAGACTGTATACACGCAATCAGTTATGATCAGGGGGGCTATTCCTGCGCGTGAGATGAGATGAGATTTTATCTTGGCCACTCTCACACATATGAAGTTTCAAACGAGAGCAACAAGGACGAAAAAGGGTGAGATGAAAATCTCAAATCTCCGAATAGGGCCATAGGTTGTACTTACACCAGGGACATCAGATAGGTCTCATTTTGGACTAGCCTAGGTATAATATATTATTATCCTGTGAAAAACACTCATGGTGCATTCTCTCCTCCTATATACCTAATTTACGTGTTAGAATGCGTGAAGATAATGTAATCTGAATGCGTAACTTGTTATATCTAATAATTGAATGAATATATCATTTTATTAGCTACAGCAATATGTTAGAGGATGCGGGTGGATAGTCAATGGTATCAGTTAAGTATTACGTCACATTTTAATTCTGTAGAAACATACGAACCAGTGTGTTTTACTATATTTTTAGCTGATTTTAGCTAGATACCTAAAATAATAAGGAATTTGGTTAAGTACCTACTATTGTAACGTTTCCCTCAAATGGACTTGTAAATTACTGAATGAACCCTTTGCAAAATTATTACACTGCTCTTCTTCATCATTATCATGTACATTGTACATACTTCTTTGTCCCACTGAGACAACTGATTGACGAAGTTTTAAGTCTACCTCTTGCTTAGACCGTCTAACCAAACCTTTTGCCATTCCATTTGCTTTAGGCCTGTGCTGCGTTGTACCAAGTTTTCTCGAAGACCTAATAATCTTTATTTTTAATTTTGTTTAAGTATTAACTACTATTCATTTGTTATTCTGTCTCTATAAATCCTGCCGGTAACTTGACACCATGTGGCACGGGTGAGGACTACAATCTTGGCTTGACCTTTGCGGTTGTGACAATCACGTCAGTGCTTATCTTTGAAGGAATACCTATTTTTATCTTCTGGGGTTTTATCGTCAATGTTTCTATAAAAGGCTAAATGTTGATAAACTCCATTGACTCGATCTGTTGTCTCATAATGAACTATTTAAGAAATACACGTAGCACGCGTAACAATTTCACTATGGCAAAAACGAGGGAACCCCGTGATATTTTTCAGTTTTTCATTAAAAGAATGTAAGTCGAGTAAAACGAAACGTACTTCAGCTGTCAATTTTGTCAATGTCAAAGTTAAACAAAAATCAAAATTGGGAAATCAAACAAATTGAGTGTTTTGGCGGAAACCGAAAAAGTGTTGTCGTAATTTTGTATTATTTTCTAAATCTTGTTTTTCTTCGAGTGCTATAGCGAGAATGGTATGGAGGATTATTACCCTTTACCGGTTCGTTAAGGTACAAATGATACAAAAATTGCGAAATTTAACATTTCGTGTTCTCTACAAAACTCCACTCAAAGTTTCAGTACAATATCCATCACTTTACTGAAATGAGGAAAGGGGAGAGATCCATTATCGTCATCATCACTCCATCATCTGTAAAAATCTGTAAAACTTGACACTGGCAAATGCACAAGACGTGCGAAGCCAAATTCCCTTATGGGGGGAGAAGAAAAAAAATGTTTGTAAACAATGTAATGCCGCTGTGTAAATTTAAATGTTCTGTTCAGTTGGTCTTTTGATTCAAGACATACTCAAGTGATATGATTGAAAAACTGTCTTCATGTCAGTAATTATTTATTACAGATTCTCTCAAGGATCCTTACATTTGTGGACCACCGTCATGTTCACGTAAGTTACAATTATTTTTCACCAAGCTTTAATATTCTTACAAACACCATTTCTTGCGATACCATTTATAAATAGTGCTACTGTAAAAAGTGTAAACAATTATTAGAACATTGACCAAAACCGTTATCTGTAATAAATTAATATAATAAACCTAAAAAACATGTAAACATTTAAAATAACTAAGTACCTACATAATAATTTGTAAGTATACGTTTTCAAACATAGTTGTTGTTGACAGGTCCTCGAGTATTATCCAGTGTTTT
This sequence comes from Peribatodes rhomboidaria, assembly GCA_911728515.1. Classification (NCBI taxonomy): domain Eukaryota; kingdom Metazoa; phylum Arthropoda; class Insecta; order Lepidoptera; family Geometridae; genus Peribatodes; species Peribatodes rhomboidaria. The sequence continues at coordinate 7,240,083 of OU452188.1, read as the reverse complement.
TCTAGTGTTTATCATTTTCCTAATTAAATAATGTAAATAATGTTCACCCTCATTCTTTAAACTACTTCCTTGCCTTCCAGAGTCTGAAAAATTCAAATACTTGCCGGATATAATATACCACTATGAGTACAAAGTCAACGTTGAGACCTACTTCGCTGGCTCAAGCAATAACCGGTCAACACTTAATGTCAATGCAGAGGTAAGTAAAGGCATCTAGAATTGCTAGAGGCAGAGATGAGTGGAGAAGGCTGGAGGAGGCCTTCTACACTCATCTCCAGTGTCTCCCGATTCTCTTGAACAAAGACAACATCATAGACATGCTATAAAATTCTTTAGATACTTTGTTTAAATGTTAGAAGTGTCAAACTAAATAAAACTTGTAGACAGCCCTTCTAAAGCCCTAAAAATATGTCATAATTTTTTAAATAATCTGCATGCTGTTGGCATTTTAGAGAACCAATTAGTCATGGTTATCAATTTTTTTAAATGTTTTTGCTTAGTATTATCCGATGAGGACACCTAGTGCTAGTGTTTTTTAATTGCAATGATTGCCTGATGTCTCTGTTATATAAAAAAAAGCAACTATTTTTTAAAAACATAAATTTTTTGTAGAAGACCTTCAATATAATTTTGGGTAGGGTTCTTCGGGGTCTAATTCATTTGTTTTGATCCCCCCACTATAGCCCACTAACAGGAATAGGTAACCAGTAACCCCGTATAAGTAGGTACATTTCTATAAAAACTGTTTTTAAATTAAGCAGTACTAAAGCTGCCTAAGGACACCAGTTGCCATATCAAAAAAATCTCTCCGATATTAACACCCAGACATAGAACAAACACTAATGATCATCACATGAATGTTTGACCTAAGTGGAAATCGAACCCACGCCCCCACTCTCAGAAGGCAGGTTCACTACCAACTGAGCCACCGAGGCAGTCAAGTCAAGTCATGAATTAATCTTTTCTCTCTGTAATGTTTCAGGTATTGATACAGTTTATAACACCATGTGAAGGGCTTCTGCAACTCAACCATGTGACACTGACAGACCAAGATGAGAACTACCCAGTTGAAAGGGCTGAGAAATTCGTCCATGCTGTCACTGTTAATGATCTTAGGTACAGTAATGTGTTATGTAGTTAAATAATTAAACAAGAGAATCTACAGCAGGTAAAACTGCAGGGTGCAGCTAGTTCTACATAGATTATAAACCTATTGATATTATAACTAGCTGCTCCCAGCAGTTTCATCTGCGGTCCCACAGGATCTGTTAATTTTTTCGGGATAAGTATCATCTTGAATTTTTGCATACAAGTTGTTGGGGGTTCGGAAAAGGACATAGGGTAGTCCCTATGTCCTTTTCCGAACCCCCAACAACTTAACAACCAACACCCAAACAACCCAAGGACATAGGGTAGTCCCTATGTCCTTTTCCGAACCCCCAACAACTTGTATGCAAAAATTCAAGATGATTGGTTGAAAAGTTGAAACGTGAAAGCGTTACAAACAAACTCACTTTCGCAGTAATAATATTAGTGAGGATTAGGATTGCGGAAGTGTGTATTTGTTTGTCACTTCTTCGCTGAAATGGGTGGACATATTTTGATGAAATTTGGTATGGAGTTAGCTTATACCCTTTTATTAAGCGGCGGCGAGTCCTCACCGAGTGGGCCACTCGCCGTCCGCGCGTTGACAGCTAACGCCGAGGCGATGCGGAATCGTTGTAGTGAGCTCATATCCATGGAAGTTCATATAAAGAATACTAACCGCACGAGGTATGGCGGTGCAGTTCGGGTCCCGAGTGGCTCCAATCTTTATGCCATTGAAATAAACATATTTTCGTCCCTAGATTCGCGTTCCACGATGGCGTCATCCAGGAGATCTGTCCTCACAATGAAGAGGAAGACTGGGTGCTCAACTACAAGAGGGCTATTTTGGCCCTCTTTCAGAACAGCATGAAGAGATTTGATATTAACTTTAAAGGAGTTGAGGTAAGCCAGAAAACCTTTATAGGAAAAAGTTATATATCGTCACGCCTTTCCACACAAGGGGCTGGCCATAATGTAATACATCATCCATACTTCGCTGGACGATATTCAGACCCAAATGTGACAGAGGCGCGCCTGTCGTTATACACCGGGCTCCATTCATGTAACAGATGACATACAATACGCAGATATGATCACACAATGAAAATTGGTGCTTGCCGTCTGCTGGGTTCGAAGCCGCTCCCTCTGGCTTGAGAGGCGGACCTTCTCCCTACTAGGCCGCCATCGCTATCAAAATGCAAGCAATGCCAAAGATATTGAGTTATTTAATAGAAATGTACAAAACTAGTTACTTGGTCTTTCGATCTACATCTCGCTACATGACTGGAGCCCGGTGTATGGCGACAGGCTCGCCCCCTGTCACATTTGGGACTGAATATCGTCCGGCAAAGTGTGGGTGTTGTATTACACCTCTGCCAGCCCCCTCGGGGGAAAGGCGTGACGATATGTTATGTTATCTTTGGCACTGTAAACTTATTATTCAATTGTTTTCTCCTCTTTTTTCAGCAAGACATTCACGGGACGTGCAATGTGGACTACATAGTGCGTGGACAAGAGAACACTAGTCTCATACTTGTGAAGACTCGCGACCTGACGCAGTGCACGAATAGATACAAGTACATGTCCATACTGCAAACTGTTAGATACGACTTTCAGAGTGTGAGTATTTAGTAACAAGGTACTGATTATTTGAACTAAGTTATCCTACTTTATTATGGAAACGAACGTTTGTGTGAGTGTGTGTTTGTATGACGCTTCTTTACACTTAAGCAGATGGAAGAATTTTAATGAAATTAGTACAACATTTTGCAGCCGGGTTCTTAGTTTTTCTTTTAATAATGTCATCTGTTCATAACATATCGTCACGCCTTTCCTACGTAGGGGTGTACAACACCCACACTTCTCCGGATGATATTCAGTCCCAAATGTGACAAGGGGCGAGACTGTCGCCATACACCGGCCTCCAGTCACGTAGCAGATGCCATACAATACGCACAAATTACTTTAAAAAAACACACACAAATGTAGTGAAGTGAAGTGCACTGAAATAAGACACGCATCAGCTTTAAGCTGCCAGTGTCAACAAATAATAATAATAACAACATATGTTCACACAATGAACAAATTGGCTGGGTTCGAACCGGCTTGCTTGCCGGCTATCATCGCCTAATGTTACTTGTTAACTGTTTTTGTGTTTTAGAAATTCCAAACCTGGCCCGTGCTCAAGTCTGAGAGCAAATGCCGTGTGACTGTCGACCATAATGTTTACAAAGCTGTTAACTGCCGCGAGCGCCATCTGTTTTTACCATTCTCCGGGAAAAACTCTTCGGGTGCACTGACTACTGTTATCCAGGATCTGGTGCTTATTAACGAGGTTAATAAGACTGATAGTCAGGTTATGGAGGCACAGCCTAAAGGTAAAAGAATATACAACGCGTTGTTTTGCATTCCCGCAGAATTTGTTGACGTAGGTATACTCTACTAGCAGAGCACGAATAAAGTATGAGGCAACCGTGAAATGACAGCCCGACTTCATGAAAAAAACATAATTTTTCTCGCTGTGGTGAGGTGAAAAGTTGTTCGGCGGCTCGTACTTTAGAAACCCTCGCTTCGCTCAGGATCTATATTTTTTTTCCTTTCAATCCTATAGACAGGCTTCAATACAAGTACTCGCGCCAAAAACAACTTTGCACCCTTGCATAACAAACAACTATTGTTATTTCAGCATGGACAGCAATAACAAAACGCTCCAACCTACTCCACTACCACACGCGATATCTGGGAGACGATACGGGAGGCCTTAAGTCTGCAAGGGAAGTCCTCAAACTGCTCTGCATGTGAGTAAAGTTGACATTCGTTCATGTTTTTAGGGTTCTGTACCAAAATGGTAAAAAGGAACTCTTATGGTGAGACTCCGATATCGGTCTGTAAGTCACTGCCGATTATTTTTAACCTCCGACACAAAAACGACGGGATGTTATAAGTTTGACGTGTCTCTGTCTGTGTGTGTGTGTGTGTGTGTGTGTGTGTGTGTGTGTGTGTGTGTGTGTGTGTGTGTGTGGCTACGTAGCACCAGAACGGATGAACCGATATTAACTTTTTTTTTTAAGGTGAATTAGTCGAGAGTGTTTAAGCTATATTTGATGAAAATCAGTGTTGATGAAAATCGGTGTCGGTGTCGTTTTTTTAATGTAAACTTGTTATTTACTTAGACTTGCGTTTTCTCACCATCTCGCCTGATGTTGAGCAGTGATGCGGATTACGATGGAGCGCGCTCGCCTAACAGAAACCGATGATTAAAGTGTTGTACTTTTGTATAATTGCTAGCTTTTTAGCGATGATAGACTATGGTGATGGCGGGCCTAAGGAGATCCAGCCACAAAAAACATCTAATACACTCCACAATAGCCTATGTCTGCTTTTTACCCGACTGCGCAAGAAGGAGGATTATGTTTTTCGAGTGTATGTATGTATGTATTTGGTTGGTTGGTTTCATGGTTTCTTTGGCACGCTTTTTTGTCTGCTTTTACAAATGTTAGAATAGGGAAGCGAGTATAAATCCGATAGGAAAAATAAATTAAGTTTAATAACATTACCAAAAGTAAAACAAAAAACCCGACTGCTAAATATTGTTTCCTATGTCATTTCCACAATCAAGACGATTCAAATGACACCTCACATGTCGAAATCCATCAAGCTGTTTAGCCTGTAGGGCGTGCCAAAGATACCTCAAACAGACATACCCACATACATACATACACTCAAAAAACATAACCCTCCTTGCGCAATCGGGTAAAAACTTGTGAATACGGACTGAAATTCTAATAATTTGAGTTTATTTTTTTTTTAAATCAAAACTAAAACGTTTCCAAATGATTGTGAATATCATATGTACTCGTATGTTTATGTAAATTATGTTTTGCAGGGTGAAGGACAGCTCCGACCCTGCCCGTTCGACCGTGGATTCGTACATGGATGGCAGTTCGACTGTCGGCTTGTGGGGGCGGCTGGTGCGTTCCGCGCGGCCTCTACACTACCCTGCGCTTGCGCAGCTACTGGCGCGCGCGCCGGCTATATGCGACCGAGCTGGGTATGTTTTTTTTAATGTAGAATAGGTCGACGTTTGACCACCAACTCGCCTGATGTTAAGCGACGTTGTGGTCTAAGATGGAGCACAACGACCTATAGGTACTTATTTACTCTAGCCTTATTCACTCTAGCCTTTAAGATACCCAGGTTGTAGTTAGTCGGGAATACAGACGATGGCAAGGTGTTCCATTCCCTAGCGGTTCGTATCTGAAAGGTAGAGGCAAACCGTTTAGCACGAGTTGGTGGAATGTCGACTAAGTAGGGATGGTACGTATGAGTTTTCCGATTTGTTCTGCTGTAAAAAGGGGAAGAAGGGATTAGGTCATGCAGTTCCAACGCACACTCGCCGAAATGCAGCCAGTAGAAAATAGCCAAACACGCCACTTTACGTCGATGTTCAAGGCTCAGAAGTCTCGTAGCGGCTAGCTCTTCGTCGCATATGAGCCTCCTAGCTCGCCGCTAAACAGACTCTAGAGCCTCAAGCTGGTAATTAGCCGATCCGTCGTAAAGGTGGCAGCAGTACTCCATACACTAACGTACCTGAGCTTGATACAGGTTAAGAAGCTGACCCGGTGTGAAGTACCGCATGACGTTACACAGAACTCCAAGCTTTTTCAAGTCAAACGTCGACCTTTTCTACATAAATAAAATTAAAAGCTAGCCTAGTTGTAAGCTAAAATTTGTGAGACTGTAATTTATTTATTATTTGAAAAAATAATGCCCGTCAGTTTCTTGCCTGTTCTTCTGAGTAGAGGCTCTTTATCCGAACAAGGCGGTCGAGTCTATTTAAATAACTTTGACGTTCATAAGTGTATCTTTGATACCTAAATTGAATAAAAACATTATGACTTTGACTTTGACTTTGAAAAAAATGTTCAACCAATCCCATCACACTTCGGATTGGTTCTCTCATTTTAGCAAACACATCATGGACGCTCTTCCGTACATTGCGAGCATCGGTTCCGTGGAACTGATAAAAGACATGCTGATACGTGACGCGGTCGACAAGGAAACTAGGCACGAGTGGCTCATGTCCATGGCTATGATACCTAGGTGAGAAAGAGACGACGAATTTTGACCTACTTCAACTTTTGTTCAGTATTTTTCTTTGGGAGTTAAGGCTTGGTCATACCACGATTATCTACCCACACATACGTTTACTTAATGCTTCATTTAGAGTTGAAAAATCGTGTGTCATATTTGATGGTTAAATGAGATCGGCGCCTCGAATTGCATTTTTTTGCTGTAAATTTAGAGAACTGCGTTCAAACAGTTTTTTTAAGAAAATATTTTTTGTAATTTTTTTTTCCAAAATGAGGATGTTTTTTTTAATTCTACTTCGGTTAAACTGATTGTGGTTGCTCTACCAGCTGTATTTTTTGCACCTGATCATCACAATTCTTTATATCAAACTACCTAAGCGCAAACATAATACTTGTTTTCGTTCATTTCGTGTAATACAGGGCCTTAAAAACGGAAAATACCATTTATCAAGTAAATTATTTATTTTACATTTATGTATACATGTTATATTTACGAAACGAGCAAAGAGATGGAGTAAGAACGAGAGCGAGAGAAATATTTTTTTAAACTTACTAAAGGTAACATTCCATCATTGGCTTTTGTGTCGCCGCGTCACTTCGAAGAAAATACATAGAGGAACCAGAAGTGACGCGGCTGCACTGTCGCGACACTGAAGCCAATGACGGAATTAATCCTTAAACCTGTATTCAATAGTGACTTTTTTCGTTAATCAATTTTTTTTGCCTCGATTCCTTCTCTCTTTCCTAAAAATTAGTATTCTTAATTTTTCAGTTTTTCTTTTTTAAAGTTTTTTTAAAAATTAGTATTGTATTATTTTCTTTCCCAGACCAAAGCTAGCGATGTTGGACAGTATGCTAGAATTACTTCGAAGCCAAAAGTATGATAAAGTGATAAGTTTCACTGTTTCATCTATGGTCCACTCTTACTGCAAACATAGCGGGAAAGCTTGTAAGTGCTGCATGTGAAATAAACTCTTATATCTGTATAGCTTTAAGATTGAAATTGTCTAATCAAAAATGTATCTGTGTGCCTACTGTATACAAGGTTATAGGTAACTCACTAAAAACCTTTCAAGGGTTCATTATACTCATCAATATGAACAACTTTTACTATGGGGCGAACTCTGAAGTCGCGAAAAAAAATCAGCTGTTTCATACATTCTGTCTCTGGCCAATGAACTTTTTGTATGGAACAGTTTTGAAAGAAAGAAAGAAATTTATTTTGAAACCATACATACAATTAACAATATAAACGACAAATAAAAGCAATAAAACAAAGTAGATACTAATATAGTAATATAAATAACAAACAACAATAATAAATTACAATTATGTATGTGTTTCAAAAAAGGCTCCACCTCAGCATAAGCTGTTTAATCAACAGCGCTGATCTTCCGCTGGAGCCTTCAGTTGAATCACGGACGCACCTGGTGGCGTCGATACGCAACTTATTAAAATAATACAATTAATTTTTTTGTAAGTGGTAAAACTTTGGGTTTCAATAAAATATACTATCAAAAAACACTAAATATAAATATTCAACTATTACAAGACGATTTATGGGCATTCGAGGCAGGTGACACAAGGTAGGCTATTTATTTATTGCTCATTTTAAATGGCACTAAAGAGTTTTTTTACAGAGAACTATTTTTTATTTCGCGATTTCAGAATTGGCTCCTTAGTAAAAGTTGTTCATATTGATGAGTACAATGAACCCTTAAGAGGTTTTTGGTGAGTTACCTATAACCATGTATAGTAAGTTTCACATTCAAAAAGTAACCCAATTGTTTTCAAGCTAAGGTTGAAAATTGCATATCAAAAAACAAAACCATTCGTTTGCAGTGAGAGAGTGTTGTGAAGAAGAAACTCCCAAGAAAATTCTAGAAGAATTCGAGTCTATAGTTACGAGCATAGCTCAGAAAGGGATTATCAAAACAAGAGAGGACAGACAAAACGTAAGTACTTTTCCCCTTACCCGACTGCTCCTGTTCTGCTCTAGCACGGGCCAGAGACAAATTGCCTTTCCACCATTTTTTTCCTGCAAGAAAGAGACAAACATATCCGTATTCTAGCTCTGTCACATGTAACATATCGTTACGCCTTTCCACGGAGGAGGTTGGCAGAGGTGTAATACAACACCCACACTTCGCCGGACGATGCTCAGTCCCAAATGTGACAGGGGGCGAGACTGTCGCCGTACACCGGGCTCCAGTCATGTAACAGATGACATACAATACGCACATCTGTTGCACAATGAACAAATTGGTGCGTGCCGTCGGCTGGGTTCGAACCCGGTCCCTCTGTCACATGTAAACAAGGATAAAAACGGTGAAAAGACAATTTGTCTTAGTTTTGTCAATTGTTTTAGTTATGTAAACTAGTGGCTTTGTGAGCTGGAGACCTCGCGACCGGCGTCTGTTTTTTTCTTCTGGTCGCATTTCTCAACCGATTCTCGTGAAATTTTGTGAGCAGGCAAAAATGCTTTCGTATGTCCGAATTCTATCCGGTTCTCTGTCCTGATCTCTTGGTTTCTCTGTCTGGTAGTGGAAAAAAAAATCCGCAATTTTTTTTACCAAGTCGGTTTTTGGAAGATTTTATTTTTCCAGTACAAGCTTTGCAAGTTTTTTCTTAGTTGTCGTGTAGTTTTGAATCTTTATTAACGCTGATATGGACCTAAATCTGAAATAAATGACATTATTATTAGGGTCCGCCACATAACTTTTTTTTTTTTTAAATGCTGTAAAAAAAACTAACTACCTACTGAATATTTTCTCAAATTTCTTATTTTATTTGAAAGTTCAAATTAATTCAAATCTAATTTCACCTATTAATCTGCGGCAGATAATGCGATCTTCAAAAACAGGGCGCAAAACATCGAGTGTAGCTTCGGCCGTGTGGCATGTAGAGCCGTCCTGTTCGTGTGGCCCTCATCGTTTAGGCTACTGCATGGCCAGCCGAGGCAGCCGTTTGAATGAAATTATTTTTTATTATTAACCGGAAGGATTGTACTTTCAAATAAAAAAAGAAATTTGAGAAAATATTTAGTAGTTTTTTTTTTATGGCATTTAAAAAAAAAGTTATGCGTAGTTATGTTATTTAAAAAAAATAGCTTAGTTTGGGGTTAGGTGACAGTGTGTGTAATTAAAAAAAAAAAAGGTAAATCGGAGCCGATGTGATGATGGAGCGAGGAGATGGAAAACTTGGTTTTTCGTTTTTAAAACTACAAAATAATTACTTCAACGTAAAAAGTATCCCGTAAGATAATTATTCTAGGTATGAGCTCTTACTGTCGTATAAATATTGCACGTAAAACCGCATGACACAGCTAACTTTCCTTTTTTTTCAGATAATGATAGCCATCAAAGCTTTAGGTAACATCGGTGGTTTCAAAGAACAGTTTTCGGACGTACTACTGAATCTGATAGGCGACAGCTTGCTCCCGGTTCCGATTAGACTGACGGCCATCGACGCGTTCAGGAGAACGCCTTGCGTTGAGACGCGGTAATGTATCTATAGTAGTGTTATACATCTAATAGGCGACAGCTTGCTCCCGGTTCCGATTAGACTGACGGCCATCGACGCGTTCAGGAGAACGCCTTGCGTTGAGACGCGGTAATGTATCTATAGTAGTGTTATACATCTAATAGGCGACAGCTTGCTCCCGGTTCCGATTAGACTGACGGCCATCGACGCGTTCAGGAGAACGCCTTGCGTTGAGACGCGGTAATGTATCTATAGTAGTGTTATACATCTAATAGGCGACAGCTTGCTCCCGGTTCCGATTAGACTGACGGCCATCGACGCGTTCAGGAGAACGCCTTGCGTTGAGACGCGGTAATGTATCCGTCCATCCGTCCATCTGAGTGTGAAGAAATAAACAAATACACACAAATTTTTGCTTTTTCAATAGAAGTAAGAAGTAGAATAATTGATATTTTAGAAAAGTAATTTACTCAAAACTAATCTCAAAATCGTTATTTTTTTAACTGGCTAATTACTGACGAAGTGAATACTACTGCCAAATAAAAAACTACGTTGTCTCCTTTAATCATGAACTGATTACAACTGCCAAATAAAAATCAACTTTGTCGCCTTTGTTATAAATTCTAATTTAACTCTTTTTCTTACAGTGAATATTTCCTAGAAACCTACCGTGCAGACTTAGTGGACATAGAAGTCCGCATAGCATCATACCTGCAGGTCATGAGGTGTCCAGATCTGAAGACTATAAGGGAAATATTCCATTCTTTGAGGCATGAGAATGTCAACCAAGGTAAATGTGATTGAGGTGATGATCAGTGGTTGGGGCGGTTGGATTCCGCGTTGTTGGGTGTGGGTTGAAATTATAACTCGATAGAAGCTGAGACTGCCTCGGTGGTGAACCTGCCTTCGGAGCTCGGGGGCGTGGGTTCGATTCTCACCCATTTGTGTTTGTTCTATGTCTGGGTGTTAATATCTATTTAAGTATGTATTTAAAATAAATAAGTATGTATATCAGTCTCTGGCAGCCATAGTACAAGCTTTGCTTAGTTTGGAGTCAGGCGACCGTGTGTGAAAATGTCCCGAATTTATTATTATATTATTATTACTATAACAGTAAGTTTGAGTTGAAGGAAAATGTCCTGAGGAAGGCATATTGTTGCTAGTAGATGCAATAGCTTGGGTATGTTTAATTATGTCAAAACTTTGTAAGGCCAAAATAAAGCAAGCATAAACACACCGTATCCCAACACAGTAAGCTTCATTTCAGCCATGGAATTTGTACGCAACCATCTAAAGACCTCAGCGAGTTCAGTTTCCCCTCAAAATTTCAATTAAACTAGAGCAACCCAGAACACACCGTATCCCAACTCAATAAGCTTCACTTTCAGTCGCGACATTCATATGGAGCCACCAAAATAATCTCAGCGAGTCCTAGTTCCCCTCCACAAATTTCAATTAAGTTTTAAGACAAGACCACTACTCAAAACTAGAACAGGCTAAAACACACCGTATCCCAGCTCAATAAGACTTACTTTCAGCCGCTACATTCGTCTGGAGCCACCAAAAGAATCTCAGCGAGTCCTAGCTACCTTCCAAATTTCAATTAAACTACTCCAAACTAGAGTAAGCTATAACACACCGTATCCCAACTCAATAAGCCTCACTTTCAGCCGCTACATTCGTCTGGAGCCACCAAAAGAATCTCAGCGAGTCCTATCTTCCCTCCAAATTTCAATTAAACTGCTCCAAACTAGAGCAAGCTAAAACACACCGTATCCCAACTACATAAGCCTCACTTTCAGCCGCGACCTTCGTCTGGAGCCACCTGAAGAACCTCGGCGAGTCGTCTCTCCCGTCCCGGGTGGAGATCCAGGGCCTGCTCTCTGGCAACACCATGCCTCAGCTGGAAGACAGCCCTGACTTCCGCATGTTTTCCAGAAACTACGAGCAGGGGGCGTTTTTCGATCAGTATAATGCTGGTAAGTTTACATAGCTACAATAAACACATAACAGATCATCACGCCTGTCCCCCGAAGGCGCTGGCTGGCTGGTGGATCACAAACTGTCTCACTTCCGGACGATATTCAGTCCCAAACGTGACGTGGGGCGAGCCTGTCGCCATATACCAGCTCCACTTAAATAACTTATCATAACATAACAAATCTTCAGGCCTTGCCCCCAAAGAGGCTGGCAGAGGTGTAAAACAACACGCAAACTTCGCCGGACGATATTCAGTCCCAAATGTGACTGGGGGCGAGCCTGTCGCCATACACCGGGCTCCAGTCATGTAGCAGATGACATACAATAAAATAGCAGATAATAATAATAACATTAAATACGCAAATATGTTCCCGAATGAATAAATTAGTGCGCGCCTTCAGCTGGGATCGAACCCCCTCTGGCTTGAGTTCACCACTTTCCTAGACTTCATCTATACAATTCATTGGAGCAAATATGGTATTGCGAATACCATATAATTATATAATTATAATTTAGACGTTATGTCGCAAGTCCGTCTTTCCACGATATGCCAACGACGTATCCTCAGCTATTTCGGCCACATTATAAGACGCCCGGACGAGAATTTGGAGAAGCTGATCATCTGCGCAAACGTAGAGGGCAAGAGATCACGCGGTAGATCTCCGATGAGGTGGTCAGATCAGCTCAAACAAAGTAGCTCGTCCAGGTTTGAGGAAGTGGTGCGAATGGCTACAGACCGGAATAAGTGGAGGATACTGACAAATCGCTGGGTGAAGCAAAAGGGTGGTCGCGATCTTCAGCCATGAAGGATCGACCAGAGAGAGATGTCGCAAGTATTATTCGGGAAGTTTGTAACCGAGCACTTTGGTATCGCGCGGCGTTGTAATCGGATCGCGGTTGGCCAAATACTGACCAAAAAGTCGGCGCAATGCGTAGCGTGCGCCGAGTTTTGGTATGGACAATTATGTTGCACGTTTGTGACAAATTAATATTTCTCAATGGCTAAAGGACATGGTCATTCTGACCTTCACTATCGTCAACGAGTTTAAAAATGTTTTTTCTAGGTGGCAACTATGAAGCAAACGTGGTATTCTCTCCCGACTCGTACATACCGCGCTCTCTGTCACTCAATCTCACCGTCGATATGTTCGGTGAATCTATCAACATTTTTGAGGTATGTCTACTAGAGTAGTTTTTGTTGTTTTTTTGCAGTTTTCTGAGATTTTATGGAACTGAATTACAGTATTTGAGCACAACACTAGCTAAAACAACATAAAAATAGATAAAAGCTACTAGAATACATTTTTTTATTGTGATACTGTGTAGGTTGACAAAAACAGTATGTATTAGGATTAGTAACAACAGTTTTGTTCATACAGAACATACTATAATTAAACTAGTGAGATCTTCTATCTCACAATCAACTGACATAATTTACGTCAGTCAATCAATCAACGACTCCATCATTTATACCTGATGTAAAGCAAGCACTTTCAGATAACACATTAGCAAATAAGTGCTTCCAAAAATGCTTCGCATTATCTGTAGCGCGTTAGTATTTTTGTAGTGACCTTGAGTGAACCAATAATTTATTATTTCATCTTCATTATTTTCATTGATCCTATAGGCCAGTAAAAAATAGAATTTAACCTCACATTAAATTTTTTCTCCTTATAAAACTAAACTTCAATAATTTTTGTCTTTAAAGTGCATAGTTTCCGAGATATCGGACAAAAACTTTTTTCAAGGTTGAAGTTCTATCTGTCAGCATTTTGTGTTTTTATGCTCAGTAAAGTGGGCCAAAACATTATAAAAAAAAAATTGGATTAGAAATTTAGTGCTGGGTTGACCAAAAAAACGGCTATTTTTACTGGCCTACTCTTACCCATAACATTACAAATAAGTTTGATATATTGCCTATACGATTATCAAGCCATAAGTTGATGAAATATATAAATATACATAACAATAACCAACAATTTTCAGATGAAAGCCCGAGGAGAGGGCTTCGAACGCTACTTCGAAAGTTTCTTCGGCAAAAACGCTCCTTTAAACAAGAACAAGATCGTCGAAAATATCAACAACCTCCGCGTCTTCCGATCGACCGACGAAGCGGAAGGCGTGCGAGCGAAAATCGACGATTTAAACTACAAAAACGAAGCTCTGAAGCACCGTTTTCCCATGGCAGAGTTGGGGATCAAAGTGTTCGGGAATGAGATTTCGTTTTGGAACGCCGAAGGAGATGAGGAGATATTTAAAGCGTTGCAGAGAGTCAACCCTCAGATTAGGCTTTTGGAGATACTGTCTGGGAAGGTAGGTCTTTTCACTTCATTAAGAAATTAAAATCACACTAATGTTCAAAATGCGAAGGGTTGCGTGTTTATTTGAGTGCTAGTTCCTACCTACTTCTTCACACTTAAACCTTAGATCAATCTAGAGAAAAAGATGGAACACTGCGTTATATCTCGCTTAAGCCACTTCTTTTTAAACGTGTGTGCGTGGTAATGTTGCCATGAAAAACATTTACAATTGCACGAAAACTAATATTAATTCCCAAACTCTAAGTAAGCCATTTCTGTTCAAATATACAACCTCAGTAGATTTAATATTCTAAAACGTAATATTTGTAAGAGTTTAATGTTACGGCTTTTTTAAAATTAACTTGTAAAAAAAATGCACAGTTTTTATAAATAACCTTTAAATGTAGTCCTGGCCACACTTTTATAATGCACTATGTATATTTATGAACACGAAATTATACCATAAACCAATGCACATAATGTCAAAGTAAGAATGACCAAGCGAGTAGCGTAGTTTTTTTGCGTCAATGTGTACATATACGACAGTAGCATAGTTTTTTGATGGTTTTTGGCTTCTCCTAAATCATACGCCGTGCGCCATCTTATTCTCTAGGTTGTTCTGAGACTAAAACGGATTTGTTTACAATTCAAAACGAGACCAATAAAAACTCTGGCTGTCTTTGCTAAGGATTATTAACGGTGACCTTAAGGTATATTCGTTTCGAATTTGTTTGGATGTCATTATCCAACCATGCAAACTGCCAACGAAAAAATCCAACAGTACAGTAGGGACCTCTATTAAATATACATATATATATAAGAGGTACCTGTACTGTTGGATTTGGCGTTTTGTAAATATGGAAAGGTTACATTTTCATACATATTACTTTTTTTTAGGAAATCTCATACAACAAAGCGTCACTATTCCTAGACACTACGTTCTCGATCCCCACCGGTTGCGGTCTGCCGATGAATATGAACCTTATGGGCACCAGCTACGTCAACACGAAAATGTCTGGGACCATGGTCGATAAATACATGCAGAGCGGAAATCTGGACTTTGAAGGGAAACTACGACCGAGGTGAGATTTGTATAGGATTTTTTGAGACTTGTAAGTATAATTTTGTGTGACAGGAGTTGATTGCTTGTTATCGTTTTTTGTGAACCAGCTAATAACAAATCGCGTTTTGTTGTAATTTTTTTGACAATGTGGCTGTAATGAAATAATTATTAATAACTATATAATTATATTGTTAGCGTACGTAGCAGTAACAAATCATGAATAAGATTTAATCCTTATTTATGTCAGTGTGTCAGTTATAAAATACGAGTAAGATTTCGTCATTGTTTTTGTCAGTATGGCAGTTAGAAATAAGAGTTAGGCGCCTCCCAGACAGACGCGGCCTGTGGTGTCGGCCAATGGACTTTTACATTAGCGGCCACTGATAGCTGCGTTTGTCTAGGAGACGCCACAGTCCTCGTTTGTACGCTACGCACTTTTTATAGATAACATATAGATAATATAGTAACAACTGGCGGCCTTATCACTAAAAGCGATCTCTTCCAGGCAACCTTAGGATGGAGAGGATACGACAAATGAGTATAGGACAGAGTGTGTAAAAATAACTAAAATAAACATAAGATTGATACAAAGAAACAACAAAACATCACATTTTATCACATTTGTTGTCAGCGCATCAGTAGTCAGTACCGAATCATAAATAGCTTATTGTCATCATCTGTTGTCAGCGTGGCAGTAAACATAGCTGCCACGATGAGCGTGATAGCTGACGGTTTGAGCTCGAGCGGCGTGCGCGTCAACTGGCGGCTGTACACGGCCACCGGCGTGGAGGCGCGCCTGGCGCTTCGGGGCGCGCGGCTAGTGAGGCTCGACCTGGAGCTGCCGGACGATAAGCAGGAGATCTTCGCTGCCAAGTGAGTACGCCTTGTGACAGTGTGCTAGCTGACGGTTTGAGCTCTAGTTGAGTCATCTGGCGTAAAGGGGCAACTGTTGCTTCGGGGCATGCAACAAGTGAGGCTGGATTTGGAGCTACCAGACGATAAGCAGGAGATCTTCGCTGCCAAGTGAGTACGCTAGTGAGTAGTGAGTGTGCTAGCTGACGGTCTGAGCTCTAGTTGACTCTAGTTGTAGAGGTGCGTCTGTCGTTGTGGGACGCGCGAATAGTGAGGCTGTTACCTTTTTTTTTAAACCATTTCCATAAATATTCTGTACTGTGATGTGTATTTTTTGTATGTATGTTCATCAATATCTTCGTCTGATGTGGACCAGATCAGATTTAGTTGGATTATCTTTGCTATGTTATTATCCATACTAATATTATAAAATTGAAGTTAACTATGTCTGTCTGTCCGTGTGTAGGCTTTTCATGGCTAAACGGCTGAACGGTTGATGAAATTTTAAAATTACTTACACCATTTCACAAGGAACGTTTTTGGATACTGTTTTTTTTTAAATAAACGCGAACGGAGTCGCGGGTAATAGCTAGTATTCTATAAGATTTTGTCACAGTTCTTTTCGTGTCACAGATCTGAACTGATTGTCCTACACGGTGAGAAAGAGCACCAGCAGCAGGGTTTGAACCAGAACAGGATCGAGCGAAACACTTGCAGCTGGAGCACTTTTGATAAGGCTATCGGGATTAAAGTGTGCGCCTCTTATCAGGTACGTTTTAACACATTTTTTTTGTTTCAGAAATATAGGTAGGTAGGTCTTGTCAACTGGGGCAAATGTGTCTTTCGAGAATTACATATTAATATAGACAATAGACAATTTTTATTTGTGAGCAAAAAACAAGTGAGGATACAAAAAAACAAATATAAACGAAAAATAACAATAAAATTAAAAACTAAACAAAAAATGTTTTTTTGCCACAAACCGGTTCCAACTCAGCATAATGCCGGCTGTAGCAGCCAACGCTGGTCTTCCGTTGGAACCGGCTGTGACGTCACCCACGGATCAAATCTGGCACAGTACGACTAAATACATATTATTAATAAGACTAATAGAACCAAAATACTGACAAACCCTTCACAAATTAGGCGCCACCTACATCTTTTTTCTATCTTTAGTTGCAACAATCTGTACAAGATTCGTTGCCTAATTTGTGACGGTGTTTTTCAGTAAATCTCGAAAGACGCAATTACCCCACAGACGTATTTGCCCAGTTGACCCTAAAACACAAGGTCTGACTTTGGGTGTTTTTTGGGTCTTCATTTTTTCTTGTAAGGTTGCTGGCCAGACAATACTGGCTTGTCAATATTGCGACAATATTTTGAGTGTGACTCGGTCATATAATCATACTTTTCAAGCATGGCTGATAATGACCGGGCTGCAGTCGGCAATATTGCCAGTATTGCAACAAAAATATGGGCCATCTCGGAGCACCCTAACACTGGCTGCTTTTTTAAACACTCTTTAAATGGTCTCTTTTTTTACCTTTTTTTTTTTCTTTTACAGTTCCCCAACATGACGAACCTACGCAATGCTCCATACTTCCTGATGAGTGGTCCGGCTAAATACATAATGTCTTTGGAGAAAGCGGACCCGTCGGCCAAAACATACACCTTCCAATACAGCTGGGATAAAAACGAGACTACTAACGTCATTGGGTTCTCGTTTGACACGCCTAATAGTAATGTAAGTGTGTTTAACCGACTAAAAAACTTTAAACTAACTAAATGTCATGTTTAATTTGTATTATTTTTAATTTGTAATGTTAAGGAAGAGCGGGTCTACCTGGCACAGGTGTTAATTTTATACCTAAAAGATAGTCCCTACCTCAAAAAAAAATTTGTAATACGTTCAGGGATGAAATAAACGATTTATTATTATTAAAAAAGGAGGAGGTTCGACGTTCGTCCATTATGTTTATTTTTAATTGACTTTAAAAAAGAAGGATGTTCTCAATTTGACTGTATGTTTTTTTTTGTGTTTACGCGATCACTCCGCCAAATGTGAATCGATTTTAATTATTCTTTTTTTGTTTGGTAGATCATATTTTAGGTAGTCCCATATAATTTAATCGAAATCGGTCAAGCAGTTTTTAAAATATCAACAAAAGTCAAAAAATGTGTACAGAATCCAATTCAGATGACGGGAGTCGGTTTTTTAAGCATTGCTTTTTATAAAATTATATTTGACTAGCTGCGCCCCGCGGTTTCACCCGCGGTTAAAAAGTATCCTATGTGCTATTCTAGACTATAATCTATCTCTGTGCCAAATTTCATCCAGATCTGTTCAGCCGTTCTGGCGTGAAAGAGTAACAAACATCCATCCATCCATCCATCCATACATACAAACTTTCGCGTTTATAATATTAGTAGGATCTGATTGGGTCGGAAGATCTGCCTCTAGATTTATTAACTGATTGAATTTTTTTTACATACTTAGTTTTAGAATACAGTTTAGAACATCCTATATTTCACGTATTTTACTACTCTCTGTCTAGAAACATTAGTTAGACAATAGGAAAACTAGCTTTATTAATGTATTTCCTTTACTGTATTTGTCTTTATATGCAACCAATCAGTCAACCACATGCCTATATGGTTAATTGTAAAAAAAACATGGTAATCATCTCTTATACTCTTATAGAAGGATTTTTGGAAGGTCTTTCCGATAATGTACAACACGGAACGTTTTAAAAAGGGTGTCTACGAATTTGTTCCCGGGCTGGCAGCGCATCAACAGTTTGCCATCGTTTACCATCATTAAGGCCGTCTGCTTATTTTCCACTCTTATAAAAAAATATCACTGAACCAATGATGTTGAAGTTGTCCCCTTCAACCGCAATCTTTACCCTCTGAAATATAAATACTAAAAAGAAACCATTTCATAATATAACGCCACGCATTTCCCCCGTAAGGGCTGGCAGAGGTGTACAACACCCACACTTCGCGAGACGGTATTCAATCCCAAATGTGTCATTACAAAACAAGTCTTTTTCAGGAAAAACGTGCATTCAACGCCCTCCTAAGCCTATCGAACACATCAGCGGACGCATCCATCACCTTTCAATCATCCAAGAGCACTATCAAAGCCAAAGCCAAGTACAAGAACCTTCAATACGACAAGTCTTTGGAAGCCAGTCTAGATGTGGATGGCAACAAGCAGTTTGACAGTGTAATGTCAGTGAAGCGGCATGATATCAAGCACGGGTTCGTGTGGATCCCGCACGCGTATTGGGTGGTGGATAACGATCGGGTTGCGGAGCTTTCTGGTGAGTTTGAGCAGTTGGGTATATACATTAATGAAAAGAGGGTATTATAAGGTTAAGAATTATTTAGAAGACAAAGATGTCTGAAGACTTCCACTTCGGCCAAGTAGCCACTAGTATTTATAGATATTACCTAGTTGTAAGCCAAAATTTGCGAGACTGTAATTTATTTATTATTTGAAAAAATAATGCCCTTCAAATTCAAATTCAAATTCTAAATCATTTATTGTCAGCTGTGTAGTTACAGTTCAAAATCATTTATTGTCAGTTTCTTGCCTGTTCTTCTGAGTAGAGGCTCTTTATCCGAACAAGGCGGTCGAGTCTATTTAAATAACTTTGACGTTCATAAGTGTATCTTTGATACCTAAATTGAATAAAAACATTATGACTTTGACTTTGATTCTTACTTCCTTAATAATATAAATATACTAGCTTTTTCCCCGCGGCTCGCATTTCATAGCCTATGGCACTCAGGGATAGTGTATATTTTTTTGTATTCTAGTAGTGAAAGAAGTTTTAGGATCGGATCAGTAGCTTCGGTTATTACCCTCGACAAACAAACTTACATACTCACAAGTGTTCCCTCTTTATAATATTAGTAAGTATAGATGCGAAACTGAGTTTGTTCTTCCATACATGCTGATCGGTTACGGATCCTGACCTAGCCTTCTTTCAAAACGTTTTGAATTTGATCCTGATACGTGGAAGTAGAAGAAGCGAGAGATGTTTACCTTGATCGTAGCAAGTGGAGAGAAGTGGTCTCTGCCTACCCATACGGGGAAAGGCGTATGAGTATATGTATGAGTTTGTCAGTTTTTTGTTACGTTTTTATTACTCAAATACTCAACCGATTATCATGAAATTTTGCATACATGTTATCGGCGGTACAGAAAAAAATATTGGGTACTTAATTAATACTTTTTATCCGGAAAAAATAACGGTTCCTGAAAGGATGCGGGTCGCAGCTGGTATCTAGTAAATTTCTTTTTGTGAAATTCCAATCTGATAGTTTTTTCTGTATTCATCAAAATTATTTAAATTGGTTAAAATCAGTTTTTCAATCTAATCCACTATCTTTCTGCTGTGTTATTTTTTGTCACCTTTCGGTCTTGTGGTAATTCTTTATTTTATTGCTGAATTACTGTAAAATTTTCTTTGATATATGTCTATTTGATAGCCATTCTTTTCATGATAATATACCCTAAAGTTTCGGGTCGAAGAGTTGCTAATTTTTTTGGTTGTTAAAATAAGACTTAACTTAAATCTAGACTAGTTTGGACTAGACATTAATGACTACGATATAAGATCCAATTTACAATGTCTTCACCTTTTCAGGCGTTGTCAAAGTGAAATCCAAAGGAGGCATCACTCAATGCGATATACAAGCCGATTTCCAAACGAAACAGCTGGCCAGCCATCTCATAGGCTTCTACACTATAAACGGACCTACGCACGGAACAAAATTGCAGCTAGACTACCAATTCTATAGAAACCCGAAACAAACAATCAAAATAGAAGGACTCTATAGCGAGAAAGCGTCCGGTTATAGACATGATATGTACGGGGATCTAGCTATGGAGTTTACTGCTTACCCGGTTTACGATTTCTATGCGGTTTTGAAGAATATTGTAAGTATTTTAGCACTAATTGTAAATGGGGATGATCCTGGCTTAGTTGGTAACGCGGCTGCTTTAAAAAAGGCGTCCTATTCTCGGCCAGGTTAATGTTTGAATGATGAGTTCAAATAGCTGTTCTATGTGTGTGTTTTTTTAGCATCTCCGACTCAAGGTAACCTAGTAGAGAGTTATGAGTGTGAATATTTTATTTTGCTATATTATTGGTCTTTTATGCGAGTGTTATGGACTCGTCGCCTTTAACTGAGATCAACGCAATAGAGTTAACTTTATGTAAAACTAAGGTCTTTGAATGAATGAATGAAGCAGTAACACTCATCTGGCTTAAAACAACCACATTTTTCCCACAAAAAAAATTACAATTTTCACTGAAATACTTTGCTATATTAGTGTCCAATATCCTACTTCCTACTATCCTACTAATATTATAAACGCGAAAGTTTGTAAGAATAGATGGATTGATGGATGTTTGTTACTCTTTCACGCTAGAACGGCTGAACAGATCTGGATGAAATTTGGCACAGAGGTAGATTATAGTCTAGAATAGCACATAGAATACTTTTTAACCGCGGGTGAAACCGCGTGGCGCAGCTAGTTTAATATAAAGTGTCAATATGAACTTATTTCCAGAAAACCCAAAGCCACATAGACGTAAGTTTCAACGTGAGCGGTTCCCGAGAGACGAAACTCGATCCATCGTTCTCCTACTCGTTCGTTCGATTCGACAAACTGAACGGAGTGAAGCTGAACACGCGGCTTACACTCAGCCGGCCCAGGCTTATCGATATGAACTTCGAATTTGAGGGGGTGAGTACTAAAATTTGTTAGCACATTCTTAAAAATCACGGGTCAAGTCTATGTCATGAAACATGTCTAAAAGTCACGAAACATGTCTTTAAATCACGGAATATGTTTTTAAGGAACGGAACATGTCTACAGGTTTACTGGTAATCAATTAGCATCCTTATAATAGCATATTCTGTTCATCAAAACAAACAACTTTTGCTCTACTGCTTTTGCCAAAACTCGACAAATTTCCGAAAAAATGTTTTTATGAGAGTAATAGAGTAATAGAGTGCTTTATTGGCCTTATAACAGAACGTTACACTGGGCAAGTCAATTACAGATTTTTAAATGTGTACTTACATAATATTTTTAAAATGTTTAATATAATTTATTCTAATTTAATCAATTTTTAAGAATGAAGATTCAGTCAGTCGCATATTCATAAATTCATTCAGTGAATAAAAAGGGTTGGTCTCAAAGAACTGTTTAATTTTAATTTTAAAATGTTGAGCGTGTAAATTACTAATGCTATGTGGCAGTTTATTGAACATGCAGATCTTGTTGCAGATGCCTTGTTTTTGTACTTTGGTCAGTCTAATTATCGGTTTACATAGTTCATTATAATTTCGACACTTTCGTATGGCCCTGGTTTTGGGTTTAGTCAACTCGGATTTCACGTCATAAATTTCTAATAAGCAGTTATAAATATATAAAGATATTGCAGTCATGATTTTATTATTCTTAAAATATTGTCTAACTGAAGTGCGTTTTCTTAAACCTAATATTATCCTTATAGCTCTTTTTTGGGATCTTAGGACCTTTATCATGTCCTTGCCATTGCCCCACACAGTTATGGCATACCTTATTCTAGATTGAATGTGTGCAAAATAAATTGACATAATAGCTGTCTTATCTAATAGAGGTTTCAGTTTCATTATTGCGTAGTTAGCACTTGCCAGTTTCCTACACAGTTTCGATATATGGGCCGAGTGACTAATTGTGTTATCAATTGTGTAGCCGAGGAACACATTTTCTTTTAATCCTACCTCAGCGTTAATACCTTTTCGAGATTGGTAGTGCATTATAGCGCTCTTGTCAGTGTTGAGAATAATTCCGTTAGCATTAAACCAACCTTTAAGAATATTCATAGCGTCATTAATTTTAATTTCTAACCTATCTTTATACTTATCTCTAATTCCTACATGTGTGTCATCTGCAAATAAGCTTATGTAAGTCCAGTCTGGCATAGTGTTAACAAGGTCATTCACATAGATCAAGAATAACACTGGTCCTAATATTGAGCCTTGAGGGACTCCTATATCTATAGTACTCATTGTTGATTTTACATCGTTTACTGAAACCAATTGAGATCTATTCTGCAAATATGTGCGCATCATATTAAGCTCAGTTCCGTCAAATCCGTAATGTTGCAGTTTCAATTCTAGAACATCGTGTCTAATACAATCAAAAGCCTTGGATAAATCACAGTAAATACTTGCGCATTTCTGTGACGCATCCAATGACTCAAGAATGTAATAGACTACTTTCCTAATTGCAATTTCTGTCGATCGACCTGTACGAAAACCAAATTGGGATGTGGTAAAAAGATTGTTTTTTTCAAAGTGATTAATAATTCTCGTTTTAATAACAGTTTCGAGTATTTTCGATATTGTGGGTAGTATGCAGATCGGACGATAATTATCAATTTCCGTACTATCCCCTTTTTTATACAACGGAATCACCTTTCCAGGCTTGAGACAGTCAGGAAATACTCCTTTTTCTAGACAATAGTTAACTGTAATAAATAATAGTTCCATTAAATACTCATTCGTCAAGATGATTTTTCTTAATGTCTTGGAATTCATGTCATATATGTCTGTTGTTAACTTTTGCTTCATATTTTTTATAATCGTCATTAGTTCTTTAATGTCTACCGGAAAAAAAACTATTGATTTCGTCACTTTAGTTCCTAACTTTAAATAATTAATACATCTTTTAGCGTCAGATTGTGTATTAAATGTCAATTTATGTGCGATATTTCTAAAAAAATTGTTAAAAGAATCTGCTATTTCCTTATATTCTGTCGAAAAGTTTCCGTCCCTAGATTTAATTCGCTGTATTCCTTTTTTATTTGTTTGTTTTTTATTAAATCTCACTTGTTCGTTTATTATTTTCCAGGTTTCTTTTATTTTATTTTTAGAAGCTTTAATCCTATGACTGTATTGAATTTTTTTAGCTGCAACAAAAACTTTTCTTAAAATCTTTTTATATTTCCTTATCTGTATGACTCTTTGTTGATTAGGATAAAGTTCTTGCAATAGTTCCATCTCTGCTAAACGGTTTTTAGATATTTCAACACCCTTTGAGGTCCACTTTCTAGTCACATTACGTTTCATGATTATTTTTTTCGGGAAAGCTACATCTTAACAAAATTTAATTGCGTCATGTAAAATATTCATTCTTGTATTAGCGTCATCACATGTCATAATTTGGTTTTTTAAAATAACATAATCCTTATTAAACAAGTAATTAAAATAGTTAAAGTTGTTAATTGACATAATTCTTGAAAAACATGAAGGTTTTTTGTAATTGTTACGGTTATTTGTAATGTCAAATATTGTTAGCATAATTACTTTATGGTCAGATAGCTTACGATCTAAAACACAGCCTTTACATTTGTCAAAATTTACTATAAAATTGTCAATACAGGTAGCACTAGTTCCTTGTACTCGAGTAGGTTCGTTAAGTATAAATTTACAGTCAAAATTATTTAGAATCTTTAACAATCGTTTAACACACTTATCTGTTTTTAAAATATTCAAGTTAAAATCACCAGCTATTCCGCCAAAAGCTCAAATGGTTACCAATTCGCCTTCGCCGTAAATCTCACATCCTTTCCTTCCTCTTTAAAATCTTGTTTTTTCCAACTATCCCTCTGTATCTCAAGGAGCGCTTTGAATTTATTCAAGGGCACTCCGGTTCTTTGAGATCTTCTCGTGACCTCAAACTTAAGCTCCACACATCATCCCACATAAATCAATCATATAGTAAAGGGTTTACTGTGCAAGCTGTCCAGCTGTGGAATGAGCTGCCTGTTGGCATCAGGCAGGCCCAATCACTGCCCATTTTTAAAAATCTCGTTTATAATCATTATTTCGCTCTTTAATAATTCGGTACGCATAATAGTAAATTATATATTTGTATTGATATATTATTATATTTATTTATAATATTTATGATTATTCATATATATTATACTTATTTTTGGTTATTTATTTAAGTACTTATTTTTATTATTATTATTTTAATTTAGTTTTATGTACACCACCTACCCTTTTCGTTGTTCCATAAGTTCCTGTCCATCCAAAGGTTACCTGGAAGAAATCGCTTTAGGCGATAAGGTCGCCTTTGTACTGCCGAAACATGTATTTTATAGTTTTTAAGTTTTTCATGTAGTTTTTGGTGTGCAATAAAGTTATATTGTATTGTATTGTATTGTATTACAATTCTTTTTCCTTCGCGGCAGAGTTTTTGTAACAAATTATTAAATATCTCAAAAAATAGATCGATGTCTTTATCAGGTCTATAAGCGGCTATGATAATTAACTTAGATAATCTTAATTCTATTGCTGATATTTCAAAATTCATTTCAAAGGCAACTTTATTAATATCGTTTCTAATTTTAAAATCTAAATTATCCCTTACATAAATGGCAGTGCCACCATGGATAAAGAATTTCCTGTTAAAATATGTAGCAAGTTGGAAATTGGGGATGACCATAGTTTCAACTCGGTCATCAGTTCCCCAAGTCTCTGAAAAACATAGTACATCACATTTATAGTCATTAAGTAGGTCTTCAATCTCGAAATATTTATTATTTATGCTTTGCACGTTTGCATGTAATATTATCTGTTCCTGATGGCTTGAAAGTCCGTCTGAAAATTTGCTGCAGCATCGGGCGAGCCATCGTTGTTATCCGGGGCACATTTAATAAATTGGAGTGTAGATGAAGCTTGAAAGATTTTTGACGTAGCTAATGTTGTTATCGTGTTTCTCACGAGACCTTGTATACTACTAAAGCTGTAAAGCTTGCCATTTTTATGTCGTACATTAATGTCTACATATTTGACGTTTTCTGCCACAGAAGCTAGATGTGATATTTCATTGTTGATATTGTGTATATTTGTGTCATTTTCATTATCAAAGCGTATTCCATATATTATTACATTAAAAGGTCTGTCTTGTTTATCTATAATATGCTTTAACAGTTTAATATATCCTTGCTTCTTTGCTGACAAATTAAATAAATCCTGATATTTATTTATAACTATTACAGCTGTATCATCCTGTTTTAAATTTTGTGTTTTGACATTAAAACCTTCTAGTATTTTGTCATAGCTGGCTCCTGGTTGACAATAATTAATAAGTTCATGAGTATTATCTATGTTATTATGTATTTCGGATGCTAATCCTCGTCCTGTACTATCGGAGAAGATCATTATTTTTCTTGATTTTCTGTTCATAGCATTTTGGTTACCTTTGTCGTTTAGATTTTGTTTCACATTTCCTTGTGTACTGTTGTGTAAACTAATATCGGCGTAAAGGTTGTGTTTCGTCCGTTATGTTTTTGTGGTTCTCTCTAACATAACTCTTTAAAGCATTCGAGCTTAGCTGCCCGCTTGTCGGCACGTGCCTTAGTGCGCGCTCGCTTTTAACATAGCTTTTTATAATGTTTAGACAAGTCAAATTATTTTTAAAATTTTGTATTGAAGAAATAAGATACAATTTTTTAAAAGTCATAGTACAAAAGACGTTTGTTTTGATGTGCACAATATGCCTTTAAAAGGATGCTAATTGATTACCAGTGCCCAAGTATGAATCATGACACATGTCTAAATCACGGAACAGATCTACAATCATAGATTTATACGTTTTAATCAAGGAACATGTATATTAATCACAGAACACAATCACTGAACATGTATGAAAATCACGGGTAAATACAATATTAAATTAATTTTCTTTGTCCATGCTTTTCCTAAGACCCCGCTTGCGAATGCAGCCAGCATGTAATTTAAACCTACATGTGCTTGGTTTGGTAATTATAATTTCAAAGGGACTGCAAAATTAGTAACATGCAATTTTAGAACACCCAAAACCTTTCGTACGTATACGCAATGACAAATAGCCAATAGCCAACGACTTAATAAAGAACAGACATCCAATTAAAATTATTCCAAAAGAAGATTCAAAATGATACATATTTAGCTTGTCTACGATGACGTACTGAACACTGATTTGTTCCCGTTGCGAATACTGGCGTAGAAATACTACAGCACACTGCACCAGTATTGGTACAGAATTACTCGGTAAATCATTTTCACAGAAGTATTACATACGGACCGCTAGAGTGTGGAATACTCTGCCAGACTGAGTGTTCCCTGACACTTATAATCTGGGTGTCTTCAAGTCTCGAGTGAATCGGTTTCTTCTAGGCAAGCGTGCTCCATCGTAGGCCGCATCACTGCTTATCATCAGGCATGTTGGCGGCCAAACGCAAGCGTATTTTCTAAAAAAAAAAGAATGTGTCTTAAATGCCAGGTGTCTATACAGCAAAAGTCGTTGAATCTAGCCTTATACCATAGCCTTAAGTGTTCTTTATCCACCAGATAGGGGCCAAGTACACAGCCCTAGCGTTACTCAACTTCAACCCGAAGTCCCGGTCGATAGTTGTGTCTGGCTCGCTGTTCTATCCAGCCGGAACACAGCTGTTCATAGACTCTGAACTGAACATGACGCTGCCGACGCTGCATCCAGCCATTATACGGGCTAAAGTACATGAGAAACAGCAGAACGAGTTTCAGGTTAGTTGATATATTTTACCAGCAACGAGTTTTAGATCAGCTTCATGCTAGATACTTCTAAAAGAAGATTTTACTCGGGTAGCACAGTTCTACATGTGTCTACGTCGCAAATTTACAAAGTAAACTTAGTAAGATTGTATATTTAACTTTAACAATTAGTCGATCATCTGCCTACCTCTATGAGCACAGATTTGTGTAGAGAGAGTTCTGTACTGTTAATGAACGAAAAGTGACATGCCAACTTTTTTATACTAGTGTGCGTGACATGTATATCATATACTAGGGTTGCGTCATACATTTTGTTTTTTTTTGGCCGCTGCAATGTTTTTTCAGTCCATCTGGACATATAATTTATCAAAGGTCTACCCATATCCCACTAAAGTATGATCGGTACAGTATGTACACTTTCTCCATTCTTCTCATAACTTTAACAATTAGTATTGTGATTAAGAACTTATAGTTCTAGTAAATAAATTAAACTTTGGCACAATATTTGTCTTTTGAGAATGGTCGTTTATTTTAATGTATCTACCCACAATGTTAGTATGGAAAGTATCCATAGTTTTAAACATCTTTGGTGGCCAAACAAATAATGTACAAAAAGAGTTTTCAAGACTTCTACCACAGACAAAATTTATCTATGTTCCTAACAAACCTTTACACACAGGTCAACGCAAATGGCATCTGGTTCACGGGCACAGATTTCAACATAGACGCACTATACCAAGACTTGTCCAAGACGAACCTGGCCTCCCATCATCTGAAGGTTCTGATCAACAGCAGTCAGTTCAAGAACATAGCCATCGACGGACGGTTCACGCAAGATAATAGACAGATCACTTTCATTGGAGAGGTATTTATTTAGTAGTTTCGACTAGTTAAAAATACGATGAAAAAAAATGTGTTTTAAGACAGATATGAATTTTTTTAACCAAATAACTCTTCTATCGCCTGGTTCTTCACGTTATGTTGTGGGACAACGCGTTTGATACTGGTTTTAAATATACTTTAGATATTTACTATCAAGAGCTTTGAATTCTAAGATTAATGGTATCGCAAAAAATAATTTTGAAGAGAGGATCTAAAATACATTTATATACTTATCATCAACAAAGGCACATTGGTAGAAATTGTATGGTATTTTATAAATTAGGTCATGATATCTTTATGCCAGCATGTTATACCATAAGGCCTATCATCGCTTACTATCACGTGGGACGCGCTGAATCGTTATCTACAATAATTTATCAAACAGTTCATTCAATGAATGAATGATAGCCTTCATACCGTTCAGTGATTCCCTCTACAAGATCTTCCGTACAAACATACCAGTTCATTCTATGAATGAATGATACCTTTCAAACTGTTTGTATTATTTTCCTTAGGACCATTTGCAGAAGCTCGAGTTATCTTTTTAACTGCAATTGGACCTTACATGATCTCTGTATGTAAAGTGTGAACATATGTGCGTATTGTATGTCATCTGCTACATGACTGGAGCCCGGTGTATAGCGACAGGCTCGCCCGCTGTCACATTTGGAACTGAATATCGTCCGGCGAAGTGTGGGTGTTGTATTACACCCCTGCCAGCCCCCTCGGGGGAAAGGCGTGACGATATGTATGTATGTAAATAACTGTTCATTCAATGAATGAACGATACCGCTCATTCATTTACGTATATTTCAGGGTGAATACAACGAAGATAAATACCGTACATTGATTCGCTATATACTGTTATCTGAGCAAAACTTCACGACGTACGCTGAGATTGATATGAGCGGTAAAGCGTACAGTGTCAGTTTGAACGCGGATTTGAACAACAATACTAACGTCAATGTTGATATACATTTTGATCAGTAAGTATTTATTTATTTGTTTAATTTCTATGCTTATAAGTTATAGGATTGGTTCACTGTAGCCAGGAATAGGAAGATTTGGAATGAGGGAAGAGTGAGCTTTGTAAACATTGGGACAAAATAATAACTCTCTCGATTAACCCAAAAGCAAGATTTTGTCGGGTGTTTATATTGTATGTAACATCCTGGACCATTAAAAGCAGATTATGAAAATGGGGGGTGTTATTGGTTTTTGAATCTAGAGTGAGATTATATCTGGTCAAGATTTTTTTTTAAATAAAATCCAAATTCAAAAGAGTCGTGTTCGCTTCATTTTTTTTTTTTGAACTTACAGTTCAACGTGTAAACTCTGAAAACGTTTGTATATTAACAAATTACTTACTCCTTTGCAATTTTGATCCAGCTACATTTGTGGGAAATTAAAGTTGCATAATATTTTGTGATTTCGCAAACTTTTTGCAAACATAAGTTTTAACGCCATTTCAGACTGCGCGACGTCCACATTTCCTACCACCGTTGGCTGAACGCTCGCCAAAAACGCTTAAGCGCCGCCATCAACTGGGACGCGAACCGAGACCCTTCGCAGAAAGTCAGCGTCGACATACAACTAGACAACAAGGGCACGTGGCACCATGTCGGGTCCGCGAGCTTATACTACCCCGGACGGATGATAAACGGACAGTTTGAGTTCTTATGGGAAAGTGAGTAAAGTTCAAATTTGATTAGAATAAGTATTAATATAATTTTTCTCTTGTTTTTTTTTGTTATTTTTGGTGTGAACAAAAAAAAGTTTTTCTATCCAACTATTAACTGTTATTAGCATTTATACATATCCAGCTGCGTCCATAGGTTTCTCTCGATATTTTACAGAAACCGTTACTTTACGGGATAAAATGTAGCTTATGTGAAATTGTGTGTGTTAATTCAGAGTCTGAATCAACTCTAAGCTATACTCTGAACTCCAGAGTATAATTCGCCGTCCCCGGAGAACAAAATGACAATTGCAAAAAGTCAACTTTTCAGGAAAAATAAAAAACTTCATTTTGTTATTTGCTCCTGAATCACTGGACAAGCAGTGAAATACCTCAGATTAAAGTTAATTTTTAAGTATTATTTTCATCTTAGTAGATGATTAATGACATTAGCAATTAAATAGATACTAACAAAATAAGATAATACGCAAACAATAATAATCAGCGTCAATAGTTTCATTGTCCCTTATCCTTTTATTCTCGGTTTGTCCAAGCGCGAAATAAAAATTGTAACATTACCTTATAACTTTCTTCTATGATTAGTAAGGTCTCAAGTAATGAAAATTATGGTAACTTATCATTATATTCTGGTAAATATTCAATATTGTTTGTATGATAATAAAACTTTAGACTCCTATTCCTGCTTTCAAATAAAATTACAATATACATTACGTTACTTAACAAACTTCTTTGAACGGGAATATTATGGCAAATGATTTTACCATTTTGAAAATTGTTGAGAAATGTTGACCACACAGTCTGGTAATTTTGTTCGTGTAATTTTACGTGTTATAAAAAAACTTCGAATATTATTACATTGTTTTACAACTTCACAAGTAACAGCAAGAAAAATATGAAAAAAATTATATAGATGTATTAAGCTTCACTGAAGTCAAATATGGCAAAACATTAAAAACAAGACAATAGCGATTGTCATTTTGTTCTCCGGGGACAGCGAATTATGCTTTTATGGAATGGGAATTACTCACGTACGATTTAGTCGTTTATTCCGAGTATAGTTTCAACCGCATTCGGCGATCTTTATCGAGGTGAGTGCGCGCGCGCGTCTCGTCTTGCAAAGTCCAGAGTATAAGGTACCTCCATACGAAATTTAACCCAAATCCGTTCAGCCGTTTTTGCGTGATTGAGTAAGAAACATACAAAGTAAATTTTAGTAGGAAGCAGAATAGTATAACATCCGATAAAACAGTAAGAAAATTCAAAACTGGCATATTTATTAAAAAAAAATACTGAAATAAATTTATTTTTTCAGATTGGTTCTGCGAATGGATGGTACGAATGGGCTGGTCTCACGAAGCGAATATCCTCTGGAAAGTGAAGATGTATTCCGAAGCGAAGAACGAGACTGTGTACGCCTTGCTTTCTAAATTAGATACGCCCTTCGCACACCTTCGGGACACCAGCTTCAATGTGATGTGAGTGTCGTATTTATTACAAACATTCGAAAAAAAAAAACATTAAAGGCACATAATATTTTCAAAAGCATTGAAACGATTCGTAATAAAAATGTGTATCAAAGTAGTTTATGCAAATACAATTTTTATGTTTGAATGTGAGCAAAATTGCTCAAGAGGTTATAGAAATATAGACGAAATACTAGTTTAGGTTTGTGTTTATAGTCTACTAGCTGACCCCGCGAACTTCGTACCGCCTAACAGTCGATTCTTTGATAAAAATAAAATCAGTTTTTTTTTAATATTTCCTCCGTGCCAAATTTCATCCAGATCTGTTCAGCCGTTCTGGCGTGAAAGAGTAACGAACATCCATCCATCCATACATAAAAACTTTCGCGTTTATAATATTATATATATTTATATAGTAGGAAGATGATTTAAGGTGCTAGTAGAATAACAAGCGTTCACTGACCTGTGATTTTGGAGACCTATGATTGAGAGTACTCAAAATAATAGAGAAAAAAAATTACGAAGTGTTACTTCAGACCTACTAACTTGGCCTAAAACTTGGCCTGCTCTACCAGCATCATTACTTAACATGAGGCGAGATGGCGACCAAACGCAAGCTTATTATCTTATACCTTTAAATGAGCAATTCTTGTATATATATATATATATAATTGGAATCTCGGAATCGGCTCCAACGATTTTCATACAAATTAGTATATAGGGGGTTTCGGGGGCGATAAATCGATCTAGCTAGGAATCATTTTTAGAAAATATCATTTTATTCGTGTTTTATCGATAATCAATCTCAACTGAAAAATATGACTCTTCCTGACATCTATTGGCGAATAATAATACTACTATTTTTTGTGAGCAACTAATTGCTTTAACTACACAACAGCAGATGGCGTTGTTAAGTAACACGAAGTCAATGAGTGTTTGCTTTGAGGTTAGACTAAAATCAATTGTTTATTATCCAAAAAACACAATTAAAAAATAAAAAAAAATACCGAGCAAAGCTCGGCCATCCAGGTACTTGGATTAAAAAGAGTCAGCAGCCTTACAAACTGTCCACAAACAATATTTACATTGTCCACCAGGTGGCGCTACCACGACAATCTCCAAGCCGTAAACGGCAGCATGAACTGGCAAGAAGACTATCTCGCCTTCTCACTCCTAGCAGACTATCTCTTTCAACCGAACGAGTTCTACGGAGAGATCAACGCTTTAGTCAACTCTACTATACCGACGCTGCCGCGCGCGGCGGCTGTTGCCAAACATCGCTCGATTTGGAAGAAGAGTGCTGATACTCTGCTCAAATTCCAGGTAAGTCATACTGTTGGGTCTCTTTCTTGCCTTTACATTCTCTAGCTGACTATCTCTCTCAACCAAACGAGTTCTACGGAGAGATGAGCGCGCTGGTCAACTCTACTTTACCGACGCTGCTATGCGTGGCAGCTGTTGCCAAATATAGGTCAATTTGAAAATAAGGCGCTTGTGTAAGTAGGTGACGCTGTTATTCTCTGTCTTGCATTTACCTTCTCTAGCAAGCTATATCTTCGAGACGAGATATTCGAAGAGATTAGCACGCTGGTCAACTCTACTATACCGACGATGCTGCACGCGCTGGCGCTGTAATCGAAAATATTTATGGGAATGAAAATGCCATCATCAAGCAATTGACTCTTAATGTCTCCGTTTTTTTCTCTCACATCTTCTCTTTCTCTTTTATTGTTGAAAATAATCAGAGTTTCTTCAAGTTCAGAGTTCATTCAATTATTTAATTACAGTACAACGACGATGGCCTGCTCATGATCAACTCTTCATGGTATCTCGATAAGGGGCAGCACGATAACAAGATCACCGGGCGAGTGACTCTGCTTACTCCGTTCAAAGTAAGATTTTACTGCACGCTACACGGTTAGATTTAGTTAAATACTTTCTGAAACAGAGATTTGGAATGGGATTTTTGGTTGACCCATTTTTATGTAAAAAAAAAAGAAACAAAAAACAATATTTTTGCTAAACCTTTGTAATATTTTTCGCGACAACTAACCTGTTACGATTTTTAATAACTATCTTTACTAATTTTATAAAGGTACCTTCAAAAATATTGAAATAACTATTCCAGCGCTAAATTCTGAGCCTAAAATGACTTAATATTTTTTTATCTGGATAAATTTTTACTCATTTCTTGTGTTATATAAAAACTGCGTATTTTCAGGGTTACACTAAAGGCTATTTGCGAACTGAATTCACTCTGGGCGACAAAAAGGACATCAAGGGCATCACTTACTTGGATCTGGAGGAGAAAATTCTAAAGATTTATGTGAATGGTACGTAAAAACAGTTACAATGGTTCTACATTATCTACTAATATATAAAACTGTTTTTTGTGCTACATACTTAAATCTTCATACACATCGTCACGCTATTCCCCCCGAAGAGGCTGGCAGAGGTGTATTACAACATTCACACTTCGCCGGACGATATTCGGTCCCAAATGTGACTGAGGGCGAGCCTGTCGCCATACAGCGGGCTAAAATCATGTAGCAGATGGCATACAATACGCACATATGTTCACACAATCCTTCGTTGTAGAAAACAACGAAGGATAATAACGCTTAAAAACTAATAACTGGCAGTCTTATCGCTAACATCTTTTCCAGACTGTTTCCAGTTTTTTCCAGTTGTATTACACCTCTGCCAGCCCCCTCGGGGGAAAGGCGTGACGATATGTTTTCTACAATCTTTCGTTTGAACAGTAAAGGGGATTTAACGCCTAATTTTGTGTATTATCCATTATCCTGTTGTTTGTCATTTCTGATGTAAACTATTAGCTACCTATCGACACTAATATTTTAAAATCGAAAGTAACTCTGTCTGTCTGTTTGTAGGATTTACACGGCTGAACAGATCTTGATGTAATTTGATATTTAGTTACAGAAAATCACGAGAAAGGTTTTTGCATACTATTTTCAGAATAAACGCAAACGAAGTCGCGGGTAACAGCCAGTTTATTATAATTTTATTTCCCACGTCAGGTCACATGCGTCGTATAACCAACTGCATGCTGGTCGTGAACGTGACCAGTCCTGACACTGGTCTGTCGCAGACCACCGCCCGGTTCGGTTTCGTAGAAGTTGACAGGCATCTCG
The DNA here is from genome assembly GCA_911728515.1 of Peribatodes rhomboidaria. Taxonomy (NCBI): domain Eukaryota; kingdom Metazoa; phylum Arthropoda; class Insecta; order Lepidoptera; family Geometridae; genus Peribatodes; species Peribatodes rhomboidaria. The sequence goes on along the minus strand of OU452188.1, from coordinate 7,205,432 downwards.
TCGCTATGGTGGTCACGCCTAACACTACTACTGGTGAGTATTTTACAACTTCTGTAAGCATAATATCTATGCTTAAGATAAGTGGTCTTGGAATGAAATGCATGAGTGAAAGAGACGCCTGCATGTGAATTTAGAGAGATGTAAAACCAAAACAGTGTGAAAGAGATAACTAATAGAATAATAGGATAGGTAGGAAAGAAAGAAAGAATAAATAATACTTTTTAAAATGGACGTCTCCTTTTATTAGTCGACAATTTACACTTTACAGTCGTGTCAGGTCACATTCGTCTTAAAACCAAATGCATGCTAGTTGTCAACGACACGCCCTAATACTGGTATACTGCAGACCACTGCGATATTTCAGGCATCTAGTCGTTATGATCTTAACATTACTACTGTTATGTACTGAGTGTTAGTTACTTTACATTATAGAAAAGGAGGGTGGTATTGAAGAAAGATATGACGTTTAAAATTGAAGAAAGGGATTGCATGAGTTGGGAAAGGGTTGTGAATATTAAAAGATTTGATTAAAGAAAGGTATAAGATTGAAAAATGATGCGATGATTGATGAAATATATGAGATTGGAAAGAGTGTGAAAATTGATGTCAGGTAAACGATTGTAATATATTGTAAAGATTGATGTAAGGTATTAACGTTACAAAAATTTGAGAAAATTTCGAAAGATGTAAGATTGAAGAAGGCTGTAAAAATTAACGCAAAATATAAAGTTAAAGAGAAGTCTAAAATCGAAAAAGAGTAAAGGTTAATGATGAGACAGCACGAAACCTCAAAACACGCAAAAACAATGTTTATATTGACAGATGGATTTGTATTTCAGGTATTGAAATCCTCCTTAAGCTGATTTCGATGCAAGATTTCCACATATTCGGGCACGTGGCTCTGCCCGTGCAGTACCTCAACCGAGCACTGCTGACTGCCAAAAGGGGACCGGAAGAGGTAATTATGATATTTTTTTAAAGTATGTAATACCTGTTAATATCTATTTAAATATGTGTTTCAATCAGGTATCAAAGATACACTAAAGAACGTATTATTTAAAAATATAAATGTACTAGCTGCGCCCCGTGGTTTCACCCTCGGTCCCACAGGAACCGTTTATTTTTTGGCATAAAAAGTACCCTATGTTCTTTTCTGTACCCCAGACAACGTGTATGCAAAATTTCATGATGATCGGTTGATTAGTTAGGGCGTGAAAGCGTTACAAACAAACAAACGAACAAACTCACTTTCGCGTAACTATCGAAGACACCTTCTTGCGGCGGCGTCGTGTGTCTGGTCGTTCTCTTCCCTCAAATATGGTTGAGGAGAGCGATGGCTGGCACATGCGTCATACTCGTGATCGGGTGCTGCTTGCGGGTCGCTGGTCTGCTCGTGGTGCTCACAATGCAATAAGTAAATCTGATAACCTTTAACCTAACCTTAGATTAAGACTTAATAACTAACCCCCCTCTACCTGTATTCCCTTTAAATAATAATTAAAGATTTATGTTAACAAAAGTCACGGGTCCCCGGAGTCCGTGGAGTGTACATTTTTAAATAAAAAAAAAACTCACTTTCGCATTTATAATATTAAGTTAGGATGTACGAGTATATCAATAATCTCTGGCAACCGTAGTACAAGCTTAGTTTGCGAGGTTAAGAGACCGTGTGTGAAAAATGTCCCCAAATTTGTTTATTTATTGTTGATCACTAACTGCACCCCGCAGTTGTACCCACGATCTAATAGGGTCTGTAACACGACATCTTAATGCGATGATTTTTCGATGAACCGTATTACCGCGCAATAAGGATCATGGTTGCACAACGTCGGTGGCTGGACCTCAAAATCATCGCAATGATATGTCATGGGACGAGATTAGAGAATGTTAATTTTGTCAAATAGCTAGCCTATCTGTGTGATAATTCATGGTATAAGCTCTTTTCCAAACTTAACCAAATTTGTTGAGTTTTCTTTCAGCCTGGAGAAATAACAAACACACATACTTACCCCCTTAGCAATAAACGTTGTATAGCGTCGGAATAGCTACATAGTCTTTTGTCTTTTTCGGTCGCAAACACAGCATAACTATTCCGAGGCTATACAACGTTTATTGCTAAGGGAGTTAGAATAAACTCACCTACAATTTGTCAAATTTACTGCTATACTGCTGCTATACTGTTACTACTTTTATATTTTTTAATAATCAAAGACTGGTTCGAAGCATCATGGGAAATTTTCTAGTTAGGTACTCCGGAGTTGGTCTTTTAGCATCAAAGAATAATCGAATTGAAAAGTACAAATACTTATACTATAACTTCCAGGGTTTAACTACTTACTACTTATAGTACATAGTACTACTAATAGTACTAAGTACTGTAAGTAAGTTATAATACCCTGGAATAACACAGGCTACTTCTTAACTGCATATAATACAGCGAGGCGCAGCTAGTCAAATCAATATGGATTGTCAATTAATCTTCCAATTTCTTCCCAGCTCGACTTCCGCGTAGGCTGGAGTAACATGGACTTCGGGTTCACCGGCATCTGGCACTGGCGGTCACCTATCAACTTCGTGTACCTCTACAAGCTGTACACGCCGCTCGAAGGGTTCGAGGAGAACGGACTTGTCTTGAAGAATGTCTACGGAAACGGACTGGACACGGAGTTGTCTATGCGACTGTCTAAGCATAAGGTAAAGATATGCTTTCTTTATTGACTAATTGAGAAAATAAATGATCTTTTGAAATATTTTTTGTTTATTTCACATATCGTCACGCCTTTCCCCCGAGGGGGCTGGCAGAGGTATAATACAACACCCACACTTCGCCGTGACATTTTTATAACTCTTATTTCCTCCAATCAACAGCTGACGTTCTAGCTTTAGCGATTCTAAAAACAAAATCGATTGACACCGATTGCAAGTTCTCTAGAACATTTTCCTGTGATGTCTGCTTTTGTGGGCTCTGACCTTAAGAGTCCGGCGATCACTTTAGACTAACTTCGCAATGGCTTATGGTTTTCTATAGCCATTTCGTCTAGAAGAAGACTACGAGCGAAGAGAGCAATTAATGATACTGACGAGCCTCTAAAGTTACCTACAGAGTGAAAAAGTGCAATTTCAATTTTTTTTTATGACTTTTGCACTTCTGTAATCATTCTTAAATAACTAAGAATTTCCCTTGTATTATGGACTCATTTAAAAGCGAATGATGCAGACAACCTCCCTTTGTAAAGGGATTTTTGATTTGCTTTGTCTATCTATTGAACAAATCAGTCAAAAAATGCGGATATTTTTCATAGCTCTATTTTCTCTTGACGACGTTTTTTTTAAAAAAAACCAAGAACATAGGGGCGGAGATATAGTTCATTTAATTGTACATGCTAAATTTCATCATAATCTGACAAATAGTTTCCAAGAAATTTGACAAGAGCGTTTGTATGGAAATTTCAGAGCGTGGCGGGACTCTTAAATATTTCTGTTCGTTTGTCCACAGTTCGGTATAGCCATCCAGTTGCTTGACAACGGCAAGGGTCTCCTGGACGTCATAACCGATATGTTCAACCACTCTATTCCTAGCAACCACGACATGTTCTTGGAAAACTTTGACACAAGCGCCAAGGTTGTGGTGGACACGCTATACTATCCGACTATAGCGTTTGATGCAAGACTCATGAAGGTAACTAAAAGATTATAAACTAGCTGTTAGGCACGACTTCGTTCTCCATCCTTTTTTGCGTCGGTGGTTAATAATAAAACATTGCCTGAATTTACGGCTTTGAGTACGGGATACGGAATAGCGTTTTTCAAGTAGCGGTCAAACGTTAAACTTATTGTCATCGCTTTCACTTTCTATGGCTAATTTTTCTTTTAATTTTCAGTTCGTCGGCTCTAACGAAGAGGATATTTTGGAAGCGAATGCAACGTTACATTTGCCTGACACGCCGCCTATTGTACTGACTGATGTTTTTGTACTTGAGGTAGGCAGATATAGTGGCTAGTTACCACCCACGGGACCAAGCCATGCCGTGAAATGACCTAGTCGTGTTTCGGGATGTAGTCCGGTGTAACCGTTCCGAAGACGGGTCTGAGCAGTAGCGCACTTGTAGCGCCTCACTCAACTGCCGTCTTTGTACTTCTTCACTCTACAAAACTTCAAGACTAGAGTGAATAAGTACCTTATAGGTCGTCGTGCTCCATCTTAGACCACAACGTCGCTTAACATCAGGCGAGTTGGTGGTCAAACGCCGACCTATTCTACATTTAAAAAAAAAGATATTTATTATTCAATAATCATTTACATACAAACATGTAGTCACGCCTTTTTCCCGTAGGGGAAGCAGAGATCACTTCTCTCCGCTTGCTACGATCCTGGTACACATATTTCGCTTCGTCTACTTCCATGAGTTCCTTCATACATGCTCGTCGGTTACGGGTACTCCTGACCAGGCCTTTTTTCAAAACGTCTTGGATTTGATCCTGATACGTTTTACTAGGTTGCCCCTTACCGATTTGACCATTCACACTCGCTTTGTAAATCTGTTTCGTCAATCTTCTTTCATCCATTCTTTCAATATGTCCAAACCATCTAAGCGTCCCTTACTCGATATTTGTCTTGACATAGTTATTTATACTATAATATTACTAGCAATTTGCCTTGAATGGAGACTTCGCATATCTTCGTAACTTCTCGTCCGATTTCGCTCACATTCGACCTCAATTTTGCTTGCACACACTGTCGTCTGACCCCAAACTAAGCAAAGCTTGTACTACGGCGGCCAGAGACTGATATACATACATATATAATTTGAAATACATACTTAAATAGATAATTTTATATAGATAATTGTATTTGCATGAACTATTTGCCAGCAAAATTTCATGAAAATCGGATCAACGATACTCAAATTACGAGTACCATCGGACAAACAAATACCGAAATGTCCCAGTAGACTCTGAGGTCCGCATTCTATAACGACGCTATGTATGGTATTTATGTATGGCAAAACCAGTTTTAAATCGAAATACATTATAAGTGTCGTTTCAGAATACGGCCCTGAGTGTGACTTGTATAAATCTCACCTATAAAAATTTTGTAAAATGTTTTTGTGACCAGTTTTTTTTTTTAAATTAATTTGGACTTGTGTAAAACTCACATAAATAAATTTTGTGTAATTTTGTGATATTATGTTTTTGTGACCAAGTTTTTTTTTTGTTAATTTTTCCTTACTATTCATTCTTAACAGCCTAAATGTTTTATCGGTTTTTTCAGACATATGCAGTAATGCGGAATACACTAAACCTAGTGACTCCATTCCCGGCCGTAAGACAACTAAAGTCTGTGTACACAGTCGATATAGCCATGGGAGAATCATTCAACATCACCCTACTAGTGTTGCTGTATAATGGAACTTATTGGCATGAGGTAAGGCTGAAATTTGCTCATAGATTTACAAGCTAAAGGGATAAACTCATAGTAACTCAAACTACCTACCGACAAATATAATGTTTTTCAAATATATATATAAATATATATAATATATATAATAATAATGTTTTATATTTGTGTATTTCAAATATGTGCTCAAACATGTCTAAATAACATAAAAAAATATTGGAATTAAAAGTTATTCTAGAACTTCAAAAGCAATTGGGATTCAGTTTTTATCAACCCACTTGATGCCATTCAGATTCGGATGGTCCTTTTATCGAAATTAGAGATGAAATTGATAATAGAGATATCTCTATTATCATCCTACTAATATTATAAACGCGAAAGTTTGTATGTATGGATGGATGGATGTTTGTTACTCTTTCACGCCAAAACGGCTGAACAGATCTGGATGAAATTTGGCACAGAGATAGATTATAGTCTAGAATAGCACATAGGATACTTTTTAACAGCGGGTGAAACCGCGGCGCGCAGCTAGTATCACATACAGCATAATTTAGTGTAAAATCTCTGGAATAATTCCGATCTTAAAGAAGTGCAATGATAGACTCCATATCAGAATATTCGTAGATAAATTTCTATCTCACTCTGGCATCTAAGCTTACGACTCTCTCAAGAGACATAGAAGCGTGTCTCTATCTCGTTCTGGCTTCTAAGCTAGATCCCGGATCAGGCACATTGGCTTCAATATCAAATCTGTGTTCAAACACTGTTACACACGTCGGTGTTTCGGCCCCAAGACCTAGATTGATGCAAACATGACCACTGTGAAGCATAAAGCTTTTAGAAAACGTTCCCAAACCTTATCAAATTAACAGATATCATCGAAAATCTACTACGAATACGACGCGGGTGAAGACGACACCTACCAGTCGTATCTGGGTAGTGTCGGTATCGCCACGCCGCTGGCCGTGCTGCCGGCGCTCGAGGCGAGAGTGTCGGCGAGGTTAGAAGACGCTCTCTGGAAAATGTCGGCCGATATCGGGATGCCGGCGTTTACTATCACTGCGCTAGCCAGTCTTGAGGTAAGAATGACGGCATTTTGACGTAACAGCGTTGGGATTACAACATTCTTGAGCAGTGTTGGTATCGCCACGCCGCTGGCCAATCGGATGTCGGGCTATCGGATATCGAGATGCCTGCGTTTACTATCACTGCGTTAGCCAGTCTCGAGGTAAAAAATCAGTATTCAGAAGGCTAATGACAACTCCGATAGTTACACGTCACAGCTGAATATTTATAGTTAAAAATGAATGTCAGAACAATAATAATTGATAATTATGTCAAATATTAAAAATTATTCATTAATGTCATTATACAGCAAAAAATATAAAATAAGTATAGTTAAAAATAGCATTATAACGTTTTAGAGGAGTGACGTGGGTAGTGTTAGTATTTTAAACGTTGATCGTAAACAATGTTTGCATTGTAGCATCAATCCTATTTACACGTCCGTACAATACAATACACCTTTATTGCTTACCAAACCTACATGGAAAATCTTAAAAAACCAAAATACATTTTTCGGCTTCAAAAAAATGTATTCCGTACGTGTAAATACGATAAACGTTTCCACGCCGCGTCGCAGCCCTAGTAAGTATAGATAGTAGATAATTTATAATAATTAAAATACAACTATTTATATAATAAAACTAATTCATGTTTGCAAAACTACTTTCTCTCTCTCTCTCTCTCTCTCTCTCTCTCTCTCTCTCTCTCTCTCTCTCTCTCTCTCTCTCTGTCTCTTTATTTCTCTTACTCTCTCTCTTCAGTTTAACTCTTTCAGCTTTTATTGTACGATTTTATTTTCATCCACAGTTAGACGATCCGTTCGTGGAAACTTCAGGCAGTCTGAACATGACTTCGGCGTACTTAGAAAATTATTTCATCAAGATGGAGTTTAAGAAAGACTTCTCGGATTTCGAAAACTCTGTCGCTGGTGGAATACAGATACAGCAGGGCAACCAGAATAACTATGTAAGTGTTAATACTTTTTTAGCCTCATATGTTCTCTCTCTCTCTCTCTCACACACACGCTCTCTCTCCGTCAAATACACACACACACATACATTGTACACATATTGTGTTTGTGATACGGAACCCTATAGAAGTGTCACCATCCTCATCTCAGTCTATATTTCTTCCCCAGCTATTCGCGGACGTGACGTGGCGCCCCCCTCCCTCCCACTACATCCGGTTCAACTCCCGCGGCGCGCTGCTCCCCGTGCTCCCTCCCTCTACTCTCGCCTTCCAGTACAGCGAAGAAGACAACCAGAAGAGTCTCACTGCCGACTTCAACGCAGAAGAGTATTACTACTCGCTCAAAGCTGATAGAAGAGTTGATTCTATTAGCGTTGCTCTGAGTTCGCCTCATGATGGTTATAGGTGGGTACATGTGTTTTTTATTGTAAATAGCGCGGGTCGAACTTGGACGACATTAAAGTCAAAATGTTTTTATTCTATTTAGGTATCAAAGATACACTTATGAACGTCAAAGTTTTTAAATACATTCTACCGCCTTGTTCGGATAAAGAGCCTCTACTTAGAAGAACAGCCAAGAAACTGAGGGGCATTATTTTTTTAAATAATAAATAAGTTACAGTCTCACAAATTTTGGCTTACAACTAGGTAATATCTATACATACTAGTGGCAACTTGGCGGAAGTGGAAGGCTCCAGACATATTTGTCTTCTAAATAATTCTCAACCTTATAATACCCTCTCTTCATTAATGTAGTTTTTACATGTGGTTTGAATTTTCCCTCAGTGAGCCCTGTTATATTTTTCGGGATTTTATTGTAAAATTTGACATAGAAATAGGATGAGAATAAGAAAAAAAGCCTGTGCTTGGTATTTCCAGTTAACCCTACCAAGTGCCAAACATCTAGGCGGACATAGTGGAATGTTAAAATGGTCGTAGTGAAATGTTAAAATGGGCTTAAAAGTTAGAAAGTAAAACTAGGCATAGTGGAATGTTAAATTGGACATAGTGGAATATTAAAAATGTTGGAAGTAAACAATTTTGTCCCACTAATCCATTCACCAACAAACAAGCTAAACAAGCCAACTAGAAAGTAACTAAACTTGAAACTTAAATAACTGTCAAAAGTTGGAAATTGTACAAAATTCTGTTTTTAATAAAATTATTAATAAATAAGTAAAATAATTTAATTACATAACATAACGTCACGCCTTTCCCCCGAGGGGGCTGGCAGATGTGTAATACAACACCCACACTTCGCCGGACGATATTCAGTCCCAAATGTGACAGGGGGCGAGCCTGTCGCCATACACCGGGCTCCAGTCATGTAGCAGATGACATACAATACGCACATAATGATCACACAATGAACAAATTGGTGCGTGCCGTCGGCTGGGTTCGAACCCGCTCCCTATGGCATGAGAGGCGGACCTTCTCCCATCTAGGCTGTCATCGCTCTTAAAATAATTTAATAAATTATTTAAATTCTGTTCTTTTGATCTGCGTATCGTATATTTCCAGGGCAATGAAGATTATAACAGAGTTCGAAGGTGACGACATCAGAGGTTCTTTAGTCACCGACGCGACTGAATACAGCATCAGCGGGAAGGTTCTGAATCGACAACCACTGACGGTAAGACCAAAGTTTACTTGATCACTAGTTGCGGTATGATTCTAATTTTCCAGCATTACTTGTTCTTTTCTGGTATTACTACTAATTTTTCGGTATTATCCATGAGTATCGTGTCGTGGTATTCACGCACATCCATATTAAAAGTATCCTACAGTTTTTATAGACTTTCTTGTAATGCTCATTACTTGCTAATTTTTGTCGGTATCATTAATTGTGCGTTAATTACTTCAATTAGCAATTAATTAAAATATTCCCTTTTTCACTTCACAAAGAATGTCATTTTTCTTCTTCCAGATGTCAGTAACATTAATTCCCAAAGGACAAGGCGACAAAATAAACATCAATGTGAAATTCGAGCAATCAGCAACGACTTACCAAGTGTCGGCGCATATAACAGGCAAGGTGACCGCCACTGTGCATGCAAAGGCGGAAATGGAAGAAAAGTACAGCGATATCAACTTTAAGGTGGGTAGAAAAGGACAGAAGATATCTAAATAAGTCAAAATTGCTTTTTAAATCTTAGCACAACAATTTTTAAAGAAAAATGTGAAATTGAATGGGTTTTTTACCAACCCTGCTACTTTTGCTCTTTGCCTTTGCTTAAACCAGTTTACTCGGAGTTTGTTTGGTCCGGTCAAATAGAGACAAGTAAAAAATAAAAATTAAAAAAAAAAACCCCGGCACCTATTTTCATAAATATAGATAAGAACACTCCCAACGAATTCACTTTGCACACAAAAACGAAACAACATCAAAATCGGTTCATCCGTTCGGTAGCTATGATGCCACAGACAGACACACACATGCACATACGCGCACACACACACACACACACACGCACACAGACAATTCAAACTTATAACACCTCGTCGTTTTTGTGTCGGGGGTAAAAGACCAAGTATGTTGTCCAAAAGAGTGTGTGTAATTATGTACACGCGTTAGCAGTTATACTTCTTAACCTCAAATCTATAAATGCACTCAAAACAGTTTATTCAAATCAGTTTTATCACTAATATTCAATGTATAATATGGATATACTAATAAGTAATAAATTATTAATAAATACTATCACCGTCGTATATGAAATTGATTTAATAAAAACACCAAAATAATATTTATTTATTCACTGTTTAATTGTACTCTTACGAAACACGTGTTCTAAATATAAAAATACTTACTAGAATATACAACTTGAACATAGTTATCAATTTTCATGCCACCTAGAACCACATCGTAAAAATTCACTCTCTTCATTTTTCTCTATCGCGCCAAAAGAAGTATAACTTCAAAAATGTTTAGTCATACTTACTCTCGACTGCCTTATCTAAGTAAAAGATTATTTTTTCTTTTGATAATTTCAGGTGGATATTCCAAACTCAAAATACTCGGACAACATATACTTCAAATCTCGAGTGGACAACTACCCACAACTGCGAAAAGTGGTTTCGGTACAGGCCGCCACACCGTTAAAAAGGCTCAGTTTCATCAAGGGAGACACTGACTTTGTGTAAGTTATTAGACTTTGTGTAAGTTATTACATCAAACATAGTGACTTTGTGTTAGGTATCACATCGGTGACACTGACTGAGTAAGTTATTTAATGCTTAGTAACTTTATGATTGTAATAATTTGGAAACTTAACTTGATCTTAGATAGATAGATAAACTCTTTATTGTTCACACCACAGATAACAAAAATAACAAGAGAAAAATTATGATAAAACTTATTAAATAGTGTAACAACTGGCGGCCTTATCACTAAAAGCGATCTCTTCCAGGCAACCTTAGGATGGAGAGGATACGACAAATGAGTATGGGACAGGGTGTGCAAAAATAACAAAAATAAACATAAGATTGATACAAAGAAACAACAAAACATCGAGTATACACCTACATAAACTATTTAAATAAAACTTACATAAAATGACATCATACTAATATAATACATTCTAGTACTTAAAATACCTATAATTAATAAAATATACTAAATATTACATACATATATCACTATTTACATAAAACTATTACATACATACAACACTGATAAATAAAACAATCAAGGCAATTTTGATAAATACAGCTTTTTTACGGCGTCCTTAAAAATAGCAAGTGAGGGAGCATGTCTAGTAGCAACGGGCAGCTTGTTCCACAGTTGGACTGCCTGAAATGCAAACGACTTACCATAGAACATTTTACAATGAGCAGTGGGAGTTTTTAGCGAAAGTGTATATTTAGATCTAAGAGAATGGGAATAAGAGGATTGCAGATAAGTAAAGAGATCTTTTAAATAGCGTGGGGTGGCAGGATTAAAAAGAGTACTATAAAGAAGGGAAAGGATGTGAGCATTCCGTCGAAGTCGAATAGGGAGCCACTTAAGTTTAGTCCGGAAAACAGAAACGTGATCATATTTACGTAAGCCAAAAATGAATCAGATGCAGTAATTTTGAAGACGTTCTAGTTTATCAAGCTGTAACTCTGTCAGATCTAGATAACAGGCATCAGCATAATCTAGAATGGGAAGAAGAAGAGACTGTGCAAGCGTGACTTTAGTGGCAGTGGGTAAAAAGTTACGAAGCCGTCTAAGAGATCCACCAGATGCAAACAATTTGCGGCTGATCGACTTGATATGAGAGTCCCAGCTAAGAGTACGATCAAACAACACGCCCAGATTTTTTACTGATTCGCTATATGGTAATGCAACCCCATCAAAGACTATGTGCGGAACATCAGCCCAATTTAATCTTGAAATGAAGTAAGGGCTGCCAATGATTATAGCCTGCGATTTAGTGGGATCTTTTTAATTTTATTAATATTTAATTTGATGTTGAGATGTATTTGTGTAAATGAACGCTTAATATGGTCTGAAATAAATCATTATTATCATTATTGCGTCAGAGACACTGACTTTGTGCAAGTTATTAAATCAGATACACTGACTTTGTATAAGTTATTCCACCAGAGACACTGACTTTGTGTAAATTATTACATCAGATACACTGACTTTGTGTAGGTTATTACATCAGAGACACTAACTTTGTGTAAGTTATTACATCATAGATACTGACTTTGTGTAAGGCACTAAATCAGACACACCACTGACTTTAAATAAGTTACTGTATCACAGATACTTGTTTTATGTGTATAATAAAATAATAATATTTAGTACAAAATACTTCTAGGCACGAGTCTAAAATCGTGGAAACACAATACAATAAATAAAAAATCATATTTTCTACAGGTTCGGTCCAAAAACTGGATACCTTCTGTGCAAATACGAACTCCCTGATATGAAAGGCGAAGGTGACCTGAAATGGAGTTTCCTTATTGGAGATTTGTTTATCAAAGTAAGTACTTAAATGTGTACTGGCTACATACCGAAACGCTTTGGTTCCTCATTTCTCATACGGACCGCTAGAGTGTGGAATACTCTGCCAGACTGTGTGTTCCCTGACACTTATAATCTGGGTGTCTTCAAGTCTCGAGTGAATCGGTTTCTTCTAGGCAAGCGTGCTCCATCGTAGGCCGCATCACTGCTTATCATCAGGCATGTTGGCGGCCAAACGCAAGCCTATTATGTAATAAAAAAAAAACCGCAGCATCACCTGCTATACAAAAGGAATAGTAAATTTTATCAAGATAAAAAGAGCCTTTGTCAATACCAAATTTCATATGTTGATTGGCTTGTAAAAGTTCCTTTCCGTTTCTTTGTAGTTTGTTTAGGGAAAAAGCTCGGGCTTTTGGGATACACCGGACTGTTTCCCAAGAACATTGGGTCCGTTGCGTGCAGTTAGCGGGTATACTGACACAGATAGACAGACATAGTATAGACTCTGTTCCATACTGACATAGTATAGTATAGACTCTGTTCTATACTATGTAGAGAAGAAGGATGGAACGGTTGTTTGTGACTAAACCCGTTTGCTCAAGGTTAAGAAATGTTGTTAAGAATGTTGAGACTGCCTCGGTGGCTCAGTTGGTAGTGAACCTGCCTTCTGAGCTTGGGGGCGTGGGTTCGATTCCCACCTAGGGCAAACATTCATGTGATGAACATTTGTGTTTGTTCTATGTCTGGGTGTTAATATCTATTTAAGTATGTATATCAGACTCTGGTAGCCATAGTACAAGTTTTGCTTAGTTTGGGGTGAGACGATTATGTGTGGAAGTGTCTTAAATTTATTATTATTATTATTTATTATTATGTACTTATCTTCTATAGGCGTTGGGCCACCAGCTGGTTAAAGACATCCAGAAGAGCGTAGACCTGGACATCTACTTCGGGAACAGCACCGCGCCCGACCACCTCGAGAAGACGGACGCCGGGTTCAGGATGGACCTTGACAGGATTTGGCAGTCAGTACACTCTGCTTCTCCTAACTAGCCATTGACTTCTATTACTACCTATAGAGAAGATACCTTATATCACTGTTGGTGAGGAAGGCATTAAAACGCTTATTTTCAATATAAAAATCTGAGAGTGCGCGTAAGCGTGGATGCTTCTAATTTCACACAATTTTTTTCTTTACCAAAATAATATCATAATGACCGCCGTCTATCCTCATCCTGCCGAAATTCGTCATTTTAATGTTCAACAAATCGCCCACAGATGTCTTTAGTAGTTAATTCGAAGGCAAACAATCTAAAAAATACACATTCATTTATAATATTCACTTACAACATTGCGACGTGCCTCGTCTACAATCACTACTAAGTTCCGTTTAAGTGCAGCCATCCGGCCACACGTCACTTAGTTGCTTGCTAGCTCTAGAACGCTCGAGTCGCTATTTTATTATTAATTAAGTAATTATTGTTTCGGCGCTGCAGCAAACTTGAGGTTAAACTCCCAACAAAATGAAGCATGACCTTCACTTATGATAGCTTCTCTATATTTACTAATAGAACTTAATGTAACTAGCTTACTTATCTGCCCGCATTCGCTCGGGTTTTTTAGTTAATGTTATTTTACATGTCAATTATTTTAACCCGCTGAGTGCTTTACGCACAGCAGCTGTGCTTAAGAAACGACATGGTTTACATGGTTAACGGGGTTTAAATTCGAATGTAAGCAAAATTGGGCGAGGGTCGCGAGTTCATAGTTTACAGCGAACCACTAGCACAAGCCGATTCAAAATTAATGTCGGCTGTGAAGTTAGGCGCGAAACGCTGCGCAGTAGCGAAAACGAAGGTATGTGTAAACGCCGAAAAGTGTCGCTTGCGGCGCACTTCACATCCGCCATTACATTTGAACAGTATAACACTATTTCTGCTCTACTCTCACAGAATCGGCGCAAACGCATCGTTCGGCATCGTGATGAGCAAGCGAGTAAACTTGCTACTCAACGTCATTCTGCCGAAGCCGAACGTCGACGTCCACACTCTGTACGTGGACGGGTACATGGGCGGGGACGAGCCCACGAAGACGCTGGAAGCCGAGTACAGGACCGACGTTACTAAAATCATCACTGGTATCAAAGGACGGGTGAGTTTTTAACACAACAGAAAGAAAAAAAAAGATACATTTATTTTGACACACAAGACGGTGACAACACTTAATACCAATACACAAATTAAAGAAAACAGTGCTATCACTGTAGTCAACATACCTTCACGCTTTTTTCTCCAAAAGGATGACCCACACTTTGGCGGAGTTTGTATTGTATTGTAACTATGTAATCTTACATATTATATCGTTACTTCTTTCCTCTAATGGGGCTGGCAGAGATCAAAGTCAAAATCAAAATGTTTTTATTCAATTTAGGTATCAAAGATACACTTATGAACGTCAAAGTTATTTAAATAGACTCGACCGCCTTGTTCGGATAAAGAGCCTCTACTCAGAAGAACAGGCAAGAAAACGAGGGGCATTATTTTTTTAAAGAATAAATAAAATATCTTAAATTGAATCAAATAGATATGTTACACTCGCACTTTGCTAAACTATGTTCAATCCCAAATGTAACAAGGCGCTAACTTGTCGCCATACATCGGGTTCTAAATCTGCGCCCATGGCGGACCCAAGTATTACCTAGATCCAATCTCACCCAAAGGCACGCACCGATTAGTTCATAGGTGAACATGGGCGGATTCAATGTCATCACCAGCTGCTATATAACTAGAACCCGGTGTATGGCGACAGACTCGCCCCCTGTCTTATTTGTGTTTGAATATCGTCAGGCAAACTGTGAGTGTTGTATGTAAACTATTTCTGAAGGGACGGTATTCAAAACCACCTTAATGTAAACGTAAACAATGAATACTTCTAATAATCCAAACCATGTACAATATGTAGGTAATTTCAGTATGAATCTAATGGACACCAAGATCAATACTACAGAAAGACCCAAGAAAAACACTACGAGGGCCGTCCTCTTCCGTGCTCCAGCGCAAAGTGCTGTTTGAGCGGGGCGAGCGACTAAGGCGCTACCCTACTGACATTCCTTTGACAGTTCGCTCGGAAAACGTCACACAGCCGAGCATAGACTGCATTTTTTTGTATGTGTTGCCAACATATAACACCTCTGCCAGCCTCTTCGAAGGAAAAAGCGTGGCGATATGTAAATTTAACCATTTAGGCATCTGATTCGACTTATACTACGTATCCTAATCTATTCTTAAACTAAATCTATCTATCTATTATATATCTATTTAAATCAAAATAATTTTATCATTATACTTAGTTTAGGTGTAATGTTATAAGTAGTCACTTATAGTTTTCTTCACAATACAATACAACTTTATTGCACACCAAAAAACTACATGAAAATCTTAAAAACTAAAATACATTTTTCGGCAGTACAAGGGCGACCTTATCGCCTAAAGCCTTTAATGTGTTGTAAAGTCATAGGTTTGCAATTAATACATTTATTTATTTTTTACCTCTACCCAGCTCCTGATGCTACCTGAGAGCGTAGACACGAACTCCACAATAACCTGGACGTCAGCCTCTCAGTACCAGCACATAGACAACCAACTCTCGTACAGATGGGACTCGAACGGCTCCAACCACGTCGACTATAGCTTGTCCTCGCCGTTATACGTCGATGAACCGACGCTGCATGTTAAAGGGGCGTATCAGATTGATATGGTCCATGGATATAAGATAGTCAAGTAAGTTAATGACATAAAATAAATTCGGGACACTTCCACACACGGTCGCCTGACCCCAAACTAAGCAGAGCTTGTACTATGGCTGCCAGAGACTGAATACATACTTAGATACTTAAATACATACTTAAATACATATTAACACCCAGCCATAGAACAAACACAAATGTTCATCGCATAAATGTTTGCCCTAGGTGGGGATCGAACTCACGCCCCCAAGCTCAGAAGGCAGGTTCACTACCAACTGAGCCACCGAGGCAGTCGACATACTTTTCATGTTACTTTTTTTTACTAATTATTGTGTTACTTGCTAGCCGCGCTCCGCGGTTTCACCTGCGATTCTGAAGTAGGTAAAGTAAAAAAAAGAATTATTAAAATCTGACCACTCTGTAAAAAGTTACGCTTGATCATATAATTATAATCATACATGAAAAATAATTTAAAAAAAATTAAATATACGCGTCGACTTGTAAATCTCCTCCGTTTCGTCGGTTAAAAAGTATCCTATGTGCTATTCCAGACTATTATCTACCTCTGTGCCAAATTTCATCCAGGTCTATTCAGCCGTTCTGGCGTGATTAAGTACTCGTAACAAACAACATACATAAATAAATAAATAAATAAATAAAAAAGTATTTATTGCCTAAAATTAAAAAAAACAAATTACAAATTAATGCTGGGTACACACACATCAAGCCAACGAACGCCAACGTACGGGCAGCGTCCCGTTTCGTTTCAATAAAATAAAACGAGACGCAGCACATCGCCGGCCCTCGCCGGTCTTGGTCTGTACGCAGCATAAGAAGAACAGCATATATTTTTAGTTAGGCAATTGGGATATTCTCAGCTACATCAATGCAAACTTTCGCATTTATGACGTAAGTGTAATTTTTGTTGAACACAACACAAATTACAAACGTATCAAAATATCTAATTGTATAAATACATGTTTGGCTCACAAGCTCGGAAAGGTTCTGTTTAACATTCGAAATCTGAGTGAAAAAGTCCGTTTTATCCACTAGCGTGGAAAGAGGTTTTAAAATTCGAACCGTAGAAAAATCGCTCTGGCCAGCTCGACTGCATGAAAAAGAAACACATCATTATACTCGCTGTAGTGAGGTGAAAAGTTGTGTGTTCCGCTCGTCTGCAAAGTTGTTCGGCGGCTCGTACTTCTGACACCTTCGCTTCGTTCGTGGTTCAATCCTAGAATCCTTCGCTTGCTCTGGTTTGATTATAAGTACTCGCGCCAAAAAACAACATTGCAGCCTTGCATAACAAATAACTATTACACACTTATAAATACAAACTAGACGTTCTAGGACACTGGACATTGTCAGCCTGAACACATATATAAATCCTAACTTTCTAACATTTTTAATATTATGAATGAGAAAGGGACTGTGTTCATTTGTTACGTTTACACGCTATTGAACCGAGCATCATTAATTTTGCATACACACAGACACGGGTACAGATAAAGACATGGGTATCTTTCACCCCGAAAAAGTTAACGTTTCCTGTGAAACCGCGGGGCGCATCTAGTATACTTATATTATACTTACTAATATTTATTTTTTTACCCGACGGCGCAAAAATGTTAGGGTTATGTTTTTCGTGTGTTTGGATGTATGTGGGTATGTATGTATGTGGTTTCTTTTGCACGCCCTACAGCCTAAACAGCTGGTTGTATTTCGACATGTGAGGTGTCATTTGAATCGTCTTGATAGTGGAAGTGACATAGGGTACAAAATTTTGAAGCCGGGTTTTTGTTTTAATAACGTCACTTGTTTACTTTTTCCCACATTTGTTGTTAATTTTTCAGAGGCTTCATGTACCGGCCCGCGCGCTCCCAGATCGGTGAAGTGGATGTTCGGTACGGAGGCGTCAAACACACAGACGGACACTTCAACTTCACAACGCCCTTCCAGAGACTACCATGGCTCAAGTCTATATTCGATGTGAGTATTTAAACTTAGAGTATTTAAACTTAAGGATTTAAATTTACAATTATAATCCTTACTAATGATTTAAATGCGAAAGTGAGTTTGTTGGTTTGTCTGTTACGCTTTCACGTTTTAATTTCTCGACCGATCATAAAATTTTGCAAGCACGTTATCAGGGGTACACAAAAGAACATAGGATACATTTAACACAAAGCTCATTTAAATTAATGCTTGAATTATGAACTGCTTACAGAAAATCAATCAAGGGTTATTTCTAAATCATGAAACTTACTTTTAAACATGGCTCGTGGATGTTACCACACTAGATAAGCTATTTATGATAATCGAGTTATCAAGAGCGTTAGGAAATTTAAATCGAGTTATAAAGAAACGCCATCAAATACTAGCTGTGCCTGGCGGCTTCACCCACGGTCTTCAGTTTTTTCTTTCATAAGATCCTTCTCCTAAGAATAATAAACACAACAAAAAATAGTTAGCGAAAATGTTCCATCTGTTCACGAGTGATGGGATGACCAAGGGAAATAGTGATTCATTTTTATCATCTACTAGCGACCCGCCCCGGCTTCGCACGGGTAAAACATATAAAGGCCACTAACATCACATTAGAAACCTCAAAAATAATAGTATTTATCCACTATTTAATGGATGTTATTTTACATATAAACCTTCCTCTTGAATCACTCTATCTATTAAAAAAAACCGCATTAAAATCCGTTGCGTAGTTTTAAAGATTTAAGCGTACAAAGGGACATAGGGACAGAGAAAGCGACTTTGTTTTATACTATGCAAGCGAAGCATATTATTTTATAGGGTTTTAGGGGTTTATCTAAATTACGTGGGTGGCGCCGCGGGCTCCTTGCGGCGACATCAGTAATTATTAAAGGTCCGAGTTACGTGGATGGCACCGTTGGCTCCTTACGGCGACTTACCTGTCTTCTATCTTTAGTCAGTATTTTAATAGTTCCGGCTAGAAATTGTAGATGGCGTTAGTAAACTTAAAACACGCAATAGAGTTCACAGCGTACGCTAAGGTATGCTAACCGAGCCTAAGTAATGCTACCATTCGATCGCACCTATTCGGTGTCTTATAAATTGCTTTTTGAAAGGAACCTTAGTGTACTCGGTACATTAGGCCTATACAATTGAAATGTAATATATATAATTATATCCTTCTAATATGATAAACGCGAAAGTTTGTAAGAATGGATGGGTGGATGTTTGTTACTCTTTTTTACGCCAAAACGGCTGAACAGATCTTGATGAAATTTGGCACAGAGATAGATTATAGTCTAGAATAGCACATAGGATACTTTTTAACCGCGGGGTGCAGCTAGTTTGATGTAAATTTTGTATAATAGCGGTGCCAGCGCACAACTAAAATATATTCAACATTTTACGAGTTCTCTGGTGTTACAAAAAAATGCGTTAACGACACATAGGAAAAAATATCAATGGGTCATAGGTATATGATAGACCATTGCATAATAATATACTCCGCCAGGTATAGCATTCAGCAACATGTAGTGACGTCAATCGATGCTTAAGCAAGACCGAAATAAGTCTTATACAACAAGTTCGAAAGAGACGGATGACGATGACGTCACTATGTGTTTGCTGAATGCCAGACCTTTTTTGGTCATGATCCAAAAAAACAAGGTTAGCGTTCCGGGGCCAACACCTAATGACGTCATCGTCTCTTTCGAGCTTTTTTTTTTTTTTTTTTTATGTAGAATAGGTCGGCGTTTGACCACCAACTCGCCTGATGTTAAGCGACGGTGTGGTCTAAGATGAAGCACGACGACCTATAAGGTACTTATTCACTCTAGCCTTGAAGTTTTGTAGAGTGAAGAAGTACAGAGACGGTAGTTGAGTGAGGCGCTACAAGTGCGCTACTGCTCAGACCCGTCTTCGGCTGTTACAAATGACTTATTTCGGTATTGCTTCGATTGACGTCGTGTTGCCCACGTGACCGTTTTTGACTGAGAACGCTGTACCAGGCGGAGTATATTATTATACCATGCATAGACCTTAAAGGGCAACAGCGTTTTTCACTCATTTAAATAAATAAGGAATATAATAAAAGAAATCAAACCTAAGAAAAAATTATACAAAATATGTAAATTGAGTAGATACAGGAAGAGTAAATATAAATACTACTCATACGTCTTCATTAACTTTAAAACTTTCGCATTTTAGTCTTGACACTAGTAGGTAAAAATTAAAAATTTCCCATGACACCGATTTTCATTGAACACTCCCGACGAATTCACCTTTCAAACAAAATCAAAATCGGTTCATCCATTCGGGAGCTACGATGCCACAGACGGACAGTCAGACACACACACGCACACACACACGCAAACACACACACACAGAGTCATGTCAAACTGACATGTCAAACTTATAACATAAGGCGAAGCCATAAGTAAGTGTTGTACCAAATCCTAATCCTTCTCATCCTAACTTTAATATTACAAATGCGAGAGTTTGATCGTTTGTTTATTTCTTTGCTTATGCTTTCACGCCCTAACTACTCAACTCAACGACTTTCAGATTGGTCCCGTTATTTTTTACCCGACTGCGCAGAAGGAAGGTTATGTTTTTCGCATTTATAGTATGTATGTATGTATCAAAGTCAAAGTCAAAATGTTTTTATTCAATTTAGGTATCAAAGAAACACTTATGAACGTCAAAGTTATTTAAATAGACTCGACCGCCTTGTTCGGATAAAGAGCCTCTACTCAGAAGAACAGGCAAGAAACTGAGGGGCATTATTTTTTCAAATAATAAATAAATTACAGTCTCACAAAATTTGGCTTACAACTTGGTAATATCTATAAATACTAGTGGCCACTTGGCGGAAGTGGAAGGCTCCAGACATATTTGTCTTCTAAATAATTATCAACCTTATAATACCCTCTCTTCATTAATGTAGTTTTTACATGTCATTTGAATTTTCCCTCAGTGAGCCCTGTTATGTATGTATGTATGAGGTTGCTTTGGCACGGCCTACAACCCAAACAGCTTGAATGATTGATTGGAATTGTCTTAATAGTGGAAGTGAGATAGGTGCATAAAACATTTTTATTATATCCAGAGTGTCAGACTACATTTTGCAGTCGAGTTTTTTCGTTTACCTTTTAATAATTTTAATTTTGTCGTGTTTCGGGATGTAGTCCGGTGTAACCGTTCCGAAGACGGGTCTGAGCAGTGGCGCGCTTGTAGCGCCTCACTCAACTGCTGTCTTTGTACTTCTTCACTCTACAAAACTTCAAGGCTAGAGTGAATAAGTACCTTATAGGTCGTCGTGCTCCATCTTAGACCACAACGTCGCTTAACATCAGGCGAGTTGGTGGTCAAACGCCGACTTATTGTCCATAAAAAAAAAAATAATAATAATAATGTTACTTGTTTAAAATATTTTTAATACAGGAAAATCATTATTTTTTTTAATTGTTTTTATTTATAATTATTCCAGATAAACAACCTAGAAGAACATTCTGACAACAAAGTCGATCTGTTCTGGCCCAACAAGTCAGCCTCCGTCAACACAACGCATTACTACTCGAAACAAAATGGCGGCTTCACACAAACCGGGGATATATCGTTGTCCATACCGCTCAATTCTCAGCATTTGGTCAACACACAGTACTATTACGTGCAAGGTCAGTATCCTTAGTCAACAAATTTAACATATCGTCACGTCTTTCCCCTGAAGGGGCTGGCAGAGGTGTTATACAACACCCTGCTTGCCTGTTCTTCTGAGTAGAGGCTCTTTATCCGAACAAGGCGGTCGAGTCTATTTAAAAAACGTTGACGTTCATAAGTCCTTCATATTAATAAAAATTCATAATAATAAAAAGGTCCTTCTGTATTACACGTACAGCCAAATTACACACATATTTTATTTGGCCGCGTTCACTTTCATTCGTTCATAAGTTCACTGAATGTCAAGAAATGAACATGTTACAGAAAACAAAAAACACTACCCGAAGAATAGCTATACTAGGAATACCTTTTTACCGTCACAACAACGTGGTGAAATGTAATAAGAGTTAATCTGAGATTAAATGCAGGGAGTAATTTTATACCTGGTATAGATAGTCTCAGATAATGATACCATTGGTGAAATCGGCTCTTAGCCTTCCAAAAAACTTACATATTCCAACATTTCAGGCGACAAAACTAGCAACGGCAATGCGACGATAGACTTCGACGGAGAACGATTCGTCAAGGGTAGCTTTAACCAGCTGCTCGAAAAGAGCGAGAGGGAGCTAGACATGTCCACTACGCATATTGAGGTGGAAAATGCGCACACGCCTGTTGGAGTTAAATACGTGCATGAATATGATGGGAATGGGGTTGTGGTAAGTTTATTAAATCCAAAGTCCCGTTAAAAACATTAGAAATATAGACTAGTTCCGTCATTAGCTTAAGTGTCGGTAGTGCAGACGCATCACTATTGGTTCCTATACATTTTTTTAAATTGACGCACGGCATTGTAGCTAATGACGGAATGACGCTACTTTCCTAATTAAGTAAAGTTTGTAGATGCAACTTTATTACGTTTATAGTAAGGGTTATATTCGGAACTACTGGCTAGATAAAACTAGGGACTCTGTAAGCTGTAGACCTCGCGGCCGACGTCTGCTTCCTCTACTAAACTTTGACGTTCATATAAGATTGATACCTAAATTGAATAAAAACAATTCATCTTTGACTTTGACTACAGGTCGCGTTCCTCAGCCGATTTTCGTGATAGTTTGTGAGCAGGTTCGCAGGAATGCCACCTGTAGAGGAAGACAAACGTCAGCCGCGAGATCTACAGCTCACAAAGCCACTAATTTATATGTACTTGTTTTTTTATTTTTTGTATTTATTTATTTTGTGATTTAATTCTCCAGGACGTGAAACAAGCGACAGTGTTCCACCTCCACGATGCCACGAAGTTCAATGTAACGGGCAAGTTAGGCGTGCTAACATCGGACACGGGGAAGAACGCGGCGCTTACCATCATACACGGAAACAGGTACTTATGTTAAAATTGGCAGTTTTCAAATTTATTTCTGTGTCCTTGCAAGGGTTGCTTGGAAGAAATCGTTTAATGCGATAAGGCCGATCTTGTGTGGAATGTTTAATAGATTAGTTAAACGTCTTTTTCGGGCCGCTTTCTCGTACTCACATGTTAAAGTGTCCATAACAATATATGGTTCGCGATATTGTTGTGCTATGAGCGATATATTATATGCTATTATATTATAGCGTAGTCTGATAGCTGCTTATAGCAGCTAGCGATAGCCCAAATTCGACGCGGCCGTTACAGTACCGTTATAATGTGTGTATATTGTATTTTGTCAGGACGTGGAATTTAAAGAACCAGTACGAGGCAGTTGATAGGGAACTGAAGCAAGGGACCAAGGTTCAATGGGCTGAAGACGTCTGGATACAGTATGACATACACGTCACTAACATGACTACTGTAAGTTGACCTTATATTGTCGTAGTCATCACTTTTAAGCTGCAAAAGCCTGGCAAAAGTGAAAAAAGAAAGAAGTAAAGTGATCATAAACACCTGGCATAAAATAAGCACTTTAAAAAAAAAAATAGCACACAAAATGCTTGTGTTGCGAAATGGTGTGTCGTCCAATGGCACACTAATGTCGCTTTCGTGACCAATCAATAAGTTTGAAATATTATAATGAAAACTGTCAACATTTTACTGATAAATACTACCCTTCTTGTAGTGAAGCACCTTCTGTCACTACATTGGCACAAACCTAGCCCATGAAATGCTCCTTAAACCAATGGCACATCAGTATATCTATCATAACCTTGAGCAGACCAATCAACGTTCAGCATTCCTCCCACCGTTCCACATTGTCTGAAACATTTTAGTAATTGTTTTTGTGTGACATTTAATTTTTTGAGTCTCTTATGATCCAATTGTTTTTCAGCCCGAAACGGAGTCCCAACAAGTAATAATGAACGTGCTCTGGCCGCTGCGTACTTTCAATTTGGTCGCACTATACCATTTGCAAGACACGCTACTGGACGGCAAGGCTACGTTGAACTGGAATGTAAAGGAAGACAATAAGACGGCAGAATTGAGAGGCGTGTGGGAAAGCCCGCCGTATAAAGAGGGTAGCTTGCACAAAATCGATTTGGAAATATCGCATCCTTCCTTCAGAAAGGTAAGTTTTAATAGCTTTTATTTAACTTGCAATGTATGTAATTATGTTTGTTCGGGTGGAATCTTGCAACTCAATTTTGAAGCAGATATCTTCAACCGATTGAGCAGAAATGTTGTATACACGTTTAGTTTGGATGACAATGCATGGTTAGTTGTGTGGCGTCATTCTAAATCCAACATGGCGGAACACCCAAAATGGCGGGCAAATTATTTTTAGTGCACTCCTACAATTGGGTATCAAATGAAAAGGCTTGCTGAGAGTAGCTCGGAAAATAATCGTTTTAGCGCAATTAAAAGCTTGTTTTGAAAAATAATTTTTTCAACAATTTCTCGTATGAAAGATCTCAAGTGTTCATACTTGGTGACAATAAAAGGTCTTTGTACATAAAGTCGATGGAATTCAAATTATTGTAGAGGAACACAAAATTAAAATCGTTTATTGTTAACACCATCGGTTACAGATTAAAGTTCATTATGTCAAAAAAAATACGCTAAAAGAAGAGTAAGAACCTACTCAACAATTTAAACGACCACGTTTACCTGCGACATTTTTTTTTCGTTTATTCAGAAAATTGTATACCAAAACCTTCTTCGTGATATACTGTAACTAATTATCAAATTTCATCAAGATCCGTTTAGCCGTGAAAAGCCTACAAACAGACAGACAGGGTAACTTTCGATTTTTACTTTAAGTAAGAATTTACACATAGGTACTTAAATGTGTTTGTTGATATGATTGTCTAATTTTTTTCCTTCTTTTTTAGGACGTGAACCTCAAAGGCCAGTACATAAGCACGCCCGCCATAATGTCCAACGTATCTCTAGAGCTCCAATACTCTGACTACGAAAACGAATACCTCAAACTAAACTCAATTCTAACGGACAATTCAAACGGACCAATCAGAGACTATTCCTTCGCACTCACTTGCAAACATCCGTCGACTAGCTTGGACCTAGACATGAAATCGGACGTCAATATACACAGCCGGTGGTACTATTTCAGCAATCTGTATAGGTTCCAGAAGAACTTGTTCTATGAGAAGTTGAGGAATAATAAGCTGTTGATTGATATGACGAAGAGCTATGTTCAGTGGGAGGTAAGTGGTCGAATTTGAATCTTAGCTGTATGGTAATAGCTATAAACTTTTTATGACGAGTTTTAGTCTTAAAAAATCCATTTTCGCCAACCTACTAAAAGAATTATTTTAGATAGCGGAATGATGTAATTTTCCTATTTTAAAACTTCATACAATTAACAGACACATTTGTGAAATAAGGCTTAATATTAATACCTGCCGTAAACGCCCCAGCCAACGTTCAATACTCCATTCCTCTTTAGCAAATTTTCTGAAATAGTTGCATTCGTGTAACGTCTACGAGATGAGAAGTCTCTGTCACTTAACAATTTTGCTTAAATCTCCCAATGCAGCCTACTTTTACCAATTTATGAAGGACTATTATTTTGTAAAATCAAATAATTTAAAATTAAAATTTCACTTAATTATTTTAATCTGAAATTATATTTTATTTATTAAATACCAATAGAATGTAATTTAATTTAATTATTTTTGAAATAGATTAAACATATAAATATTTTAGCGTTAAAATGTAATATGGTGTTAGTCAACTTTTCACTAATAAATGGGACAATATATGAGTAGATTTATTAATATTAATGTTGTGTCTATGCTTTAAAAATATATGTTGTATCTATTTTTTCAGCGAGCAAACGAAACATATTTCTACAAAGTAAACAGCACATGGGACCTTACGTACCCAGATTACAACGTCAAGTCGTATGTGAGCCGCCCGACCGGAAACGATATCGGTATCGCCACACTTTCCATGAAGGACTATTCGATGATATCGCATTACAATAGCTCAGATGGTAAGCAACTTTAATTACTCAGATGGTAAGCAACTTTAATAGCTCAGATGGTAAGCAACTTTAATAGCTCAGATGGTAAGCAACTTTAATAGCTCAGATGGTAAGCAACTTTAATAACTCAGATGGTAAGCAACTTTAATAGCTCAGATGGTAAGCAACTTTAATAGCTCAGATGGTAAGCAACTTTAATAGCTCAGATGGTAAGCAACTTTAATAGCTCAGATGGTAAGCAACTTTAATAGCTCAGATGGTAAGCAACTTTAATAGCTCAGATGGTAAGCAACTTTAATAGCTCAGATGGTAAGCAACTTTAATAGTTTAGATGGTAAGCAACTTTAATAGCTCAGATGGTAAGCAACTTTAATAGCTCAGATGGTAAGCAACTTTAATAGCTCAGATGGTAAGCAACTTTAATAACTCAGATGGTAAGCAACTTTAATAGCTCAGATGGTAAGCAACTTTAATAGCTCAGATGGTATGCAACTTTAATCTTAAAGTTACAAGTTTAATCTATAGAATTTGACTGTTATCTATAGAAGTAATTTATTAGTATAGAATATAATCTATAGAAGTTGACTGTTATCTATAGAAGTAATTTATTAGTATAGAATATAATCTATAAAAGTTGACTGCGGTGGCTCAGTTGGTAGTGAACCTGCCTTCTGAGCTTGGGGGCGTGGGTTCGATTCCCACCTAGGGCAAACATTTATGTGATGAACATTTGTGTTTGTTCTATGTCTGGGTGTTAATATGTATTTACGCATGTATTTAAAAATATCTAAGTATGTATATCAGTCTCTGGCAACCATAGTACAAGCTTTGCTTAGTTTTGGGTCAGGCGACCGTGTGTGGAAGTGTCCCGAATTTATTTATTATTTATTTAATAAAAAAATAAAAAAAAACATAAAATAATTGCTTAGGTGACTGAATGTAAACACAGTCGTGTTTTGAATAGTAGCCTAAATGGTAGGTCCTGATTACTCCAGGGGCCCTAGATAAGGTTCAATCGCTCCCAAGCGATTCTATTTCTACAATAGCTATCGTTTGAACGTTAGCTGATGATTGCACAAGTTGACAATGAGATCCCGTGACATTTACTCAGCTCGTATTTCGTCCAATTAGCAGCTAGTGTTTGAGCGTTAGCATTTGTAGAAACGGAATGGCTTAAAGCCTAATGCAACTTATCTAGGACATGTAATGGTAATAGGATAAAACAAAGTGTGTTGGGCTGCCAAAAAAATCGATCTTAATAAAATTACTAAACAGATCTCATTTTAAAGTTACTTAGCAGAACGAATTCAGTCTTTGACTATTAGTCAGGCACGAGGCAGTGTCATGGCGACACACAGTCTCTGACTAGTTCGGGAGCCTCTGGAATCAAATTTGAAATTGTCACATGTTATTTATACCCAAATAAATTATTTGTATTTGTATTTCTCTTGCATTGTTTCTTATCCATGTTCAATACTTCAGAACATTAAAACTAGTATCAAACTATTTTTCTTTACAGATATTTCCTACCACATGATAGGTCGCATCGTCGACACGCGCTCAGCCAAGCTCGACGCGTGGCGCGACTTCGATGACGTCACAACCGTCGACCTAGCCTCCTACATCCGCCTCAACCACTCCCGCCTTCTGACCAGCAAATTCGCTTGGCGCCCGCAAATATTCGGCGAAGTCAAAACAGCAGCCGTTTACTCCCTAAAAATGCTATACAGCCAACTGAATGACACTCTAGTCATTCTCAAAGAAGCTCCTATGGAAGCGCATTTGGCCCTCAAAAACATTTGGCTGGACGCTAAACCGAGAGTCAGGGACCTACTCGACGACTTGAACGACCTCCACGTCATCAAAGACGATCTAGACGAGTTCGAAACATTCCTGAACCAATCTTATAATAACAACGACTTCTACGTCAAAGACATTGTAGTGTTCACTTATGGGGTTCTAGACGAAATGGCAATAAGTAATCACTTGGAAAGTCTGCCTGGCATCGTGAACGATATGTGGGGAATGATGGGTAATACTAGTAGGTCCATAAAAGACAGTTTGACGTACGTTGTGGATACGATCAAGACTGCGTATTCTAATTTCCTGCAGTCGGTCAATAAGGCGTTGGATGCAGATTTTATGGAATTGGTCTCGGATAGACTTGAAGCGATGATTTTGCAGTACGATAACTTTATAAGGGACTTGCATATGAAGTTTTTGGAGTATTGGGAGGTAAGGATTCCTTTTTTTATAGGTTTCTGTACATAATCAGTAAATAAAACCCTTTTTACAAACTAGGTACCCCTTACTTTCTTACATAGTGACTAAAATATGACGTATTGCTGACCATATTATGTTCAGTATAGTATGATATTGCAAAACCTATACTTAATTCAGATCTATTTCAGATATCTGTTACCTTTAACTCACTTTATTACTTACCGTTAAATACCAAGTAATAATTTTCACTTAAAAAATTTAAACAGTTTTAATCTTATAATATTGAATCAAAACTAAACATGTGTGCAAAGTTTCATAAAAATCTGTTCAGTAAGTAGTCGAAAAATCTATCTCAAGATTCGGAACAAACGAACATACGAGTGAAGCTAAATGAACATTTGAAAACAAACCATACGAACACTAAACAGAGTTCAATTTTCAGGTAACTTGGGTGAATGCAACGAACAGACTCACAATATACTGGCAACAGGTACTAAAGTCCATAGAACCTCTGTTCTTCAAGATCCTCCATTACACAGAGTCGTTTGTGTTCGCTATCGGCAAGGGAGTGATGGACTTCTTCTACAATAGGACGCAGGAGCTGACTGACTCGCCGTATTTCAACTACGTGTCGACGTTTGGACATGAGATGGATAAGTATGTGTTATTCGCATAATTTTATGTAAAAAAAAAAACAAGAGAAAATAAAACCAAATTTTTGAAATTTTAATTTTCATAATAGTTTGTAAATGTGTGCACGTAAGTAAGTATGTGTGCACGTAAGTGCAGTAATACGTGGTTTAGGTACAATGCGTGCTTAAGTACGTAAATGCGTGCTTGCATACCTAAACTTACTTACACAATTAAGAATTAGGTACTTAAGTAAGCTATGTATTGTCATTGAAATTTTTGAATTGTAATGTAAACTTTTATTATTGAATAAGATTTTGACATTTTATTTTAATCTGAAATTTCATTGACATTGATTATTACTATTCGTTTATCATTCGTGTAATTCGTTCTATCGGTGCTAATTTGAAATAAATAAATCTGTGTGAAATAAATAAATAAATGAAAAAGTGCTTGGGTGCGTTAATTCAAATTTGAGTACGTAAATACACAAGCTTGTCTAGGTGTGATTGCATAATTAAATGCTTATACAAATACGTACGTAAATGCGTGCTTGAGTGTGGTAATACGTGCTTTTAAGTTGAAGTTGGTGGTCAAACGTTAACCTATTATCTATATTTAAAAAAAACGTACATATGAGCACGCTTGCGTAAATAAATACAAAATACATATCCGCAACTTTTTTCAAATACAAAAATCATATTATCAAAGTATAGTGTTAATTTAAAATATGGCACTATTATTTATGGGCACCTTTGCACCAGGAGTGGTTAGGGGTGGGTTGTTTGATGTTAAATTAATATTTTGACTTTTTATTTTGTTAATAACATGAATTTATATTCAAATATTTAACGTGTGACTTTAAAAATATACCTTCCATTGCAGAATTTACAAAGATCTCGTAAACAACGACCTGATAACCAACATAAAGAAATACAGCCAGAAGATTTGGAACACTCTGTGGGCCAAGATCGAAAAATACATCCCGTTCAAAGATGAATTCAGTCAGCTGTACGCAGAGTTCAGAAACGCTTGGCAGAACTTCTTGAAGACTCAACACGTGGTCTACGTCAGGGAGAAGGTAAAACTGATTGACAGACAAATAAATAATATATCGAAAATCTAGAAACTCAAATTTAAATACATAACATAAAAAACCGAATTCCTGTCATCCGAATTGGATTTTTTAAGCAATTTTTAGACTTTTGTTGTTACATATTTTAAAAACCGCGAGACCGATTTCGAAAAAAAAAATATGGAACCTCTGAAGTATGATCTACCCAAAAAAAAATACTTATCATTAAAAATTGATTTATAATTGGCGGAATTAACGCGTAACATACATAGAAAAAAACATACTTACAGTCGAATTGAGAACCTCCTCTTTTTTTTATGTCGGTTAATTTTTTTTTAAGAAGTGATAACGATAATGTGTTTAACATAATTACAATATATATTGTGTTAAAAGATTTAATCTAATTAGTTGACCAGCTTAAAATTAAACATTCCTTTTTTTAGTACGAGGAAGCCTACACGCGTCTGAAATGGTGGTACGACTATTTCCTTATAGGAGAAGCTTTGGAGACGGTCGGTGAGATACTGTACGAAAAACTAACGGACTTGGCTAAGACTGCGCTGCAGTATGAAGAGATGTAAGTTATACTGACGATTCTTGGTTGGACCATTTGTCGACAATTTTTTTGCTGTTCCTTATTGGTATTACTAACCCCAGATGTAATAATTTAGATTTTAATCTTAATAATGATTTAGATTTTAGTTAACAAAGGTCACGGTCACCGGAGTCCGTAAAGTGTAATTAAAAAAAATTAACCCGATGCAAAAACTATAGGGTGTTTATACGTGTCTGTGTGTCTTTCTGCGGCATCGTAGTTCCCGAACGAATGAACCGATTTTGATTTTGTTTTTTTTTTTGCTTGAAATATGAATTAGTCGGTAGTGTTCTTAGCTATGTTTTATAAATTGGTGTTGATGAAAATCAGTGTCGGGGGTTTTTTTTAATGTTTAATTTATACTTGTATACAAAAAAACTCTTTATTGACACCAAATACAAAATAAATCTAAACTAAACATTCAAAAATATAGGCGCAATGGGCGGTCTTATCGCTTAAAAGCGATGTCTTCCAGACGCTCTCTCTTCCAGAGAACTCTTTTATACGCGTTCTAAAGTGTCGTACATCTCTTTTGATCTCATCATGTAAGAGGAAGGTAGTAACAATTACAAAAATAATTATTGTTGTTATTATATTGTATCATTCATCCGATACCTTTTTATGGAATAAAGTTACATTTTATTGCATTGCTCTATCACGTAACTCTCCTTTTGTTAACCTTTTTTTTTCACTCATCCTTTTTCACCTTTTTTTATTGGCATTCCGTACTCAAAGGGTAAAATGGGACCCTATTATTAAGACTCCGCTGTCTGTCTGTCACCAGGCTGTATCTCATGAACCGTGATAGTTAGGCAGCGCTGACCGTCTGTCACCAGGCTGTATCTCATGAACCGTGATAGACAGTTGGAATTTTCACAGATGATGTATTTCTGTTGCCGCTATAACAACAAATACTAAAAAACAACAAAATAATTATTTAAGGGGGCTCCCATACAACAAACGTGATATTTTTGTAGTTTTTATAGATAATGGTACGGAACCCTTCGAACGCGAGCCCGACTCGCACTTGGCCGGTTTTTTCTTAACTTTTTTTTTTATTCCAGCCATCGCACACCGAAGACGAACTTCATCTTCGACCCCCGCACCGGCGAAATACTCCTGGAACAGAAGCTGCCGTTCTCCTGGCACGCCTTCAACAGAACACCGGACTTCACTGAGATCTCCGAGTACCGGGCGGTCAGGGACTTCATGGACGAGTGGCTTACGTCCAACAAGAGTATCTGGTCGTATTACTATGAGATACGCCCGTATATGGACTTTAATAATCTGCTGCCGCCGTTTGACGGTAAGTTTACATGTGTTACTGGAGGGTCCGGCTAACCCCCCGAATTTTGGCTAACTTCGCGTTGGATAAATGTTTTTTGTTGTCATTTCGTCTAAAAGGGTTTCCTTTCAGACGAAATGACAATAACCTCACGAAACAATAATCCCACGAGCGATCAAGTAAAGATACTGATGAGCCTGTAAAGTTAAAAGATTTAAATTGGAATTTGTAACTCTGTAGGTAACAGAGTTACAAATTGTAATTTACGAGTAAATAATTTTTATGACTTTTGCACTTCTCTAAATCTTTTAAAATAACTAACATGTTATCTTGTATTCCGGATTGCTAAAAAAAAGCGTTGCTAATATGTCTTCGAAAACAATCTAACAAAAATTTATTTAATAAAATTAAATAAATATTGCTATTCCAAAACACAGGTTAATTCCTAGTTTGGATAGTAATGCTTCTCAACACTGATTTAAACATTTAAGGAATAAGTTTCATTTGTTAATTTAATGACATGTGACGTTTGTTGCCACCAATAAACTTTCATTTCATTAAACTTTCATTTCGTTTCAAAACTTTCATTTCATTTCATTTTAGAATATCTAAAAGGTCGCCGACGCTTAGCAATAATAATAATAAATAATAAAATCGTCAAATTATCCTACATGTACCTATATTTCTGCAAATAAATGACTTAGAATTTGAATTTTGAATATGGTGGTCAATGGCTGAATGGGTGGACGCAAGCCCCAATAACTACAGCTTGGCTATGACTGGCTGGTTTGACTGGCTTCGGCTTGGTCAGAGACCTTACCCCTAAGGTTTTTTTACCAAGCTTTTACACTCTAGGACCTACACGAATAAGAATAACGCACGAATTTCAAATACAAAAGTCAAAAACTATTCAATCTAAAATTCAACACACAAAATGCTTCTACCCCGACTCAGATCAGACTGAATGAGTGATACTAGACAAAATTTTAGTTTTTTCTATTCATTTGACTCATTTTCGAGAAAAAAACATAAACTATTATTTATTACAAACTTCAATCCATTTCCTCTAGGCATGGCAATGATGACCGGTCAAGGTACGCTAGTGACGTTCGACAAGCGAGTGTTCACAGTCTCCGAGGAGGGTACCTTCCTCCTCTCCAAGGATTACAGGCTAGACAACTTCACGGTTCTGATGGAGAGTAACGCCCAGGGAAGGTACAACCTGGTCATATTGACGGCTAGGAAGCTGATACACATCGATCTTTATAAGGAGGTGAGGAATCAAATTGGTATTTTGTTGTATGTTTTCCCCTCTAAAAAGCTATTCAATAACATAACATATCGTCACACCTTTCTCTCGAAGGGGCTGTCAAATGTGTATCACAAAACCCACACTTCACCGAACAATATTCAGTCCCTTAAAGATGACAGGGGGCGAGGCTGTCGCCATACACCGGGCTCCTGTTATGTAGCAGATGACATTAAATCACATCACACTACTATAGCCATTACTCAGAAGAACATGCAAAAAAGTGAGAGGCATATTTTTTTTTTTTTAAATAATTAGATAACTGTCTCACAAAGTTTGGCTTACAACTAGGTAATATCATGTTATATCTATGTACTAGTGGCTACTTGGCGGAAGTGGAAGGCTCCAGACATCTTTGTCTTCTAAATAATTGTTAACCTTTTAATATCCTCTTTCATTAATGTAGTTTTTACATATGATTTGAATGTCGCTTCAGTTAGCCCTGTTATCGCCGTGTAATAAGGTTCATGGTCGAGCAGCATCGGCGGCTGATTCTAAAAATCATCACTATTTTTTTTTTATTATTTACATAAATATAAGTACCTGGATGACCGAGCTTTGCTCGGTATTTTTTTATTTTTTTTTTATTTTAGTCTAACCTCAAAGTAAACACTCATTGACTTCGTGTTACTTAACAACGCCATCTGCTGTTGTGTCGTTAAAGCAATTAGTTGCTCACAAAAAATAGTATTATTATTCGCCAATAGATGTCAGGAAGAGTCATATTTTTCAGTTGAGACTACTCAAACGCCTCCTTTTTGTTATTTTTCTTCCAAGTTTATGTTTAAGTTGATTACCGATAAAGCACGAATAAAATGACATTTTCTAAAAATGATTCCTAGCTAGATCGATTTATCGCCCCCGAAACCCCCTATATACTAAATTGTATGAAAATCGTTGGAGCCGATTCCGAGATTCCAATTATATATATACTCGTATATACAAGAATTGCTCATTTAAAGATATAAGATTACAGTTTAAACTAAATATGCCCTTAAAACCAATGCGGTTTGTCTAGGACAAAAAGTTCTCACCCTTAATTAGCTTAAGTATGCCATATTATATTATAATAATATTATACGTACATATTATATTATATATTATTATTATAGATGTCACGATACGGTCTTAACGCTCTTAATCTGGTCTATACATATAAATAGTTGCTCACCTCGGCTCGCAGATTTTGGCTCACCCTCTCAGATTTTGGTCCTGCTGCTTTCTCTATTAATGTTTTATCCAATTTTTCCCGTTTACCGTTTCATTTTTCACTAACACTGACTTATGTATTTCAGCAAGTATCTATAGAGAACGTAGTGCTAAGCCTGCCAGCGTTAGTCGACGGACTAATAGTGGACAGACAGACGGACACGCTCTCAGTGCAAGGAAACAACGGGCTCGATATACAGTGCAACTTGCTCTTCAGGACTTGCAAGCTCGAAGTCTCGGGTAAGTCTAATATAAAAATTATACTTGCGAACGATGAAATTTTGAATATTGTATTGTAGCGATGAGCTATGGTACCTATCCAATTTAGCTGTTTGAAAATACTTTTGTTAATTCGATACTTATCATTTTTATGAAGTTCTTTTTTTAAATTTGATAATAATATATGTTAGCGTTTGTTCTTCATCTCGCCTAATTTTAGAGAGTGATGCGGCTTACGATAGCGTAAGCTTAGAAAAAGAAAACGGATTTACTGGAGACTTGAAGAGGCCAAGATAGGGGGGCTCGCCTCCCTCCCTCCCTATCTTCGAAGCAATGCCCTGGACACTAGGACATCAACTCCTCAGTTGGTCCTGCTTAGTTGGGAGCACTAGACAACCCTGTGTCCGGCGCCCCAGGGCCTCCTAGCGGAGAATGCAAGCCCGTCTGGCCTGCCTCCGTATATGCGCTCTTCGCAGCGGAAGAGAATGCATCCCTTTCTTTCGGGATTAAAGGTCCTCTCATCGGCGACTATCCTAGATAGGATGGTTGGCAGCGAGAGATTCGACCCCTGGAGGCCACACCTCCAGCACGTGCTGCGCCGTGCAGCCGGAAGGAGTGAACCCCATGCTCGCGATGGACCCTTTCTTTATTGTACTGGCCGGACCGTCTCCAAGGATTCGACGGCCCTTGCTCCCCTCCTCCGGTCTAACGCGATCCGTCGGCTCCAGGACTCCAGAACGGCACCCCTGGAGTCCCGTTTCCACTGCTCCTCTCGTGGGGCAGGCCGTAGGGGTCCTCGCGTGCCCGCGCTCTGCGCCAGTATACGTCGGCCAGAACCCCGGCCTTCAAGTCCCACGGAAGGGAGGCGACAATGACACAGGCCACCTCGTGTGAGAGTGTGCGGTAGCTCCTGCACGTTCTCACCGCCCTCTCATCGTAGGTCATACCCTGGATTAGTAGCCTTAAATTGGTAAAAGTAGCCTATGTCTACTTTTTAACCGCGGGTAAAACCGCGGCGGTGCAGCTAGTGTAAGTTAAAGAATGCAACAACTGACATTAATGTAATTGTTTCTGGTAGGTTGGTACTACGCAACCCTAGGCGGGCTCCTCGGCACGTACAACAACGAACAGTACGACGATCTGCTGCTCACCAACAACTCCATCACCAGCGAGCCAGCCCGCGCCGCGCGCGCCTGGAACCTGGCGCCCACGGGCCGGCCGCTGGACAACCGCGAGACGAACAACGACACGCAGTGCGACAAGTTCTTCGCCAACAAGCTCTCGCCGCTGCACCCTTGCTTCTCTTGCGTAAGTTTACGACCGAACGAGCGAAGCGTCTCTGCTTCATCTTCGGTAAAAACGCTTACGTATGTCTGAATGTCTGTCTTTCGCATTTCTTAACAAATTTTTAACGAATTCTCTTGAATTTGAATATTGAACAATTAAAAAAAAACTGACTCAGCAAAAAAAAATAGAATTATTGAACCTGCTTACAAAAATTAACGATTATCGGTTAAGGAATGCGACCTGTAGCGGAGCACAGACGCCAGCTCACAGAGCCACTGGTGATAAACTCGCTATAGCTCTCTCTTAACAGTCGACATTCTTAAAGCTGGAACCTCGCGCTGACAGAGCCGCGAAAGTGGGGGCAGAACATCCCCTTAAATTCTTGCAGAGGGGATGGCTTCCAATTTTACTACCATAATCTGTGTGTGTACGTGAGTGTTTATGCACACTCACTGAGCCGGGGCTGGAAATTGAAGAAAGGGGGTAACCAAAGAAGTGTACCTACCTCCCCTCGTTCCTGTCATTGAGCTCTTCCACGGTCCCTGGTATTATTTCGTGTACAGATCGACGCGACGCCGTTCTTCGAGCAATGCCAGTCGGGAGTGTCTGCGTGCGCGCTCGCCAGCGCTTACCTTCAGCTCTGCAGCCAGCAACACGTGCCCACGCACGTGCCTGACAACTGCCAACAGTAAGATGCATCATCATTTAACTTCACAAACATGCATTCCTACATAAATACATTAACACATTCATATGATTGATACATTCACAGATTTTTTTGTTTATTTTAGTTCACAAGTATCACTTTAATAATTTTAGAGTCAAATTGTATTGTATTTATCTGTCCCAAGATTTGAATCAAACATACAATTGAAGCTGAATAACACCGTTTAAAAATAAATCGATTTTAACTTGTTCTTTCTTTCCTTAGATGCGTGACGTCACAAGGCGATATAATAGAAGAGGGCGAGTTCCACACACTGCAATATGTACCCAAGTCCACCGACGTAGTGTTCATTATCGAGGCGCAGTATTGCAACAAGAATATACGCAAGAACAAAAACATGGACTTGTTTATTGAAGCGTTCGATACTAAGCTGCAGGCGAGCGGACTTTCCGATAACAGGTGAGGAACAGCGGCTGAACTGATTTTGATGATTTTATTTTTTTATTTATAAGACACACGAACAAATAACAATCGATATAACAACACTAAACATACATCTAAGTTCTGAACTGGATTGTCATCCAAAAATAGTGTGTACAGAAATACCAAAATTTATATATAGGCAAATGTGTCATGAGACTGCCCATCCATACAGCATTATACTGTGTGGATAGGTAACTCAAGCACGAAATTCTTAATATTACTAATTATCACAGACATATAATACAGTAGCAGACGAAACATTAGGTATTTATCAGCGTGGTATGAAAACACACATAGACATGTAGCTTAGAAGGGGCCGCATTAAGGATGTTCGTTGTTCCTTGTTTGTAATCCAGATTATAAGACTGGTGATCTGTGAAGATTTTATGTTCTCCAAGTAAGCATAGGTCTAATAATTGCCCACTGGTTTTTAGGCGGTTATAGGTTTAAATAACACCTATCAAGTTATAGGTAACGTAGAAATTGAATTTAAAGTACACATACAACACTCGTTTATTTGTTTTGGAATAATACAATTGTATTATCTTAGGTCATAATTAGACAAAACTGTTATACCTACTTAAAAGGGGAGTGACTAAATACTTTTATATACGGTTACTTACTTCCTTCTGCAGCTATAGGCAATTCAAACAAAGTAGGAATTGTTCCAGGACGGAATCTTGTACGAAAATTACTGATATCAAGCCAGTGCTTTGAGTACAGTACACTAGCCAAGCTAAGTTGTCAATCCTGGATCTTCATGTTTTTTTTAATTCAGGCATTCCACTACTTTTATTCGTTGAATATCTGGAACAAAGGTTATACTCGTATGTGACTCAGTCAATATCTTTCAATTAGACATCTTTCAACCTATATTTACTTTATCCAAGGTAAAGGTTTGACACTAAGCAAGCAAGTTCGTATAACCCGAGTGGCAAGTCCTGATGTCAGAGTTTCTAGGCCGCCCAGTGGCCTCTGGCATGGCTGATACTGACCAATGGACAAAGGAAAAGTTAAGCAATCCTTTTATTTATACGTTATTCGTCATTCGTTCGTTATTCGTCTATGTTATCAACTTTATTCCTATAGATTCACAATCCGCTCCCTGTTTTTGTAAATGGTACTTGAGCTGTCAAATTTTGTCCCACCCCCATTAATTTTACTTATTACGCTCTTATTACTCTAATTCAAATAAAAAAACACTAACAAATAGCATCTAAGATAGATTTTCCGCGAAAGAAACCCTTTGGTTTGAACATATATTTAAATTTCTTGGAGGAAACGAATAGAATTCTAAGAGCAAAAATGCAACCATCAAACTCACCGATAGAAAGAAAATCCAATGGATGATTTGCTGTATGAAGCACTTTCACATCGGTATGCACTGCACTCTACCATGTTCACCGATTTTCTTGCAATAAAATCATCAAAAAAGCTATATTTTGTTACTAAAATAAATGTCATCAAACCAACCAAACTTTCACGTGCTGTTGTCATGACAACCATCCTAAGATATACATGGCGGCATGGCTACGGATGGTCTCTTGTGTATGTGTGAGATCATGTTGCAATAGGTAAGTGAAAGAGATACCATTACTGAATTGTTACTGAGGAATGAAAAGGATAAACTGATTATCTATATGTATAATAATAACTAGCAATTTATGTTTCGTCTGCTACTGTATTATATGTCTGTGCTAATTATATACTAAATTTATATCTACTGACACAATATGCTATATAATAGAATAAAATGGGTTATAGATGGAGGATACCTTTAATGGTTTTAACATAATTAAAAAATTTGCGATCAAAAACGTCAACGTATATCAATGAAAAGTAATTACCAAAATTACTTTTTAATTAATCGTTAAACTGACGGGTCATTCTTACTATAGGATTGAAGTAGGAGTAATTATTATTCTAATAAGCTTGTAGCGCAAAGAGTTTGGTAACTTTGCCTCTACGAGAACTGAATTTAATATTATAAGAAATATGGGAAATTCATAGACATAGAGTAAAGACCCCTAATCGGTCAAAAATAATGATTCCAAAAAAAGTAAACCAAACCATTGAAAGTCAACCAATTCACTAGTCAGTCTTCGATGTCATCCAGTAGCGGTTACGTCTCCCCACTAACCAATAAATATGGTGAACTGTGTAGTCCACTCATGCCGAAATTTCAGAATATCCAAAACAGTAAAAAAAGGCAACGTCACATATCATCCGTAAGTCTTAAATATATTTTTATGTGCTTTATAAAGCTAATAAGAATAATAAGAATAATATAAAAATACCTTGTTGCCACAAGGTATTTTTATATTTTCCCTTTAATAAACTTTAGGTTTCTTATGGATCCAGTTTAGCCGATCAGTGGACAAAAATAATTCGACAAAGTAAAAAATGAAAATTAGAGAAAACTTCGTCGCCCCTATAACAATTTGCTCTGTGCACCTTCGCAAGGAAGAAATATAAGTAACAGTGAAATATCCTGACAAGCAGGCGTCAGTTTCATTTTTATGTAAATGTAATGTTATTTTATTGCCGAAAAAATAACTTAAATGTATGATGTAAATAATGATAGTGTGTAAATTTATGTGTAAATAAGATAAAATCAATAGTAATCCCTTTACTATTGATTTTAACGCAAACTTGTACTCTTGATTTTTACTTAAATTCTTACCTTTTACCTACTCTGATTTTAGTTAAGGTTTACATACAATCTATAATATTAGTTTGTAGAATAGTGTCATGAATGGATCTGGGTAAGGCTTTGTGTGTAGTTTAGCTCTGGCCTAAGCTGGCCTAATACTTTGTTTCCGGTCTTGTGATTTCTTTAAACTCTGATCGTTATATAATTTACCCAACTAAATTGGGTAACCTCTTTTAATGGCAAGTTCATCACGTATAGAAAAAAGGTTTTAATAAGGTACCAAAATAAATTTGACACGTTTCGAAATCGTGTTTTGTATGAAGACTATCCTTCTGGACCTATGTAATAGAGCATATTCTGTGGGGAAATTTTAAAGACAATGTGCAAGAGACAAATACTTTGTTTGGTTTTAAAACCTATTTTGTGGCCGTTAGGTATTATAACTTTTTGCACCGCATCGTATGGAGCGGCTCTCAGACAGTAAAAGGGTTTAAAGCTGTTGCATTATAAACCAAAATATGAATTTACGGTTCCGTACAGTTGGTCGCGCGCCAATTAATGTTTCCTCCGAGAGGCTGTTTTTTTATGATTAATGAAACGGGAATTACTCACATACGATTTAGTTGATTATTCCAACTATAGTTTCAACAGCATTCGGCGGTCTTTATCAAGGCGAGTGCGCGCGCGCGGCTGCGTCTCGCATAGCACTCAAACTCGAATGCGGTTGAAACTATAGTCGGAATAATTGACTAATGTTAAATGTTATGTTATGTTAAATTTTGGGGGCTGAGCTACCCACGTCCGTAGGAGTGTACTCCATTCTGATTCCCTACACGTGATCCCCGGGTAGTGCTAACCGGGTAGCAAACTCTGGTGGGAGGCTTCGGCCGTGGCTAGTTACCACCCACCGGACCAAGCCATGCCGTGAAATGACCTAGTCGTGTTTCGGGATGTAGTCCGGTGTAACCGTTCCGAAGACGGGTCTGAGCAGTAGCGCGCTTGTAGCGCCTCACTCAACTGCCGTCTTTGTACTTCTTCACTCTACAAAACTTCAATGCTAGAGTGAATAAGTACCCTATAGGTCGTCGTGCTCCATCTTAGACCACAAGGTCGCTTAACATCAGGCGAGTTGGTGGTCAAACGCCGACCTATTTTACATACTAAATCGTACGTCAGTAATTTCAGTTTCATAAATCATAATGTGTGAAAACCACGTCAGTTTCCATAATAAGCCTGTTTTTTTTTTGTTTTTTCCCAGGATTTGTTTTTTTTTGCTTCAAATAAAAAGTCTTTATCTATAACTATAGACTTGTAAAAAGAACTGCACAGTTTTTAAAAAGAACCTCAAAATGTAGTCCTGGCCACACTTTTATAATACACTGTGTATATTTATGTACACAAAATTATACCATAAACCAATGCTCATAATGTCGAGGTAAGAATGACCAAGCGAGTAGTGTAGTTTCATTGCGTCGATATAAATGAGTGTTGTGTACATATGCGACAGTAGTGTAGTTTTTGGGTGGTTTTTGGCTTTTTATTTCTGGCATATCATTCATCATATCATTGGCATATCATTCATCATATCATCATCATATCTTCTGGCGTCTTATTTTCTAGGTTGATCCGAGGTTCATGGTGTGTCGAGGTAAGAATGACCAAGCGAGTAGTGTAGTTTCATTGCGTCGATATGTGAGTGTTGTGTACATATGCGACAGCAGCGTAGTTTTATGATGGTTTTTGGCTTATTATTTCTGGCATATCATTCATCATATCATCATCATATCTTCTGGCGTCTTCTTCTCTAGGTTGATCCGAGGTTCATGGTGTGTTTGTCCACAGATACGCGATAGTGGGTTTCGGCGGGCGCGGCGTGTACCGGCGGCCGCGGGCGCTGTACGTCAACAACAACGTCTTCACCAACGCTATAGACATCGCGCACCACTTCGACAGCTTCACTATTGGTAAATATTGCTTTTTTTATACATATAATTGTATGTATCCTCTGGAGCCCGGTGTATTGTGACAGACTCGCCCCCTGTCTCATTTGGGACTGAATATCGTCCGGCGAAATGTAGAAGAAGAAGAAGAAATAAATTTATTTTGAAACCATACATACAATTAACAATATAAACGACAAATGAAAGCAATAAAACAAAGTAGATACTAATATAAATAATAAACAATAATTACAATTATGTATGTGTTTCAAAAAAGGCTCCACCTCAGCATAAGCTGTTTAATGAACAGCGCTGATCTTCCGGTGGAGCCTTCAGTTGAATCACGGTAGGTGTGGTGTTACACCTCTGCCAGCCCCCTCGGGGGAAAGACGTGACGATGTGCATTGTATGTATCATCATTTACCAATTTGTTCATTGTGTGAACATATGCGCGTATTGTATGTCATCTGCTAGATGACTGGAGCCCGGTGTATGGCGACAGGCTCGCCCCCTGTCACCTTTGGGACTGAATATCGTCCGGCGAAATGTAGGTGTTGTGTTACACCTCTGCCAGCCCCTTCGGGTGAAAGGCGTGACGATGTGCATTGTATGTATCATAATTTTCCAATTTGTTCATTGTATGAGCATATGTGCGTATTGTATGCCTACGTAACTGGAGCCCGGTGTATGGCGACAGGCTCGTCCCCCTGTCTCATTTGGGACTGAATATCGTCTGGCGAAGTGAAGGTTTTTTTGAAGAACAGTAGCTCTTAAATCAACGTGAATGCGCTGTAAATATCTATTAGATCATTCTGTAAATATACACACATGTGTGATAAGGTGCTCATGTATATCCCAGCAATTCTATCATTTGTAATCTATTTACTTGCACGGATTGATCGCGAACATTTTCTACCGCAGGACTATCATTTGCAACCAAATCTTCTGGTTCAATTTGCACTTGTGGAACCAAGTCTTGTTGAACTTCTGCGTCGTTCTGTGGTTGTTCTTGAACGTCGGCTACCAGTTCATCTTACATAAATGTCAAAACATTATATTTAATACAATACAAAACAATGTAGTTTAGTCACTCAAACTTCAGTTCCCATCCCGAACGCCTCTTCTAAAAGTGCCCATTAAGCTGGCGGCATTTCCCCGCTGTTACGCCAGGGAGATAAGCTGGGCAAGAAACTGGGGGGCTATTCCTGCACGTGAGATGAGATAAGATTTTATCTTGGTCACTCTCACACCTATGACGTTTCAAACGAGAGCAACAAGGACAAAAAATGTGAGATGAGAATCTCAAATCTCCGAATAGGGTCCC
Source organism: Peribatodes rhomboidaria (assembly GCA_911728515.1). NCBI lineage: Eukaryota > Metazoa > Arthropoda > Insecta > Lepidoptera > Geometridae > Peribatodes > Peribatodes rhomboidaria. The sequence goes on along the minus strand of OU452188.1, from coordinate 7,162,335 downwards.
CGATCGAGGATTTCCCTTGTGTTCACGCAGGCGACGCCCTAAATCGGCCACAAACTTTTTGGCATCAGAACCCCACGAACCCGCTGTCTCGACGGCAAAAGGGACGAATTCATACGCTGACTCCAAGCAAGCGTACTTGAGTTCATCTTGAACTGGCGCATTTCTTTGACTGTGACGTCGAGCACGTAGTAAGCACAGTCTGTCTTCTCCACGAAACTGAAAATATAATTATTGTTAAACCAAGCTAATTTGTACACCTTATCTGGGTGGAAGAGATATTTCTCGTAATGTTTTGGTGCAAACAGGTACAAGGGACGTTTACATTAAAATACAAACAGATTTCCCAGAGACGGAGTTACGCGAAACGGTAGTACTAAGTCGAAAGGAGATCATTGTTCTCATCATTGTCAACAACTTTTTTTTAAATACCATACTTGGAATAAAAAAAAAAATCAGCCATTCTTTAAAAAATATTGTTCAAACTCGACAATGTGAATGGAACAGCCAGTTGTATTTTTCGCCATTTCGTGGTTGGTCTTATTATAAAAGTCGTTTACAATGACAATTATTACAACAACCTCCTTTCAGCTTAGTACTTCTATTCTGCGTAACTATGTATAATGTAGTTGTATTTTTTTTACAATTTCATTTAAACGGTTGTTCTGAATATCGTCCGGCGAAGTTTGGGTGTTGTAGACCTCCGCCAGCCCTTTCGGGAAAAAGATGTGACGATATGTATTCATTATGTTAACAGTTGCACTATACGGAGTAAACAGATCATCCAAACATAGCTACATTTAACTTTTAAGAAGTTGTCAGTTTACTCGTAAAAAAATAACGTTTAGTTGAACAAACAAGGCTTATGAAATATGCACAAACATTTCTTAATTCGGGCATGTACTTAGTAACCCTGTATGTTTATCCATTATGTAAAAAACATTTGTATTCTATTATTAAATGCCCATGCTGTAACACACTCGTATTATATAAATGCCTTACAATGGATGCAAGAAAAACAAAACTCACCTCTCGTACACCCATAACTTCAACAAAGTATGCCACTACATACGGATTATTTAGCACAAACTCTTCTGTCGTCATCATCGTGTGTTCATCGTTGTTCATCGACCATTGCCACCATCATGACCTCCGACGATTGTCACCAATACATCTCAAACTTCTTCCGCAACAAATACTGTACGGTGCTATATCAGGTTCACTCATTTTTTCGAAAGTCTATTTAACAGTCTACCAGTTCACGTTAAGCTAATCACATAGTAGTAGTACAAGCCAAGTCGAGTAAGTAATGATAATCAGGGAACACAAGTAGGTATGCAAGCAAACAACGCGAAAGTCAAATGGTGACTAAAGAAAGAAAGGGTCGATTTCTTCATGGTATAATAATATACTCCGTCAGGTATAGCAGTCCGGTCACGTGGACAACACGTAGTGACGTCAATCGATGCGAAATAAGTCATTCACAAGCAGTGCGAAAGAGATGGATAGCAATGACGAGTGACGTCATACGTGGTTGCTCCCGGAATGCTAATCCTTGGTTCGATTTATGAGTCGAGCGATAACGGTCAAGGCCGTGCTCTCCCGCAGTAAACGAATGGATCGCTGTGATTGGTTGGCGTAACTGAGCCGGGCTCGGAACAGCTGTGAAATAGGCACGTTGTGTTCAACTTCGTTTAACAATAATTACTTTCTATGAAGTAATTATTGTTCTTTCTTTTCTTTCGTTTACTAAAAATATTATTTTATCTCAGGATTCATTTTGTCTCAGGTGATTGAACTTTTTGTATGGAACAGCTGTTTTTTTTTTCGCGATTACAGGATTGGATCATAGTAAAAGTTGTTCGTATTGATGAGTACAATGAACCCTTAAAAGGTTTTTGATTAGGTACCTATAACTATATATCCCCCGCCATAGTACAAACTATCGTGGTAATTCTTTCTTCTTGCGTACAGTATCTAACTTTAATTCTAACTATTCTCAGCATGTTGACTTTTTCTCAATGAGGCAAAATGCATTCAATATATTAATTAACAACAAGTTTTTCCTAAGTTAGTAGGCAATTATTTAACAAATATTCTATGAGCACTCTTTTATTCATACGGCTTTGTCAGGTTTCTTCATCACTACTGTTCTATTCTTAAATTTAAAGAATCTTTGTTTGTGTGGTAGGCTTTTATCATTGTTTTTATTTAATTCGTTGTTTTTGTATTATTATAATTTTTTCTCTGATCTTCCAGTATAAATGTTATGTTTCCTTTGCGCGCTAGCACTATTGTTGTTCTTATAAGTGGTGACCTGTATTTGGTCTATCTGTTAATATTTTTGTATGTTTTTACGTCTAACCAGGCTGTTTGGTCATCCAAATAAAATTAAATAACCCTGTATATGCATTTTATTGCTAAGGCTGATATGTGTAATACTGTGATAGTATTAGTGTGATGCAAGATTCCTTTACGAAATTATAGATTAGACTTATTATACCTAGTATTTTGTTGTTTCTCTGATCTTCCAGTATAAATGTTATGTTTCCTTTGCGTGCTAGCACTATTGCTGTTCTTATAAGTGGTGACCTGTATTTGGTCTATCTGTTAATATTTTTGTATGTTTTTACGTCTAACCAGGCTGTTTGGTCATCCAAATAAAATTAAATAACCCTGTATATGCATTTTATTGCTAAGGCTGATATGTGTAATACTGTGATAGTATTAGTGTGATGCAAGATTCCTTTACGAAATTATAGATTAGACTTATTATAGTATTTTGTTGTTTAATGAGTTTTTATGAGATACTAACGACCCGCCACGGCTTCGCACGGCTGCAATGTCTTTATACCGGGTGTTTGGTAGAAGGTCCAACAAACCAAATAGGCGTATTCGGAGACCTATTTGTAGATTATAGGTTGGCCAAAAAAAATCCCTGACCCCGTACCACCCCCTCCCCCAATTTTTTTAAAGATTTGTTTTTTTGTGTTTTTTCTGGTGCTCACTGAAATTATACGTATTAACCACAATATATAACATTTATAAAATCTGTGTTAGACTGGATGTTTTTAATTGAGTTTGTTCTCTTATATACCTCCAGGCCACGCAAATAGATACAAACCAGAGCTAATTAGCGGGTTTAGAGCTCATAGAGTGAAAAAATATAATAAATTTTACCTCAAAGTTCAACATTCACAATGATCTAAAAAAACATTAGCAATTCTGAAAGTAATATGCTTTTAAAAACTTCTCTATTTATCACTTATTACAAGGACATACTAAATTTGCATAATACTTACCAGCTTGTTTACTTAACACAAGATTCTAAGTAACAACCCTAGGAATAAAGAAATGTAACTAAGTACGACGAGCAAGTATAAAACTATTGTTATTAGTTCTTCTTTATCTGTCTTTCCAAGAATGCAGAGGCGGCGTGCTAAGGCTAAGCTACCGTTTGTCTCTCCAATAAAATCAGTGTAGTCAGTACGTGTTAGGTATAAAATAATGGGTTTTGTACCTGCTCGTACCGTCGTACTTGGACCATTACTTTACGTAGAAAACACATTTTTTTTATTTCTAGGGTTGTTACTTAGAATCTTATTTTAACTCAACAAGTTAGTAATAATTTAGTATTTTTAAACGCTTTTAAACGCATAGGACCTCCAGAATTGCTAATAGTTTTTTTTTTAGATCATTGTGAAAGTTGAACTTTGAGGTAAAATTTATTTCGTTTTTCAACTCATATCCTCACGTCTTTCCCCGAGGGGTATGACAGAGGTGTAATACAACACTTCGATGGACGATATTAAGTCTCAAAATGTGACAGAGGGCGAGCCTGTCGCCATACACCGGGCTCCAGTCATGTATCAGATGACATACAATACGCACATATGTTCAGACAATAAACAAATTGGTGCGTGCCGTCGGCTGGGTTCGAACCCGCTCCCTCAGGCTTGAGAGGCGGGCCTTCTCCAACTAGGCTATCATCGCTTTTTCACTCATGAGTCATGTATCAGATGACACAGGTACACGTATGAGACAGGTAACCGCTCTCTCGCTCGCACAGGGGCTGACAAAACCCAATGATTGGCCAGACCGGCCTAACGGTATCGGGCGAGGACGGCGGTTAAAAGTCGCAGGGCGTGGGAACGACATGCCAGTCGGGATCAAGAAATTCAAGAAAGACGTCTACAAGACATTACTCAACAAGAAACGGAAGTTATTCCAAGGAAACTCTTCTGTCCAACCGTGTCACAGTCATCCTAAGTCTGCGTGTCACATATTATTCCTCGTGGCGGCAACTCGGTGCGAATCGGCGGGGCCTAGTTTGAAGAACTAGGTCTTACATACAGTCATCATTGAACCCTGAACTTCAGCGCGCACCGGCCTGGGTGGTGAGCTACTAGCGCAGTAGGTCCACTGTCGCACATTTAGCCCTTCGAGCCGGATCTACGTCACTGAGGAAAAATGCCGATTACACCGCCTGTCAGGATGAAAGCTGCAGCTGTGACCCGTCGGAGCATTATGACATTAACAACGCCCTCAAGATCTGCCGATCCCAAGCCAACATTAAGAACTCCCGCAAGATCTGCCGATCCGAAGCCAACATTGGGAACGCCCGCAAGATCTGCCGATCCCAAACCCATATTAAGAACGCCTATAAGATCTGCCGATCCCAAGCCAACATTAAAAACGCCCGCAAGATCTGCCGATCCCAAGCCGATATTAAGAACGCCTACAAGATCTGCCGATCCCAAGCAAACATTAAAAACGCCCGTAAGATCTGCCGATCCCAAGCCGATATTAAGAACGCCTACAAGATCTGCCGATCCCAAGCCGATATTAAGAACGACTACAAGATCTGCCGATCCCAAGCCAACATTAAAAACGCCCGTGAGATCTGCCGATCCCAAGCCGATATTAGGAACGTCTACAAGATCTGCCGATCCCAAGCCGAAATTAAGAACGCCCGCAAGAGCTGTCAATTCCGTGCCGACATTAAGAACGCCTACAGCGTCAACCTCCACGGGCGCCGCGACGAAGTCATCGAGGGTCGCAGCTAGTGCAGTGGTGCCGCCAGCCGCGCCGCTGCCTCCGGCCGCAGCCCGCCGCAGTGGGCACGCTCCGCTCTCCGGGGCCACTTCCGAAGCCGTGACGCTGTCCCGTACTGAAGTACAAGAAAACGCGTCTAGAACGCAAGCCTGCGTGGAACACCGGTCACCGCTGCGCTCTCCATCGACCACCGCTGAGGAGCCGCCGCCGCCTTCAGATGCCGAAAAGCCGTGTTCGACTGAACCGACATCGAAGTATCGCTCCGAGCAACGAGTTAAGCTAGCGCTCGCGAGAGTTTTGCTCGCCGCTGCCTGCGTCGAACTCCTCGAGGCCCTAGCCGAAGAAAATGAAGACACTCCGGTCTCAGGCGAAGGACCGCAGCGGGTCATCACGTTGCTCGGCGAGAATCGCACGCTCCTCGCGGTCGATAGACGAGAGTACGACGAAGTAGCGTCGTCGACCGCAGTGCTGCCGCCCCCGAACACTGCAGCCCTGCCGGCACCAGAGCCCGTTATACAGCCGCTACCGCCGCCGGCAGCGGAGCCGTGCCGACCGACGGGCCACTTCGACGAACAGCCGCCGCCGCAACCGACCCAGCCTGTAGCCGCTGACGTATTATCGGCGCAGCCGACCCCGCCCGGCGCCGTCGCACTGCTGCCGACCGCGTCCAGTTCCGGCGACGCCAAACTAGCCGCCGTGGCTACTCGCCAAAGCGAACCGTCATTACACAAATTTTTAATCGAGCTACCTACCTTCTTCGGATCCCACCGGAAGTGGCTGTCCTTCCGTGCGGCATACGACGAGTCCGCGGGGAACTTCACGGAGGTAGAGAACGCGGCGAGGCTTCGACAAGCCCTTAAAGGAAAGGCGAGGGAAGCCGTGGAAAATCTCCTTCTCCACTCCCCCGCCGATCCAGCGGAGATTCTGCGCACGCTTGAAGCTCAGTTCGGCCAACCAGAAGCCATCGCCTCTATAGAACTGGATAGAATGTCCAAAATCCCGAAGCCGACCGACTCGCCAAGAGACATCTGCTACTATGCCGACTGGATGTCGAAACTGATAAGACTGCTGCAAGCGTTCAACCGAACCCACTACTTCTACAATCCCGAAGCCGCAAGAATTGTGTCGGAAATGTTACCTCCGAGCATCCGTCACCGATGGTTTGAGTACTCCGCGTCGCAGCTAGCCGAGGAGCCAGATCTACTGGAGCTCGCCATCTTTCTTAAACACGAAGCGGATATCTGCGCACCGTTCGTCCAGCCGGAGCCCGCCACTGGAGCACAAGAAGGCGGCAGTGCGCGACGTCTACAGAGAGTCAACGCGCAACCCCGAGCTTGCTGCGCCTGCGACACCGCGGGACACGAAGTGGCGGATTGTAGAATGTTTAAAGAGAAAGACGTCGACGAAAGGTTGTATATAGCGAAGAGGGGACGACTCTGCTTTCGCTGTTTGCGTCGCCGTACGAAGAAACACTTCTGCGAGCTGAAGAGGTGTGAGCAAGAAGGCTGCACCTACTTCCACCACGGACTCCTTCACCATCTACGCTAGACAAAGGACGAACAGATAAAAATTGAAATGAAAAAAATAAAAATTGCAAGAACGAAGTTAAAAATAACTTTAAGAAATAAATCGATCTAAAGATCTAAAGATAAAAAAATTGTCAATCAAAGTGATTCTATAAAATAAACCAATACTTGTAATTAAATATTTTATTTCTTCACCTAATAGTTAGAGCCACTTTTTCCCAAATATTTCACACTCATTCCAATTGCGAATGACATTGCACTGTGCTTGCTCTGTTTCAAAGGAAAAAACAAGTACTTTCCACCGATGTAAACAGCCGTAGAGATAGCGTTAGCCAATGTATAATAATATACTCCGCCAGGCATAACATTCCGGTCACGTGGGCAACACTTAGTGACGTCAATCGATGCTTAAGCAAGACCGAAATAAGTCATTTAACAACATTTCGAAAGAGACGGATGACGAGTGACGTCATTACGCTTTTGCTCCGGAATGCTAATGTTAAAACGTTCTGTTTTTTTTCCTTCCTTTTTTTATAATGTACTTACTTACTTTGAATTGTATTTTTGGCTGCAATTAATAATCATCATTACAGTCTTTGACGTTCCACAACCTACCCTTCATCGAGCGCTATTTTTTTTAACCGTCAGAGTGCGTGCCAAATTTAAATGCACATAAATTTTTCTACGAAAAAAGTTCACTGGTGCACGCCAGAATCGAACGGATTGAAAGGCGCGTTCCATCCAACTCGGCCAACACTTGACATAGAAACCACTAATATTATAAAAAAGAAAGTAACTGTCTGTTGTCTGCTAAATGGCTGAATGAGTCTTGATGAAATTTTAATTAGTTACAGTATATTACGAGGAACGTTTTCGTATAAAATTTTCTTAATAATCAGTATTGTGTGTCTTTTAAACAGACTTCCAAAAAGAAGAAGGTTGTCTATTCGACAGTTTTTTCTTCTTTATTTTTCATACTTCAGGGGTGGTGCCATATACATTTTATCGAAATCGGTCAGGCAGTTTTTAAAATAATAATAATACTTAATTTATTTGCTTATAAAAATAGTTATACATATATGAGGATTTCCTGCCTCCCAAACTAGGGTGATCCTATGCTAAAATATCAACACAAGTCTAAAAAATGTTAATAGGGATGACGAATTACAAGCTAGGAAGTCGGTTTTTTTAAGCTTTCCTTTATGTAGCAAGCTATGATAGCCTAGTTGGGGAAGGCCCGCTTCTCAAACCAGAAGGAGCGGGTTCAAACCCAGCCGACGGCATGCACTAATTTATTCATTGCGTAAACATATGTGCGTATTGTATGTCATCTGATACATGACTGGAGCCCGGTGTATGGCGACAGGCTCGCCCCCTGTCACATTTGGAACTGAATATCGTCCGGCGAAGTGTGGGTGTTGTATTACACCTCTGCCAGCCCCTTTGTGGGAAAGGCGTAACGATGTTATGTTATGCTTTTTATATTATTACAAATTATTTATATTTGTTTTATAGAAAAGTCGGACATAGCCCGCGGCAACCGCTCCGCCCGCGCCGACATGTTCTCAGCGCTGAGCTTCGCGACCCGGCTGCCGTACCGCGCTGCCGTGCCCAGGACCTTCGTACTTATGCCTTGCACCAAATGCAACCACGACTTCATGAAGGTAATTCTGATTCAAAATTATTCATTTATGAAATAGTAGAATATGCACCGAGGGGACACTACTTTGTCCCAGAGGTGAACTCTGGGAGTTACACTACTTTTAACACCTATGCGAGGCAATAAAAAGGAACTGTGAAAATATGCTACACCAAACACCGTCTTTTGTTTTAAATAAAATTCGTGGAGCTTGGGGTGCCCGTGCTCGTGGTTTTATCTTGGTGGCCAGTTTAATTTTCGAATAAACTCTTTTTACACAGCCCATAATAATTATGCTGAGTTTTTATTCAATATTTGCTCGATAACTCCCTTGGGACTTCATACAACTTTATATCCCTAGGGAGGCATTGCATTGCTTTACATTGACACCACGTGATTTGTAATTCGTCATTGTGGAGCAGGTGGTGTGAAAAGTACATTATGTTCTTATTGGCACTAACAACCAAACTGGGTGTGAGAACCCGTGTTTTGTAAGTTAGTTGTGAACATTGCAAATAAAGTTGTGTTGCATTTGTTTATGTCCTAAAAGTGTGAAATTACATAACTGGTTGTAGTACATTAGTAAACAGGATTGAACACTTAAGATATAGAGAATGGTCAGTGCTCGATTCTCGTTCTAAAATCTGATTCCAATTCTAGTACTTAGACAAGGTGCTACAAAAGAGTGTGAATATTGTTGTGCCCGTCAAAGTGAAAAACTTTTAAAATACAAAAAATTTGCTAAATTAGAACAATAAATCTAGTCTCCATACCATATAATGTACATAGTAACGTGGTCACAAACTGTGAAGTTTTTAATACTTTGTGTTATAAAATGTATAAGTATATTTTTTTTTTAGAAATAAAAAAAAATATTACATGATAAATTTTGCAGCGGCCAGTCATTACATTATGCAATTTGCAGTACGCTAGGAGAGCTAACGTGCTAAATTTGGATAGTGTAATGGCAGTTAGCGATTCAATTTATTGCTATTGCACGGGCACTGCCACGCTAAGTTAGCATACTGCAAATAAGACAGTGTAATGAGCGCTATACTGATTGAAACTGATCGAGCGATGCGAAACTTTTCAATAGGCTTTACAGTACCCGGCGATAAATATCGCACATCGACTTTTGGAACGAGACTTCGGTTTCGTAGAGCGTTGCCTCTTTCGTACGACAGTTTCGTTTAGTATGCGACAGAGATAACGCTCTACGAAGGTGAAGTCTCTTTCCAAAGATCGATGTGCAATATATATCTATTATAAATGATTATACTCTATTATGTAATGTAAATTTATGATTTATGCTATTTTTATTTTATTTTTTATTTATTTATTTAAGTACACAACACAAATTACAATCTTTACAAAACATAAAACCAACAAAAAAACTTATGATCTAGATTGTAATTCAAGAAGGATGTATTCATTAAGGATTGTAATTATTAAGGACATATTCATTAGAATATGACGATCTTAATGTAAATTAATGACGATTCGTAAGGTAGGTATAACTCATAGTATTGTAAGTAGCTAACTGAATACTAATGGATGTTATTATCTTATGAAAATAAAATTATTCTATTCTATCGCCGAGTACTGTATATGGTTTTTTTTTTCAGTTGGACTACTCAACGATCTACCACAACCTGATGGAGAACTCGGTGACGCTTCACATACTGATGGACGACGACTTCATGCTCTCCAAGAAACGAGTCGCCAAATACCTCTTCGGTGAGATATCTCTTGAGCTGAGTGAAGTGAGGTCTGAAAGTCGACTGGGACATCTCGGCATATATTCGTTCATATATATTTTGTTTGACGAAAAATTTGATATTGTTAATCCGATTGTCTTGAAATTTTGCAGGCGAGTAGTTCATCGAAATACAATTTTTAAGTTCCGATATGAGCGAGATCGGACGAGAAGTTATGGATCAAGCGAGAGGAATTACTAGATAGTATGCCTGTATTAGAGCAGAACAAGGTGGAAAAAAATACAATGGTCTTTGCCTAACTGTATGACAAGTTTCAAATTACAATAGTAAAATTATTTCTGCATATTTTAACGTTATTGTTTCTGTTATGTTCTGTTGAACCATTTTGTTATTCTGTTGAACCATGTACTTATTCTGTTTAAATATGTGCGTATTATATTAAAGTATGCGCTTATTCTTTTAAAGCATGTACGTATTCTGTTGAACCATGTACGTACGTATCCTGTTAAACCATGTACGTATTTTTTTCAAGCGTGTACGTATTCTGTTGGACCATGTACGTACTCTGTTGAACCATGTATGTATGTATTCTGTTAAAGCATGTACTTATTCTGTTGAACCAAATCCGTATTCTGTTGAACCATATACGTATTCTGTTAAACCATATATGGTTTAACAGAATACGTACGTAATACATATACGTATTCTGTTAAACCATATATGGTTTAACAGAATACGTATATATACGTGTTCTATTGAACCGTGTACTTATTCTGTGTCTCCCAGGCGTGGACAGCTCCCTCGCGTACACAAACAAAGACTACGAGCGTCTAGTGGGCGACGCTGGGCTGAGGAAGCAGGTGAAACTGCCCAAAGACAAGCTCGGGCTCTGCACCTCGCTCGCTATGGAGACTAACGGTACGTCTGACGTTACAGGGAATTGAAAAAGGAAAAGAGTTTTTTTATGATTTCATTTGCTTTTTTAATAAAGCGATGATAGCCTGGTCGGTGAAGGCCCGCCTCTCAAGCCAGAGAGAGCGGGCTTGGACCCAGCCGAAGGCACGCACCAATTTGTTCATAGTGTGAACATATGTGCGTATTTAATGTCATCTGCTACGTAACTGGAGCCCGATGTACAGCTACATGCTCGCCCCCTGTCACATTTGGGACTGAATATCGTCCGGCGAAGTGTGTAGGTGTTGTACACCTCTGCCAGCCCTTTCGGGGGAAAGGCGTGACGATATGATTTGTAATATAAAAATATGTTATTATATATATCTGTATCTACGAGTAGCAATCATAGTACAAGCATTACTCAGCTTGGGGTCAGATAACCGCGTGTGCAAGTGCCCCAATATTTATTTATTATTTATTAACATGTTTACTAGCAACGGGCACGACACCTGTAGCGTTTAAATGTAGGTCTGATCGCGAACGTTGCCCCCGCAGGCACGATCTGGGCGGGCGCGAAGCTGCAGAGCGACCGGCCCACGGCGCGGCGCTTCTCGTCCGTGCTGGGCGGGCGCGCCGCGCTCTCCGCGCAGCCCTGCGCCGGCGCGCCGCGCTGCGAGTGCCGCGAGGCGCGCCTGCACTGCCGGCCCTGCGCCGACACGCAGAGGATGGTACGTACCGACTACAAGACAGCCCTGCGCCGGCGCGCCGCGCTGCGAGTGCCGCGAGGCGCGCCTGCACTGCCGGCCCTGCGCCGACACGCAGAGGATGGTACGTACCGACTACAAGACAGCCCTGCGCCGGCGCGCCGCGCTGCGAGTGCCGCGAGGCGCGCCTGCACTGCCGGCCCTGCGCCGACACGCAGAGGATGGTACGTACCGACTACAAGACAGCCCTGCGCCGGCGCGCCGCGCTGCGAGTGCCGCGAGGCGCGCCTGCACTGCCGGCCCTGCGCCGACACGCAGAGGATGGTACGTACCGACTACAAGACAGCCCTGCGCCGGCGCGCCGCGCTGCGAGTGCCGCGAGGCGCGCCTGCACTGCCGGCCCTGCGCCGACACGCAGAGGATGGTACGTACCGACTACAAGACAGCCCTGCGCCGGCGCGCCGCGCTGCGAGTGCCGCGAGGCGCGCCTGCACTGCCGGCCCTGCGCCGACACGCAGAGGATGGTACGTACCGACTACAAGACAGCCCTGCGCCGGCGCGCCGCGCTGCGAGTGCCGCGAGGCGCGCCTGCACTGCCGGCCCTGCGCCGACACGCAGAGGATGGTACGTACCGACTACAAGACAGCCCTGCGCCGGCGCGCCGCGCTGCGAGTGCCGCGAGGCGCGCCTGCACTGCCGGCCCTGCGCCGACACGCAGAGGATGGTACGTACCGACTACAAGACAGCCCTGCGCCGGCGCGCCGCGCTGCGAGTGCCGCGAGGCGCGCCTGCACTGCCGGCCCTGCGCCGACACGCAGAGGATGGTACGTACCGACTACAAGACAGCCCTGCGCCGGCGCGCCGCGCTGCGAGTGCCGCGAGGCGCGCCTGCACTGCCGGCCCTGCGCCGACACGCAGAGGATGGTACGTACCGACTACAAGACAGCCCTGCGCCGGCGCGCCGCGCTGCGAGTGCCGCGAGGCGCGCCTGCACTGCCGGCCCTGCGCCGACACGCAGAGGATGGTACGTACCGACTACAAGACAGCCCTGCGCCGGCGCGCCGCGCTGCGAGTGCCGCGAGGCGCGCCTGCACTGCCGGCCCTGCGCCGACACGCAGAGGATGGTACGTACCGACTACAAGACAGCCCTGCGCCGGCGCGCCGCGCTGCGAGTGCCGCGAGGCGCGCCTGCACTGCCGGCCCTGCGCCGACACGCAGAGGATGGTACGTACCGACTACAAGACAGCCCTGCGCCGGCGCGCCGCGCTGCGAGTGCCGCGAGGCGCGCCTGCACTGCCGGCCCTGCGCCGACACGCAGAGGATGGTACGTACCGACTACAAGACAGCCCTGCGCCGGCGCGCCGCGCTGCGAGTGCCGCGAGGCGCGCCTGCACTGCCGGCCCTGCGCCGACACGCAGAGGATGGTACGTACCGACTACAAGACAGCCCTGCGCCGGCGCGCCGCGCTGCGAGTGCCGCGAGGCGCGCCTGCACTGCCGGCCCTGCGCCGACACGCAGAGGATGGTACGTACCGACTACAAGACAGCCCTGCGCCGGCGCGCCGCGCTGCGAGTGCCGCGAGGCGCGCCTGCACTGCCGGCCCTGCGCCGACACGCAGAGGATGGTACGTACCGACTACAACACAGCCGAGGCTACAAGAATTACTTTCTAGGTCCCGCCCACTTGCACGAAATACTAGTAGCTCTGTGGCCTGTAGACCGTGCGGCCGACGTCTGTCTCCTCTACAGCTCACATTCCTCAACCGATTCTCGTGAAAGTTTGAGAGCAAGTTCATTAATATATGGATAATTTTTTGCTCAGTCAGTTTCTGGATTTTTTCAAAATAGCAGGTCTATAGGTATATTATTATCGAACCTACTCACAAAGTTTCAAAAGAATCGGTTAAAAAATGCGACCTGTAGACGAAGACAAAGATCCGGAATTCCGACATACAAGCATTTTAGTCGAAGCTGAAGCAGAGAGACGCTTCGCTCGCTAAAGCTGACTCGGTCGATAAGAATTGCCCGAGTCCTTGCTTAACTAGTTTTAAACTACTCCTAGCAAAATATTCGCTGGGTACATAAAGTTAAGATTTTCCTAAGGAATGGCTTAAAGTACGTGTAAAAAACGAAACTGAACTAATATGGTAAAAAATAATACACGTGACCGAATCATGTCATTATTAAATAGGTACAATAACAAACTCACGTACCGTTTATCACTAGGGTAGAAAAAACATAACCAACTAAAAAGTGACTCATGGCCTCTGTGATAAAGATTAAAATATATTATCCACTTTACTATCTTATTTTAGCTGAATTTTTTGTTTCATATTTTATACATAAAAAGAACTAGTTGTTAGGGTTCATTATAAGAATGTTTACTTTATTTTCCCACAAGCACATCTGCCCGCGACTTCGGTCTCATTTCATTCACTACTGTATTCCTGTTTTTATTTCATTTTTTAGTAGGGTAGCTACTAAAACAAGCTCTGGCTTCGCACGGTACATATAAACCTTTCGTGAAAAATTATCTAATTGATGGTGAAAACTGCATCAAAATCCGTTGCGTGATTTAGAGGTTAGCGGATATACAGACAGAGAGACAGAAAGACGCGAAAAGCGACTTTGTTTTAATATTGTGTAGAGAAAGAAATGCTTTATATAACTATTTTTATATCACTACATAGTATAAAACAAAGTCACTTTCTCTGTCCCTATGTCCCTTTGTATGCTTAAATCTTTAAACTACGCAACAGATTTTGATGCGGTTTTTTTAATAGATAGAGTGGATTCAAGAGGAAGGTTTATATGTAAAATAACATCCACTAAATAGTGGAGAAATACTGTTATTTTCTAGGTTTCTAATGTGATGTCGTTAATTTTATTTTTTTTCCGTTTACATTGCAAACGCAGGCTGAACCCTACGAGATTTATCAAAATAATGTACTAATTATTTGTACACATTGAAAAGGTCTACAGAAAACTCCGCGATGGTATATTATGTCTATCTCAGGATATCCCACAATAACATTTTTTTGTTTATACCCGTGCGTAGCCAGAGCGGGCCGCTATGTTTTTATATACAACGTTTATAGTTTTTGTGTAGTGTATTTAGTATTAGCATTACACCCGTGCGAAGCCGGGGCAGGTCGCTAGTACTATATAACTTATTGTAACTTTTTTTCCAGCTGGAGATGTCCTTCTTCAATTCGGAAGATATTGATGATTTAATCGATATGGCGATGGACCCTCCAACTCTACCTTCCTTTAGATAATTTTTATTAATTAGATATTCCATAATTTAGATAATTCGAATGATTAGCTAATGATCGATTAGTAACTATTGTAAATATAAATACTCATAAGATTTAAACAAATGTTTTTGTGAGCAATTAAATGTTTGATTCAATTTTTAAAATTTACATATTGTGTAATTATGTTTTTGAAATTAGACCGATTCTACTTACGTAAGTAATTAAATGTTTTAGCAATTATCTCTTGTTTTTTTTTTAACTCTAGCATAAAAAGTACTTTGGATAAGTTTTTGTTGCTTTTTACTGTCATAAGTTATCATAACATTAAATGTAACTAGGTGTATGATAAACACATTGAAATAATCCTAACTTAAATGAATAATTAAGTAATGATCAACTGAAGGCCTCTGTCATGGCTAAATTAGGACAAACGACCGGGGCCTACATTTTAACGTGTCATCCCAACTATGGTAACGCTCTGATGTGAATGCCACTCTCGGTCGCCCGTCTGAACACTATCACACAAACACAAATAAAGATGTATAAACAAATCAATAGCATACATTCATATTCTCATATCCACACCCTTGTCCTAAATTTCC
The DNA here is from genome assembly GCA_911728515.1 of Peribatodes rhomboidaria. NCBI lineage: Eukaryota > Metazoa > Arthropoda > Insecta > Lepidoptera > Geometridae > Peribatodes > Peribatodes rhomboidaria. The sequence goes on along the minus strand of OU452188.1, from coordinate 7,146,944 downwards.
CAGGTTACTTGTACCATATTAATAATTTTCCGAACACTTAGTGCAAAAAAAAATCTAACAATAGCCAGCAAAAATACACTAGAAATAAAAACTATAGATTTGAAAACAATCAGTCTTTAATAAACAAACTATAACTTGAAATAATCTCTACATTATAATAGATATTTTGTTGTCTAGAATAAACTTACATTTAACTTATTCTATTCTACTTGAACTATAACTAGGCATTTCTTTCTACAATTATATTTTATGAAATTGCCCAAATTAAACATTATTTTTATTTGGTTACTTATTATAAATCAAACTACAACCAAAGATCTACCAACAAATGGGATGTTTAATACAAAATTGTTAAAAAACTGAGTTTTTCATTATTAACAATTTGGTAATGTAGCTTGCCAAAATTTTCGAAAATATAACAGCACAGATTAATTATTAGCTACTACAGTTTTACTACCTTAGGTTTGAGAGTTTTTGTGAGCCGACCAGAAATCTGTGTGCTTGTAAATCTATGCTACAGGGACTTTAAAGCCAGTAATCCTACTGAGTCAATCTACATGTGTTTACTTATTCCCCACACTTTTTTTAACAATTACATTGCTTTATGAAGCTTATAAGCAATGACAACTGCACCCACAACCAAAGCAGCTGCCGATGCCTTATACATCATATTATATAGCACTTGATTCTGCCCTCCAACTGAATTGACTATCAAATTATTCATGATAAAAACTTGGTTGCTTTCATCGATCAGTGCATCCTTTTCAGCATCAGTAAGGTGCTCGGCAATTTCATTCATTGCTGTTCGGAAGTCTGTCTTCAGTTTAGGGATGTCCACATCGGTAAAGTCTGTGACTTTGTCTTTGTAGGCCACTTGTTGGGCGTTTTCTGAAAAGAAATGTATTATTCGATTTTGACACTATGAAATGTAGCAAAACTGCTTCAGATAGACTGTTTGATTGTAAGAAGCTGATACTCAAAAAGGTATTTTATTAAAACTTTCCATACAGCTTAAGTTAGACAGTAGGACTGCAATAAACTCTCTGAATGTGGAGACCTATTGTTAGGACAAACTGGAACATTATTATGCATAGCATTAACAATTAGAAGTGAAATGGATAATGGCTCAATCACCCTCGATTGAGGGTAGGTTGGTGTCCATAAAGTGGGAATGTAATAATACTATAAACTGTTATGATGATGATATTGAATAGATTGTAAATAGTTCACATTTATAGGACAGTTTAAAAAGAAGCACTTACTGTCTCCAAACATCTGCCTTTTCTTGGACAGTATCTGGCCACCGCTCAGCAGCCCCAGATACAGGTGGTAAACATATGCCATGAGCAGTCTGGGGTTGTCTCGCTCCAGGTCTTCCAGGTGTTGGAGGTAGTTCTCCAGTGCGGGGGCTTTTGGGATCGCCTGCCAGTCATCGCCTAGGTAGTGAGCTAGGTCCTCTTCAAACGCTTTTTTGCTAAAAAATAAATTAGATTATAGCCTGGTCAAGTTAGCCTAAAAAATAAGGCGAAAGTTACAAAATGAAGAGCTGAAAATTGGTACGAACCAATTTTCAGCCTTATGTCCGTAGTACACAAAGTAACTCATGCTTAAAGCATGGGCTACATCTAATTCAAAAAAACTACAGTTCCTGTACTGTAGTAAAATTAGTGAAACTACCTATGGGGTGCAGCTAGCCTCATCTATTTAAGTATTTAGCTAGAGATTTTAGAGAAGATTTTGGTAAATGATGCATATGGCCACTTACCGGTACAAGCTTTTGTGTACAAACAGCTTATCCAAATCGGCATTGTGCAGTCTTTCTTTAGCATCCTCAAGATACGCAAATATGTGGTAGAAGATGAACAGTCCTCCGCCCCAAACCTTTTCGTCTCTCAAAGCTTAAACAAACAAAGCATATTAGCGAGTTTCAGGTTATAGAAATAAAGTTTTTTTTTTATAAATAATACTTACAAATTGCGAATTTTGCATTGACCAAGGCGTCGCTTATATTGTGAATTTTTCTGGTGGCTTTCCGCATACGCGTGGAAAATATCTCCACGCCGTTCGACATTCTTTTATATGTTTTTCTGTTTTCGCGATTCTTTTGTTGAGAAAACTCGTCACTCGTCTGGAAAATGAATCAGCTGTTTAGTTTGACATTACTAAACCATGAGTTTGACAAGAAATGTACTTTCAAAATTTTGACAATTGCGTTTTGTAACTGCTATCGCCATTCAAAGTGGGGGACAGTCCAAGTCAATGTATTTGATAGGTTTGTTTTAATTCGTATCAATAAAAATATAAATGCAAGAGGGTGGTTATAAAAGAGCAAAATGAGACAAAAAAAAAACAATTATAACTAGTCTAATAATTTAACTTCAAGTGATGAGAATAGTAAACTAGCAAAACGTTTCGTTTTTGCTTCAATGTTATTAATTTAATCGTTATTCTTATTTCTCAGTGCCATTCAGCACAGCACTTCCATCCAATTCCGTCTCCGGTAGTCGTGTCTTGACTGTCTTGCTATCGTTGACTGATAAAGTTTTTATTAGTTCGCTCTAGTTATTGTGGGCTACGAGCAATTTATCAATTAACAAACTGTTGCGCATATTTGATACCGTTGTATTTTAAACTGTTAGTTGCAATAAACGGTTTACTTTACTTGCAGTTTCCTCACAAACACAAAAATGGGCGACTCGAAAAAAATTAAGGTAAATATACAGAATCACTTTTAATATTGCATTAATCTGTCGTTTTCACGATTTTATTAAATATTTGTAAGTATACAGTTTGAAATTCAGCTATTTCGCACCTTAGTTACCACACTTGTGTTTAAAAGTTAGTGAACGACTTTGTTTACAGTTTGATAACGTTATCATTTTGACATTTCTCAATTTGTTATCTAACCTCTGAGTGCATGTACGCGATAAACCCATTTATTACGAAATAACAATGGCCTATGACTTAAAAAAAGAAGAAGAAGTGAAGGAATACATCGAGAACCTCGGTATCGAATACAGGTTCGGTTGTTACAAAGAAAAAAAACCTGAAGTATGTCATCTCCTCGGCGACTACTTGGAGGCTATCAAGAAAGACTTCGATAAGGCCGGCAAAGTTTTTAAAAGCAACTGCTTGGACTATAAATTCGGGAAGTCATGTCTGAAGATCGGAAACTACACTTTGGTTGGGCGGGGAAAGGATAAAGGTGATGCTGCAAATGCCCTAACCTATTTCGAAAAAGGATGTGATTATAACGAACCCGGCGCTTGCCTTCATGCTGGCATGCTGCTTACGGGCACGGGACCTGGCATCACTGTTAAAAGAGATGTTCCTAAAGGTAAACAATTATTTACTTAAACATTACCATCATTTGGGTTATTTTGCTACCAACCTTGGTAAGTAACTATAAAATGCCTTTTGACCCCCTTATACTATTTCCTCGCCATATTTCAGTTTAATGCATAATTGTTATTATTACCTATCATAAAGATTCATGTATGCACAATATAACAATATTCTTATTCTTAAAAAAAACTAGCTGATGATATGAGTGTCAACTTGTTGTTGTAAATATTACCTATCTCATTGTGTAAAAATAAGCACAATACTAGACTACCATTTAATTTTACAGGTTACAATTACTTGAAGAAAAGTTGTGACGGAAACGACGACATGGCTTGCCACTACCTCTCTGGGATGTACATAACTGGAGTACCCAAGAACGTTGCAGAATTCAACCCACACAATCCCGAGAAGAACAAAAATATAGACTATTTAATTAAATCGGATATGAACCAAGCATTCAAGTTTGCCATGAAAGCCTGCGAGTTAGGAAACATGTATGCATGTGCAAACGTCAGTATGATGTACAAGAAAGGAGAAGGTTGTGACAAAAATCAAGATGAATCAAAAAGATTCTTTGAAATCGCACAAAACCTACAAAAAGCACATGAAACAACAAAAGAATTGAAGTTCCAACAAGGGCTAAAGGAATAATCTTGTAGCAAATAGAAACACTGCATTTAAAATGGTCACAGTTCAAAGCTTCGAGGTGTCTAGTAAAAGTTTGTGTAGATAATTATGTACAAAATAAATTATTGTTTTATGTAACTGTTGAGGTTTTTTCTGAGCATGAAATTGATTGTTTTATTTAAACCTGATAGTTCTTAATGTGGCTTACATCTAGAAAGAGTAAAAATACTAACTAACTTTAGTGGTAATTTATCTTATTTTTAATCGAGATGGGGCGATAGGTCCTGTACTGATGTCCCGCTTGGGGTGTATTGTGCATTTCCCCCTGCCAGCACCTACCCGAGCCAGCCCAACTTCCTAAAATACCAGAATGAGGCTCTGTGGCACTAGCATAGTTGTTCCAGTGGTGAAGATGGTAAGGTGCTCAAGGACAATGAAAAGCAGTGTAGCTGTTGTGATGTTGTGGATGAAATAGGCATTGATGCCTCATGCAAATCAGTAGCAGTTCTAGTTTCTTCTGTGGCTTCACAATTCCACAGCACATGCACTACAGTTACATTCTTTGTCATGCAGCTACGACACAGCGGGCTGTCCGTAGCTCCCAGTTTATGCAAATGACTATTAGAGTTGCAATAACCGATTTTAAGCCTTACTAGCAAGTGAAGGTCCTGTCGTTGCAACTTTAATATGGCCATATTTTTACGGCAAAATATTGCCGTGCCAGTTGCAGTGATAATAATTATGGCCAGTCTACGAGCGACCTTGGGCCATATTTTTACTGTCATACTAGCCCGGTCATACTGACAATATTGATGTCTGTAGCCCGGGCATCATCAGTCGTGCTAGAAATGTATGACTATATATGGCCAGGCCACACTCAAAATATTGTGGCAATGTTGCCGTGCTAGTATTGCAGTAAAAATATAACCCATATAATGAAAATATTAGTATTTTGATTATTATTTTTTAATTATTCTTGGTTACCTACTTGTTAAATTTATTATAACTCCAGATCGGCATCATAGGCGGGTCCGGTTTCGACGACCCTACGTTATTTGAGAACCAAGTGGAAAAGGAAGTTAGTACTCCTTTCGGCAAACCTTCAGACGTGCTCATCGAGGGACAGATCGGCGGCGTCAGCTGCGTGCTGCTCGCCAGGCATGGAAGGAAGCACCAGTATCAGCCCAGGTACAGCAATCTTCTTAATTTTTAAGAACATTAGTTTGACATTCCCGATTCAATGGCGCTTTTTACGCGCTGTTCAATCGCGGTTTTGCGCGCGTAAATCGCGTGGAAATACCGCCGAATATGAAAAGGCTCTTATACTATAATTATGCGATTGTTGACAATGAAGGCTAGATTTTAGACCGTCTAACCAACTAACTTCTAGCTACTAACTAAGTAACTGATTTCTGTCTTGGTTATAGAAGGTCTAAGCTAGATTTCAATAAGAAAACAACTAAAATAAAACAATTAACTTATTTCATGAAACTTATTTGGAGAGGTGGTCAAATGAAGGAACTAAAATATCTTATGAAAAGCTCAGAAAAAAAGTACCTACAGAAAAGTACTTTATAGATACAGATTTAGAGTACTTTTTATCCCGATAAAATCAACGGGTCTGTCGGACCGCGAGTCACAGCTAGGGGGTAATAAATAAAATATAATTTCCCCAGCGACGTGAACTACCGCGCCAACATCTGGGCGCTGAAGCAGGCCGGCTGCACCCACGTGCTGGCCACCACGGCCACCGGCTCGCTGCGTGAGGAATACGCGCCGGGGGATCTGGTGGTGCTTGACGACTTTATAGACAGGTGAGTCTGGGGTTTCACTGTTTACCATTCTTGGTAGGTATCAAATTCAAATAATACATCGAGCTAGCGAAGCGTCTATGCTTCACCTTCGATAGACATGCCTCCGCATGTCCAAATTCCGTCTGGATCTCTCTCCGGATCTTTGTCTTCGACTACCGGTCTCATTTATAAACCGATTCTCTTGAAATTTTGTGAGTAGGTGCGATAATTATTTTTAATTTTTTTGTTGAGGTAATTTTGGATTTTTTCAAAATGGCTGAGTAATTATTTTTGTTGGAAAAAGAATCAATCTTTAAATGAAAAATATTCTGAATATTTTGTAATCCTGATTTCAATGCATTGATAGAGGCAAATTTATCAAAAATACAGTCTTTAATTACCTATACACCTAATAAAATAGTGTCGCGAGCGAACGAGACAGGTGCCCTGTCTCGCTCACCTGGTGGCTGGTGCACCTTAACATGCACCTTAACTATTTTAAACTACTTTTAGCGAAACATTCGCTTTATCGGGCCCATAAACTAAGAAGTCTCATGAATTGGCTAAAGGTTCGTGCAAGACAATGTATAGGTAGGAACTAGCTAGGAGTAGCTTAAACTAGTTAAGCAAGGACTTAGGCAATTCTTATATAATAATAATAATTCGGGACATTTCCACACACGGTCGCCTGACCCCCAAACTAAGCCAATTTATTTATGTATTTATTTATTTATGTATGCTATGGCTGCCAGAGCATACATAAATACATATACATACATAAATATTTTAAAACACATACCAATATAGATATTTAACACTCAGACATAGAACAAACACAAATGTTCACCAAATGAAAAAGTGAAAGTGGGCATTAGTTAGTCTACCTACGTAGTCTGTTGTGTGTATTTTTAAACTTCTGTATCTACTTCTATTTCAACAGATTTAGTAGGAACATGTCCTCAGACTCGTTACGGAGATAGCTCCGTAATGTCATACTACATTTTGCTTTGTTATAATGAAATAAAATTATTTTATACGATATAATAAATGTTCGTAGGACGTGGGGTCGCGCGAGCACATTCTACGACCGCACAGAGGGCGGGCCGCGCGGCGTGTGCCACCTGCCCATGCGGCCCGCCTACTGCGAGCGCGCGCGCCGAGCCTTGCTCACCGCTGCGAGCGCGCGCGGCTACACGTGCCACGAGACCGGCACCGCTGTCGTCATACAGGGGCCTAGGTAAGGACTCATTCAAATTTAAGGCTCGGTCATACCACGATGGGTAGATAACCCACGCCCACGTGTACTTTAGCCGCTTCATAAATGAAGCGGCTTTGAACTCTAAAGAGTTCAAAATCATATTTGATGCCGTTTTTATCGGTATTAATCGTAATATGAACACGAACAAGAATAAGTTACTCTGTTCAACTTTAGATAACTAATCTGGCTATTTAATAATCGAAAAAAGAGGTGATCACTGAAAATGTAGAGAACTACGCTCAAACAGTTTTTTAAGAAGATACTTTTTGTGTTTTTTTTTTTTTCTAAAGTCACAAAATGTGATGCTGAAAAGGTACAGACATGTTCCTGAAAAACAAGGTCTAGCATTCCGGAAGCAGAAACGTAAAACGCATCCTTCTTTCGAACTCTTTGTAAATGGCTTAATGCGGTCTTGTTTAAGCATCGATTGACGTCACTACGTGTTGCCCACGTGACGGGAATGCTATACCTGGCGGAGTATATTATTATACCATCTGCACAGACTGGTTCAAACTTAATAGCGGATGTGACGTGCGCCGCAAGCGAGACATGGCGACGTCTTGCCTCTCTGACGCCCGCGCAAACCTTCGACTTCACTACAGACTGCGCGCAGCGTTTCGCGCCTAACTTCACAGCCGCCATTAAGTTTGAATCGGCCTATAACTATTATCTTCAGTCCACAGCACTAGCTGATCTATCTATATTACATACTCTTTGAGCTGATCCAGCACAATCATTCAGAAACGTTTCCGTTCGGATTTCAAACATTTTAAACTCAAACTTTAAACTATTCGAATCTCAGTCCGTATTCATAAGTTTTTAAACGTGATTCATTCTTCCCATCGGATTTATACTTGATTCCATATTCCAAAATGTATAAAAATAGACTGAGATTCGAACAATTTAAGTTTGAAATTTGTTGGGTCCGATCAGAAACGTTTCCGAGTGATTGTGATAGCATCGCAGGATTGGCTACGGGACTCAAGCTTCTTTCAACTTTTTTTCAACCAATGGTTGGGAAAAAAATAAGTTAAACCTTGTTGGTTTTGTCCCAGGCAAAATAGCTCTAATTAAATTAATTCAGTTTCCGAGCGATGAGATGCGATGGAGCATTTTATTTACATTAATCACGTTTAATTTGCAGGTTCTCAAGTCGCGCCGAGAGCTTGATGCACAAACAATGGGGCGGACACCTCGTCAACATGACCACTGTGCCTGAAGTACGTCTTGCAATTTTTTTTATTAAGATTCGGTATTACCAATAAAACTATTTGCGAATGCCTCAACTGCCCAGTACCCTCGTACTAGACTATCAAACAACTTATTAGTAATAACCGGTGTATCATTGACTGTCATTTATTTAATTTAATTTATCGTTTCTCTTCCTCTCCATGTGCAAAATAGTTTCAATGTGCAAAAATCCGCTAAAAGTATTTCATTTTATGTTATACTAGCTGTCACCCCGCGACTTCGTTCGCGTTTATTATTTATAAGTATATATATATGTGAGCTATCCTATCTGTTAAGTTAGATCGAACTGCACACGGTGTGCAAATTTGATTGAAATCGGTTAAGTAGCTACCTAGTTTAGGAGTCTATAGCGGACAAACAACGTGACACATAATTCATATAAATTAAGATGTTAGTAACCTTATTATTTATCGCTAAATGTTTTCCGAATACAAATAAAATAGACACTACAGACAGCGGCGCTTTCCAATATTCCCATTATTTTAAAATGTTACACCTTTCACAAGACCCACGAAAATTATGCGCTACTTCGCTCCCTTTAGTAATTAGCCGTTAAATGTGTATTAACTAATAAAATCAAAGTAATTTGATCTAATTCATAATTTTTTTTTAGCTTTGTTGTCAATCTAGCGTGTAGTTTGTACCATGGTATAACAATATTCTCCTCCAGGTACCTATAGCATTCCGAGTCAAAAATTACCATTTTTGAGTCGGAATGCTATGGGCAACACGTAGTGACGTCTTTCGATGTCCGCTTATTGGAAGCTGCGTGTCGGAATATATCCATTTTTATAAATATCACCATTCTTATCAAAATTTTAATCATTCCACCCACCTAAAAATACACGGAATTATGATTTGAAATTTTAATTATGCTTTGAAAATTTTAATCAAAATCTTTTTATTAACCGATGTTTTCAACTTAGAAATAACGCATTTTTGTTAAAAAACGCTTTACCGTGCAAATACTCTCATAAGCAAGACCGAAATTGACGAGTGACGTCATCAGGTGTTGTTTCCCGAAATGCTAGACTATTTTTTTTGGATCATGGTTTATATTAATACCTACAATTAAAGCGGCACCGAATTGTATGAAAATTGTAAAATGTTGAAATATATGTGTTTGCTTTGTATGTAATAAAAAAAAAAGAGTTTTTCATTTCCCAGGTCGTACTAGCGAAAGAAGCAGGCCTGAGCTATGCTGCCGTGGCTCTCGTTACAGACTACGACTGCTGGAGAGAAAATGAAACTTCGGTAAGCTATATCAGCTATCCAACGTGCGACCGAACTAGGTAGTAAACTGTAAGTGAAAAATTGTGCCCAATGCTATCAAAGATCCAAAATTAGTTTTAAAACCATTCGGTTAAATATACATAGAAATCAAGTCTCAATACGAAAAATTACACCTTGAAAACTAGCCTTGTTTCTCTGTCAGTCGCTCTGTGCTGTGATCGCGTCGGAGTCACGACGCCTAAATGTGCTAAAAACACTTTAACAAATGTCATCAACGTTATTCATCCATCATCCATCAGCCATAGGACGTCCACTGCTGGACATAGGCCTCCCCCATAGACCTCCAATAAGACCGGTTGGTAGCGGCCTGCATCCAGCGCGATCCTGCGGTCTTGACAAGGTCATCTGTCCACCTTGTGGGTGGACGTCCTACGCTGCGCTTGCCGGAACGTGGTCTCCATTCGAGGACCTTTCGACCCCATCGGTCATCAGTCCTTCGTGCTATGTGCCCTGCCCACTGCCATTTCAACTTGCCAATCCTCTGGGCTATGTCGGTAACTTTGGTTCGTCTACGGATCTCCTCATTCCTGATTCGATCTCTCAGAGAGACTCCGAGCATAGCCCTCTTCATAGCTCGTTGGGCTACTAGAAGCTTATTTATAAGGCCCATAGTGAGAGACCACGTTTCAGTGCCATAAGTCATCACTGGTAACACACACTGGTCGAACACTTTCGACTTGAGGCACTGAGGTATGTCGGACGAGAAGATGCTACGCAATTTTCCGAACGCCGATATCCGATCCGATCCGATTTCGAAACCGATATTTTTCTCTCTCTGTATGCTACTGCAAAGGTCCACTGTGATAGTCCACTATGATTATTGGATCTAATACGATAGATATTTTAGACCTCGGGTTTCGGAATGGGCACCTTACCTTTTACCGCAGAAGTCTCGGGAGAAGTAGGTATATGACATTCCAGGGGCGTTCAAGTAAAATGAATAGAGGTATCTTCTAGGCAAGCGTGTTACACCTTCGATCACGTCGACGCTTCCCATTAGGCAAGTCCATGGATAAACGCATGCCTAGTCCGTTGTAAAAAAAATGACAGACAGACATATTTGTATTTCCAGTCTAACTTTATTTTTCAATTTTCTTGCAAATGTATTGAAAGACGTCGTGTGCTACACGAGCGAAAAGCTTATTGTCAGCTCGTGTCTATCGCCAGCCCGAGCCGAAGGCTAGGATTAGCGGCATTGTCTACTCGTCTACAATAGGCTATTTTCCGCACTAGTATCACATTATGTTATAGTAACGTTTGTAGATCAACAGAAAACTGTCTATCTTCGAAGGTGTCTGTAGCCGAAGTGCTGGCGATGTTCTCCAAAAACGTGAAGAAAGCTGCGCAGGTGATCATCGACGCCGTGCAGATACTGGCCGCGGAGACCGACCTCGCGTATTTAGACGCACATGAGGTAAGCGCTTCGTACCCGACTAGATAAAGGAAGATAGTGTTTTTCTTGTATAATGCAGTCGATTCTGTTGATTTTTTTTAATTTTTATTTTTATTTAGAATAGGTCAGCGTTTGACCACCAACTCGCCTGATGTTAAGTGACGTTGTGGTCTAAGATGGAACACGACGACCTATAAGGTACTTATTCACTCTAGCCTTGAAGTTTTGTAGAGTGAAGAAGTACAAAAACGGCAGTTGAGTGACGCGCTACAAGTGCGCTACTGCTCAGACCCGTCTTCGGAACGGTTACACCGTTGAATTTCGTTGATAGACATTTACTAAATACTTACTTAAATCCTCTTTGTTAGATAAGGACATAAATAATTTTAGCAAGTTTTGATAAATTGGGTGCCTTCAGAATTCGCTGTAATGTTTGTTTCTTTGTTCTTATGTGTTAGAACACCAAAATGTCTAGACCGTTTTTAGGTTGCGATGTATCGTTAGCATCGTCTTTGTTTTACGGATGTTAATGCAAGCTCAAAGTGAATTTTAAAAAGTTTACAATATTTAGATATATTTATTATATTTACTTATTCAGAAACATTAGTAGACTAATGAGAACAGAATTTTTATTAACTTTTGGACTACCTACAACAGTCATCATTCGAAACCGCAAGTTATTGTACCTAACGATATTTTTCTTTTCTTTTCAGGAACTTGTTTCATCAGCTATCATGTTAAAATAATGATCAAATTAAGCTTTATAGAACGTATAGATCATTAACTAAAGGTATATTTTGATAAAACATGGATTGATCGGATCAGCGCTGAAAAATACATGAACAAAAAAAGCTAAGCCATATTTGATTAAGTAATCAGGCGAGTGTAATTGCTATGAGCTGTAGCAAAAACAAGATTAAGTTTGTCAGTATTTTAAAATGAATCTGAATTGATGAAATGTGTCTGAAGTATTCGAAATTAACCTCTCAAGTTAATTTCGAATATGTACTTTCTCTCGTGAATTATGTGCTAATCTCAACTGTCATTATGTTCTAACCTCTTTCTAGTTAATATTATATAATTTTATGGAATAATAAAAAATCATGTTAATCATAATAATAGCCTTTTATTGATCCAAATCCTTATAAAACGACCAAATTGTTTCTTACTTAAATTTTACACACATACACCAACCTTACAATTTATGCATAATCTTCAGCAGATCTTGACTACGAATAAAGTGCATATAAAAAGAATTGAACTCTGACAAAAGAAAATCGACTTTTCCGCCTTTAGATAGAGAATCAGGTATAACTAAACATTTCGTCACGCCTTTCCCCCGAGGGGCTGGCAGAGGTGTAATTACAACACCCACATTTCGCCGGACGATATTCAGTCCCAAATGTGAAAGGGGGCCAGCCTGTCGGCATACACCGTGCTCCAGTCATGTAGCAGATGACATACAATACGCACATATGCTCACACAATGAACAAATTGGTGCGTGCCGTCGGCTGGGTTCGAACCCGCTCCCTCTGGCTTGAGAGGCGGACCTTCTCCTACCTAGGCTGCAATCGCTTGTTGGTTTGGAAACTAACTAAAGAGCATACTTAATTTAAAAAAAAAAAAAACATTTGAATCAGCTTACAATGAAAGATATTGCGTAACACAGAAAATGGAATCTGTTTGCATACATTTGCAAAAGATTCCACATTGACCAACTGATTGACCAACCAATGGCTGACCAACTAAAAACAAAAAAAGATAGCAGGTACAAGGAGAGAAACAGAGATAGAAAGACGATTCATTTCAAACTGTATCATTTTTTTAAAAATAAATACACCTTTTCGTAGACAAAAGCAATCTTTTTGTTGCTTGTCTAATTACAGTTTATTCCTAACTCCAAAGTTACATTACGGTCACTTACTCTACATATTACGTATTTTAAGTTGTGCAAAATCAATTTCAAAAGTACTATTGGATTGTTTAAAATTACGCTTATGCTTACCTAAGTTAAAATATCCTAGAAACTTATCAATTAATTAATTTTTAACTTTCTGCTTGTGAATCCACTGCTCCTGAGGACAAAATAGTATCATATTAAAGCTATTTTTCCATAACATATTAGATACTAGCTGTTGCCTGCATGGGCGTACCCAGCTTCTGGCGTAGGAGGGGGCAAGTCAGATTTTTTAGGTCGGATCGTCCGTTGACGGCTGTTGACAAAACAGCACACAAACACACCTACATGAGTCATTAGATGTATGTAGTGTAGTGTGTAGGGCAAAGGCAAAAATTTCTAGGGCTGTTTTCACTTTCGGATAAAAACATTCTGCTTGTTGGATTAATTCCGTTATCTCCAAATCTTCGAAGTCCTCCTACTAGTAATTAGGCGAGTTTAATTAGTAATTATGCGAGTTCATACATGTTCTGCGAGATTTTCAAGGGGGGGCAGCTGCCCTCCCCTGCCCCCCCCCCCCCCCCCTGGGTACGCCCATGGTTGCCTGCAATTTTCGTTCGCGTTTATTCAGAAAATAATATCTATACACCCTCCTCTTGAGATACTTAACTAATTATCAAATTATAAATAATAATCTGTTACCAAAAGATTAGTCTAATTTAAAAAAAATACTGGCTAGTTTTGAGCAGTTTTAATTTTAGTTGTCAGTTGTTGATTTGGTACCAACTACGTACTATTCTGTGATGTCGGAAGATGTGGTAAGCGGCGCGTAATTTTTATTAATTATTTACAGAATTTCATGACAAAAAGATTTATTTATTCAGAAAGAAGTATCCAAAAACCTTCCTTATGACATACTGCAAACGTATACTGACTTAATAATACTTAAAATACTTAAAGATACTGTCGTATTTTGCTCAAAACAGTAACTTTCCAACTGTTAAACTCCACCAAAAACTCTCACATAGGTGTGATTTACTCATGACTTTGAGAAATATTGTCTTAGTTAAAATTTCAAAATGTATGCATTTATTGTGGAGCACCTCACCCACCCAGGTGTTAGTATTACTTTACATTTTTGTAACACATAGTGCACTATTGGCTCTGTGAGGTAAAGAACTCGTGAAAATGTGTTCGTATGTGCGGCCGCCGTCCGTTTTGGTTACAGATTGCATTTCATAACCGATTTTTGTGAAAATTTCGATAATTATATAAAATCCATTTTTATAACTTTGACGTTCATAAATGTATATTATATACTCAATTGAATGACGACATTTTTACTTTGACTTTGACCTCATCACGTTCTCGCATGACAAAAAGTGACGAGAAGAATTTTATCGCGCGCGCATAGTAAGGATGCTGCTCACAAAACATCACGAGAATCGGTTAAGAAATACGACTTGGGGGCGTGCCGTGGCCTCTTATTGCGATGATTTGAAGATTCAACACAATAAACAACATAAACGCATAAGCTTACAACAGCGTTTGCCACAAACTTGACATTTTCAATACGTCAGTCAACAAAATAAAGAAACATATGTTTGTGAAATCGAATCAGGAAAGTCAACTTTCACATTTGTAATTACTAAATATTAGTTATTTATCTTAGCCTTCATTAGTATTATCTACATTTTTTTTTATTCATAATGTTGAGTGTAATATTTGTGTACATGTTTGCATTTAGAAGGCTGTTCACCCTCATGGTTATTTTTGTATGTGACAGTACTTTTTTATTGAAATGGTCTGTTGCAGCCAGTTTGCAAACCAATTATAAAAGGTTCATAGCAATGCAGCGTTGGCGGCTGAACCTAAAAATCAACGCAATAACGCACGGTACGAGGCCCTATAGAGGAAGACAACCGGACAGACGCCCGCCGGACATACAAAAATCATTGTTGCCGAAGCAGCAGAGCCGCTTCACTCGCTGCGCCTCACCGGCAGCCTAGTTCTTGCTCCAGGGGTTCCTCCCGTGCTGTCCGGGGATCATGTCGAGCAGGTACTGTCGCTGCGCCTCCGCCATGCGCTGCATCTCGGCCGCCATCGCCGCGTTACTGCCGCTCGACCCGCTCTTGCCCGCTGGAACGTGCAACACACTATGAACACCTGCACCCATCGAGATGTAAAACCTACGTGACCACTTGCGCTGTGTATAAGAATTACCTAAGTCCTTGGGGGTTTAGGGTTCCGCAACGCTCTGAATTCTCCATACAAACGCGCTTGTCGAATTTCTTGGGAACGTTTCGTAAGATTGTGATAAAATTTGGCATGTCTCAATGCCAATGCATGTCAAAATATATCGTCTTTCCTATGTTTATGTTTTTGTAAAAAAAAACGTCATCAAGATAAAATAGACCTTCGAAAAATACCCGCATTTGTAAGGGATCACTTTTGACTGATTTATTTCATTGACAGACAAAGCAAATCGAAAATCCCTTGGCATAGGAAGGTTGTCCAAATCATTAGCTTTTAAATTAATCCACAATACAATGGAAATCCTTAGTTATTTAAGAATGATTAGATAAGTGCAAAAATCATAAAAATAATTAAAATTGCAATTTTTCACTCCTTAACTTGCTCTCTTGGCTTGTCGTCTCCTTCTAGACGAAACGGCAATAGAAAACCTTTAGCCAATACGAAGTTAGTCTAAAGTGGTCGCCGGACCCCTAACTAGTCCAAACCATGATTAAAATAAACATGGTCTTGCGTTTCGGGAGCCAACACCTGATGACGTCACTCGTCATCTCTTGTACTAAGTTGTAAGTGACATATTTCGGTCTTGCTTATCTTATATCTTTAAATGAGCAATTCTTGTATATATATATATATATATATAATTGGAATCTCGGAATCGGCTCCAACGATTTTCATACAATTTAGTATATAGGGGGTTTCGGGGGCGATAAATCGATCTAGCTAGGAATCATTTTTAGAAAATGTAATTTTATTCGTGTTTTATCGATAATCAATCTCAACTGAAAAATATGACTCTTCCTGACATCTATTGGCGAATAATAATACTATTTTTTGTGAGCAACTAACAGCAGATGGCGTTGTTAAGTAACACGAAGTCAATGAGTGTTTGCTTTGAGGTTAGACTAAAATCAATTGTTTATTATCCAAAAAACACATTTAAAAAATAAATAAAATACCGAGCAAAGCTCGGCCATCCAGGTACTGAATCATTAACGTCACTGCATGCTGCCCACGTGACCATTTTTACTCGGAACACTATACCTGAGGGAGTATATTATTTTACCATGGTTTAAACTACTCCTAGCTCCTATTCGTTCCGAAGACGGGTCTGAGCAGTAGCGCACTTGTAGCGCCTCACTCAACTGCCGTCATTGTACTTCTTCACTCTACAAAACTTCAAGGCTAGACTGAATAAGTACCTTATAGGTCGTCGTGCTCCATCTTAGACCACAACGTCGCTTAACATCAGGCGAGTTGGTGGCAAATGCCGACCTATTCTACATTAAAAAAATTACTCCTTCCTAAATTTTCTTGCAATTGCTTACGAGACTTACAACTTTATGTGCCCAATAAGCGGATATTTAGCTAGGAGTAGATAAAACTAAATGAAACAAGGACTTACGCAATTCTTATATTCAGTGCAAGTGACCAACAGAGTCACAAACGTGCAACAAAAGTGACCGAACCAAAACTCGGCGCACACTACGCATTGCGCCGACTTTTAGGTATACTTTTAGTACGATTACGACGCCGCGCGACAGCAAAGTGCTTGATGAAAAACTGTCCGAATAAAATCAGCAGTATATGTATAAACTTGAGCAAATGTGGTATAAAGCAAAGCAAGTTCGTGTAGGCCGAGTGGCTAGCCCTAATGTCAGAGTTTCTAAGCCGCCCGAAAGCCTCTGACATGGCTTAACGATTGTTGTAATAGAACAACCGGGGCCTACAATTTAACGTGTCTTCCGATCCACGGTCGCGCTCAGATATAAATGCCAATGTGATATTGCGACTATACAGCATGTTACAAAAACCCTGTTGTATAGTTGACTGCCTCGATGGCTCAGTTGGTAGTGAACCTGCCTTCTGAGCTTGGGGGCGTGGGTTCGATTCCCACCTAGGGCAAACATTAATGTGATGAACATTTGTTTGTTCTATGTCTGGGTGTTAATATCTATTTAAGTATGTATTTAAAAATATCTAAGTATCTGGCAGCCATAGTACAAGAATTTATTAATATTTATATTCTCTCGGGGACTCAGCGGATAAACTTTGAGTACTCCAGTACTCCAATACTGTAATGTTTTGTCTTAGATGCCCGCCCATGAATGAAAATCATAAAAAATATTGAGTAAGATTGCAACAAAATGTCAAAAATGAGTAATCAGAAAAGGGTATGATATCCCAAAAGGAAGTTAACAAAAAACAGGTGTTACATACTTTTGCCGCGTGTCAATGAACTCTTAGTATGTAACAGCTGTTTTTTTTTTAATTTAGTGTTGTTCTGATTGTAAAAGTTGCTTGTATACCCTTTCCTTATACTATCTAAAAGCATGTAATTTCACTAATATGTCAATATGTAGTGACGGTGTTACTTCACCATCAGTCAGATTTTTTCTTCGGAAGGTTTATAGATTTACTAGCTGCAACCTGCGGTTTAAAAGTATCCTATGTGCTATTCTAGACTATAATCTATCTCTGTGCCAAATTTCATCCAGATCTGTTCAGCCGTTTTGACGTGAAAGAGTTAACAAACATCCATCCATCCATACATTTTGACAAACTTTCGCGTTTATAATATCAGTTGGATAGGTATACCTACGGTATAAATTATATCAGTGTCTGGCAGCCTTAGTGAAAGCTTTGCTTAGTTTGGGGTCAGGATCTTATTCAATTGCCCATGAATGCATTTTTCTTTGAACAATGTCATCCCTTACTTCCCTCAAATGTGTACTAACCTCTAGTATTTGCCCGATTTATAAAAATATTACATAAATAATTGTTTTATTGTAAAAATCCCTACAGTCTTTAACATACTGTATTCTTTACTAACCATTTGTATAAATACTAGCACTTACTAACGATGTCGTTTGCGTTTATTAAAAAAAAAGGATCCAAAAACCTTCCGCGTGAACTACTGCAACTAGTTATCAAATTTCATCAGGATCCGTTCAGCCGTGAAAAGCTTACAAACAAACAGTGTCTTGTAGTTAGTTTGAATGTTTTCGTTTTCGTAGTGGTGATACCAAAAAAAACTGTTTCTCTCCATCGGTATGCTATACAAATTGAGTGCGTTTGATCGTACTGGAGTATCAGAGGTATTGCTGTGTAACATCCGTCGTACATACGAGCATGTAAGACGTCGTACACAGGAGCATGTAAGACGTCGTACCTACGAGCATGTAAGACGTCGCACATACGAGCATGTAAGACGTCGTACACATGAGCATGTAAGACGTCGTACATACGAGCATGTAAGACGTCGCACATACGAGCATGTAAGACGTCGCACATACGAGCATGTAAGTCGTGGTACACGCGAGCATGGCAGGCCGGGACTCACCGTCGTGCGGCGGCTCGTGGGCCCTACGGCGGCGGAGCGCGTGCTCCGCGCGCCCGCCTCGTTGCTCGTCATCGCAAAGCATAGACTCGGCGGAAACTGCGCGCGTTTAAACAAAGCGGAATGCGACATTATTAGGTTTATACGGTATCTGGGAATCTGGGATACACTTGTTTCTCAGCACCGTACTTGGTTAAAACTTCCGCTCTTTCTTATAATCTTCATTGGCAATTGCACTAAATATAAAAATTACCTAAGTCCTTGCTTTACCAGTTAAGCTAGCTCCTAGCTAGCTCCTAATGTTTTTTCTTCCAACCGAAATTCGAAGCCATTAAGGATGAAAGCCCCTAAGGGAACCTTAGCTTTATGTGCCTGACACGCAGACATTTCGAGTATGGGCCAGTAAAAATAGAATTTAACCCGGCACTAAATTTCCGATCCAATTTTTTTTATAACATTACTGAGCATAACATTAAAATAACAAAATGCTGACAGGAGCTTAAGCGCCATCTTGAAAAAAGTTTTCGTCGATATCTCGGAAACTACGAATATGCACTTTAGAGTAAAAGTAATTGAGACCATGTGAGAATAAAATTTCGCATCTTTTATTTCCTGTAAACTTTTTTGTAAAACTTGCCGTTTACGATTTATGGCACATTTAAGGATTAGGCAATTCTCATAGTTAGTGCAAGACACCATTAAAATTTTAGTTAAAGTTTCAATGACGTTATGTTGCAATCTGACTTCCTCTACAAAATGTTGTTATATAAGAAATTTGCTTTAACTGCCACACTTAAGAGACGTAAATTATATACCATTACTAAGGATTGACGCCACTCTGAAAGCTACCATGTAAAAATATATTATTTCACTGCCATAGTTCTGAGTTAGTTTCTAAGCTTTAGGGAGATCGCCCACGACCATTGTTTAACTCGCCTGGCGCCTTACGCACCGCAATGCTACTTAAGGAACGACATGCGAAAAGCAACTATATGCTGCATACATAAGGTCAATCTTTTTGATTTTTGAAATTCAAGGTAATTTTTGGGACATACGATAAGCAACGCTGCATTGCGTAAGCGAAGGTTGATTTTTGGAAATTCAATTTTCGCTGACCGCTGGAATTCGTGTCGCCCCACAGCGCGTTTTGCGAACGCGCCTCTGCATCGCTATTTTTTCCTTTAATTTCGTTAGTTTCGCGTTGGTTCAGCTATTTTTAGTTTATTTTGCGTCTGGTTCGCTACAAAAAGTCGTTGTGGGCCATCTTCCTTATATTCTTCTGGTTTTACATATTTATTAACATAACATATCGTCACGTCTTTCCCCAAAGGGGCAGAGGTGTATTAAAACACCCACATTTTACCGGACAATATTCAGTCCCAAATGTAACAAGGGGCGAGCCTGTCCCCACATACCGGGCTACATTTACGAAGCAGGTGACATTAAATACGCACACACGTTCACACAATAAATAAATCGGTGCGTGCCTTCAGCTGGGATCGAACCCGCTCTCTCTGGCTTGAAAGGCAAGTATTTGCCAGCTAGGCCATCGTCGCTTTTTTGTTATAAAAAATATCTGATTAGACATATCTTCAGCTAGGCTATCATCGAAATATATGAATATACTAGTGTACACTATGTACAAGATTAAACTAGTGTAAAGTATGTATTAGATTGTACTAGTGTAAAGTATGTATAAGATTGTATTAGGCTATCGTATGTACAAGATTATATTAGTGTAAAGTATGTATAAAATTGTACTAGTGTAAAGTATGTACAAGATTATACTAGTGTTAAGTGAGTCTGTGTGAGCTCTAGCTTGAGAGGCGGGCACTATCCAACTAGGCTATCATATAACAATGTTGTCCTAGTATTTAAGTAGTGTACTAGTGTGAAGTAAGCTAGCGTGTCTATCACGTAACACTGCTGTCCTAGTATATAAATAGTGTACTAGTGTGAAGTAAGCTAGCGTGCCTATCATATAACACTGCTATCCTAGTATATGAGTAGTGTAGTAGTGTAAGCTAGCGTGCCTATCATATAACACTGCTGTCCCAGTATATTAGTGTAGTAGTGTGAAGTAACATCTATGATATAACACTGCTGTCCTAGTATATGAGTAGTGTAGTAGTGTAAGCTAGCGTGCCTATCATATAACACTGCTGTCCCAGTATATGAGTGTAGTAGTGTGAAGTCACATCTATGATACAACAGTGCTGTCCCAGTATTGAGTAGTGTAGCGTGTAAGCGCGCGTGTCCGTACATCGCTTCCCGAGCGCGGAGGCCTGCGCCATGGCGAGCTGGTAGGTGTAGAGCAGCGGCGAGAACTGCATCATGGCCGCCGCCGCCGCCGCCGACATGCCCGCGCCGCCGCCCGCGCCCGCGCCGCCCAGCCCTGCCGGGAACACATACACTCACCATTAAAAAATATACTTAGAAAACGTCCGGCAGATTCCACTTTCGTCAGATCATTTCATCACTCACCCCCACAATCTCTCTCTCTCACACACACACACACACACACCCACACGTCTTCTAACTCGGGTGAGTTAGAAGACGTGTGTGTAAGAGGATTCTCACACACACGCACCCACACACTTCAACACATAATATAATAAGTACCTGGATGGCCGAGCTTTGCTCGGTATTTTTTTTTTTTTTTAATTGTGTTTTTTGGATAATAAACAATTGATTTTAGTCTAACCTCAAAGCAAACACTCATTGACTTCGTGTTACTTAACAACGCCATCTGCTGTTGTGTTGTGTCGTTAAAGCAATTAGTTGCTCACAAAAAATAGTGAATGACATTTTCTAAAAATGATTCCTAGCTAGATCGATTTATCGCCCCCGAAACCCCCTATATACTAAATTGTATGAAAATCGTTGGAGACGATTCCGAGATTCCAATTATATATATATAACATAAAAAATTATAAGATATAAAACATAAAAAATTGATCTTTTTCTTATTTTTATGTGTACATATGTTTATCATCATAAAAAATATTTTTTTCTTTTAAAATTGATTAGTGTTTATTATTGTTTAAGTTATTTTTATTATTATTATTATTTACTACACAAGTAAAATGGATGACGTCTCTACAAATTAGAAGGAGCGAGCGTAATTTTTTTTTTTTTTGGGAAATGTAACAGTGCGAACAGACTTAATAAATTTAACAGTTGTATAACTATGCACCAATTACACATTTCCGCTTATATACTTTTTATAATTGTTTCTATTATTTTTTTTTTATAAATTGATATGGTACAGCTCTATGTATACTACTATTTATGTTTGTATCTAGTTTATTTCCATTCTTGTTATTTCGATATTTATGTAACACTTTCTTTCAATTTATTTATCTTACTTATTAGTGAAAACTATCTAGGCTTATTTGTTTTATTTCATTGTGTACTTTGTTTATTGTAAACAGCTGTTTGTTTTCCTATCAATAAATAAATAAATAAATAAATAAAAAAGGTGAGATGAAAATCTGAAATCTCCGAATAGGGCCACTGGTCAATGAAGTTTAATCTCGATCGATGTGGCGCGAGGTAGAGCGTACCTCTGAGCAGCTGGTGCTGCAGCGCCTGCATGGCGGCTGCGCTGTGCTGTTCGAAGGCCATCTGCGCCGCCGCCGCCGCCGCCAGCTGCTGACACACACAATACACATTTTATTTATCACTGCAACATTATAAAGGCAAAAGTTAGTGTGTACGTTTGTTGGTTGTTCACGCTCAAACGAATGGACGGATAATGATGGAATTTGGTGGGGAGGTAGCTTAATCCATCCCATTTGTCGATACAACGACAATTTACAGATAGACAAAGAACAGTGCTAGAACTCCTAGCTCGGCGAGTATTGTGACAAACTAGTCGAGCGAGTTCTCGCCGGCGATGTGAACTATTAATGTTAGCGATCAACTATTAATATAATAAACGTGTCTCTTTTATTCACACAGGATCTACACCTATAGTTCGTTAAACATAGCTCGATTCGCAGGACAGACACCAAGATGACATGTTTGTCATTCACAAAATATCATTTGAAAAGCGCGAAAGAGCGATGATTGCCTAGTTGGAGAAGGCCCGCCTCTCAAGCCAGAGGGAGCGGGTTCAAACCCAGCCGACGGCACGCACGAATTTGTTTTCATGTGTGAACATATGTGCATATTTTATGTCATCTGCTACATGACTGGAGCCCGGTGTATGGCGACAGGCTCGCCCTGTCACATTTAGGACTGAATATCGTCCGGCGAAGTGTGGGCGTTGTATTACACCTCTGCTAGCCCCCTCAGGGGAAAGGCGTGACGATATGTATGTTTATAATTATAAAAACGTCATCTTGATGGCTGACCCGCGAAGCAAGCTATGTTTAACGAACTATAACACACATGACAGAAATTAATGAAAATATGTAGTACGAAAATTCGGAAATTAGTAATACGAAAAGGAGAAAATTTACATACTGTACCGACCACATTTAAGTAGGACAGACGCGAAAAGCGACTTTATTTTAAGAGATTTAACGACGTCAGCATTAGTTGACTCCGCTGTAATTACCATCATCAGTTCGTCACCCTTTTTTTTTTTTTTTATATCCTGCTTAGCACAGCGATCTGTTTAAAACATTTAGCTGCTAGTTTTGCCGACCAGGTCTGTATATGTCATTGAGCTGTAAGGAGTGTCCATTGACCTCTCTTACTGAATGTTAAATCGGTTGTTAAGGCTTGGAACGCTATTCCTCCTTAGTCTTTTATATGTAACACTACCAGTGCCTGTTAGGTTTGTTGCTAACACATTAACATGTTTTGATAGTTTGTTCTGGTATTTGAGACTTCTGATGGCTATTTCTTGTTTTACGGATGCAAGCTTTAAATCTTGTAGGATGTATTTGTTGCTGATACTAGTTCGTCACCCTAATACTGTTTTTTTTATTCGAATCATGAACTAAATTAATATGGACATTACCTGATGTTGCTTGCTGCTGCTTCCCTGGCTAGTAGTGCTTGAGGATGAGCCTGAAATTTTTTTTTTCTGTATATTATGTAATCTCAGATCAACCTAGAGAATAAGATGGCACACGGCGTATGATCTAAGTGAAGCCAAAAACCATTGAAAAACTACGCTACGGTCGTATATTTACACAACACGCACACATTGACGCAAAATACTACGATAGGTACTCGCTTGGTCATTCTTACCTCGACATTATGTGCATTGGTTTATGGTATAATTTCGTGTACATAAATATGAATAGTAATGCTATAAAAGTGTAGCCAGGACTACATTTTGAGGTTATTTTTAAAAACTGTGGAGTTTTTTACAAGTCAATTTTGAAAAACCCGTAACATTAAGTTCTTACAAATATGTGCAGTTTTAAAATATGGTAAAATATAGTTTTAATATATTTTATATATATTTTATATATTTTTTTATAAAGGTAATGGCTAACGTAGAGTTTAGGAATTAATATTAGCTTTCGTGCAATTGTAAATGTTTTTCATGGCAACATTACCACGCACACACATTGAAAAAGAAGTGGCTTCAGCGAGATATAACGCAGTGTTCAATCTCTTCCTCTAGGTTTATCTGAGTATGTAATGTAATGTCATTATTAAATTCATAAGCCAAGAAGTGTTAACTGAAACTATTACCCCCTTACCTCGAAATTGTTATAATATTTTTTCTTTGGAATTGGCACTTGTGCCAACTCGTCCGATAGTCAGCACATTCTATGATACGGCACAGCTCAGAGTCGTGGTATAGATAAGAAATTAGTATATAAGATAGACTGTAATAGTTTACAGTATGACAATTATATATATCGTATAGCGATCGAGTTGTTTCCTTCCTCGGTCTCCACAGCACTCAAATGAGGCTGCCATTAGCACTTGACAACAGATTTTCAACTTCATGCTGTTTTTTCAAACCACCTATTAGAAAGTAGAGAACTGCTTTGTGAAGAACTATCATTGTCGTACCTTTCCCTTTCTTAGCCGGCACTTCGTTGGCGTCGCCGCGGGTCCGCTCCGAGTGGTGGCTGCGGAGAGATTCTGAAGACGACATTGGTCTGAAAAATCATTAACTTTAAGGGGGATTCATCGCTTAGTTTCCATACAGTTTGGGCCCCTTTGGAAGTCTATGAGACAGGTTTTGAAAGCTTTTTTATACTTTTAAGTATTAGTACACGTACTTGTATGTAAGTATACAATTTTTACTAAATTTGTTATTCCATTACTTTTCCAAAATCTAGGACAAAAGAAATCAAGTCTCTTAACAACATTGATCACGTGACTTTACTTTGTATGGATAGTCGATTATTTTTTTCGAATTGTAAAAAATTAGTCTAAAAGTTGTTCACTTTGATGGGTAGAACGACCCCCTTAATTATCACTCAAAACCAGTATTCTGTATTTTCTTTAACATTATGTTGCACGTAACTAGTTTTTTATTTTATTTTATGTTGTGTATTTT
The DNA here is from genome assembly GCA_911728515.1 of Peribatodes rhomboidaria. Taxonomy (NCBI): domain Eukaryota; kingdom Metazoa; phylum Arthropoda; class Insecta; order Lepidoptera; family Geometridae; genus Peribatodes; species Peribatodes rhomboidaria. Next base: position 7,122,015 of record OU452188.1, on the reverse strand, counting down.
ATTATTAAAATTAATTAGTGTGTACCTACATGTTTTAATTTCAATATTTTTTAAGCGAAAATACACCAGAGACTTGTTAAAAAAACAGTTACGAACAAACTTTCGTAAAGTTATTCAATGCGTGATTGAATGGTCGAAATGTGTTTGTACATTAAATAAATAAATATCAGGACACTTACACACACGGTCGTCTGACCCCAAACTAAGCAAAGCTTGTACTATGGCTGCCAGAGACTGATATAAATACATATATATTTTTAAATACTTACTTAAATAGATATTTACACCCAGACATAGAACAAACACAAATGTTCATCGCATAAATGTTTGCCCTAGGTGGGAATCGAACCCACGCCCCCAAGCTCAGAAGGCAGGTTCACTACCAACTGAGCCACCGAGGCAGTCTATTACCTGGGCGCGGGCGGGTGCTGCTTGGGCGGCGCGGGGCTGGGCGGCGCGGGCGGCGCGGGGCTGGGCGCGGCGCGCGACCCGCGCCCCACCGACATCGACTGCGCACACACCACACAAATAAACACACTCTACAAGTATTCTGAGCCTATGGAAAGTTGTTCAGTAGTCGTGTTAGGCTGAGGCCACACGCACATTTTACGCATCTTTTTCATTTTCAAGTAATAATAATACGTTTATTTGGAACAAATAACACAAGGTATTACAAAACTTAACGATCACCTAATACGATAACACACCTGCACAAGTGTTAAACTGAGTCACAGATGTCAACGCCCTCGTCCGAGGATTTTTTACAAGAATAGTTCCGTAGTTAATCAAAATTAACATCTTTTGAAAATGAACTACTTAATAAAAGAATTGTTCAAACAAGTAACATTAAATAAGTACCTATATATAATGATTTCAGATGAAGTAAAAAAGTGTGAAGACAAAAAAAAGTGTGAGACAAGTAAAATTAAAAATCAAAAAAATCTCTGACACCAATTTTCATGAAACATAGCTAAGAACACTTCCGACTAATTTAAAATCAGTTCATCTGTTCAGGAGCTACGATGCGACACACACGTCAAACTTATAACACCCCATCGCTTTTTGCGTCAGGGGTTAAAAAGATATGACAAACATTTTGTTACAGTTGTTTTGTTACAGTAAAATTTAGTTCAGTTCACAGAAAGAAAACCCAGCTATGATTAAGACGCTTTCAGTCTTGTATAGTCTAAATATAGCAGTATGAAAGAATTGCATGCGTAATATAGAAGTACACAGTGAAGTTTGGTGCATCTACTATTAGGACAAAGGCATTGATCTTAAAATATAAAAATGTAGCCATATCTATCACCTCAAGCGAATAAGGCAGGAAATCCACCCCAAAGCTGTGTGGAGCTAAGTTAAATTCGAAGGTATATTTTCAAAGAAAATCACTTCCAATGTTACATCAGGAGGGCTAATTCCTACGCGTGAGATGAGATGAGATTTTATCTTGCTCACTCTCACACCTATGACGTTTCAAACAAGAGCAACAAGGACGAAAAAGGTGAGATGAAAATCTCAAATCTCCGAATAGGGCCCTAGAAGTTACATCGGTTTCTACACACGATGTTTGTAAAATCAAAAGAAAACATAACCCTCCTTTTGCTTCGCTTTAGTCGGGTAAAAACAATAAAAGCTGTTACTGCTTACAAAGTACTAAGTCTATGACTTTCATTCGCTTTTCCTTTGATTTGGAAAAAAATTGCTTAATTTTCAACTTAGCTCAACACAGTCCCGGTGGATTTTGACCCTAAAACGAGTATAAAGCAGTCCGTTCGCTGTGTAATTAAAAATGCTGGAAGAGATCGCTTTGAGGGATAAGGCCGCCCATTAAAAACTTAGCTAAGCCTTATTTAAGTACTATTGTAATTATTTTATGTTTTTAATAAAGAGTTGTTGTTGTTGTAATTGTGGTCAATGCTCACCACGTGTATCCCCGGCGAGTGGCGTCCGGTGGCGGGTAGCTTTGTCTCTACTTCGATTGGCTTCCGCGGTTTCTGAAATTATACCACACAATTTATGTGTTAGATTCCGTGTGTGAAGGTGCTCTTAAAAGTATGCTAATTGATTATTAATAATATAATATTCGGGACACTTGCACACACGGTCGTCTGACCCCAAACTCAGCAAAGCTTGTACTATGGCGGCCAGAGACTGATATATATAGGGTTATTTGTACCTAATCAAAAACCTCTTAAGGGTTCATTGTACTCATCAGTACGAACAACTTTTACTATGGGGCGGACTCCGAAATCGCGAAAAAAAACAGCTGTTCCATACAAAAAGTTCAATCACCTTTGACAAAATGTATGGAACAGCTGATTTTTTTTTCGCGATTTCGGAGTTCGCCCCATAGTAAAAGTTGTTCATATTGATGAGTACAATGGACCCTTAAGAGGTTTCTGGTAAGTTACAAATAACCATGTATACATATTTAGAGACATGCGCATACTTTTAAATACATACTTAAATAGATGATTAGCATCCAGACATTGAACAAACACGAATTAATGTTTGCCATAGGTGGGAATCGAACCTACGCCCCCAAGCTCAGAAGGCAGGTCACTCACGATCGACAGACAAATTACCAGTAACCAGCGGAGATCATTAGGGGAGGCCGCCGTCCAGCAGTGGACGTCTTTCGGACTGATATACATCACACACTTACACACACACACACACTCACTCAATCCACACCCACCTTGAATCTTTTTAACTAATCCAATTTATTTTAATTTAATCTTTATAAGTTTATTAATTAAATCTTATTTCAACTTAAGGCTGTTGATTAAACAGCTTAATATTATGCTGAGGTGGAGCCTTTTTTCAAACACATACATAATTGCAATTATTGTTTATTATTTATATAAGTATCTACTTTGTTTTATTGCTTTTATTTATAAATCGTTAATATTATTAATTGTATGTATAGTTTCAAAATAAATTTATTTCTTTCTTTCTTCTTTCTTTATGATTTAATTTTAACTTAATTTTATTTAATTTTGTTCTAATTTTAACTTAATTTTGTATTCATTTTAGTTTATTTTAATTCTGACTTTCAACTTATTTATGTTAAATTGATTTATTAATTTATTCTAATCTAACAATGTACATTAACGGTAATTCCATGTTGTCAGCGCAGATCAATTACATCATGTATGCTCTATTCTCAGGGTACCCAAGATACAGGCCTAGCCTAGTTTGGGGCCCACCGATAACATTTTTCTGGGTTCTTCTCTGTACACATCTATTGAAAATTTGCGTATGTGCTGTACTTTTTGGTTTTTTTTTTATGATTGAATAGACCCACGTTTGACCACAACACACCTGACGGAAAGTGACGATGCGGTCTAAGATGGAGCACGCTTGCCCATGAGGTGCCGTCTCACTCTTATCTTGAAGAGACCCAGGTTGTATCTATTGCTGGGGAACACCGAGGCAGGAAGTGCGTTCCACTCCTTGGCAAATGTTTTATTATTTACTAGCTGCGCCCCGCGGTTTCACTCGCGGTTAAAAAGTATCCTATGTGCTATTCTAGACTATAATCTATCTCTGTGCCAAATTTCATCCAGATCTGTTCAGCCGTTCAGGCGTGAAAGAGTAACAAACATCCATACATCCATTCTTACAAACTTTCGCGTTTATAATATTAGTAGGAAGTAGGATTTATTTAATATGATATAAATGTCCTAGACTAGATTTTATTGTCAACTCGTCCAATCAGCAGCTAAAATTCGAACGTTAGCGATTGACAATCGCTTGGAAGCGAGTACAACTCGCTTTGCTCCTCCTAGCTCTTTTTCCAGCTGTAACGGCTACTTACCACGGTGGGTCTGTGGTTGACGTGCGCGGGCGGCGGCGCGGGCGGCGGCGAGGCGGCAGGCAGGGGCGCCGCCAGCCTCCTCTCTATTTCCTGTTCCTGCTGTAACGCCCGCACGAAGGCTGTCTTCAAGCGCGCCGTGTGCTCCGCCTGTCGAAAACGTCTTCATCATGACACGGGAGCGGGTGACAAGAAAACAGGACCACCATTCTACTACGCGACCGTTTTTATACTGTTAGTGAATCGTCTGTTTTTGACACTTGGCATACAAAAAGTGACTTGAGGCAATTCATTAACAATTTAAAAAGATTTGGATTGTAGAATAGAATAGAATTGTAGGGTAGAGCGCTACGACTTAGGGCGAAAACACGTACACATGACACAGCAGCGTCTCGCGTCAACGACGGCGAGTGTGGAAATCTACGACGTGGATCTCTAAACGATGTGGCATCATGACAAGCACCGTGGAAGTGTGGGGCGGAGGGTGCCAAATGCCCCTCCTAAAATCAATCACCCTCCCAATCCACTATATAGGTCAATAGGTCCTACTAATCCAGGGCGGAATATCAAAGAAAGGGACAGACTAAAGAAGTTTGCCCATCTTGGAGTACTTCCGCGGTCGCTGTATCATGGTACGATACCCGTGTCGTGTTTAACACGACGCCGTGTTGTGTGTATGTGTTTTGGCCTTTAGAGGCCGGTATCCACTTAAAGATTTGGCGCTCACTATACATTTATATTTTACACAAATAAATAGGAAGAAAAATGCATAAACGAATCCATAGCATCATTCAGCATTCCGACTTTGGTGTTTTGGTAATTTCACTTTGGTTTGCCGAGCTGAAGAAAAATGCCTGGTGAGCTGATTGGAAATGTCTCAATTTTCTAGTCAGCTCTGTTCAACTGCAGGTCTGCAAGTGATTCATGTTGAAGTGTTTCCACACTTTAGTATGGTTTAACGTTATGGTGGATTTCAGCAACCCGCATGACAACAAAGATTTGTCTCTAATGGATATCGGCCTTCACGGAAAATGTGATTTTGACAATCAAATGGCGTAGCCCAAATTAAAAGTTTGTCTCTTTCTTTCGTTTTTTTGGTTTTGTACAAAGTTTAAGTTTTATTATTGTGCAGATATGCCAATATATCCTTCCTGCCTTTTTTAGCCGAATCTACTGATTAAATCCTATGAAGACGACTACTATAATTCTAATCAAGCAAAACATAGATAGCATTTACATTTGAACAGCCAAAATGCTCAGTTTTTAATATCGGAATCGCAAACAAAAAAAATGCCAGTTATTTTAGTTAGAAAATAGGTATAAACTAAGAACTAACTTTGTGCGTTATGTCGGGTGTAAGCGAGATGTCAGGAGGCTGCGAAAAAGGAATAGCCTGTGTAACTATACAGTTTAACCGCGGTAATCCGACAAACGTTTTGCAAGGCGGTGTCGGATTATCGAATTTAACGGACTATGGAGTACTATGCTACATACAGACCCCCTGCAATCCAGAACTATTTGAAAAAATGTCATCCTTGTAATCCGACAAATTACATATCAAAGTGTGAGGTTTACATATCAAACAGGAACCTCCCGTGGCGGATTCATAGCGCGACTCGATTGTACGTGTTGTGGGTGTGTCGGATTACAGGGGGGCCGGATTACCGGGAGTACACTGTAGCTTATAGCTTGCTTATTATTTTACTACAAATTTAAAGGGAATTCCTAAATACTGTAAATAGGGTATTATTTGCTATTGACGGGTTGAATTAATCTAAAAACCATCGACGGTATCCAAACATTAGACATAGTTAGTTCAAAGGTAACACAGTCGTGGCCTCGTGGCTCCGGTTGTCGCGTAGATATTTACCATACTCAGCTATAGCTTGTGCCAAACGGATTGACACAAAAATTACCATTTTTTGACATTCATTTTGATTGCAAAATATGGCCATTATTTTCATATAAATATGCAAATAATGGCCAGAGGTCAATGAAATCTTTCCTCAATTTATATGGCTTACGAACCATAGCTTTTGCTACCGATTGTCTGTCATCGGCAGCGCTGTTGAAGCGGCTGTTACCACAGTCGGTGACGTTACGCTGACGCTGTCCAGTGTTGAGGCAGAGTCGAGACGGCATCAGCGCCAAACGAGCGTTAAGTAAGGCGCTATAGTAGTACCGTGAACGAGTTCTCGCCTGTGAGGTACAGGAACGAGGACACGCGCGGCTGGCCCCGCCGCCTATTTCTTCTTTGTTCGCCTTTGATGCCCCAAATAAGGGGTACCACTACAGTCGTTTTAGAGTGGAAGGTAGCGTCGAGGTGGCGCCAGCGTCGTAAAGTGAGCTCTAGTTACCTTGAGCGCTCTCTTCACGTTCCCCGAGACGCAGAGCTCGCACAGCCGGCGCGCGGGCGCGGCGTGCGGCGGAGTGAAGGTGGCGTCGAGGCGGCGCGGCGGCGCGCGCTCCCAGCGCCACACCGGCGTGAAGTGAGCTCTAGTTACCTTGAGCGCTCTCTTCACGTTCCCCGAGACGCAGAGCTCGCACAGCCGGCGCGCGGGCGCGGCGTGCGGCGGAGTGAAGGTGGCGTCGAGGCGGCGCGGCGGCGCGCGCTCCCAGCGCCACACCGGCGTGAAGTGAGCTCTAGTTACCTTGAGCGCTCTCTTCACGTTCCCCGAGACGCAGAGCTCGCACAGCCGGCGCGCGGGCGCGGCGTGCGGCGGAGTGAAGGTGGCGTCGAGGCGGCGCGGCGGCGCGCGCTCCCAGCGCCACACCGGCGTGAAGTGAGCTCTAGTTACCTTGAGCGCTCTCTTCACGTTCCCCGAGACGCAGAGCTCGCACAGCCGGCGCGCGGGCGCGGCGTGCGGCGGAGTGAAGGTGGCGTCGAGGCGGCGCGGCGGCGCGCGCTCCCAGCGCCACACCGGCGTGAAGTGAGCTCTAGTTACCTTGAGCGCTCTCTTCACGTTCCCCGAGACGCAGAGCTCGCACAGCCGGCGCGCGGGCGCGGCGTGCGGCGGAGTGAAGGTGGCGTCGAGGCGGCGCGGCGGCGCGCGCTCCCAGCGCCACACCGGCGTGAAGTGAGCTCTAGTTACCTTGAGCGCTCTCTTCACGTTCCCCGAGACGCAGAGCTCGCACAGCCGGCGCGCGGGCGCGGCGTGCGGCGGAGTGAAGGTGGCGTCGAGGCGGCGCGGCGGCGCGCGCTCCCAGCGCCACACCGGCGTGAAGTGAGCTCTAGTTACCTTGAGCGCTCTCTTCACGTTCCCCGAGACGCAGAGCTCGCACAGCCGGCGCGCGGGCGCGGCGTGCGGCGGAGTGAAGGTGGCGTCGAGGCGGCGCGGCGGCGCGCGCTCCCAGCGCCACACCGGCGTGAAGTGAGCTCTAGTTACCTTGAGCGCTCTCTTCACGTTCCCCGAGACGCAGAGCTCGCACAGCCGGCGCGCGGGCGCGGCGTGCGGCGGAGTGAAGGTGGCGTCGAGGCGGCGCGGCGGCGCGCGCTCCCAGCGCCACACCGGCGTGAAGTGAGCTCTAGTTACCTTGAGCGCTCTCTTCACGTTCCCCGAGACGCAGAGCTCGCACAGCCGGCGCGCGGGCGCGGCGTGCGGCGGAGTGAAGGTGGCGTCGAGGCGGCGCGGCGGCGCGCGCTCCCAGCGCCACACCGGCGTGAAGTGAGCTCTAGTTACCTTGAGCGCTCTCTTCACGTTCCCCGAGACGCAGAGCTCGCACAGCCGGCGCGCGGGCGCGGCGTGCGGCGGAGTGAAGGTGGCGTCGAGGCGGCGCGGCGGCGCGCGCTCCCAGCGCCACACCGGCGTGAAGTCGCACCCGCACTGCGCGCACACGGCGGGCACGCTGCTGCGCGGCATGCTGACAAACGAAACGGGACAACTTCACTCCTGTTCACACTGGACAGGACCATGAGCTGGACGAGCTCAAACTCTATTCTGACGCGTGAGATATAATCTTGGGCATTTTCACTCCTATGACTTTTCAAACTAGGGAGAGACAATGACCATGATAATAATAAATAAAAAAATAAAAAAAAATAATAATAAAATAATAAATTTTTATTTCAAAAACTACATGGTAAAGATAAAGACTATCAGATACAAACATTTTTTTTTTAGGAACAATAAAATAATAATATAAATAAATAATATCTCACATGTAAGAATAGGGCTTCTGACCACGCATAAATGTCCTGACCCTGACTTCGACATGTGAGCCTTAACTTTGTTATCGCAGCGACCCAAACAGTGACCTGCCGGCCCAACATACATCCGCGACAAAATTTTCTCATCTTTTTGTGTCGCGTACATGACAAGGCTACGTATAAATACGCGTCTGTTCTGATCTTTGATATACAGGGTGTCCCAGAAGTCGACGTCAAGCCGGAATCGGGTGATAGGCCAAGTCATAGTAGTTATCAGAAAAATATTTAAAAAAATCTAAGTTTTTTTTCAGTACAGACAGTGAAAAATTACTTAATGTCTTTAAGGAGTGCTCCTAGACTGGCCATATTTTACGGCAATACTGACGCATTGCGACAATATTATGAATATGGCCCGGACATATTGTGTCACTATTGTGTCGGATAGTTCTTATGACTCCTCTAAGTTTAGCGTCTCGTAAAAACAGTCTTCAGCTGTATATTCCACGTTATGAAACGAAGTATCGTAAAAACTCGTTCTTTATCCGCACACTTATTAATTTCAACCGGAACTATTCAGCAAACTTCGACTTATTTACGATGAGGTATATTACTTTTAACAATTTCATTTCTAAACAGTACTTTGATTCAACAAAAGAGAAATATGGTTCTACAAAAAATAAAATGCCAAATAAACGTTTAATTAATAAAAATTAATTTTGTAAATATAAGTACATATTTGTATGAGGTACTTAATTAATTTTGTATTTTTAAAAGATTTTTTTACTTGCAACTGTTTAAGTGTTTATAAGTGAAGAAGACTACTTTGGCTTTTGTATAGACAATAGACAATTTTTATTTGTGTTAATTTTTATTTTTTTTGTGTCAACACTTATCGCCTATCTACTGTGTAAAATTTGCAGCCGTCTGTTTTCCCTGTGCAATAAAATAAAAATAAAATATAGTCATACATTTCTAGCATGGCTGATAATGGCCGGGATACAGTCAGCAACTTTGCCAGTATTTCCGGGACAGTTTTACGTAAAAATATAGCCAGTCTACGAGCACCCTTCGTTTATAGGTAACTATCGGTTTGTTTTTGAATTTCATAATTCATATTTCATGTATAGGTGGATTCAAACTTAACGGCAGCTGTGAAGTTAGGCGCAAAACACTGCGCAGTAGCGAAAACGAAGGTATGCGCGGGCGTGAGAGAGGCAAAACACCGCCAAAGTCTCGCTTGCGGCGCACTTCACAGCGGTCATTAAGTTTGAATAAGCCTATCCACATTTCTGTTAGGCTTACCGATCTTCGTTAGTGAGATAGTCTACGACATGCTCCAGCCCGACCAGATATACGAAGTCCGTGTTCGACGGAGACGGGATGAAGTTCATCTCCGGCGGAGGGGGCTTGGGCGGCGGGATCTAGGAGAAAACATAGTAACATGTAACATTATTAACAGGAAAACAAAAAACCGGCTGCAAAATGTTGTACCCTATGTCACTTCCACTATCAAGACGATTCACATGACACCTCACATGTCGAAATCCATCAAGCTGTTAAGGTTGTAGGGCGTGCCAAAGAAACCTCATACATACATACAAACATGCACTCAAAAAACCTAACCCTCATTCTTGCGCAGTCGGGCAAAAAAGATCATCATCATAATTAGTATTTTTAGTCCCACTGCAGGGACACCGACCTACCCTACTTCAAGGGTGATTGAGCCGTAATCCACCACGCTAGCTCGGTTGGATTTAAAATGTCTTTCCAATTATTCTTCTATGACATGTCGGTTTCCTCACGATGTTTTCCTTCACCGTAAGAGCACAATGTTAAATTTAAATGCACATAAACTTGTCTACAAGAGAAACGTTCCGAAGACGGGTCTGAGCAGTAGCGCACTTGTAGCGCCTCACTCAACTGCCGCCTTTGTACTTCTTCACTCTACAAAACTTCAAGGCTAGAGTGAACAAGTACCTTATAGGCCGTCGTGTTGCATCCTAGACCACAACGTCGCTTAACATCAGGCGAGTTGGTGGTCAAACGCCGACTTATCGTCCATAAAAAAAATAAAAAAAAGTTTTTTTGTGTGCACGGCCAGGCAAACCCACGACCAGAAGGCGGGGTCCATCCCAGTCGGCCAAAACGACTGTTTTATTAAAATGGTTCTATGTATAAAACTTTAGGGTTAGGCTGCATTTCCTTTGAAGCGCAAAAGGGAACTTGCATTAATCACTGTTTTTAGTTTATTGTAAAGAATAATACCTAAAATAAATAAATAATAAACAAATAAATTCGGGACACTTCCACATACGGTCGGCTGACCCCAAACTAAGCAAAGCTTGTACTATGGCTGCCAGAGACTGATATACATACTTAGATATTTTTAAATACATACTTAAATACATATTAACACCCAGACATAGACCAAACACAAATGTTCAACGCATAAATGTTTGCCCTAGGTGGGAATCGAACCCACGCCCCCAAGCTCAGAAGGCAGGTTCAATACGCAGGTAAATAAACCTATTGGAAAAGTGGGTAGGCAAGTAGTCAACGTTGTCGATGCAAGTATTTTTTCCTGTTTGATTGAATAGCTGAATATCATCAGGCCGCTAGTTTAAACAGCGCCGTTGAGTAAAAAGGCTACGCTATCAATTGAAATATACATATGTAAAGACAACCATGTGTAGAGTGTGTTTATCTTGATGGATGTATTTGAATTGTGTGTGTAGTGTGTAGTCTAGTCACCTGCAGCAGAGTCTTCTCGAGCTGTTTCCTGAGCGCGAGCTTGGCGGCGGCCTGGCGCTGCGCCGGCGTCTGCGTGTCCTCCGAGCTGCGCGTGCTCGCCTGCAAGATACATTACATATCATCACGCCTTTCGCCCGAAGGAGCTGGCAGAGGAGGGTCTAACACCCACACTACGCGGGACCCAAATGTGACAGGGGTGAGCCTGTCGCCATACAACGGGCTCCAGTTATGTGGCAGATGACATTAAAAACGCACCTATGTTCACACAATTAACAAATTTTACACCAGGTATTATACACATCCTAACCGTACTTGGATTTGTAATTGCACGACGCTATCGTTTGTACACATAATAACGAAGGTACGCGCGGGCGTCAGAGAGGCAAGACGACGCAGTCTCGCTTGCGGCGCACGCGCACAGCAGCCATGAAGTTTAAATCAGTCTGTACAATCAAATTTATTTGCAATCACAAATCTAAAGGAAATAAGAGTTGTTTAAGTATGTTGCACATGTGTTTGTGTATTTCATAATCATCATCATCATCATCCGCAGCCTTCTTTATCAAGCTGCTGGCTATCAGCCTCTCAATCTCTCTTGCTGTACCATCAGATGTGTTTATTACGTACCATGGGTGTACCCACGATGGTGCAAATCTTAATTAATTAATTAAATTAAGATTTGCACATTTTAAATTGGTTTAATTTTATGTGGCATCTGCCCCACCCTGGTCCCTAACTCTTAGCTCAAAATGTAGGTTTTTCAAGTAAAAAAAAATTGATACATTTACTTCTGCCCTTTCTAAAAAAACTGGGTACGCCTATGTTATGTACAATGTAGTGATAAAAACATAACAAACATATTCCCATACTCACTGCGTCGCTCGTGCTGCTTGTCACCGATGAATTGTCCTGAGCGGGCTTGCAATAACATATCCACGTTTACATTTATTTGATACACACGACAAATGTGAGTGGTTGACCAAAAAAGGACCTCAAGGGAAAATAATTGTTTTCGAGTAAATCGCGTTTGAAATTTCGTGTAGAAACAAGTTTCGACTCGTGCGCGGGCGGGGGGCGCGGTATGTTTTATGTCAGTATGCGACTTCGTTAGTGAGTGTCAACACGTGTTTGCGGTTACTACGTTATTGGCGACTTATTTAGTGTCAGTTTCTTGTCTTTCGTCACTTTCTGACAAGTACAAGCGTCTTTTTAGACCTGCACAAGATAAAGAGACTTCGTTGTACTAGAGATAACCTTAAAAGTACAATTCTTCTTAGTCGTGCACTCTTGGCAGAGTGGTCGTGGTTGTGCAGATGGTACAAGGCTCCTCGCTGTCTTCTTCCTTCCCCAAGGCTGCCGCTCTTCTCGCAATTCCTCTCCATAACCGGCGGTTGCCTGCATTGCGAGTACACTGCACCATGGTGGTCTGCGTGGCCTTTTTAATGAAGTCGGTCCAACGAGTTGGTGACCGACCAGGGCTTCGCTTGCCTTTTATTAGGCCCTGTACTACCAGCCTTTCAATTGTATTCACGCTTCTGGAGATATGCCCAAAGAACTTCAGTATTCGCATCTGCACAATCGACGATAGTCTATCTTTTATTTGAAGCTCTTTGAGGATAGAGTTGTTGGTGCGGAAAGCTGTCCACGGAATTTTTAACAGCCGCCTCCAGCACCACATCTCCAGTGCATCGATTTTTCGGCGATCCTGCAGCTTCAGAGACCAAGTTTCGGCCCCGTAGAGAAAGATTGGAAAAACGAGACATTTCAGTAGACGAACCTTTGTTTTCTTGGTTATACGTCTGTCCTTCCAAATCTTTCCCAGTCGTTCTACTGCCGACCTCGTGATAGCACAACGTCGTCTGATCTCGTCTTCGCATCCTCCAGAGTTGGAAATGATAGTACCGAGGTAGATGTAGCTCTGTACTACTTCACAGTTTGCTACACTTATTACAGTGTTGTGTCCTGCTCGATTTACTATCATAACTTTCGTCTTTTCTCTATTAAGGGCAAGTCCGAATTGGAGGCTAGTGGTTTCCAGACGAGTCAGAAGTTCTTCCAAATCTTCTTTTGTTTCGGCAAGAAGCGTGGTATCATCAGCGTATCAAGTTATTAATAACGCGTCCACCCACCGCGATACCCTTATTCCATTCATCCAAGACAATCCGCATTATGTACTTTGTGTAGGTGTTGAAGAGCTGCGGCGAAAGTATACAACCCTGTCGAACACCGGACTCAGTCTTGAATTTGCCTGAGAGAACATCATCCACTCTTACCGCTGCTGTGCCATTCTCGTAAAGTCGTTTGAGAAGGAATACTAGATGATGTGGTACCCCCATTTCCAATAAGACTATCCAGAGGCGTTCCCAAATAACAGTATCAAACGCCTTACGGAAGTCGACAAAGCAAATAAAAACAGGCGTGTTCAATTCCCTGGCTAAAACAAAAGTACAATAAAACAATAAAACTGATTGTATCCACTTACCTGACATCACAAAAACTAGCGTGCGTTGTGTGTAAGGTGTAATTTTTCCAAAACTGCCTCGGCTCACAAAAAAAATCATAAAAAAAAAACTACGGCACCTAAAAATATACAGGTTAGACCAAAACAAAGCTAAAAGACCACAGATTAAAAAATTCAAAAAAAAAAAATAACGGTTTAAAATCACTCCAGGTCCCTTTTTGGTCAACCACTCACAAATGTGTAAAACCAAAATAATAATCAATTCAGGGGTCCTCATGCAGGTAAATAATGTAAGCATGGACAAAATTGGTCACGTGGGCAACACGTAGTGACGTCAATCCATGCTTGAGCAAGACCTAAATAGGTCATTTACAAATGGTTCGAAAGAGACGGATGACGATTACGAGTGACGTCATCACGTGTTGGCTCCCGTAATGCTAGACCTTGTTTTCTCTCTCTGGATCATGAATGTCAATAAGTAATTCCCCTTAAATAGTAATGTAAGGAAGTCGTTTTCGCTTTCTTTCACATTACTATGGAAGAGTAGGAGACAGAAAACTGTAATGTGTATTTAACTATTAGGTATTTGTTGGGGGTTGGATCACAAATTAGGCGCCACCTACATCTTTAGTTGCAATAATCTGTACAAGATGGCGTTAGTTGCCTAATTTGTGAAGGGTTTGTCAGTAAATCTCGAAAGACGCAATTGCCTCACAGACGCGTTTGCCCCAGTTGTCCGTACGTGTTAGTTATGTGTTACCTTAGAGGAGGCATGTTGAGTGGCGGGCGGCGGCGCCGGCGTGATGGTGACCGACGGAGTGATGCTCGCGCCGCCGCTTGAAGATGACTGCAACACACACACGGGTTTAGAGCTAAATTTATATTTATATTTTTAAGAGCGTTTAACCGGCGTTATAGCTATCTCGCTCGCACAATTCAATGTTTTTGAAAATAAATAATGGCTGAGTTGGCAAGTGAAAAATGTTGTGAAAAATCTTCGCACGTTTCTCGATCCAGTCACATTATGCACTCCTAGGTTTTACGAAGCTATGTACACGTACAATTGGCTGTTCACATTTGACTGGATATAATTTGTGGTCGTACAAAACGGTTTCCCTTCGCCACGCCTTCGCTTCCGTACCGTCCTTTCTACGTTTTCAAAAAGTCGTTTTTACGCCTCGTCCTCGTTTCGGTTGTATGTAATGCTAACCATTTTGTGGGGTCAGCATTACATACAACTCGTGATCTGATGGGTTAGGGGTCAATTTACTGTAGTCTCAATCCACAATAAGGGGTCTCCCAGACAGATGCGGTGGAGGCGAATGGGCTGCCAGTGGAACTCGCATTGGCGGCTCATTGGCCACTTCATAAGTCAACAAACGCTTTTCTTCTATTCTTAATTACATTTTGCAAGAACTATCCATATTAATATTTTAAAACCTCAAGTAACTCTGTCTGTCTGTTTGTAGTCTTTTCACGGCTAAACAACTGAACGAATCACGATGAAATTTGATAATCAATTCCGACAAATCACGAGGAAGATTTCTGCATACTATTTTCTGAAAAAAAAACGCAGTCGCGGGTAACAGCTGGTGTTCAAATCAAATCATTTCATTTGCATGTCAATGGGTTAAATAAGGTTAAAAGATTTAAAATTAATGTTCAGCCATTAACGACACTAGTCGTGCAAAATTTTTACATAACTATGATTCTAGTAGTATTACAGACAATATTAAATCATTCCAATATTAATGTCATTATGTTTAAGTTATTTGCAAGCCCAATTATAAAAATGTAAGCGACAAGTCATTTTATTTAAAAATTCATCGGTTTCATAGAAACACTCCTTCACTAACCACTTCTTCAGCTGTGAACAGACTGGTCTATATGGGATGTTCATTAGCTCTTCCGGAAGAGAATTAAAAGTCAAGGCAGCCATGTGAACACAGTTCTTCGTGTTGGTACGTACCTGCGTGCGGTAAGGGCCGGGGGTGAGCGTGGCCCCGCCGGGCAGGCTGCCGATGCGCCGCGACGAGCCGCCGCCCGGGACTATGCTTGTCGACGCGCTCGAAGTCGTGCGCTGGACGACACACAAACATACTAACTTATCAAAGTCAAAGTCAAAATCTTTATTTACTTTATCTATCCATTTTATTACCTATGTTTTTTTTTATTTTATTTATTTAATAAGTATACATTTTTTTTTTTTTTTTATGTAGAATAGGTCGGCGTTTGACCACCAACTCGCCTGATGTTAAGCGACGGTGTGGTCTAAGATAAAGCACGACGACCTATAAGGTACTTATTCACTCTAGCCTTGAAGTTAACTAGAGTGAAGAAGTTCAAAGACGGCAGATACATAGTACGGTAGATACGGTAGAGACATAGTACAAATATAATGTATATCTAAATATAAAGGTTCAAGTAAAAGGAGACAATATGACTAGAGTGCCCTAGATTTCGCAGTAGGCGAACCTGTGTCGCGAAATCTAGTCTCTTTCTTCCATATACATTATTATTTAATTATGTAGCGCAATAACGATTTGCATGTTATTGCGCTACACGGTCTTAAAAAAATACGTCCATCCGTCAACCGACAGGCGTGCAAATTAATAACCATTAATACTTGTCAATTATTTTACTAGAAACTATTATTGTAATAAGTACTTAATCTTAAAAGTACTTAAAATTATCTATCCAAGTACGTATGTATCCTACTAATATTGTAAACGCGAAAGTTTGTAAGAATGGATGGATGGATGTTTGTTACTCTTTCACGACAGAACGGCTGAACGGATCTGGATGAAATTTGGCACAGAGATAGATTGTAGTCTAGAATAGCACATAGGATACTTTTTAAACGCGGGTAAAACCGCGGGGCGCAGCTAGTTAAATAATATACACCATGTTACAAAAACCCTGTTGTATAATTGTGTGAGGGACATGTACACACACTTTTCGAATTATTATAAGTTTCTTTCCAAAAGTGCAATAACATATCGTCACGCCTCTCACCCTGAGTCAGAGTGTAATGCAACACTCACACTTCGCCGGACGATGCTCAGTCCCAAATGTGACAGGTACAAAAAAAAAGTGCAATAAAGTTAACAAAAACAAAGTATTCATGCTAAAATACCAATACATATGCGTTATCATACAATTATTTATGTGGCGTGGCATCATTACATAAAAAGAAAACAGTTTATTTTAAGAGTTGTTGTCTGTCAGTCATTGACTCGCTTGACTTAGCTGAAGGCAGTCGCGCGCAATGGTCATTCGCAAACCTCCAAACTCTAAATCGCCAATTATCGTTGCGTTCCTTTACTAATTAAGTAATCAAAATGTCTGCATTTTTAAAATAATGAAAAGTCTACACTGCAGTCCACTTATTTCAACGTTCCTGAAGTCTAACGCCCGCCATAGATGTCCCGTGATGACGAGTTCAGGGATCAGAAATCAGACACGACACCTCGGCCTTCTCGACTTTCCCTGTCCCATATATTATGTATAATTGTATGATAACGCATGTACAGGGTTAACTCACCAAAAACCTCCTAAGGGTTCATTGTACTCATCATTATGAACAACTTTTACTATAAAGCCAATCCTGAAATCGCGAAAAAAAAACAGCTGTTCCGTACAAACAGTTCATTAGCCTGAGACAAAATGTACGGAACAACTGATTTTTTTTCTCGCGATTTTAGAGTTCGCCTCATAGTAAAAGTTGTTCACATTAATGAGTACAATGAACCCTTAAGAGGTTTTTGGTAAGTTACATTTAACCATGTATTTCATACAATTTAAATATAAGAACAAATACTAAAAACACTGTAGAGTGTGCACATAAAAAGCCTCGATATATAAACAAAAAACTTTAGCGAATCAAATCCCATTGACAATATTTCAAAATTTTACCTACTAGTCTCAATATTTTTTTTTAATTCTAAATATAAGTAAGCTGCAGTTAAAGACAGTACCTTATTCTGGTGCGCGGGCGGCGGCGCGGGCGTGACGGTGACCCCGGGCGGCACCACGCAGCCGCTGCCGGCCAGCGCCGTGCCCGTGCTCGGGTCCTGCGCACACACCACGCTACACACACGTCCCCCGTCACCGGCCGCTCCCAACGGAACACCAGCGCCGGTTGTCTACATTATGCTAAGTTGGGACCGGTTTGTGGCAAAAACTATGTTTCTTTTTGAAGTTATACTTCTTTTTAATGAAAAGAGGGTATTATAAGGTTAAGAATTATTTAGAAGACAAAGATGTCTGGAGCCTTCCACTTCCGCCAAGTAGCCACTAGTATTTATAGATATTACCTAGTTGTAAGCCAAAATTTGTGAGACTGTAATTTATTTATTATTTGAAAAAATAATGCCCCTCAGTTTCTTGCCTGTTCTTCTGAGTAGAGGCTCTTCATCCGAACAAGGCGAGAACAGTCTATTTAAATAACTTTGACGTTCATAAGTGTATCTTTGATACCTAAATTGAATAAAAACATTTTGACTTTGACTTTTGGCGCGATATAGAAAAATGATGAGAGTGAATTTTTACGATGCGCGCGCACACCGACACCTAAATTCTACATCGTGAAGTTAGTTCTAGGTGGCATGAAAATTGATAACTATGTTCAAGTTGTATATTCTAGTATTTTTATATTTAGAACACGTGTTTCGTAAGAGTACAATTAAATAGTGAATAAATAAATATTATTTTGGTGTTTTTATTAAATCAATATCATTTAATCAATCAAAGGTGATAGTATTTACTAATAATTTATTATTTTTTGGTATATCTATATATATTGAATATTAGTGATAAAACTGTTTTGAGTGAATTTATAGATTTGAGGTTAAGAAGTATAACTTATAACGCGTGTACATAAGTACACACACTCTTTTTTTTTATTTGTGTATGTTTTTCCTACAAATAAATATTTGTCTATACCGGGTTACTGGTATTAAGAGTATTGAGCCGAAAACAGGTGGAAGTACTCATGGTTCTGAATAAATTTGACTATAGCACCAATATTGAAATGCCGAAAAAAAAAACAGCTGTTCTATACATTTTGATAAGTGTCAATGACATTTTTCTATGGAACAACTGAACAGACCCGTAAAGTCGCTTGCAGTTACTAGTTAGTACACTTTGACAGTATGATGATGTGTTAAAACAGTTCTATTTTCTTCAAGAGCACTCGAGTATTAACCCCTTAATTTTCTTCAGTCTCTAGTTCCTAATTGCAACGCAATAGGGCATAGTTTACCTTGGCAGGCGGCAGGCCGGTGGCTTGCTGCGACTGCCGTATCTTCCTCAGCAGCACGAGTCTAGTCTCCTCCGCCCTCAGTTTCTCTCTCAAGTCGCGAAGTTTCCGTTCGCGCTCCCACACTTCCTCGCTAGATAGTTCCTGAAAAAAAACTTGTAATTTACGACGGAGTACGCTCGTCTAGAAGATACTGATACGCTTAAGACTTTCTTTTTTTACTTGACTTCTTGAGTCCAATAAAAAAAGAAAGAAACACCAGGGGACCATTTTGACGCGTGCGATAATATCGCATTCCCTGTCACTCTTGGTGGCAAAGTCATAGCAGAGAAAGTGGCAGAGATAATGTCGAACATGACAGAATAAGGCTTCTGTGAACCCACAAGGATCTTTTGACATTTGGCCAAAATTGGAGGCAATGATTGAAATTAAGAATGAAGTTGGATGTATCCTATAACATTTACCTACATAATACATATTGGCATCGACATGTTGGTCCAATATTATTATGACACATATTATTTCTGATAAGGGATTATCCTGCTAATACGACACTGGGGCGCCCTCGCTCAAGTGCCAAAAGATTCTTGTAGCAAGATAGTGTAGGTTATGACTCTTCTAATGCAGGGACCTTCTTAACCAAGTCAACGAATGCCAAAGAATGCACTGCGTCCCGTTTCATTTCAATAAAATAAAACGAGACGCAGCATATCGTTGGCCTTCGTTGGGTTTGGTCTTGTTGGCTTGTTCAGACAAGGCACGCAAAAAGTTTGATCGTTGACATGTATATATTATTGTGTTAGGTGTCTTATAGTTCCCTCTAGTTGACATACCCTGTGTATAGGCAGCGGGTCCGGCAGCGGAGGCTCATTCTCGTCGTCTTCGTCATCCTCTTCCCGCGGCTCGCGCGGCGATTCTGGCGCGTGCGGCGTGATCGATACATTCACACCGCCAGAGTTTAATTTGCTGCTAACATCTGTGTAGGAAGTGAAGTCTGAGATGACGAGTGATAGAGATGAATGGAGAAAACGTACGTACTGTACTGTACGTTACCGTACCGTACCGTACGTTACCGTGTCGTACCGTACGGTACTGTAGCACACAATATATCAACTCGGAATGGGAGCGTTACCATATTGCCTTACCTCGCCGAGGCGATTACGTTACGATTCCGATTAGTGTGTGGCAGTAGGTTAATTCCTACAAAGAATACTGCACGGCTCGAATTGATACGGTGACGATCCTTTTCAGAGTTGATTAGTGTGCTATGACCTTAAGTGCGATAATGAAAGGAATATGATGACCTGTGTAGGAGGGATAATCGAGATCACTTTAATATCATGTTATTAGCGTCGAAACGGAATAGAAATGCAATGGATTCAGGCAATAATGATGCCTTGCTTTAAGAGGGCCGCGACGCTCTGAAATTTCCATACAAACGCCCTGCTCAAATTTCTTGAAAACCATTTGTCAGATTATGATGAAATTAGCATGTACAATTAACAATATCTCCGCCCCTATGTTCTTGGTTTTTTTTTTAAAACGTTCTCAAGCTAAAATAGAGCTATGAAAAATATCCGCATTTCTATGGGGTCACTTTTGACTGATTTATTCAATAGGTAGACAAAGCAAATCAAAAATTCCTTTACATAGGGAGCTTGTCTACATCATTAGCTTTTAAATAAATCCATAATACAAAGGAAATTCTTAGTTATTTAAGAATGATTACAAAAGTGCAAAAGTAAGTAAGTAAAAAAGTAAGTAAATAAAAAAAACTGAAATTGTACTTTGTCACTCTGTAGGTAACTTTAGAGGCTCGTCAGTATCGCTACTCGCTCTCTTCGTTCGTCTTCTAGACGAAATGGCTATAGAATACCTTAAGCCAATGCGAAGTTAGTCTAGGTCGCCTAGGTCAAAGTTAGTTAGATCGCCGGACTCTTAAAAGAAATTGCTGAATAAGCTTGTTTTGTTTAAATATTGACGGTAATCCATCAGATTTTATCATGATTAAAGTTTTCATTGTCCCATTTGAGTAATCGGGTGCTTTTTCTTAAATATATCTGCAAACTAACGAGAAAAATAGGCAAATTCTATTATCATGACAATAGTTACCCAGTCTAGCTCAAAAACAACAGAAAAAACTGTTTGAAATTTAAATTTCGCGCTACATGAAAGTTTGTATAATTCTAGCGTTCGAGAATGTTTTATATCACTTAGGTCCATAGTGTGATTCCATAGTAGGTACTCTCTATATTCCTGTTCTATAACAACTATACCAATCTATTAATACGATACGTATTAAGTTTGTTGGCAGCCTAGTTGGGAGAAGGAGGAGCGGGTTCGAACCTAGCCGACGGCGCGCACCAATTTGTTCATTGTGTGATCATATGTGCGTATTATATGTCATCTGCTACATGACTGGAGCCCGGTGTATGGCGACAGGCTCGCCCCCTGTCACATTTGGGACTGAATATCGTCCGGCGAAGTGTGGGTGTTGTATTACACCTCTGCCAGCCCCCTCGGGGGAAAGGCGTGACGATATGTTAATAGGTATATTATATACGATACGAATACTAGTGATACGCCCGACTTCACACGGTACCTATAAATCTTTTGTGTCGTTTAGGAGTCGACGGATATTCAGACAGAGACATACAGACGGAAAAAGAGAAGATAGAGAGAAGAGATACGAGATTTTAAAGAGGTAAAGTTTATAAGTTTGTAAAAAAATTACTAACAGTCTCTACCAATCACTGAATGTGTTATTAAATGCGAGCAAATGACCTAGTCTGTCATACATATTACGAGTATGTTATGGACAAAATCACTCACAAAATGAAATGACCAGTACGCGTATATTTTTTCTGCGAGATCTATTCTGAATCACAAATGACGAACTCCGCAAGCGAACTAACGTAGCCGACACAGCGCGAAGGATTGTTGAACAGAAGTACATAATTGTGATGGGACACATCGCTCGTAGAAACGACGGCCACAGAGGTGGACTAAGGTTCCCGAGTGGCGACCACGAACCGGAAAACTCATTGTGGGCAGGCCCTACAAAGTGCACCGACGGTCTCGTGAGGGTCGCGTGGAGCCGCTGGTAGCGGGGAGCGCTAGACCGCTCGTCGGCATCGCGAAGGTCCTCGGGGAAGTCCTTTGCGGACGTCTTCTGGTTCAGATTTTTGTTCCTGCTTCCTGCGTGCCGCGTCCTATCTAAATTATCAAATTGCCCAACAGTCACGTAGGATTATTCAATTCAACAGATACTTTGACATAATAAAACAAATTATATTGCCCATTTTCACTTGTCATTATGCATATTGAGAGGGCATTATTAATAACCTCCTCAATTATTATTTTTAACGTTGTAGCTTTTGCTTCGAAATAATTATACATTTAATACAGTGTTTTGTCTTTTTTGATCAAGTTCAAATATGTGAAAGAAAGAAAAAGACGAAACATTTTATAACTGTTCCGAGGTAATACAACGTTTATTGCTAAGGGAGCTACACGTCATCCTCTTACCAGTGAAAGGAGCGGGCGTGGGAGTGGAATGCTTCCGATGCGGCGGCGCCGCCGGCAGCAGCACTATGTCGGGGCTCTCGGCGTAGCTGCGCTGCTCTGAACGAGGGCGAAGCACCCGCTTGCCGCTGGCACCCTGCAGACATTCACGTGCAAAGTCAAAGAAAGCTCTATGCAATTATGGAAACTAACATAGTTTTCATACGTTATGATTTTATGGAACGGGGATTGCTATGCGAGTTGCAGCCGCGCGCTTGCATTCGCCTTGATAAACACCGGCTAATGCGGTTAAAACTATAGTCGGAACAATCGACTAAATCGTATGTGAGTAGTTCCCATTCTAAAAAATCATAAAGCTCAATGTAGTTACTCCCACACTTTTAATCCCTTACTTATGCCGGCCCCTAGATATTACAAATGCATCAAAGTGATTCTGTTTCTAGAATTGCCAGCACTCAAATGTCACTCAAATGTCAAATGCACTCAAATGTCAGCTTTTGATTGGATAAAATAAGAGCTTTAAAAATGTCAAGTGATTGTATTGTCAACTTGTCCAATGAGCAGCTAGCGTTTGAGTGTTCGTTATTCTAGAAACAAAATGCTTGGAAGCAATTGTAATTTGTCTAGGGCCCCAGTCAAGAGTACCCAAAAAACTCTTACCCAAACTTACTTAACTCTTGGAAGTAGAAAAAGCGAAAGTGATCTCTGCCTACCTCTACAGGAAAGAGGCGTGACTATATGGATCTATGTATGTAAATCTCTTCCAGTGACACTCCATCGAAGCACATTTATGGAATATGTTGTCCATAAGTATAGGAATATGTTAAATGTATGTACAAATATCATAATGAAATATAATGTATCAAATATCTTCTTCGGATCATATCAATTTTGAAGCATCTTTATCATAAATAAAACTGTATGTATTATGTTTATGTATATTAGTATGTGAAAGAGCTTTTAGTATGTGATCATCTGTTAACTTTTTTCACAACTATTCAACTGATTAAACAGACTTTTAGCTTATATCATACTAAGCTAACATTGTATTAACAAAAGTTTGTGAGTAAATGTCAATGTAAAATGTTAGTTACTTCTGCAGTGCATTGAAATGACTCAACAGATTTGAGTAAAGTTTGGAATGAAGGTAGCTTATATTCCGGATGAATTAGCCTAATTTTTTAGCTACATAATTGTTCCAGCAACGTAGCAAATAAAACCTCAGGACACAAGTACTTTGTTTTTCAATACTACTGACTCAACATTGACAAGAAAAACTGACGCAAACTGTGACTTAATATCATATAAACCTAGCACAAAAACCAATCACACTGCTATATTATTAAGATTCATTTCATGCGCATTTGTCAGTGAGTGAGTATGTGGTTTCTGCCTGCACAATGGGAATTTTTGAGCCTTTTCTGGAGTTGATTAAAAATATAGCTGTCTTTGTTATTATTGCATTAGACAAGGACACCAATATTAGCAAGTTTATTATATATCTCAATTAGGTGTTCATAATTGAGCCCAATGTTAAATCAAAAACATTAATCACATAACAAACGGTACCTTGCATACTTACTCTATCAATCTTCCATGGATAGGCATGTGAAAACAAAATGATTACATAAGAATAGAATGTATTAACAACACCCATAGCTGTATTGTAAGCATCAGTTGTTTGAGATAAGAAATTATTGGGTCATTTTCCTGTTTACCTAAATATTATAACTGTGGATCGCAATTTAACACGTAATCACTATTTTAAATGCAAGTTTTGTTTTTTATAAATTTGATTCAAAAATGACAAGAGATTAAAATAAAACAGTATTCTAAATAAATTGATGTTTGGTTACTCTATTATACCTGTTAGAATTTCTCGAAGCTTCTGGTATAGGATACATCTTTTGTCAAGAATGAGTTATGAGTTTTTCCACAAACATTATGTTCTTTCAATAAATATGTGCATAGACATGCATACATGTGGACTTGTCCTTCTTACACATGTAGAATAGCACAGAAACATACATAGTCTTAGCTCTTTAGTGTAGGGAATCGAGGATGAAGAACTATAGCCAGAAAAAAACCTATAATCAATAGAAAGTTTCATCACATATATTCTTTGAAGTAATTCTGACTATTTGGTAACTTACCTACATTAATAAACTGATTTAACAGTATTTCTTACAATAATTTCATTAAATACTTACATGTGGTGGTGGCTGGGCTGGCGTTATTGTCAGTCCACTGGCCGTGAGAGCCCTAAGCTCACTCAGCTCTGGAGGCAATGACCTGTTCCATACAAAGTTGTAAACATTATCACTTGATAACAATAAACAAGTAACATTTTAATGAAATCCCTTCATTACCTCACGCTGAGATCCACCGCCGAGTCGTCGACGTCCATTTTTTACTAAAATTGCAAGACGATTGTTATGAAAACCAATTCAAAATCGATATCTATGTACTTAATACATTTAGCATAACTATGTAATGATCAACATAAACATTTATCAGGTCAATGTTCCGGTATTTTTTGTTGTTCAAGGAAAAAAATACTAGTGTAGAGAAAGTATGAGATTAAATTGAGATGAGCTCGATCGATATTGTAATTAATTTCATGAACACGCACGCATTAGGCAAAGGGGTGACAATTTGACAAGACATTGATTGAAGACAATGGTCAATGCCCAATAGCAATCGAGTCTTAATTGATTATTTTAACAGTTAATCATACCTAACTAAGATGGTACGTATTTTACATAACTATCTTATTTGCTAAACAAACGCTATGGGCTTTATTATTGCGAAAATACACAACAAAACAGACAACAAGCCGCAATCGTTACACTATCGCCATTTAATTTATATCCATAGATAAACATGACTTTTTTTTTTCATCGTTAGGTACTGCCATAAACTATGATTAACATTACCCATTTACCCAAAAATAATGCCTTAGTAATATCATAGAACATAACATAATATTATAATATTACTACGTTTGGCCTCCTGACCAATCGGGCTTTCTCACCCCGCCACCGATTCAGAGCTGTTGAGGAGCTGACTTGAGCAAGCATTACAAAGATGACGTTGGTTGCTGGTTCATACCTACGCTTGGCACATGGCTGACACGGCACATTTAATTTTTGTATATATAATTATGAGCATGTATGTATACGAGAAAAACATTATTTATTAACGCAATCGGAATGATTATTAAAATGTGAACATGGAATGACACGTTTGTATGTGTAGGTATATGATGTGTAATATGAAGTAGGTAATGAATTACTATTCAGTTGTGTGTTGGATACTTCAATATTCCTTCAAACTACGTGTTTGATTAAGTTGGAGTGTTGTAATTGTGAATGTTTCTGTAGGTGTGTGTGTGTGTGTGTGTTTGTCTGTGGCATCGTAGCTCCCGAACGGTTGAACTGATTTTGTTTTTTTTTGTTAGAAAGGTTAATTAGTTGGGAGTATTCCATATGATTGATTAAATTCGGTGTCAGGGATTTTTAATTTTTTAATTTATTCATGTAATTAGATTAGGTGCTTAACAAATCATATTGAACAGGTGAGACAACGGCACTGAATGCTTAGTTTGATTTGCTCTGATAACAATAAAATTATAGTTCTAATTTATCAATTTCCTTTTATATAAGGGGTTTGATATAATATGGCAGCCCAGTTGTTTTTCTAAGCATAGACAAAGAAAAAGTTTTTTCGTATTTTGACAGTGACATTGACAGTTTTATCAGCGGCTGAAATAATTTAACTTTCTAGTTTTTTTGGCGGGAACCGAAAAGATAGTGTCGTGATTTCGTTTTATTTTCTAAAACTTGTGATGCTTCGAGTGTTAAAGTGTAATACTGGTGAATTATTAATATTTACCGGTTCGTTAACGTTCACGAGTGTGAGCAAATGACACAAACAGTAGAAAATGCTATTTTTCGTGTTCTCTTCAAAATTCGGTTTAAAGTCTATGTATCCACGGCTTTACTAAAATGGAAAAAGGGGAGAGATTCATCTCATCCATCATCACCCTCGCCTCTATCATCTTTATCTTAGATTTATCTTACTACTACTATCTATGTACGAAACACATACGGATGATTAGGTGGTACGGACATATTATCTCTAGCCTGCCCTAAGGGACAAAACCACAAAAAAAAAAAAAATTCTTTCTCCGCAAAAAAACTCCCAAAAATAAAACGAAAAACAGATAGTTTGTGTGTTTTCGTGCCAAAATGCCAGGTCCGGAGCTGTTATCAAGTCAAGGGTTACGTTTAGATGGCCGCAGACCAAATGAACTGAGAAGAATACGATGTAAACTTGGTGTTTTTACGCAACCCGATGGCAGCGCTTATTTAGAGCAAGGAAACACCAAAGTTTTAGCTGCTGTTTACGGTCCACATCAGGTTTGTGCTCTTTGAATTATTCACAGCTTTCAGCTATGTTTGTATAAACATTCTGAAGGAGGTACTGGTGAGGTTACATTTAACCACATTATAACTATGTTTATCATTCTAATTCTCAGAGACCTTCCTAAATATTAGTGTAATATTATATTAAATCTAAGTATTATGGCGGTAAAAGACAATTATTGATTGTCTTAAAACAAGCAAAAATTATAAAATAAAACCATAATTTTATTGCAGGCATCGAAATCCAAAATGTCGAATGAAGGGGTTGTGGTCAACTGCCAATACAGTATGGCCACATTTTCTACAGGTATGTCATATCAGATTTACATAGCCTATAAATCTCTAGTATTTACAAACAAAAACTAACAAATGCACTCTCGAAATTCGTGGGTTAAGAACTAGAGTAGCGTAAGGGCAAAATGACAACTTTACGGAGGACCCAAAAAACAACTTAAATTTACCTATTGTTATCATAGAACTCTTTTATGGCTAAATCTATAGTAGTCAGATATATGATTTTTACTAATAATAACGCTTTATTTGTCGGGTACAGCATAGTGTAACTTTTTGGACATTCAAGAATTTTTTTTAAATTAATAAAGTTTATTTTTCAAAAAATGGTTGACACACGTCATTTTGGCTGTTACAATTGCTTTAATTATTTAGTGCCACAGTAGCATAATTATCACACCCTTACGTTTTTGTGGCAGTGAGAAAAATCACGGAAGCCCACGAAACAAGGTCCCATAAGCAGTTACAGAACTTTACGCTAATGTGGCACGAAACTAACTTAGGCTACACAATCAAAAAGTTCTGCGTTAGAAACCCATGACAAGATACGTTATTTGAGCGATTACATTCAAAGCATCTTCTGTGTCCTATGCGCTCTGTAAATCGAGTTTCGATTGTTGTGCTCATAACTTTTTTGACAAAATAAATAAATAAAAATAATATCAAGATTATTGCAAGTAGAAGCACTTTCTTTTGGCAGTAAACAAAAATCATTTTTTTATACTTTACTTTTGTACT
Organism: Peribatodes rhomboidaria; assembly: GCA_911728515.1. Classification (NCBI taxonomy): domain Eukaryota; kingdom Metazoa; phylum Arthropoda; class Insecta; order Lepidoptera; family Geometridae; genus Peribatodes; species Peribatodes rhomboidaria. The sequence goes on along the minus strand of OU452188.1, from coordinate 7,094,595 downwards.
AAGCAATCTATACACTACATCGCTCCAGTTTTTTGGCTCATAAAATTATAAGGATTAAAAAAGCGAATGCTGAAACAAACTTTTTTGAATTTTGACCTTGCGCTACTCTGGTTCTTAGCCCACTAATTGTTCTGATACATCGGTAATACTAGTACACCAAGCTGCTGGTAACAAATACATTGTGTTTTTCCAAGCGCAATGCTAGCGCCAGAGTGGCTGCACATGCAGGTTCAAAAAAACAGTTTTTAAAATTGTTTTTTTAAATTAAGTATATCAAGTTTAATTTCAGTACTTGTGACCACATTCGATCACACCACACCACAAATCAATGATGCAGGTAATGAGTTAAAATAGTTTATACAATGAATAATGATCTATTTATTATAACCTTGTTTTCAGGTGAAAGAAAGAACCGTCCCCGAGGTGATCGTAAATCCACAGAAATGTCCATGCACTTGCGACAGGCTCTAACAGCAGCTATTAAAACTGAACTATACCCTCGCTCACAGATTGATGTTTATGTTGAAGTATTACAGGTAATTGTTCTTCTTTCAAAATAAAAAACAAATACAAAACAAAAAGAATTCAAATTCTATTTAAGACAATATTTTTAAAAGCTTTTGGCTGCTCAGAATTGCTTCCTACTTGAATAATAAAAAAAAGTTTATATTACTTGCAATTATTGCCAAAATGGTGTTTCTAGACCCACCACTTCCAAATGCTCAGTTGCTCTGAACCAAGCTTATGCTTCAGCTTTGTTCAGAATTGATACTGAATTTTAAAGCTGCATACACGTCATGTGCGGCCACCCCATCTCCAATCGCGAGCCACTGTTCAAGGGTTTTCCGCGCGCGTAATGTGTACGCAGGCTAAAAATTTTCCAGTATAATTACTCTAATAATGAATTACTTTTCATATTTGACATAAACATTAATTTTTAATTATAAATATGGAACTGTGACATGTAACTATAGGAGTCGTCAATAAATTCTGACTTCGGATTTCTAACATTGCTCACAGGCAGACGGCAGCTGTTACTGCGTGTGCGTCAACGCAGCGACTCTAGCGCTGATAGACGCGGGCATCCCGCTCCGAGCGTACGCGTGCGCGTGCAGCGCCTCCATGTCCTGGCGCGGCGGCGAGGCGGAGCCGCTGCTGGACGTGGGCCACGTGGAGGAGGCGGCGGGCGGCGTGTGCCTCACGGTGGCCAGCCTGCCCAGCACTAGTGAGTAGACAACTTGCCGAGCGTTGCTAATTTGCCAGCCTGCCCAGCACTAGTGAGTAGACAACTTGCCGAGTGTTGCTAATTTGCCAGCCTGCCCAGCACTAGTGAGTAGACAACTTGCCGAGTGTTGCTAATTTGCCAGCCTGCCCAGCACTAGTGAGTAGACAACTTGCCGAGCGTTGCTAATTGGCCAGCCTGCCCAGCACTAGTGAGTAGACAACTGGCCAAGCGTTCCTAATTGGCCAGCCTGCCCTGCACTAGTGAGTAGACAACTTGCCGTGCGTTGCTAATTGGCCAGCCTGCCCAGCGCTAGTGAGTAGACAACTGGCCAAGCGTTCCTAATTAACCAGCCTGCCCAGCACTAGTGAGTAGACAACTTGTCGAGCGTTGCTAATTGGCCAGCCTGCCCAGCACTAGTGAGTAGACTACTGGCCAAGCGTTCCTAATTGACCAGCCTGCCTAGCACTAGTGAGTAAGCAACTGGCCAAGCAAGCTTAATTGGCCAGCCAGCCCAGCGATAGTGAGTAGACAACTGGCCAAGCGTTCCTAATTGACCAGCCTGCCCAGCACTAGTGAGTAGACAACTTGCCGTGCGTTGCTAATTGGCCAGCCTGCCCAGCGCTAGTGAGTACACAACTGGCCAAGCGTTCCTAATTGATCAGCCTGCCCAGCACTAGTGAGTAGACAACTTGCCGAGCGTTGCTAATTGGCCAGCCTGCCCAGCACTAGTGAGTAGACTACTGGCCAAGCGTTCCTAATTGACCAGCCTGCCTAGCACTAGTGAGTAAGCAACTGGCCAAGCAAGCTTAATTGGCCAGCCAGCCCAGCGATAGTGAGTAGACAACTGGCCAAGCATTCCCAATTGGCCAGCTTGTACAGCACAGATGAGTAGTTGGTCAACATGCCCAGCACTGTTGAACTACCCTACCAAGGAATGATAAATAGACTTTTTTTGACTTTTTAACTGTGTGCACTTAACTGAGGCCTGCGCGTACTTAACTGAGTTGCGTGGTAGCGATACGATATTTACAACATGCGTAGGCAAGTCGAAAATTGTACAAGCCACGCCGTCGGATTGGCGCGGTGTACAGTTTTATCAATCACAAGCGCGGTGTTCCGTGTTCAAGCCCGGCCTGTGCAGTTAAAAGTACGGTGTGCGTGTCGATGGTAGATCGATGGCCTATAATATAAGGGTTGGTTCAGACAGAAGACAGTTCTAGTCGCAATTTACACCGAGATCAAAAACGCGCTTGGACATACCGCAGTGTCAGGAGAATGATCGAGACCGCGCGAGCGATCTCTCTTGAGTTGCTTTTTGCCAGCAGTCCGCAAAGTTCAAATTCGGTTGCAGTTACTGAAGGCACGAACAGAACGCTCTCGTAGAATTGGATATCCTCGGTCATTCTGATGGATCCTTTAGCATCCTCGAGCAAGCGCGCGCGCAAGGCGAAACAGGCTTCTTTGTTGATGTTATACGATTTTGTTTTTTATGCAATGGTGAAAAAGTGCATTTGTCAATAACGACAATAATAGTCGTTTCAAATCCGTTTGAATCTTAAGTACGTTTTCTCAAAAAGTAGTGATCCTAAGGGAGATCGCACACGACCACTTTTTCTAGCGATACAAACGCGAAATAAATGAAAAACCGCAGCCAAACGAACGAGCATCGCTACAAACGCGCGACTGAAGCGGCACAGACGCGCGCTTCAAAAGTGGTCGTGGGCGATCCTAACATTTTTGTAGCCGTTATTTCAAAATTATTTATTGTTTTCACACAGGCAGTATAGCACTACTGGAGATGTCTCACAGACTGCACATGGATTACTTTGACGTCGTTTTGAGCAGAGCAATGCAAGGCTGCAGAGATATTGAGGTTTGTTCTATGCTATATTTATATAAAATGTCTTTATTTAAACAATCCTTTCCTACTTACATAATAAAGGCGAAAGTTTGGATGTGTTTGTTACTTCGTCACGCTCAAACGGATGGGCGGATTTTGATAAAACTTTACATGAATGTAGCTAATATTGAAATTAACGTTATATGCTATTTTATAACCGCGATAACACTGCGGAGCGCAGCTAGTATTTTATAACTCATGAAGTTCGGATAAAATCAATAGTAAGCAAGCAAGCTCGTATAGACCGAGTGGCTAGCCGTGATGTCAGTTTCTAGGCCGCCCGGAGGCCTCTGACAAATTAATGTGAACTTAGTTCTTGATATAAACTTTTCTATTGCAGATAGTGTTAGACAAAGCCGTGAGAGAACACTTAGCTGAAGGCTGGACAAAACAAGACGTTGTGACTGTATGAAATAAATGTATTTACAGAATAATTTGTTTTATTATTTTATCACTGGTTGTCGCCCGTCTGCACCGAGCCTCGCTATATTGACTTTGATAACTTATGTGTCCAGATGAACTGAAAAACAGCTAACTTTTAGGTTGTAAATAGAAAAAATGTTACAACCCTAGTAAAAGAGACTTGCTCCCAACGACCACCACCAAAACAGCCATCAGTGTTGGTCGTTAAGACAACGTTTTAATTTTTGTTCCAACTGCCGTCAGTGGGACTCTTAAAAGATAAATATTTTTAGCGTTTTGTCATTATACCTCTAATGTAATTATACTTTTAACCGCGGGGCGCAGCTAGTTATACATACAGGGTGTTACAAAACCCTGTTGTATCCAATGAGATGATGTGCTTTCAATATAGATGGAGGATGCATATATTTTAAATTAAACATTGACGATAAAAAATGTTAACACACATCGCGCTCCGCCCTCCTAAAAGCGCGATCGCAGTCACAAATCGTGTCGGTTTTATTTGTGAACTATTCGCGTCGTGCCGCTACTTACTTAAAATAAAAGCCGCCAACATTTGATACAGATTTGTTAACAATTCTGTAGTTTCCTTTTTTTTTCTTGCGTTCTTAAACTGGTCATAACTCTTACTATTTTAACGTGCATTTTTTTTGCTATTTTTGGACGAACACGTTTATGTGTGTGTACCTGCCCATCAATTTATCCAACGGGATTTTCGTAACTACCTGTAGGTAGGTTTAAATTGTGTTACAGTGAAAAAATGGAAAATTGGGTTTCCTTGTTAGAGTTATATCGGTTTGACTATGCTCGCTTAGATCACATTGAATTTCAATAATGTACCGCACGGACATTTGGGCACGAAAACTGTCATTAATTAAATTAATTGAGGAAACCACGAGGTCTAGGAATTTGAAAGTTTTGCTGCCAATGGCAGCAATTACGCTTTATTTTTTACCTTTAAATCAAGACTACGTTTTATAGTTACGTTGATTCAACAAGTGTAAGCTGGAGTGACATAACTTCAGCTTACACATAGGTTTTTAACTCGTAAAATATATAACCCAGAGACTTTTGCTGCCAATGGCAGCTATTATGCTTTTAAAATTATGTAGAAATACTATGAGGTATGAGTATGCTATAATGCATACTCATACCTTGTTTTTAAGATATGAGATGAGTAGCTGAAGTGACGTCACTCCAGCTTACACACAGTTTTTTGATTATAGCTTCAAAATTTTTTAAGAAGCATCGTTCAGATTTTTCCTGCCTTGTGCAGCTATTATGCTTTAATTTTCTAGCTATTGTCCAAAACCCCAACCTCACTGATTTGCCTGTACTGAATAAGCGAGCTGCGGTTATGTCTAACTAACACATAGTAAATGGCTCATATTAACGAAGTTCTTGTGGCAGCTAAACTAAGACTTAGATATTTGATTGCAGTTACGCCTTATATTGGCATAGGTAGAATTATTCTATCACCTATGAGAAATCTGTAGTTACGTACACCATAGTAAATGGCTCATATTAACGAAGTTCTTGTGGCAGCTAAACTTAAGACTGGGATATTTGATTGCAGCTATTTTGCCTTCAATATTGGCATAGGTAGAATTATTTCTATTGGCTATGAGGAAGCTGTAGTTACGCACACGTTTTCACCAGTAGTTACAGTTTGGTGGTGGTCGTCGGGAGTAAGCCGTAAAAGACGTACCTGTTACTCACACTAGTAGGTATAAAAAAGTTGGCCTGTCACTTTTCGTTCATAAACAGTGCGGAACTCTCTCAAGGATACAATTCAAAAAACAAGTTTATGTAGACTTACATATTTATTAGAGATCTGAACAAAATAAGAAATTAAATTAATATGTACAGTCTATGTTAAAACTAAACTAAAATTAGAAGTTATTAGGTACACACTTTTGCAGCCTAAATGTATGTATGGTAAAGGAATTTCCTTAGGATGGAAAACAAAATAAAATGTATCTTTTACATATTATGGCAAACAAAATAATTGACAACAGCGAAAAGTTAGCATGAAACAGCGAGCATTAAATAAATATATGAAAAAGAGTATAAGAAAAATTTAAATAAACGTAATCCACATGCCGGATGTTAAAATCAGTCCATCCGTTCCGTAACATTGCACTTCTATTTTAATAAATAATTTATACATACTTTTAAAAACAAATCAAGTACTCGTATTGTACTTTTTTCAAAACGAAAGCCCCCAATTTAACTTAATAATATATTGCTACTTTTCAAGCCGTTTTAAAACTGCTATTTTTTAAAAATAGTACAAAATCTGCAACATTGAGTTACATCTATATCATAATATCGTATATAAGATATAACATAATTGCACATCTTTAACCGACCGCGTATAAACGGCGCAATATAATTATGACAATGAAAAACTACTTGTTATATCATTTCACTATGGATATACAAATTCATCTTAAAACATCGAGTTGCTAAGGCACTCCTACTATATAATATAGGAAAAACGTTTACGCGTGAAGCAAATCATAACATGGGCTGATATATGAAAAATTATGAAACAAACAAAAAAAAATGTGTAATCTCGTTCACCGATGCACGAAAAACAAATGTTCAATTCCGATGGATACTTAACCTAATGCGTAATAGAAATAAATGTATGTATATATATTTATCTATGGCGTTTATTATGCTAAGTTATATGGTAGAAAAGTCTAAATATGGTGTGAGTTGGGCGCTACTTGGCAGCTACCGGGTCGGCCGCGGGCGCTGGTTGACTAGAGTCGCCGGCCGCCTCTGCAACAACACCGCGGTTAGCACACGACCTGCACTTGGACACTCATACTATCAAACTAATCTAAAGAAATGCAAAATTTCTAGTTGGGAGAAGGCCCGCCTCTTAAGCCAGAGGGAGCGGGTTCGAACCCAGCCGACGGCAGGCACCAATTTGTTCATTTTGTGAACATAATATGTGCGTATTGTATGTCATCATCTGCTATAAGACTGGAGCCCGGTGTATGGCGACAGGCTCGCCCCCTGTCACATTATGGGACTGAATATCGTCCGGCGAAGTGTGGCTGTTGTATTACACCTCTGCCAGCCCCCTCGGGGGAAAGGCGTGACGATATGTTATGTCAAAACCTTGTAGTATTCAACTACGTAGGCCAAAGTTCACCAGACTGTTTCTGCCAGCTCTTCAATAAATTCAATGTCCACAATGGGTAGATGAATCGCCCAATTAGAGTTCGGTGAACTAAAACTAAGTGCAACTAGAACATCTTAGCCTAACCAGCACAATTCTCCTTTAGGTCTTACATGTAGCCTATAATGACATTCTCATACCAAAATCAATCAAACCATTTCAACGGTAGGTCCCAGAATCACAAACATACATACATAGTCACATATAGCTAACCAAAAAACCTCATGGCAGACAATTGACAAGAATTCACTGGCTACATTAAATATTTTTATCTATCCTATATCGCAGAGTGCAATCTCAGAATTATCGAATACAAGCGAGTCACGTACCATTACTGGTTTTAGTGGGCGAGTTGTGAGGAGAACTGTTCTGTGAGTCGCTCGTGCTGCCTTCCCCCTCGCCCGCGGATGATGTCGCCTGGAAAATAATAATTACGTTTCACACTCACAATAAACCACTTTCGTTGGCAACAAACTACTATGTGATTTGTGCAACATATGTATGAGTTATGACTATTTATGTTCTGGTCAGGACTACCCGTAACCGACGAGCATCTATGAAGGTACTTGTGGAAGTAGGAGAAACAAAAGATGTGTACCAGGATCGTAGCAAATGGAGAGGTGGTCTCTGCCTTCCCCTACGGGAAAAAAAATTCAACTACATGTATGTATGTATGTGTAGAACTAAAATCAGTGCTTACCCTCTGTCGAATGACACTTCGCGGTAATCTCGGCTTCGGTCCTTTCGGTTCTTTGGCGGGGTCGAAGTGGCAGTCGAATATTTCTATTAGCTCCTTTATGTCCTCCTCTTTGGCAGACACTGACAGCGAGGCTAGCTGCTTTTCAAGCCCTGCAAATTGAAATTAGTATTTTTAGTTATTTTTAATGGTTGGGTTGGTGAGAAAATATCAACAAGTAACTTTAGTGAGGGGAAGTCAGGAATCTCGCTCGATTTTGACGCCATATCTCTCTACGTCTCTGTCCCGCGCTAGTGAATACACATTGAAGCGGTACCAGTATAGGAACTTGTTTTAGTTTGGAGTGAAACAAAACTAGATGGCGCTTTTTATGATTTTCTGCAGACGAACAGAACGCCCCGCCCTTGTGCGATCCGCGCTATCACTTTGTATAAATCAGAATTACAAAGTCGCCTTATTAGTCGTAGATTACAATAAACTCGTTCAAACAATACTTGAGTCAATTTAGTTCAGTTAAAAATGAGTAACGCCGGTTTAACCCTCCCTCCTCCTCGGAACGAATTTCAATTTCTTCAAAAATGGATGCGCGCAGCGCAGTCACGCGCTTGCGCGCTAATCTATCCTATAAGACGATCAACAGTGGGAAAGAGACGGCTAGGTAACGTCCAGCTGTTGTTCCTGCCACGCGGTTAGTTGGTCGTAAAACAGTCCAACGTCAGCGAGCAGGCGGCGCAGCGCTGTCACACGCTTCCGGTCTACTCTAACCTACATGATAGCCTATCAGTGGAACAGAGATAGCTAGTATAGTTACCTTCCAGCTGCTGTTCCTGCCACGCAGTCTGCAGTTGGTCGTACAGTAGCCCTGCGTCGGCGAGCAGACGACGCAGCGCAGTCACGCGCTTGCGCTCGGGCCGGGCGGACCTCAGCAACGGCGCGAATACTGGTCGGAACGTGTTCTGTCTGGAAATTATTATGGAATTGGTTCATATCACTGGATAAAACAATACAAGATTACCAGAAAAAAGTGTACTAAGCCGAAAGGAGATTATTGTATTCACCATTATGAAAATCTTTTACTATGTATATCGATTGTAAATGAATTGATTTTTAGCCTTTGACGTATACTAATCGTATAAATAAATGAGTATGAGTATGAGTATGGGGCCAACCCTGAAATAAGAAAAAAAAAAGCTGTTCCATAAATTTTGTCGAGGATCAACTAACTTTTTATACGGACCAGCAAACTTTTTTGCGATTTTGCGTTTGCTCCTTTTCAAAGGTTGCTCATAATCTGTTGAGAGGTATTATAGTGCTTTATTTTTTGCTGAATTTCTGCATAAATTCTTTGCCTGTGGTACGACACAATACACACCTCTCGAGCAGCTTCTTGAGGTTGTCGAGCGCGCCGAGCTCGGTGGTGACGGGGCGCGCCCACAGCCGCGCCGTCTCCACCATGTCTCGGGTCGCGCCCTCGCCGCCGCCGCCCACTTCTTGCTGCTCGCCTGCGATACGAACATTAACAACTTATTAACAACTGAAACACAGGTTATTTTTGCCACAAACCAGCCCCAACTCAGCATTACACCGGCTGTAAAATAACCAGCTCGTCATCCGATCCTAACTAGTACTTATCCCAACTAGTCATAACCTAACCTAACTAGTAAACTCCCCCGTCAAACCCACAACCAGCGCTGATCTTGGACTTGCACTCGTCATCCCCAAACTAGTACATTCCCCGTCGAACCCACAACCAGCGCTGATCTTGGACCTGCACTCGTCATCCCCAAACTAGTACACTCCCCGTTGAACCCACAACCAGCGCTGATCTTGGACCTGCACTCGTCATCCCCAAACTAGTACACTCCCCGTTGAACCCACAACCAGCGCTGATCTTGGACCTGCACTCGTCATCCCCAAACTAGTACACTCCCCGTCGAACCCAGAGTCAGTCACCTTGCGCGAGATGCTCCAGTATGCGGTAGGCGGCCGTGGCCCGGTCCAGCGCGCTGTCCACCGCCAGCGAGTCTGCGTCGAGCAGCACCCGCGCCAGCACACGCAGCGACACGGACTTCACCGTCGACTTGCACTTGTCGGCCGCTAGCGCGTAGCTGTCCGCGAAACCGGCCACGATCGACTTGAAGCGGTCTAGGAGCTTGTACCTAAAATAGAGTTATATTGTTGCATTTCAACGACAGAGTCACAAATGTGCAACAGAAATGTTCGAAACAAAACTCGGCGCACGGTACGCATTGCGCCGACTTTTTGGTTAGTATTGAGCCAACCGCGATTGGATTTCAACGCCGCGCGATGCCAAAGTTCTCGATAAGAAACTGCCCGAATGCTACTAGCGGCATAACGTCTATATTGAAGCTTTTAGAGATTGTGCCTCTGTAGGTATTCTATCTCAATGATTTCAACAGATATTATGAGAAAGGAGTGCATAAATGATAGAGGAATACTTACTACACTAACCCCACTCGATTGGGAAAATGATAGGAAGATGATAATGATGAATTTAAAAGTCTCATGATTGAAAGTGCTGAGAAAATCTTTGGTGGGATACCATTTGATCTTTCATATTTTTTATTTTTTTTTAAAACATAAAAATTGACAACTCTATTTAAAATTGGGACCAAATACCAACACTAAACCAAGTGCCATAAACTTTTGATGGTGAGTCTAGGTACCAAGGGTGAAACACATCAATGACAATATCCATTCTCTCTATCTGCTATTAATATGTTTATAGATCGTAAATATAATACAAGCCAAGAGCCACACCTAAATCCAAGTATTATTTTATTTATCATAAAAACATTAGCTGCGCCCTGCACTGTTTTATAAATATATGTTTGTTTTATTTAAGCCTTAAAATTACTGCAGTTTTACCCGCTGTAAAAAAGTAGCCTATGTACTATTCCAGACTGTGATCTATCTCTGTGCCAAATTTTATTCAGATCCGTTCAGCCGTTCTGGCGTGATTGAGGAACAAACATCCAAACTTTCGCATTTGTAATATAAGTGTGATGGGCCTACATTTGATCGCACCTCGGATGTTGTAAAGTAAGGATGCGGTCTAAGATAACGCATGTTTGCCCATAAGGTTTGCCTATTCAGTCTTGTCTTGAACAAACATAGGTTGTAATTATAATTGGATAACACCAAAGTGGGAAGTAAATTCCACTGCCATTCTTTTTAAAGATCTTGGCAAGTGTGCACTTGAACTGCACGACCTAATTCCCTCTTCTCACTTTTTCAATAAAACAAGTAGGAAAACGCATGAGTTTTGTTTGTTTGTTCGTTTTGTTCGTCTAACATCTTAGGTCAAAAGGTAGCTTTTACCATAGATTTGGTGCCGAAACATCAACCAATCCTAACTTATGTTATAAATGCGATAGTGAGTTTGTTTGTTTGGCTAACTACTTAACCGATCATTATGAAATTTTGAAACACATCAGAAGTACAGTAAAAGACCAGTTTTACAGTTATACATTAAAGATATACCTTTCATCCAGAAAAAAAATTACGTTTCCTGTAGGACTGCGTCTGAAACCGCGAGATGCAGCTAGTGCTACTTACATAAAAGTTGACAATATACAGATGGAATGTCTGCCTCGATGATATGTGGTAGAAATAAGTCGGTACTCACTTGGTGAGGGCCTCCAGAAGCATGGTGGGGCTGAGCCGGCGCGGCTCGTGGTAGATGAGGATCACACTGCCGTCGCCTTTTTCCTTCTCCAGCCAGTCCAGGAAGTCAGACAGCGCCGAGATTTCCGACTTGGTCTTCAGGATCTGGTGATCATTATAATGTCTGTTAGTAAAGAAATAATTGCGAAAGAAAATGCGAGAGAAAAGTTTAGCACCAAATTATTTTTTTTTATTTGCCAATTTACAAGACTAGTGCAAAATTAATAAAGTAACAGTTTCCATGAATGTAATGTGTGTATGAAGTAACCATCTCTGGGAATAGCATTGTGTGGGACTTGGGAGTCACTTAAAACTTGAATTGGTTGTTTAGCTTAGCTCCCTACCTTAGCTCTTGCTAGGATCAGTATTTCACTTAACTAATTTTAGTCTGTCTACATGCCAATACAATAAAATATTTTTTATTGTGAAACTGTGTAGGTACAAGGTGGTTTGTCTTAAGATTAGTAACAACAGTTTCGTTCAAATCGAACATACAATAATTCCGTCCATGGCTAATTTTCTGTTTTGTGACTGTGAAATTGGATTCATGGAATGGATTGAGGCAATATTTTTGATTTTGCAATTGCCTTCTGTGTTATCCCATTCATTGGGAGTGTAGTGACTATATGCTGTATCAGTAAAGTGCTTTGTTAGTAGGATGGTGTGGGTGTAACAGATTAGCAGTGGATGTCTTCCGACAGAGATGATGATGATGATGAAAGGTGTGACAGCTACCTTGTGAGTGTTAGTATCTTTCAGCATGCGGTAGCGGCCGACGGTGACGACGCGCACGTTGTGCCGGCGCCGCGCGCCCGGGTTGAGGTCGCCGTACGGCATTATGTACTGAGAGTACGTCTGTTTGGGCGTGTACGCTGCTATCTGGCATATCTAAAAACAAAGAGACGGGTTTAAAAAATGTTTAATATTATACTGGCATACATTCCCTGGGGGTCATTTTAGTTCTTTCATGTAGCCACAGATACCGGTTGGTAAAATATTGATGTTTCTTTGCTGAAAACTGATCCTGGGATTGGTGGAGACAACGCGCCGGGATCCGTGGCTAATTCAATCTAATCCCGGGATCGGGAGAGACAAACCTAACAGGAGCCCTTGTTTCCGGTTCCAACGGAAGAACAGCGCTGGCTACTACAGCCGGCATTACGCTGAGTTGGAACCGGTTTGTGGCAAAAAACATTGTTTGTATAGTTTATTTCATTGTTTTTGTTTACTTACTTGGTTTTTGTTCACAAAATAAAAATTGTCTAGCCTATTGATTGGTATATTAATGTGTATTGAGGCCAAGTCGAGTACCCTCGGTTATTTCAAGAACATTAGTGACGTACCTCGTCAATGAGCCTGCGCCCAGTAGTGTCCATGTCCCAGCCGACCAGCGAGTACTTGCCGGGCGGCAGGCCCGCGGGCTTCTCGGCCAGCGCTGGCGGCAGCTCGGGAGTCTCCATCTCGCCGCCATTCACCTTTGCCTCGGAGACCATTGCCATTAAATAACTCTAACTGAAACAATTGAATTAAACATTTATTTTTAACTCTGTAACTCATAAACGCTAATCAAAAATATTTTTACACCATACCAAAATGGTATATTCCCCATTAAGGAACCCATTTACTGGGGATTTCAAAAAAATATTCTTGTAACCACCACTATAATCACACCGAATATAACTTATATGATTTTGCCTTATGTACTAGCTAGGTACCTATTATGTATTAGCAAATGTAAACCTAAGCTATTGTATTGTGGTAAAAGATAAAAAGTTAGCCACTGTTCAGATAAGCAAATGTTATGATGTCATATACCTAAATGTTCCTTCCATTTATGGAAGTCTCTAAGGAAACAAAAGTTGATCTCAAATTAGAATATATCAGAACTAGCTGCACCCCGCAGTTTCACCCGCAGTTAAAAAGTATCCTATGTGCTATTCTAGGCTATAATCTATATTTATGCCAAAGTTCATCCAGATCTGTTAAGCCGTTCTGGTGTGAAAGAGTAACAAACATACATCCATCCATCCATCCATCCATTCTTACAAACTTTCGCGTTTATAATATTAGTAGGACTAGAGAATGGATATTCAAATGTATAATTACCTACCTAAAGTTTACTTTTTCTGCCTAAAACATTATGGCAGCAGTTTTGCCATTGCCGTTTTGCAGGAAATACAGGATTTGTTTGATGAAAGAAGTGCTCTCCATACTACACAACTAACACAACCCACGAAGTACAAATGTATCCAATTATCTGATCTCTAATTATAACATAGTTTATAGATTAGGGAAACTAAATCCATAAACACACATATTTGTGATTCACTAAAATCACAATTTTAGGTGTAAGCTAACTTTAGGTGTTTAGGTGGTGCACTATGATATACCTATCACTTTTTATTACCTCTTCTATGAATAGATTATTGTAAAAATTGAGCACAAATAATGCTACGAATTGAAAATAAATATGGAACTAGAACAAATGTTATGTGTATAGCTGTAGGATGCAGCTCTAAGTATGCCTTATGTAGCCAAAAGTATGAAAAAGGATGCCTTTAGGTCAGGAATACACATCAGATTTTGCCATCTGATAGTCGAATCAGCAACCATATTCCCAATCATTTGATAAAGTATTTTCGTTTGGATTCCAAAAATGTTGAACTCAAACTATTCAAATCCCAGTCCACATTTAGAGTTTTTATTAAGCGTGATTAATTCTTCTGATCGGATTTATACCTGATTACCTATTCCCAATATTATGAAAGTAGACTGAGATTCAAACAATTTAAGGATGACATTTTTTGAGTTCAAGCGGAAATGTTTCTGAGTGATGAATATGGGTGCTGGTCTGATCTGGCTATCGAAGGTGTTTGTCCTATACATTTGTTTAAACACATAATACACATCCAATCTGGATTTTTATTGGGATCAGGCAATTGATTGTCTGATCCCAATAAAAATCCGATGTACATTCCCAGTATTTCCCAGCCTCATCTTTCAACAATCAACATATTGCCATGCCAGAACTCATTTATCCTTAACCACTGACATAATAATATGCATGTGGCATGTCTCCTAAATTATTTTATTCATCTATAATTAAAGTTTATATCTATAAAGTACAAGTTTTGCTTAGTTTGGGGTCAGGGGACCATGTGTGCAAGTGTCCGGGATATATGTATATTATTATTACATAACAAAATTACATGCAAGTGTTTATGGGCTATAAGCCATCTATTTGGAAAAAGGTATAGTCAGATAGAAAGATTACTCATGCTAGTGTGACAAATAGCTGTTGGTTATTGATGCAAAGTCATGTCTTTATCTGCTGAAAATTAGGGACTTCCCCTTTGATTGAGATTTCAAGTGGGACCTTCCCCTACAATTTAACAAGCTGATGCTTGTGATTTGTGAAGTTTTTTTTTTACTTGAGTCATGTCAGTAACAAACTTGATAGCTTCAAAACATTGCATAATAGAAATTTACAAGTAATTTCTTTTTAACCAACTGTTGCTTGGGACAGAGTTTGAGTACCTAATCCCAGAGATACAACCTAGCTAAAATAATTTTGTACCATCCAAAAATCTTATCTGTTTATCTTATCAAAGTCGCTATAGACCTATTTTTGAGAAAACAATATTTATATTAAAAAATCATAATCATTGTTTAGAGTATCTGCCTATAACTCCCAGCTAACTAGAATTGTTCCTATGAAATGTGACTGGCTTTTAGAAAATAAACAGCCCCTGAAAACTTAAACAACTTGCAATACTTAACAAATCAGTAGAATACGAAAAAACAGTCAAAACAATGTAAAAACAGGATAAATTTCTTATAATATTTTGTTGTTTCCTTGACAACATAGGCTTATTTGATTCTGTTTTACAAGAATATAGTCTATTCCATTTCTATGATCTCATATCATCAGGTGTTGAGGGTAGTCAAATGAAGTGAGGTTGGAATGTGTGTCAAGGGAGTCAGCCACATCTAATATAACAAGACCCAGTCTTTTATAGTACGTAAAGAATTCACGTATAGAATTGCAGTTACGCCACCTAGCTAATTTGATATATTAAAAAGATAACGCAACGCTGCAATCATTAATATACCGGGCCGGCAAGAAAAATAATCGATCCTGCGAAACCAAAATACTCACTCCCAGAACCATGTAAATAATAGCTTGAAGGCCCAAAATAAACTAATGAATCTGAAATTTTGCTAGACGATTTGTAAATATGCCAAGATAGCCGAAAAATAACTATGAAAGAAGAAAATTCTGAAATGTAGGACACGTGGCGATCTTTTTCTATAGACATTTTGCCCCACCCCAGCACGTCAAAATAATTTACTGTTATCACTCACCACCAAAACTCGATGATGATCAGATGTTGATAAACAATAATCGCGGAAAGAAGACGCTTCGTGATGCCCTCAGAGAGTTGCGAAGTAAATTAAATTGAAGTAAAAATATCACAAAATCCCAGCACGTGTGCGGCAAATGGCAAACCGCAATAGTGTTGGGATAAAAAACATCGATCGATTGATTAAGCCGGGAATCGGAAAAGCATCGACTAAACATCGAATTGTTAAATAGAAATTATTTTAAGTAGTCTTCTAGTAGTTTGTCTCGAACTGAGATCTAATTTTAGCTCCGTCAATAATTTAGGTAAAAAAATATCAGGGTCTACTTCAAGCACTTTCGTGACATGATTTTCAATTGCTAAAGCTATCAACTTAACGTTCGTCCACGTCGGAGCTTCTAGAACTGTCGTCGATGTCAGGTTTTTTATCACAGTCACTCATATTCACGTTGAATGGAACCAAAATCCATTTAAACTGTGTTTAGATAGATTTGGAGTGCTTATTATGAAAAATAGACATAAAATACCTATGAGTAGAGATTGATTTAAACTTAATAGCGGCTGTGAAGTACGTCGTTAGCGAGACTTTGCGGCGTCTTGCCTCTCTGACAACCGCGCAAACCTTCGATTTCGCTACTGCGCAACGTTTCGCGCCTAACTTCACAGATGCCATTTAAGTTTGAATTGTATAACAATATGTCTAGAGAGAGTTCCGTACTCCAAAAAAAACGTAGCAGCCCAACTATTTTATATAAACTAGTGTGCGTGACAGATACTTTTACTAGGGTTTCGTCATACATTTTGTTCAGAACCTAACAGTTGGCTGTAATTTTTTCGACGGATGCAATGTTTTTAAGTCCATCTGGACATTTCGTTTATTATAGAAAAAAACAAAGTTACTTTATAATGTCAAGTTAGGTCCAAGCTTATCCCCCGTTATCCATAATGTATTTTTATTTTGTTACTTTATATCCCTATCGTAATATAATTAATTAAGTATTGTGATATGGGTTTGAGAGCTCACGACTGAAAATGGAATCCAATCCAAAAATCTAAACCAATGTCTTCTCATCTTTCTAAACTTTATGAGATTCAAACACATCAACATCTAGCACGCGCATCACTAAACTAGCCGCTATACTATTTGCGTTCAAAAACATTGAACCAATTCATATTTTCATTCGAATAAAACATGGTATATTTTAACAATATTTTTTTACCAGACTGCGCAAGAAGGAGGTTTATTGTAGGTTAATTCAGCCCCGAAGATGCAGGCTGCAGAATGAGAACCTTTTGTTTCATTTTAGCTGCATTTATAGGTGAAAATGATAAAGTAAGTTTTTTATCGGTTTATAAACACAACATTCCATGCAGGCAGGCAAACTCAGCTGATGTTTTGCGTTCAACTGCTATTCTTTCTAACACTCAAATAGTACTATGGTGCTATCTTGTTGTCACTAATAATATGCTTAAAATAACATGTTTTCGTACTATGGAACACAGTGATCGTGCAGACAAGCAGCATTGCCATACATGCTCCAATGTAACGAAAAATTTTATTTTTAAGCCCTCCTGGGTTACTAATTCAACATTTTTGCGTTCGTTTCTCAGGGTTTTTACGCACGCACGGGACGCATTTAATGTGACCAATGATCTATTCTAAAAGTAATTAAAACACTGAAACTAGAATTTAGAAACAGTTTCTAAAACAGTTTGAAAAACTACTTTTCACTCAACTGTCTATCAATCTTTGATGTTCCGACGGTTCAGGTTACTATTATTTTGTTGAATATTTGCCACGAGCTCTGGCAATATTAATTAAAATATCTGAAACTGGAAATAAAACATCAGTTTTTCAAATTAATAAAATATTATCTGAAGCAGAACTTATAAATAATGTCGGACCAATTTAATCAGTACGTAAACCAAATATCACTAGCTAGAACAGAAATAAAAAACTTGAGGTACGTATGTAATGTAAATATTCCATTTCTACAAGATGACCAACATCGATGTTAGTGAATTGTTTTTAATCAATTGCATTTAATGTGCAGGCAGCAAATTTCTGCACTGAAACATGAGCACTTGAAGGAGATTAAGCATATTAAGTCCACTCTTGGAGGATTACGTTGCGCTAACTGCGGAGATACAGGTGAATTTGTTGTATTACATGGCCCACACAATATTTTATCTTCCTACTAGCTGTCACCCCGCGACTTCGTTCGCGTTTATTATTTATATATTAACATGTGAGCTATCCTATCTGTTAAGTTAGATCGAACTGCACACTGTGTGCAAATTTGATTGAAATCGGATAAGTAGCGCCTATAGCGGAAAAACAATGTGACACGTAATTTATATATATTAAGATTAAGATAATCACTATTGTAATATTGTTGTTTACTCTATTGTAATTATAATACCATATTCACAGCAACTACAATAACAACCACTTCTCAAAATGTGCCTTCAACATCATCCCATCAAGAAATGAATGCTTTCCGGCCAATAGGTGTGATTGAGAGCTCGTTCCAAAACAAACGTGCGGTCCCGCGACAGCCCTCCGTTATGGCGAATGCTCGCGGAGCCGTGGTTGTTGACACAGGAGTGTTTAATAACCCTGATCATGCTTTGGAAGGCTTGGATGAATTTTCACATATATGGTAATTTTATGCCCCGCAGTTTCATCCTCGATCCCACAGAAACAGACATACAACATGTATGCAAAATTTCATCACTATCAGTTGAGAAGTTGAGGCATGATAGCTTGACAAACAACCTCACTTTCATATACATAGATATTAGTTAGGATTTATCATTATTTATAGCATTTTGTTAAGGGATAAGCATATCCCATGTCCATTTCATGATAATGCTGTGGCCAATTTTTACAAAATTGGTTGCAGACTACTTACATACAATATGTATTCATATTATGAATGTAAATATACCCAAGTAGTAACATAACCAAGGTGATAAAAGGCTTGTGTCATTTGTGTTTAACCACTACTGCCCAATATGACACACTAGCTGCGCCCCGCGGTTTCACCCATGGTTAAAAATGTATATCCTATGTGCTATTCTAGACCTATCTATCTTTGTGCCAAATTTCATCCAGATCTGATCAGCCATCCACCAGGATGGCTGATGACCACCAGTGAAAGCGTAACAAACATCCATCCATCTATCCATTCTTACAAACTTTCGCGTTTATAATATTAGTAGGATATGCATAGTGTACATTTTTGTCAAAACTGTTAAGGCTATTGAGTCGGTTTGTGAGCTGTACTGTCCACTAGCTTCACCTGTTAATCCAGCTAAGCTAAGCTATTATCTCTGTTCCGAACTACACCCAAATTGATCCATTTGAGCTTGAAGAAGTAACAAACGCACAAACAAACTATAACATTCATAATGTAAGTGTGAGCATAGTTTTCTTCATCAGCTATCCTGGATGTAAAAAATGTATGTAGCTCTCAATCGAAATAAAAACTGTTGTTTTCAGGATAATATTCCACTTCCACAACACAGAGAGCAGTAGTGTCCCGGCTAAAGTAGCGCCCCCGCGGCTGGCCGGCGAACGGCGCGGCGTCTTCTCCACCCGGTCGCCACACCGGCCGTGCCCCATCGGACTCTCGCTCGTGAAGTTACAGAGTGTTGAAGGTAAGACACTAAACAAACTGCACCGGATACCACTGGTGTGCGGTGATGCGGAATTTACTGTGAAATCTCGAATTGTATACAGAAACTGCTGTGTATGAATACACATGCGTCTTATACATACATATGCGTCTTCGTGCGGAGAAGCGCATGCAAATTTCCGTCGTTCCGCTCGCCGTATCATACCGCAGCGGGATGCGATGAAAAATGCAAAGCTTAAAATACCGACTTCCCGTCAGGCCGTCATCTATGTAAACAACTTTTAGATTTATGTTGATACTAGCTGCGCCCCGCGGTTTCACCCGCGGTTAAAAAGTATCCTATGTGCTATTCTAGACTATAATCTATCTCTGTGCCTAACTTCATCCAGATCTGTTCAGCCGTTCTGGCGTGAAAGAGTAACAAACATCCATACATACAAACTTTCGCGTTTATAATATTAGTAGGATTTTAAAAACAGCTTGACCAAAATATCGATACAATTTATATGGGACCATCTCTAAAATGTGATCTACCAAACAAAGAAAGAATCATTAAAATCGGTTCACAATTAGCGAAATAATCGCGTAACATACATAAAAAAAGACAAATAGTCGAATTGAGAACCTCCTCTTCCTTGGAAGTTGGTTGAAAATTCAACTAATGAATAATTACCATGTTCATTTATGGCGTAGTTGTCTTTGTTTCGAATTTTGTCCAAATTCGTCGAACACAAACTTACGCATTTATGAACTAGCTACACTCTGTGGTGTTACCCGCGGTTGAAAAGCAACCTGTGTTAATCTATAATATGAGCTACCTCCATACCAAACTTCATCAAAATTCATCCTCCCGTTTGAATGATTTTTTGACGTGACAACGTCTTATAATTCGATAGAGCCGGCTGCACGCACGAAAAAATGCGGCGTTACCTCGCTCTGAGGCGTTCCATGTAAGGCTTGAAGTGCAAGCGAGAGCGCGGAACGAGCGACAAAGAAGCACAATCGGCCTTTGCGTTCGGCAGCGTTCGACATCCGTCTCTCTCCTACTTGAGCGAGCACGTTGTCACGTTCAACTATCGTCAGTAAACCGACTTTACAGACAACCAATTTTTTCCAAAGAAATGGGTTACCTCTTCAGACCTGAAATTTGAGATAGTGTTTAAAAAAAATCTGTCGATTTACTGTATATTTGTGGTCTAGTTAATATGTATGATAGTTAAAGTATTTATGGTAATAAAAATGATTTATATAATTTTAAATAATCTTACCTCCATTGAAATAGACATGAGGACTTCACTGTTGCTTTAATTGTAAGAATAATTACTACACTTCCTTTGTAGTTACATGAGGTTTCATATAATTAGTTAGGCACTAAAGGAACCAAAATAACAATAACATTATTTTAAAATACATATATTTTTATTATTTGATCTCTAAAATGACGAAAATGACAAAAAAAATACACATTGCTTTGGTCAAATGCTCGAATAGTTTCTTTCACTAACGAAACAAATGTAGGTCACTCCTTTTTTTATACCTTGGAAAACTTTTTATAGGTTCCACCACCAGTCCCGGACGGGGCAGGGTGGACATGTGGGAATCCCGCCACTAGCGGCCTAGCCACTAAAATCCCTAGGATGTTGCACCTCGGCACAAAATTAAGATATAAATAAATAATTTAAATTTACAATATGTAGGGGCTACCGAAAAGTTCACGCACTCTTTCGCGGCCCCGACCATGCCAGCTTTTTCGGGCACCTTCTTTAGGCTTGCGCTCTCACCCTCTCGATGACGATGTGTCGGGAACATCAGACACATAGCCATCATCCATCCTCTCGGGGATCAAGTCAGCCAGTAGGCGTCAGACAGCATCGTGTCTAGGCGCCCATGGTTCCCATGGGACGGGTCAAATGAGTGGCCCCATATGTCACTACTGCTTCATCCTCGTCCTTCATCTTCCAAGTCTTCTTCGACTGGCTGTGGTTTACAATGTCATGTGTTTCATGTATGTGGTGTACAATATCCACACAAGTTGACGTTGATGATGCTGGCTGTATGATTTCATTATCACTTTCTTCATCAAGGTCTGACACCTAGTCTAGAAGATCCAGCAGGCACTCAACGTCTTTGTTTCTTGGTAAATAAAATCCTAAAATAGAGAAAAAGAAATAGTAGTCTGTACCATAATTATAGTACTTGTTTAGTTTTGTTCAGTTTTGTTTCCGACGCTGTGCGACCATGAACCTTATTGCGCGGCGATACGATTCGCGGTCGCGCTGCGTCGGAAACAAAACGTTACCATCATGGAAATAAGACGTCATGGTACGGACCCTGAAGTTGATTTATTTATTAGGATTGATTTCGTTTGGATAGATAGATGGATGTTTGTTAGGTTGTCTATATGTATGTAGATTTGCGGCGGGCGCCTGCACGCAAAGAAATCGCCTTATGTGTTATCGTACTTTCTAATAATATTTTCCTTCTCCTATAACTGATAATTATAAACGCGAAAGTTTGTATGTATGGATGGATGGATGTTTGTTACTCTTTCACGCCAGAACGGCTGAACAGATATGGATGAAATTTGGCACAGAGATAGATTATAGTCTAGAATAGCACATATTATAATACTTTTTAACCGCGGGTGAAACCGCGGGGCGCAGCTAGTACATACATAATTATATGTATGTAAAACTATATTTTAATTATGTATTTTTTTGCTATTATAATGAATTATTCTTGGAAATACCTACTTGCACACTCCTCTCACGTGTTTATTATTTACTAACACATAACTAGTATTTTACATTCCGATTTTTCTAGACCATTTTTCCAATCTTTCATTTCATAAAACTTTATTTGACCAATGACTAGCATTACAAAAATCCATCCATAATCCAACCGGTACAGACGTTCCCATATGATGCGCTTACCTACAAACATTTTTGATTTAATTTATATAAATTGTACTTAGGAAATAGTGACTACGTGTGTATTTCGAGCTATATAGCTATATAGGTATTCATAATATTTAGATGATGGGGTTATAATTATGTACTGTTAAAATAGGTATTATTTTCACCCTTAGTTAAATATAATTCAAATACTGGCAATACGTTTGCCCAATCCTTCAATATTTGATTTTTGACGAGAACGATGCTAGCGAAATGTTAACAGAGAGAAGAGCGAGACGAGAGTGAGAGACTGTAGATTATGTAAATATTTCTGGATAAGGTAATTTGGAGGTCGGATGAGCCGACAAATGCGCAATGTGTTAAAGGTACGGTTGTAACCGTAGGAAACTGGTGAGTCGACCTTATAACTTGATAATAACAAATGATTGTGTGTGAACCAAAACAGTGGGTTGATCGCGACCATTATCACCTTGAATTGGGTCCATGAGTTGGCAAATAGAAAGTAGTAGTATGTTGCATTCGTGGGGCGCGAGTTCCGAGAGGCAGCCAGGCGCCGTCCTGCGCTGCACTAGCTCTCATAGTGGTGTGCAGACATCACCCGGTCAAGGGGAAGACCTTAGACCGAGTTTGGGAGAAGGTCAATGCTACGGAAGTAGGGACCTTCTCGCCTAGGAATCGCGGCCTCTTTTGGAGGTGTCGGGCAGGCTATAAGGGGTGTGAGGAGGCCTGTCGGGGGGAAACCCCCAATGATTCTGGGTCCTCTGTGAGGATAAACCGAATGCAACGGCCGGGAGATAGTCGGGAAGACGGACTATTTCGTGCCGGTCGGGTGATCGGGCAGGGTGTCCCTGCTGGTTTCCCATCTCAGGCCTTGGCCCTTCTGGTATCGCTTGGGTGTCATGGTGCGATTCCTACCGTGTTGGTTACACTCAATATCACTTAGATAAGTAGTAGTTGTTGTTCTCCAAACTAACCATGTACATAACCTATCGAGTTAATCTTTCTAGCCTTGGTGACGTCCTAGTATTCAATTACGATTAATCCCTATATTATAAGAGGCGTCGCCACAACATTTGTCTGGGAATCGTTTACCCTATGAACAACACTGGGTCATATTAAAAAAAAAGTGATGTCCATTGAAATTAGGGTTCCCAGATCAAAATATCAAAAATCCGGAGAAAATTCCTGACATTCCATGAAATTTCCGGACAATCTTGTTCATTTTTTATTAAAATCGTTACGCATCGTGCAATTAAATGAACTAACCAAATCGATTGCCAAATCGTTCGAATTTTGACACGCGCGCGGTGAAATGGTAAGGGGTGAGGGGAAGCGAGAGTTTTTTCATTTTTTATTTCAGTCTTCACTTATTTGTAGAAATTCCGGACGGTTTAAGATTCCCCCTGCATTCCGGACAAAGACCTATATTTCCGAACTTGTCCGGAAAATTCCGGACGTATGGCAACCCTAATTGAAATTGACGACGCCGGGGAGTTTTGGCGGGAACCGAAAAGATGGTGTCGTGTTTTTGTATTATTTTCTAAAACTTGTGATTCTTCGAGTGTTAAAGTGTAATAATGGTGGATTATTAACGTTTACCGGTTCGTCAACGTGCACGAGTGTGGGCAAATGATACAAACATCGCGAAACGCGATTTTTCGTGTTCTCTACAAAACTTCACTTAAAGTTTCAGTAAAGTATCCATAACTTTACTGGAATGGGGAAAGGGGAGGGATTCATCGTCTTCATCATCACCTCATCATCATCATCCCATCATCTGTTACTGAAAGAAAAATTATTACTAAGAATCCGACTGAAGGACGAGTATCCATGGTCATGAATAATTTAAAAAAAAAAAAAATTGACGACGCCGGCTCTGAAGGGGCTAAGAAATGCGACCTGTAGAGGAAGACAGAGATCCAGACGGATTTCAGATTTATAAAAGACTAGCTGCGCCCCGCTGTTTCACCCGCGGTTAAAAAGTATCCTATGTGCTATTCTAGACTATAATCAGTCTCTGTGCCAAATTTCATCCAGATCTGTTCAGCCGTTCTGGCGTGAAAGAGTAACAAACATCCATCCATCCATCCATTCTTACAAAATTACGCGTTTATAATATTAGTAGGATTTTTTGTCGAAGCTAAAGCATAGATGCTTCGCTCGCTCACGCTCAGTCGATATTTTTTTTTTAATATTCGGGACTGTGACACAAGGTCGTCTGACCCCAAACTAAGCAAAGCTTGTACTATGGCGGCCAGAGGCTGATATACATACATATATATTTTTAAATACGAGTACATACTTAAATAGAACAAACACAAATGTTCATCACATGAATGTTTGCCCTAGCTGGGAATCGAACCCACGCCCCCAAGTTCAGAAGGCAGGTTCACTACCGACTGAGCCACCTAGGCAGTCAAGTAAGACATAAATGTTTTATTAAATTCCAGGTAACAGAATAAACTTCCTCGGAGTAGACATGGTGAACGGCACTCCGGTACTGGATATAAAGCCTTACATACCCCAGTATGATTGCCCGACTACATTTGCTGACACCCTGTTGACACTCAATAGACCCCCTACTGAGGGGATCAGTGACGTCACTGAGGCTGTTGGAAGTATCACCTTGGATGATGGAGAATTTGATAGCAGGAGGTGAGTTATCAATTAACAGATCCCCTGTCAGTCCTCAAAATTGACTTCACTAAGGCTGTTGGGAGTGTCACCTTGGATGATGGAGAATTTGATAGCGGGTTATTATCATCTTCTGACAAAAACTCCCTTATAATACCCTATAATATATTATATACCCTATAAGTACTCCCATAGACAGTTGGCAAACTCTTTCTGACTTTAAGGGTCCGGCGATCACTTTAGACTAACTTCGGATTGGCTAAAAGTTTTCTATTGCCATTTCGTCTAGAAAAAGACGACGAGCGAAGAGAGCAAGTAAAGATACTGATGAGCCTCTAAAGTTATGTCCAGAGTGACAAAGTGCAATTTCAATATTTTTTTATGACATTTGTACTTCTCTAATCATTCTTAAATGACTAATAATTTCCCTTGTATTATGAATTAGTTTTAAAGCTAATGATGTAGACAACCTCCCTATGTAAAGAGATTTTTAATTTGCTTTGTCTTTCTCTTAAATAAATTAGTCAAAAGTGACCCCTTAAAAATGCGGATATTTTACATAGCTGTAATTTCTCTTGAGGACATTTAAAAAAACCAAGAGGAGACATAGTTCATATAGTTGTTTAAATGCCAAATTTCATCATAATCTGACAAATGGTTTCCAAAGTGTAGCAAATAAACGTTTTTAAAATTAAAATAAATTTCAAAAAAATTTACAAGCGCATTTGTATGGAAAATTCAGAGCGTCGCGGAACTCTTAAGAGTACTTCCGCAATGGCTAATGATGGAGACTAGTGAATCCTAGGATTCCGGCCGCTGTGAGCTGGCCGCTCATTCCGGAGGCGCCCAAAGCAATTGCTTGAAAATCCCAGAATTCACTTAAAAGACCCTGACCTGAGACAAAGACCAGACTTATGAAGAATATGCTAATTTCTCTATTCGCGCATAATTTTTATCGCGTACAGTACAGACCAAGTATAAATAAGAAATAAGAATAATGTAGATGCAAATCCATAATGTATGAATTGTATCTACATTATTTTTTACTGTTAAGTAATTACACAAACAACCTTTTTTATCCTTTTCAGCCTAAATCACCGCGTAACAAACCCGATCGGCAACAACACAAGCCCGCCTCGAACATTCGATGACACATCACCAAGCACCAACATCCTTACCCCGATATCACCCTCACCGGAGTCACCACTAAGCGAAGGCATCCGCACCAGAACACCATTGAGACGACCAGACACTGAAAGAGGGGCTCCGGATGGTCAAGAAAGGTTTACACCACCTCAATCTGCTCATTTAAACACGAATAGCGATGGCATAAGAGTAGCTTCCTGGATTTCTAACCCACCGACTCAAGCCTATGAAGTAAGATTCACAGATGACGCAGTAAATAGACTGAATGATTTAATCAGTGACCGTGAGCGAGCACAAGCGTTCAAAACTAACTTGGAAAGTCTGTTGTCCGACGATCCTAGATCACATTATGTGAAGACAAGATATCCTGATCATGAATACAGCTGTGTTCTCGAAGACTTGTCAATAAGTTGTGTGTTCGATGCTAGTTCTTCTGTTTGCACTATTATAGCTTTGAGAAGTGCAGAGGAAATGCAAACTTGATTAAATATTATTTATCTTAATTTAGCTTTAAGAGATTTTATTTCAGAACTAATTGAGTTAAGTCATTGAGTTATTATGTACTAGAGGCGACACCACATTACTTTGCGGTGTCCTATTCAACTGTGACCATTGTCAAAACTCACTGTCTTTGCCATAAAAAATAAGTTTAAGTTTAAATTAAGTTGTGGAGTGACTTTTAGATCAGATCTTTTGATATGGGGATGATGATGGGGGGATTAGCTAAAATATCGTTTAGACGTTTTAAAATGACATTAATTCCATGGTTTGTGTATCTTTAGCCTTCTGCAATATCTTCAAAATAAAATCATCTCCTAGAACCTCTTGGTAGGTTTTGTTTTCAATTCGGAGAAGTTGTGGATTGTCAAGACTATATGGTGTGATAAATTCATTCTTAACATTTTCTGCCGCTTTAGCTATGAGAAGTATGTTATTTTCAAAATTAAGATATGTTAAGTTATACAGACAATTTACAATCCATGAATGTGACCTATTTGTTTATGTCTTTTGACCACTGCAATGTTTGGATTTTTACACTAATAAAAGTGAGTAAATTGCAGCGCAGTATTCTACAGGACATTAACAAATGTAGCTTGGTGTCTACTCTAGCACACAATAGCTCAGTGGTTCAAGAGATATTAATTACTTAAATAAGTTAAGTGGAACTGTCTGTACAGGGTGCGAAATTATGTGAACCGCCTTTGATAAGCATTGCTATGTACAGGGTGGTTGAAATCCGGACCATATTCTTTCAAGGACTTCTACTCATTCCGGGCTACCTTTAAAGTGACATTCTAGAAGAGCTCAAAATTAAGAACAGAATGTCGTCGACTGTACAACTACGAATAGTTAAGTTCTTCGGACACATCTCCAGAAACGAAGACTCTAATGGAAAGATTGATAGTCCAAGGTCAGGTCAAGCAGGAAAGAGAGGTGGAGGCAGATCTCCTACACGCTGGACGGATCTTATCAAGACAGCCACAAACGCCTCCATGACAGAGTGCTCTCGTAATGTGACGAACCGGCAAAAATGGAGAAGCTTTGCAACAGCAGCAGCCAACGCCGCCGGAAAGACCGACGACAATGAAGACCTACCATGTACCACCATCTTATTGACCACGGATACTCTGCCAAGAGTGCCTGATTAAGAAGAATGTAACGCTTAAAACATAACCCAGAATGACTAGAAACAACCCTTGAAAGGACACAGTCTGGAATCACTTTGTAATTTAGTTTCTATCGGGGGCACTTTGTTGAAATGTATGGAGCCAAACGAAAACAAAAAAAGTAAGTACTGATGTTAACTATCAAAACTCATTAAAATAACTCCCAGACCAATAGATGAGCGAATCTCATTCCTATTTATTGTAATATAGTTTTTATCGCCTAATTTAGCTTATATTTATTTCAGGCACGCAATAAAAGACATTGGCACAAAATAAATTGAAGTTTTTTAAAAATGGTTAACGTCTCGATACTTCAAGAACTCGGCATCGAACAGCGGCAATCTTGAGACGCGTTTCTAGGCAAGTCAGTCAGTCCATAGAGCGACTTGTCCAGGGCAAGGTGGAAGTCGCAGTCGTTAGACGCACGGCAGGTCACCTATGCGATGGACCGCTCAGGTCAAATCTGCTGTGGGCGGTCCCGTGCATGAGTGCACCAGAATGACCTCGAGCAGAGAGACATTGCGAGATATTGTGAGGCGCATTAAATCAGGTCCAGCCAATAACAATACTGCATGACGACCACGACCGCTCTGTCATGAGCGGTCGTGGTCGTGGTCGTGGTCGTGGTCGTGGCGGTGTCGTAGCAACCAAGAAAAACGTATTAGGTATTCGAGTGACGCGCAATCCCATATCGCCCCATCCCGTTCTTGCCACTCGCTTACGCCATGCAAGCGAGATAGCAATATTGCGATTATTAAATAAGAGTTGAATCACAATCCGGCTACAGGTTTACAGAGCGATAAAATAAAAAATTAATTAGATATCTGAAGGAAGAAAACAAGAATATTTTACGATACATAGGTATATTATATTTTCCATTAGATAATACTTTAAATCACAGTATAATTGACCTTAAACTAAGAATATTACATATTTTGAAATTGTTTAATCCATTTACAGGTAAGTAGGTATTTTAGATACAACGTGTAACAGAAAGGTTGAAAAATACTTAAACGACGTATGCCCAGACATATTTATAATTTAACCCATAACATTTCATAACCCTCAGCATGTTCGATTACGAGTTATACCAAGCTAAAGTTTTGTGTCAAATATCCGGATGTCAGCCCTAAGAACGTATCAGCTGGTGGACGACGGAAGCGCCACGACACTGTGCCGCAAGGAGACTTGAAAGCGATTGACGCGGTGCTATGCCGCGCGCTGGCATCCGGTCACTGACCTTCTTTATCGTTAGGGTTGTTCAAAATAATACGAAAAAAATATTTTTTAGTCTAAAATGGAAAATTTAAGATGACCTAGGAAGCTTAAAATTCACACAGGTGATTATTGGCTGGATACACATACACGCCCTTCCGTATTGTCTAACATTTCTGTGACACGTTGTATAGCTTTATCAATACCTATGATAATACTTAGAATAGACAAGGGAATGTAATTGATAATACTCAGACTTTTTAGTCTAGTTAGACGCCGCCACTGCACCTACTTATCGTGTCAATAGCCGATCATAAATTTGATTTTAGCCCCAGCTAGAGTATCATTCTTCATTCAATCTGTTGATAGTCTGTTAACAATTGCCATTTTTCGTTTACACCAGAAATCACAATACCAAAAGAAAAAGAATGCTAATCATAGTAGGTGTTCAAAATTTGGGACGCTCGGTTTTTATAAAACTTGGCGCGCTTATAGCGTCTAACTAGATAAATGTCTTTGAAAGACGAAAATACTTAAACTTTTTCAAAGAAGAAAATATTTCTTCCAGAGCCAAATCCACCAACAGACTCCAGAACGTTCAATTCAAAGAATTGCATTCTTGCATTTAACATTATAGTTTTAGTCTCCTCGTCGCTTCTCCAAGTGATTTCCGGCGATACATCGCTCCAAGTTTCTCCATCGTACGAAAAGCGGTAACGGATTTTCAAAAAAGTACCGTTGCCGGCATCTTCTCTGGGAATGTATTCGATTTTTTCAATGTTATACACGTGTTCTAAGTTAAACGAGAGAATTATTTTCTTCCCAGACTCGCAGTCGGCTTGGTCGGGCATTCCCCAATGTGTATGCCAGATTGAGTTAAGGTTCATCTCCGTTAGCTTGCATATTTCTTGGCTCGGCTGACACGGGATGTTGCAAGTCACTGAGATACCTTTAACTGTATTTTTGTAAGGGTCTGGTTCAGTTACAATGTTCAAATAATCGCTCCATTGCGAAACTCCTTCATCGTTTGAAGATCTAATTCTAAACCTATGCTCAGATTCGCTCTTGAATCCTTCAAAAGTAAATTTGGTTCCTCTAATGCTGCTGAATATGATGCCATCTCTTTCGATCTCATGATATGACGCATCGTTCTGTTGCCATTGTAAAGTTACAGTAGTCGGTGTAATACCATTTTCAACAGGGCTGAAGCTGTAGGGAGCTTGAAGCTTTGAATTAAGAGTTTGTTTACCTAATATTTTTGTAGTATCATCAATACTCTTATAGCCATTGATTTTGATTTGTATTTCGCTTTCCATTACATCAGTCTTGTCAATTTTGATGAGTAGAAAGTTTTGAATCAGCTGATCATTCACGTTGAAATTTATGAGGTACGGGTTGATCAAGAAACGTTGATCGTAGTAGTAACTGTTTTGAATCTCTTCGAAATCTTCTTTGCTGTCAACTTCAGTCATGTTTATCGATTCCCCATTTATTGCGGTCTTTACGTTTTTAATATTTGCAGCTGCCATAATTCTAAGCAATGTTGTTCGTTCTTTTGTGATACCATCGTATTGTCCTTCGGTTTTGTGTACGTCGATAAACAGGGCGCCTACGTTAGTATGGACAGATATTTTAGTTTTGGCATATTGATGATCCAAATAATCTGCTGATTTACCGTCATCTTCGTAAACTTCAAACTCTGATTTTCTTGTCACATCTGGATAAATGTTGATTATTCTGCAATCACGTTTGATTTCGTGTAGGTTATTATTGTCGTTTACAAACGGTATAATCGCGCCTTCCTTTACAAACACTGGTATTTTCCAAATGGGTGTGTTTACGTAGTTGTAAACTAAACCTCCCTGATATTTTTCTCCAGTGAAAAAGTCTATCCAGGTTTGGTTTTGATCTGGCAAGTAAATGCCGTTGCGGACCAACTGGTTGTCATTCGACACGGTCTTTTCATAGACTGGAGCAACTAACAAATTTGGTCCCCACATGAATTGGTACTGCGAATCTTTTGTATAAGCTGGCTCTTCATTTGGAAACTCCAAAAACATGGCTCTCACCATAGGCAAGCTGTTAATGGATTGATGGGCGATTGTGTAGTTATAAGGAAGCAACATTGATTTTAGTTTCAAGTAAGCCCTGTTAATCTCTGTTGCTTCTAGATCGAAGCTGAAAGGCGCTTTTTGGATATTGCCCCATCCGTCCATATTCAACTGAAGTGGTGTAAACGTCTTCCATTGATAATCTCTAATGTTGACTTCTCGATCGTTACCGCCGTAGATGCCATCCATGTCGGAGCCTACTATTGGCAGACCAGAGAGACCAGCACCAATGTAGGTTGGAATGTGGAAGCGTATGTATTCCCATTTCCCACCGGTTTGATCTCCACTCCAAATTGCCGAGTACCGCTGAGTTCCCGCCCAGCCGTCGACCATAATTATCAACGGTCTAACTTGTTTCTTCACCCTGTCTACGTATATTTTCGTGGCATGTTCCACAGCGTTGAGCCCGAAA
The DNA here is from genome assembly GCA_911728515.1 of Peribatodes rhomboidaria. Lineage (NCBI taxonomy): Eukaryota > Metazoa > Arthropoda > Insecta > Lepidoptera > Geometridae > Peribatodes > Peribatodes rhomboidaria. The sequence goes on along the minus strand of OU452188.1, from coordinate 7,063,362 downwards.
GAGTAGCCTTCACCTATCCAGGCGACGTCGCATTTTAACGCTACAGCACCTATGCCCACTTCCTTGCTTAGATCTCTTTCGCCCTTTTTGGGATTCTTCGGATCTTTCGGTTCAAGATTGGATTCTGTCCATAGAGCGACTTCCACACCTTGTTCGTTTGCATAATCAATGAATACTTTCAAGTTTTCGATATCTCCCTCTAAACTGTCAGTTTGCCCGTATCCCGACCCGTAACCATCATTTGGAATAAACCAACCCAACGGCATGTCGTGTCTGTTGTATCTATCGATCATCGCTCGAGCGGAAAACTGATAATTGTCTTTTTCTCCATTCAGCGACTCCAGTATTCCATTTTTGTTGTGCATCTGATTTGGTTGATAACTTTTGTAGAATTTGCCATCTTCGAACTGGATAGCCCCTTTGACATCAGGCTTCACTTCAACCCAAAAATCTCTGTTAAAAGTGTTCAGATGAGCTTCATAGAATGCGTATTCAGGCATGAAAATAGGTTGCCCAGTGAGTTCGTAGTAATCACACAAAATGTGCCGCGGTTTTGGACTTATGAAGTAAAACGCATCAATGTGGCTTTCTTTGTGAACTGTTTCAACTACATTAGGAATCAACGAGCCAAAATCGTAATATCCTGACTGCCAAGTATTCCTTAATACACCGTAGCCAGATGACGACCAGTAAAATGGACTCGGGGAAGTCACGCCTCCATCTACCCAATTGTTTGTGTTCTCGATATGTATGATTTCTCCTTTATGAGTAAACCTACCGTTTTGCATTCCTCCTCCAAAGAAAAACTCTTTTTCATTCGCAAGCAGCAGTTGTGTCGTCTTCTCATCATTGTAACGTATTGGTTCTAGTTCGTTTAAAACTTGCTTCCGCACTCTTTTATCGTAAACATCGAGTGTTCCTTTTACCATACCAAAATGGATTCTTATTTCTTCTGTTTCTACAACATAAGTCTCACTATCGTAAGTGATAGTTGAGTTATCAAATGCTTCTGTGCCGTAATCCTTTACGTCCTTTGCGTTAATTTTTGCGACATCAGTTGGGTTGCAGGGGATTGGATAGTCCAGGAACTGTCTTGTTGGTGACATGTAGTACCTGAACACGTGGTTGTTCAGAATTGACAATTTCGCTTCTTCTCCGCCTGTATACTGTATAGTGTAATCCTTATTCGTTTTAAGGAAGGAGGAGATGCCGCCCAGGACTTTGTCATCGTCGTCTTTTTTAGACATTGTTATGCTAAAGTTGGTGTTCTTCAGTGGTAGAATCTGAAAAAAAAAATCTTTAAGTAAAATGTGATGCTTATCTACTTAATTATTGAACACAAAAGACTTGTCTATTAGTTACGTTTCATGTAGCAAACACACCTGGCAAAAATATGTACCAAGTACACTTAAAGGCGTGACGATATGTTATGTTAATGAGACTAATTACTATACCATACATTAACGTGGCGTTATTTACCTCTGTCTGTGGCTATTTAAGCCTAGGTAAGTTAATGAAGCGTAAAGGACAAAAACAAAACTAGAAATGATTCAGCCACCAGCAAACCTATTCATTTTATACATTGTCGCTATCGTGATGTCCCCGTTATAGACAAAAGAACATTATTTACAACGTATTACGGAACAGATACATTGACGATATCATTGTTGTTTTGCAACATTTAAGAGTAAATATTAGTCAAGGGTAGGGCCTTTTGTGAGTCTTGGTATGAGTACCAGACCTATGTTAGCAAGTACCTTGGTAAGTGGTTGCATTGTAGCATACTTACAGGATTGACGAGGCAAGCGCGAAGTTCAAAGAAACGAGATTAATGCTTCAAAGGAACATCGGTAAAAGCCTATTTAAACAAAATATTAGTCATATTCCTTCACTTGCCAAGCACCTAAGTACCTTTCTAGTTTCTAGCATGGGGTGTTGTGGGCGTTTATAGTCAGGGCTGGGCAAAATACATGCTTTGCTTTAGTTGAAATACAAATTTAAAAATACTGTATCGCTAGTAATTAGAATACGAACGACGAATAAAATTACCTATAAGGTATTTAAAATATAAAATACAAAAACAGTATTTTGGCTATTTTTAATTTAAATACAAATTACAAAATAAGTAATGTAGACCAGCACGGGCTGAAAAGTAGAAGAAAATAAGATTAATTGACCAGTAAAACCAGAGTTTCCTTTCATGAACTCTAGGTTTTTAAATATACCCACTGTCTGACAATTAAGCAATAAAAAAAACGGCATCTTGTTGGAGAGTGATTATAACCCGCTAAAAAAGAAAACTATTTTTCTATAGGTCACACTCACGATCGCTTTATGAAGTTTAAATTTATTTTAACGTTAAAATGTATTTATGGCCTTATGTATTTGAAATACTAATTACATAAAAACTTTTTGACACAAAATTAAACCGCCGAAAAAACTGACAATCAAATACATAACTAATTTCAAAACAATTTTGTGGGTATTTAAAAGAGACTGACCGGCCTAAATTCAGCATTAAAATTTGTAAGTGTAAATTACCCCTACTTTCCCACCCTAAGAGTAGGTTTTTTTTTTCAAATTTATATGAGACCAACTTCGAGACAAACCCTATCCAATCCAATAAAAAAAAGAATTATCAAAATTTGACTACTCTTTATAAATATTATATATTCATGGTCATATATTACAATCAGTGAGTGAACAATCAACCATCGCCTGTTTTCATATCCTTAGGGTTAGATTTTTTTGTCAAATTTAAATAGGACCACCCTTGGGTTGTACCCTTTCCAATAAAATTATCAAAATTGGACTACTCTGTAAAAAGCTATGCGTATATCATACATAAAAAAAAACATACGCGTCGACTTGTAAACCTCCTCCGTTTCGTCGGTAAAAAAAATACCTCGGCGTCAGGTATTTGAAATACGAATTACAAAATACATTATAAGGAAATATTTGAAATACAAATACCAAATATATTTGTAGGTATTTTAACTACGTAGTTATTTTAACTATAGGTAAGTAATTCAAATACTGCCCAACCCTGGCTATTGTAGTAAGCAGTTTGTTTATTTGATAGCTAAACATGTTTCAAGAAAGGTCTCAAGTTATCTTACTTAGGTACTATGTTATTACCTACCTACCCATAACTATTTAAGTAGATAAGTAAGCACTTCCTATTCCGGAGCTATAAAACGTATAAAAAGTTTTATTAAGTACCTATTGTTGATATTCATTGGTTTTGTTTATTTACTTATCTATTTTCCTTATCATTTTGTGATGTAAAATGTTTAAAGAAAGATGATCGTTAGACTCATACTTTTAGAGTTCGTTCTCCAACAACAAAATATAATAGGTAGGTCATAACATCATAATTAAAAAGAAACTTACCAAAAAGCAGTCGCAGTTCTATCTATGGATAATTATTTAACAAATGATCAACTATTTCAAAATTTGTTAAACATTGTCTATTTTCATTGAGTCTAGTAATAATTCATTACTCGCGGAGTTTTACACTATAATACTGTCTACATGCCCCGGTGTGGTGCCGCCACTGCCACTGCCAGTGAGCGCCACGCAATATCACAACATTAAGTTGTGATGCTTCTGCACAACATTTTATAGCCTATGGTAATAAAAAGTCTTATTAAAATCACGGTGAAACGGTTTGCGATGTTTATATTATCAAGCCAAGCATAAAAATTAAAGGTTAAATATAAAACCATGAATGTAGAAAAAAAGTCGGATGGAACTTCGTCTTTGTCAAAACTGTGCTACCCAAAGTCAGCCAGCTTGTTGTACGTACAGGCCGACGCACACATTCACAGATATCTTTAGTCATTTGAGCGTAACGTCTACACTGACAACACGTCTATGCGGGAAAAACAATTTTACAAAACAGCGTGTCTTGTGCGGTAAAATGGTGTAAAAACCGTAGTGATCGCAAGAATAAAAATCATGTACTCACGTTTCATAGGTAAATGAATAATTCAATCACTTATTCCCGATTTTTATACATTTTTATTCACCAGAAAAAAAATATTCATTAAATCATTAGAGCGTTCCGAGAGTTGACACTCGCTACATCACTCCTCATCGTCTCTTTCGGCCTTGTCGTGAATGACTTATTTCGGTCTTGCTCTTATGCATTGATTGACGTAACCTAGGTGACCATTTTTGTTTTGGAACGCTCTACACCTGGTAGACAGGCCAGTGTCAAGACCAGTGTTACCATTGTTCACATGTGGAAATTTCCCTAAACATGGTAAAATGTTTTTTTACGAAACTCAATTTATTAAAGTCACAAAGTATTTTCTGTTTACAAGATTTCCTAAAAAAAACGAATCATGGAGGAATGACTGAATCCAAATAATTAGACGATGTAACGATTAAAATAGTTGGATCCCAAACCAATACAGTGTCATTTGCAATAAATACATTTTAAAGCTAATGACTTCTATACAACTAAAGGAGGATTCCGGCGTATTGTTACATATGCAGTCCCTCGAAAAGTAAATTTTGTAACTTTGAAACTTTTCCATATCTAAAATTTAGCTCGCTAAAACTTTTTGAAACGATGATAGCCAAGTTGGAGAAGGCTCTCCTCTCAAGCAAGATGGAGCGGGTTCGATTCCGCTTGAGGCACTAATCAATCTGCTAATTGTGTGAACTGTGAACACATGTGGGTATTTAAAACATTATTATAAACAAACATATTTACATATTTATTTATAAACATACTAACATTACATAACCATTTCATCACGCCTTTCCCCCGAAGGAGCTGGTAGAGATGTAATACTATTGTATTACATTTACGCACACTTCGCCGGATCATATTCGGTTCCAAATATGCCAGGAGGCGAGCCTGTTGCCATAGACCGTGCTCCAGAGAAATATTAACAGATGACATTAAATATGCATAGAAATGTTTACAAATGAACATATTGGTGCGTGCCTTTGGCTGGGATCGGATCCGCTCTCTCAGCTTGATAGCCGATTCTTCTCCCACTAGGTTATCATCGCTCAAAAATAAAACCATAAAAAATTGGTAAATTTGGTTAACATGGCCACCCGAAATTCACTCACATTTAGAAAGTCACCGCCATGACAGAATTCAGTTCTGTCTTAGCTGAAGTTCCGTCCGACTTTTTTTCTACGTCCATGTATAAAACACTAATAATAAGGTCGGTAAGTTTATATAAACCAAAGTATTTCTGACTATCTCCGGGTTGGCTCAATAACATGTCTACCGTTGCCAGATTTTTTTTTGATCTGACAGCTTTTTGACATTATCAGCTAAAGTGACAGCATGACATTTTCATTTCGAATTTCGATTGATTGTGGTTGCTTGGTTGATGCTTTTTGAGTTTACGAAATAAAATAAATTTCAATTCACACAAACAAAAATCATTTGTTTTGTAGCTTATACGTTTCCTGAGAACCGAAGGTAAGTCTTACCTATTATTTATTTCTAAAATCCCTTGGAATTCACATGAATGTATCCAAATCGCTTTGTCATGGTGTCCTAACCTTTGCGGCCGGTGTACAAGCTAATTTATTTTCAGATGTTTCTTACCCGTTCTGAGTATGACCGCGGCGTGAACACATTCAGCCCAGAAGGGCGACTCTTCCAAGTTGAATATGCCATAGAAGCTATTAAACTGGGTTCGACCGCAATCGGAATATGTACATCCGAAGGAGTCGTGCTAGCCGTCGAAAAGAGGATCACCTCACCTCTTATGGAGCCTACTACCATAGAAAAGATAGTCGAGGTGGACAGGCATATTGCGTGCGCTGTTTCTGGTCTGATGGCTGATTCCAGGTAAGACCACTGCTTAAAATAATTACCTATTTAGAGTAGGTAAAGCTGTTTATCAGTTTAAAAATCCAAACAGAGATGAGTGATTTAGCACCAGAGTGATTGCTAAACTTGCTGCACCCTGTTTTACTCACTATGGTAAGAGTTATTGTGTAGTACAGCAGTGAGAGTTAAGAACTATAGCCAATCTCATGCCTGACATTTTCTGTTTTCTTTTAAAACCTCTACAGATGTTGAGAATGCTATGCTATGTTAAAAGTATTGCTGTAGGCTAGTTTAACCCACAAAATAATTTAGTGTGAAACACTGACAAATTATTGCAATACATCATTTACATAAAAACGCTTTCTACTAAACTTAAAGGATCCAGGCTCAAGTAATATTAGGTCCTTACGTATGAAATTAGCGTTTTGTCGTACTGATCAATTTGATCTGAAATATCTCCTCTTTGGTTAAGAATTCGAAATTCAAATTAATAAATTCATTTAGCTGGTTTTTTTTTCTTTGGAATACAGTCATTCATTTGTTATTTTCCTCATTATTTTTTCTTTGGCGTCGCTTATTACCGCGCAATGGAAAACATGAAATATCCGTATATTTACGAGTACGAGTTCTACCGTGGCACCAGTGCTGCAGAAACAGCTCGAAGAATTAATTATGTGTACGGCGCTGGTGTCGCTAAAGACAGCATGGTATGTTTTTGGTTTCAACGTTTTCGTTCTGGAAATTTCGACCTTAAGAACCAACCCCGTGGACGGCCGGAGATCAAAGTGAAAAACGAAGAATTAAAGGCTATTGTGGAAGCGGATCCATCACAAAGCACTTCAGAGATAGCAGCAGGCTTCGGGGTAAGTGACAAAACTGTATTAATCCACTTGAAGCAAATCGGGAAAGTAAAAAAACTCGAAAGATGGGTACCTCATGAATTGAGTGAATCGAACTTGCAAACACGGGTCGACTGCTGTGTTACTTTGCTCAACCGACACAATAATGAAGGGATTTTAAATCGAATCATTACTTGTGATGAAAAGTGGATATTGTACGATAATCGAAAGCGCTCATCGCAATGGCTGAACCCTGGAGACCCAGCCAAATCCTGCCCTAAACGAAAATTGACTCAGAAAAAGTTACTTGTAAGTGTTTGGTGGACTAGCGCCGGTGTCGTTCACTACAGCTTTCTTAAATCTGGCCAAACGATTACGGCAGATATCTATTGTCAGCAACTGGAAACCATGAAGGAAGAACTAGCTGTTAAACAACCGAGATTGGTCAATCGCTCTAGGCCACTGCTGCTTCACGACAACGCAAGACCACACACTGCACAACAAACAACCACTAAGTTAGCTGAGCTACAATTGGAATGTCTGCGACATCCACCGTACTCCCCGGACCTTGCTCCAACAGATTACCATTTCTTCCGGAATTTGGACAACTTCTTACAAGGAAAAAAATTCCACTCCGATGCAGCAGTCCAAACCGCCTTCAAAGAGTTTATTGATTCTCGCCCCCATGGTATTTATAGTAAAGGGATCAATGAACAACCCATAAGATGGCAAAAGTGCATAGATAACAACGGTGCATACTTTGATTAATTAAATTTATTTTACAAAAAAAAATCGACTTTTTATTCCTCCCGTACAAAACGCCAATTTCATACGTAAGGACCTAATATAAAGCTAAGTCAACAAATTTTTCTATGACACCACCTACGTGAATTAGGAGAGCAAAGATGTTTACAAAATTTTGATTTAAAAAGACAATGGGCGAAAATAAAGGGACCTTGGTCCAAGCTCCCACAGGGTTGACACCAAAGCCAATTTGTAGGTAAAGCTTATAGGTAGGTTTTCGCTAAATTTGAACTCACAGTTTTGTAGATATTTTGTATTGTAGTTATGATTTAATAAACCTTGTGATAGGAAAAGTAAAAGAAAAATTGAATGCATTTAAATAATATTCACCCACCCACCCACTGCATCCACCATGCAGGTCACATCATCGTGATTCGCGACGTCACCATGGAGGTTTTGCATAACATTTCTGATAACATATTCATATTTTACTATTATTTAAAAATAAAATAAATTGATTTCTGTAAGTTGAATTTTACTGGTGTCGTACTTTTTTTTAATGCATAAAAATAATCTACCGATTGCGCTATGTGCCAATCCAATTTGCCCATTGTCTTTTGGTAGAATGATTTCATGTTTTGTTCTCTAGAACTCTGGTGGAGCGTGCGCGTGTGGAGTGCCAGAACCACTGGTTCGTTTACAACGAGCGCATGTCTGTGGAGTCTTGTGCGCAAGCTGTCTCTAACCTCGCCATACAGTTCGGCGACAGTGACGACGACAGCGGCACCGCCATGTCGCGTCCATTCGGAGTCGCCGTCATGTTTGCAGGTGCAGTTTGCTAAGAGTTTTTTTCTTGCTTTTTGTTCCTAACACGTTTGCAGGTGCAGTTTGTTATTTGTTTTTTCGTGCTTTTTTCTCCTAACACAGGTTTTCCAAACTGAACAGGAGAGACCAACCCCTGTAATTTACCAGTTTAAGAAATAAATAAATTTTGAATTTTGAATTCTGAATTTGAAGAGTTTGGGCTACATTGACGTCAAATTTTTTTTATTGACCATACTACTTTAAATAAATAAATAAATGAATTCGGGACATTGTCACACACGTTCGCCTGACCCCAAACTAAGCAAAGCTTGTACTATGGCTGCCAGACACTAATATACAAACATACTTATTTTAAAATACAGTACCTGGATGGCCGAGCTTTGCTCGGTATTTTATTTTATTTTTTAATTGTGTTTTTTGGATAATAAACAATTGATTTTAGTCTAACCTCAAAGCAAACACTCATTGACTTCGTGTTACTTAACAACGCCATCTGCTGTTGTGTTGTTAAAGCAATTAGTTGCTCACAAAAAATAGTATTATTATTCGCCAATAGATGTCAGGAAGAGTCATATTTTTCAGTTGAGATTGATTATCGATAAAACACGAATAAAATGACATTTTCTAAAAATGATTCCTAGCTAGATCGATTTATCGCCCCCGAAACCCCCTATATACTAAATTGTATGAAAATCGTTGGAGCCGATTCCGAGATTCCAATTATATATATATATATATATATACAAGAATTGCTCATTTAAAGATATAAGATACTTAAATATATATTAACACCCAGGCATAGAACAAACACAAATGTTCATCACATGAATGTTTGCCCTAGGTGGGAATGGAACCCACACCCCCAAGCTCAGAAGGCAGGCTCACTACCAACTGAGCCACCGAGGCAGTTTGCATCTTGCCATTCTCCAAAAACATGGCCATGAATAAAAACAAATAGTTTGAACACAATTAAAGGTTGCATTAACACAGGCTTCATTTATGAGGCAACTGTTAGTAAATATTGTTGTTATTATTGTAGGTAATAATATGTTTAAACAAATATTTTTTTATTTTTAACCTTGCCTGATCTCACCCATTCTCTATTTGACCCCACCTTTTTGTGAGCAGTTACAATTAAGTAAATTCCTTATTGCTTTCATCTGAATCTGTTAGTATTTAGAATAGAAGTTCAGTCTGTCTGACCCATTATATTATTACATTACATTATATTATATACCATTACATTATAGTATTGTATTCCAGGCATTGACGAGAAGGGTCCCCAGTTGTTCCACATGGACCCGAGCGGTACGTTCGTGCAGTACGACGCTAAGGCGATCGGCTCCGGCAGTGAAGGAGCTCAGCAAAGTTTAAAGGTAAAATGGCCATGGGTAAGGCTTAGAACTAACGAATCGATTTTTAGTCGCGATCGCGGGCCCACGGCTTTGCGAGAATGTCAAATTGTATGTAAGAAATTGAAGCAGGACCCACAACGCGATTTGCGCTCGAGACGGGTGCGATTACGCCCGCCGCGACTACCGCGCGACACGCGATCAACCGGGTGGTAGGCGACAGTCGCCCGTGTGTTTGCGATCGGTTCGCGATCGCGCTTTTTGTCCGTGAGCCGATTGGGTATTTCCAATTTTTTTCCCGTTCTCGCGCGTTGGCTGTCTTGAGGTTCTTTACTCTAATGATAAAGGACAATATGATGCGTTGGGTTTGGGTATTATGGCCGTTTACGTGGTCTCAAAAATTTGCGATGCCGTGAGTTTTGAATTAAAACAGCGGGCCCACAGTCAACGGCGGCAACGGGTGAAAATCGTTTAGTTCTTAGCCTATGGCGCCAATACCGCTTACTCGCTGCGATCTTACTTGCACATATCAACTCTTTCAAAGGTTTGTTAGATAGAGTCACTGAAGAAAGTTATGCAAAATTGCAGTCATATAAGGTCCTTACGTATGAAATTGGCGTTTTGTATGGGAGGAATAAAAAGTCGTTTTTTTTTTTGTAAAATATTTTTAATTAATCAAAGTATGCACCGTTGTTATCTATGCACTTTTGCCATCTTATGGGTAGTTCATTGATCCCTTTACTATAAATAAACCATGGGGGCGAGAATCAATAAACTCTTTGAAGGCGGTTTGGACTGCTGCATCGGAGTGGAATTTTTTTCCTTGTAAGAAGTTGTCCAAATTCCGGAAGAAATGGTAATCTGTTGGAGCAAGGTCCGGGGAGTACGGTGGATGTCGCAGACATTCCAATTGTAGCTCATCTAACTTAGTGGTTGTTTGTTGTGCAGTGTGTGGTCTTGCGTTGTCGTGAAGCAGCAGTGGCCTAGAGCGATTGACCAATCTCGGTTGTTTAACAGCTAGTTCTTCCTTCATGGTTTGCAGTTGCTGACAATAGATATCTGCCGTAATCGTTTGACCAGATTTAAGAAGTAGTAGTAGTACTGTAGTGAACGACACCGGCGCTAGTCCACCAAACACTTACAAGTAACTTTTTCTGAGTCAATTTTCGTTTAGGGCAGGATTTGGCTGGGTCTCCAGGGTTCAGCCATTGCGATGAGCGCTTTCGATTATCGTACAATATCCACTTTTCATCACAAGTAATGATTCGATTTAAAATCCCTTCATTATTGTGTCGGTTGAGCAAAGTAACACAGCAGTCGACCCGTGTTATGAGGTACCCATCGTTCGAGTTTTTTTACTTTCCCGATTTGCTTCAAGTGGATTAATACAGTTTTGTCACTTACCCCGAAGCCTGCTGCTATGTCTGAAGTGCTTTGTGATGGATCCGCTTCCACAATAGCCTTTAATTCTTCGTTTTTCACTTTGATCTCCGGCCGTCCACGGGGTTGGTTCTTAAGGTCGAAATTTCCAGAACGAAAACGTTGAAACCAAAAACGTACCATGCTGTCTTTAGCGACACCAGCGCCGTACACATCATTAATTCTTCGAGCTGTTTCTGCAGCACTGGTGCCACGGTAGAACTCGTACTCGTAAATATACCGATATTTCATGTTTTCCATTGCGCGGTAATAAGCGACGCCAAAGAAAAAATAATGAGGAAAATAACAAATGAATGACTGTATTCCAAAGAAAAAAAAACCAGCTAAATGAATTTATTAATTTGAATTTCGAATTCTTAACCAAAGAGGAGATATTTCAGATCAAATTGATCAGTACGACAAAACGCTAATTTCATACGTAAGGACCTAATAAAATGCTAGTAGTGCGAGAAGAGTTCAGTAAAAATAGCTAATATTATTGAATCTAGCTATTTGAATCCGAGAATCCTACTAACATATAAACGCACAAGTTTGTAAGAATGGATGGATGGATGGATGTTTGTTACTCTTTCACGCCAGAACGGCTGAACAGATCTGGATGAAACTTCGTCCAGAGATAGATTATAGTCTAAAATAGCACATGGACTTTTTAACCGCGAGTGAAACCGTGGAGCGCAGCTAGTGTTTTATAATGCGCAAACGAGATAGGACACAACAGATTCTGGGCTTTATTAAAATGTTATCTATTTGTTGAAAAAATATAAATTGAAAATATTATTACTTGACAAGTGTTACTACACAATTACTGACTTTTTAGATGACAGGAAATTTGATGCATTATGTTCAACCTGACTTTTGTAAAATACTTTGACATGAAATACCTTTAACTCAATTATTCATTATTATTATATTCATTAGCTCTGGCATTTTAAATTATTATTTGTATGCCGCACCAGGCCAGGACATGTGTACTACCATATTTTAAGATCTGTATGCTATCCTGTATATCCACAAATAAATGAATCTTTGTTTTTAAGTAACATATATCTTACAAGCTCATTTTTGTAACAGGAGGTGTACCACAAGTCGATGACTCTGAAAGAGGCCATCAAGTCTGCGCTCACCATCCTCAAGCAAGTAATGGAGGAAAAGCTGTCTGAAAGCAATGTTGAAGTGGTCACCATGACTCCGGGTTCCATGTTCCACATGTTCACCCGGGAACAGCTGGCTGAGGTTATTAAAGATATTCCTTGAGTAACCTTGAGTTGAACTTAAATCATAGGATATTTTGTTTATATATGTCATTTAGAGTAATATTTGAAGTAAATTGTAAAGAAATCACGGTTATTGGTAAACTAGTATCACTAATTTTTTTAAATGGTTTTAATCTTGGAAGGTTTTATTGCTCGGGAATTAAATTTGTGTAAACTGATCCATAGGAATTGGTTCAGCAGAAGTACGAAACATCCAGATGTTCCCGGGCTTCTGCCGGGGCCCTATTCGGAGATTTGAGATTTTCATCTTACCTTTTTTCGTCCTTGTTTCTCTCGTTTGAAACGTCATAGGTGTGAGAGTGACCAAGATAAAATCTCATCTGATCTCCCGCGTAGGAATAGCCCTCCTGTCTCAAGATTTAAAACAAACATGTAAAGGTAAATAAAACCATTTAAAAATTGCATTTTTGTACTCAAATTTTTTTAGAAAACTATATATTTTTTTATAATATAGTTTAATTCACCCTTTGCTAACATTATAATTTACATTGTTAAGTCTTTCTGAAAAATATTTAGATATAAATATTTCTGTAATATTGTAGTTATATTTTCTTGCAGTTTAGTTGAAATATTACTTTGAAAGGAGCGATTGTGTTGAATCTACAGTACTGACTGTTCAATAAAGTATAATATCTTTTATTGCGTATTTACTTTTTTTATTCATTATTCGATCTATGTAAGTAGGTACCTAGTTTTATATTAAACCTTTAGATAAATCGTAGTTATTCGTAAAGATATTATTTACGTAAGTAATTCAGTAGATTACTATAAATTAGTAATTTGCGTGAGAATTATAAAACCATAATTTTCCAAAGCGGGGTTGAAACTTTGGCTTGATCAGTTTGTTCTTTTCTCGACTCGGCAGCCGGACTGATTTCATGACATTTGACATGAAAATAGAATCGTTAATCGAAGTACAGCTAGTAAGATACGAACACACTATTGTGAATAAATACATATCTACCTCTATACTCTTCTAAGTCTACACTAATATTATATTATAAAGAGGTAAGATTTGTATGTTTTTAACGAATTCATTCGAAAACTCCTGGCCCGATTTCAAAACTTCTTTCACCATTAGAAAGCTACATAATTTCTGAGTGATATAGGCTATAAAACGCGAGCGAAGCCGCGTGCAAAAAAGCTAGTACATAAATACAGTAAAGATAGATGTTAAAGGTACCATTCCGCGCCCGACTGCAGACGGCAGCAGCAGACGACGACACTTGGTTTGGTATGCTTGGTTTCGCAGCGAGCGACATGAAGCTACGGAACGTATTTCATACAAATATATACAAACTAGAAGTGTCGTCGTCTGCTGCTACGCCTGCTACCGTCTGCGTTCGAGCCCGGAATGGTATCTTAAAACTAGCGTGGGCGTCGCCGAGGAATTGTTCCCAGTAGTCTCCTCTAGCCCTGTCCCGCATCACGCTCGTCTAGCCTGTAGGCGCCACTAGTACCATTTTTCAATTCTAAATACTCGAGCGTACAACTTTACTGCGCAGGTTACAGCGGACGCCCTAAGTTGAATAAAGATTCGCTGAGCGGATAAATCCTTGCGCAAGGATTTGACCATTCTGTCCGAGCCGAGCCTAATGATCCAAGTTTTTATACTGACGGCCTATAGATTCTCTTTTAGGCAAGTAAAAGTAGCAAGTACAGTACGCGCCACGTAACTAGAACCTGCGCAGTCTCATTGGAGGTTAGAGGGCCCGCGGGGAGGCGACGCTGTTTCCGCGAACTGTTGCCTCAGCTCCTCTCGCTCGCACCTTTACGTGTGCGAGTATACATGCGCAGTCGGCGCCATCTTGGTTCAAGTTATGTGGCGCGTACCGTACCTACCTATACAGCATGTTACAGAAACCATGATAAATAATTGAAGGGCATGTACCATTACACACTCGTAGAAGTATTCATGCAAAAATACCAAACGCACGTTCAAAATAGCACGAGTTATGACCGGTTACAGAACGCAAGAAAAAGAGGAAATTTTACAAATTTGTATCAAATGTTGGCGGCTAAGAAACTAGCGACACGACGCGATTAGCGTCTGCGTTCGCGTTTTTAAGAGGGCGGAGCGCGATGTGTGCTTAATTTTTTTATAGTCAATATTTAACTAGCATAACTGCATCCTCCAGTCGAAACTGGATACTGGTGGATACTGAGTGCTTAGTGTGAGTTGGTCAAAGTAAATCGAATAACTTTACTACAGCGTAAACGAGTTTACGTCACACGGATCGACAATCGAAAACGAGCGAGTGTGAGTGCCAATCGAGCTTGTCACTCGATTCGCGTAAATTCACCGTGAGAAAGTAAATTTTTCATGTCAATGTTGGCAGGAAACAAAAAACTCGCACTCACGATTGCGGTTTCTCATTACTCCCACTAGGTGGCGCTTTTTAATTTTCATACAAATTGGAGTTACTTTTATGCGATCGAAAAGTAAGAAAAACTCACACTAAGCACTCTGATACAACATGGTTTTTGTAACCTGTATAATCAGACCGATTCAAACTTAATGACAGCTGTGAAGTTAGGCGCGAAATGCTGTGCAGTAGCGAAAACGAAGACGCCGACAAGTTTCACTTGCGGCGCACTTCACAGGCGCCACTAAATTTGAATCAGTGTATAACCGACGCTGTGGTGGCAACAGATGATATCGTCGGTGCCGGAGCTGACGGCCAGCGACAGCTCGCGCAGCACCATACAGGACCTCGCGCGCCTGCGCCTCGCGCGACAGACCGTCTAGCGAACACCGGACAAGAGCCTGCGCACGCGACGGACTTTTTTACTATATGTTTAGCTCTGGACACAACGGGGTCGGTCATTAATTATGTGAGACGATTTCCTGATTGAAATAAAGAATGACTTGTTTGGAGCAATAAAAGATAAAAAAAAAATTGGTTGTCTGTAAAGGTTTTCGGACGATAGTTTTAAAATGACGACGTCATAACAAAACATTGATGAAAGGATTGCATACTTTTATGAATAAATCGCTCGTGTAGCTCTCTCGCTCGTTACAATGTGCGTATAGGACAATGAGTCATCTTTTTTCGTGCGTGCAGCCGGCGTACATCGATTTATTAGACGTTGTTACGACATTTTTTTTCCCCAAACCGGCTTTACCAACTCAGCATAATGCCAGCTGTTGTAGACAGTAATGCCCCCCCGACTCTACTAACCAATTATTTTCAAATTGTAAATAGCATCAAATTGACACTTTTTGTATGCCAGAAATGTCAGAAGTCGTTAATTCATTGACAATTTTAAAACAATTGCTTAGAATCGAGGCCCGCATAGGGATTTACAATCATTCAGGAACGTTTCCGTTTGGATTCCAAAAATTTTAAACTGAAATTATTCGGATCTCAGTCTGTATTTATAAGTTTTTTAACGTGGTTCATTCTTCCGATCGCATTAAACTTGATTCCCTATTCCAAAATGTACAAAAGTAGACTGAGATTCCAACAATTTCAGTTTGAAGTTTGTGGGATCCGATCGGAAACGTTTCCGAATTATTGTGAACAGCACCTCCGGGCTTCTGTTGGGACCCGATGGTGATTTGTCATGAAATTCGGCCCTTATTATTATTTTCTTCTATGAATTTCGCACCCTCTCCTAAGTCTTATGTAATTAATGGCCGACCCTAAATCCAGAACGTGATTTTTAGTGCCTGTCATTTGCATGATGATATTCTTTTTGTAGTTATAACCGACTCTGTTCGGCCAGTACGTCTCAATAAAGCTATATACCCACTAATAAAGTATGATTTTTAATTACCGTCTCTTGAGCTATCATGTAAGAAAAGTAGATAATTACTAGCTGAATTACAATAAAATATATGGAACACTCTTTCAAATAAAACAATAATATTTAATCATTTTTTTATTTATAGTAAAAATGGTAAATGCAATTTACAAATCATTGTCCAAACAGGCTTATTCAGTAACTTACCACACTCATAAAACCATTCATAACTTTACTTTCTAGTGTATGTATGTATCTGTAAGTACAGTATTGTGTAACGAATATGTTACCTACAAGTATGTCTATCCCGGGGGCCTACAATCACTGGCCTTATTCGGAGATTTGAGATTTTCATCTCACCTTTTTCCGCCCTTGTTGCTCTCCTCTGAAACGTCAAGTGTGAAAGTGACCAAGATAAAATCTCATCTCATCTCACGCGTAGGAATAGCCCCACTGGTCTTATTGCCATGATTACGTTTCGTTTTCAACGCCGCGCGACCATGGACCTTATTGCGTGGTGATACGATCCGCGGTCGCGCAGCGTCGATAACAAAACTATCATGTAGGCCCCCTGTAGAGGATTTAAGTGTATTTAGTTGAGAGTACAAGAAGGCTATGGTTCATACCAGGGATCCCCAAACTATTTTGGACAAATGACCCCTTTTCCAAAATGAACTGTTACCTCAGACCCCCATGACCAAATTACCTACTTTTAAGATCAACCCCCTTATTCATAATGGTCCGCTAACTTACAGCTGCTCCAGAGTGCTATTTTTCATTCTGACTTAGGTCAATAGAAGAAGACAGAGTGAGAATTAGCAATGCTTCAAGTTAGCTTAAAGCGAAGTTATTTTTTATTTATTTATTAGACACACAAACAAATAACAATCGATATGCCAACACAATACATACATCTGAGTTCTGAACTGGATTGTCATCCAAAAATAGTGTGTACAGAAAAACAAAAAAAGTTAGTTAAGAATTTGTGTTAATTTAATAGCGGTCGATTTTTGTAGACCTCGTCGACCCCCAAAATCAGTTTTCGTTTATGTCGACCCCTAGGAAACCAATATCGACTCCAAGGGGTCGATAGACCACTTTTGGAATCCCTGGTTTAAACTAACCGAGATCAGAAGAGATAATAATGATTTCAAAAACATTTCATTCAAAACTACATTTGACAATTAAGGTGTGTGGAAAGGCGCAGCAGCTGTCTTGCTCGCTCGCGACACTATTATATTTACAAATACAAATATCTTTATTAGCCAACCATTTGCACAATATACAAGCACTGTGGACCCCACACTTGAAAAAACCAGTATCGTGGGCGTCCACTTGAACGACACATTAAATTAAAGGCAGTTGATAAAAAGTCGCCTATGTGCACCCAGGGTGTCACCTTCATACCGAATTCATTAAAATTGGTCCAGCCGTTTGAGCGTAAGAACACACATACACACTTACAAACACACTCATAAACTTTCGCCTTCATAATATTAGTATGATGTAAAATTATAGAATGTACATATTTTTGGTAAATATGCCTCTATCAATGCATTGAAAACAGTATTACGAAGTATTTAGAATAACTTTCATGTTGATATTTATAATGAGTGCTCAGAGAAACGTAAACACGTAATCTTTTTTATGTGGTTACGTTTTTCTAAGTAAATACTATAAATATAAACCTGAAAATTGTTCTGAATACTTTGTTTCACTATTTTCATTGCATTGACAGAAGCAAATTTATCAAAGATACATTTTATAATTTTGTATCTAATATAATAGTCTCGCGAACACACAGCTGCCGCCCCTTGCCATACACCTTAATCGTTCCCGATTACAAAATGTACCTACAATGTACCTAAATGTCTATTCTTACTTATTTCTATTGAATAAATGCAATATTACGTATCACTTGAGCCTTATAAAGAGAGCCCTGAAAACTATAAACGAAGACGTCTTATTCGTCCACAAGAAATGTCTAAGGCAGTTGTCCGACCGCCGGCGATAAGCAAGTAAATAAATGTATGTAAAACACAAACTTTGTGTTTTTACATACATTTAATTACTCGGTTTTTGCTCATCGCCGGCGGTTGGACAACTGCCTTAGAGTGAGGCCACATTAGTGCGTTGCGTTGCGTTGACGTAGCGCCAACGCTGCGTCGTTTTACATATATTTTTAGTGGCATGACACATTAGAGGGTAGGCATCATTAGCACTTAGTTGATTCGTCGCAAGTTATTAACGCATTGTATTCCACACCTGTGTTGCGATGTCGCAACGCGAGAGGGCAATCACGATGTCGTAGCGCAGCGTCTCAGAGTAGATCAGTACACTTTCGACAATGGCTCGGAAGTAACAATGCCCGACAGCGCAGCGCATCACAATCGCTTCACCTCTCGTCCGTCGATCGACGCAAAGCATACATGTGTCATGCCACTAAAAATGTAAGTGAAACGACGCAGCGTTGACACTGCGACGACAACGCAACGCACTAATGAGGCCTCTCTGCGGTGCTATTCACAATCATTCGGAAACGTTTCCGATCGGATACCAGAAATTTCAAACTCAAAATGTTCGAATCTCAGCCTACTTTTATAGATTTTGGAATAGGCAATCTTTACTCTACTCTAAGTATACATCTGATCGGAAGAATTAATCACGTATAAAAATTTATGAATATAGACTGAGATTCAAATAATTTAGGTTTAATTTTTTTTTAAATCCGAACGGAAACGTTTCCGAATGGTTGTGAATAGCCCTACTGTTAGGCCCGTACAGGCCGATTCAAACTTGATGACGGCTGTGAAGTTAGGCGCGAAACGCTGTGCAGTAGCGAAAACGAAGGTACGCGTGCGACAGAGAAGCAAGACGCCGCTGTCTCGCTTGCGGCGCACGCGCACAGCCGCCGTTAAGTTTGAATCTGTCTATACTAGGGGCTCACGAGTTTTGATAGTTAACGAAAACTTTTTTCGTTTTCGTTTGACTCCATATACTTAGCCTAGTTCCTTAACGTTTCCGCCAGGTGAGCTTGATTGAAATGTATGGAGCCAAACGAAAAAAGTTTTCGTAACGACCAAAGCTTCAGATTATTGACGAAAACGCCCACGATAGCGCCGATACACTGCCTATTGGTCAAAAAGTAAAAAACAACCAATAGGAGCACTTTTGCGAGCGTTTTCAGCAATAGTCTGCTACAAGCATCAAGGTTGCACAGGCAACTGACTCAAAAAATCAGACTTTGGAGTATATTACCTGTCATCAGACTATGAAGTATATTATATGTGATCAGACTACGAAGTGTATTAGCTGTAATCAGGCTATGAAGTACATACATTACCTGTCATCAGACTATGAAGTATATTACCTGTCATCAGACTATGAAGTATATTACCTGTCATCAGACTATGAAGTATATTAGCTGTCATCAGACTATGGAGTATATTCGCTGTAAAAATTTACAAGTGTTCCAAGATAAAAGGTTCCAATTCCTTTGGAGTAACATTAGGAGCGACCCTAACCACCGGCACCCCATTCCTATCAACCACGAACTTCGAAAAGTTCCATTTTATGAAATCCCCCATTGTACCCCCCTGAACTTTCTTCAAAAACTTCCACAGAGGATCAGCGTTTTCACCATTCACCTCGACCTTTCCAAACACATCAAAGGAAACTCCCTTTTGCTTAGTGAATTCTAGAATATCTTTAGCAGAGCCCGGTTCTTGGCCGTTGAATTGGTTGCACGGGAAAGCCAGTATACGCAGACCCTTGCTTGAGTACTTTTCGTACAGTTGGTTGAGTTCGTTGTAGTTGGTCTCGGTTAGGCCGCATTGGGAAGCCACGTTGACGATGATCAGTACGTAGCCTTTGTATTTGTCGAGTTTGACGTCGTTGCCGTGTATGTCTTTCACTGTGTACTCGTAGACGGTTTCGGGTTCTGTTTTTGGATTTCTGGAAACAAACAAGTAAAAATGTAAAAAAGATAAAAACCAACAACATCTCTACAACAATGACCAGCTAAAACACAATTGCATCTATGACATTAATATCACTATTCAATTCAATTTCAAACGTGTGAAGTCACAGAAACCTAAATCTAAATTCGGGTTTATAATAGTTAATAATTTACTACTCAACCAATTTACAAAAATATTCCTCAACGCGTGACGTCATCGGGGTAGATTAGGACCCACACTATTAACCAGTTTAGTTGCCCGTGGAACTTCCTAAACAAGCTGACAGGTTTGTACCATTCATCTATGATTCAAACATATCTCTCAACGCGTGACGTCACTAAACCATCACCCTCATAAAAATCGGGGTAGATTACGACCCATACTATTTCTAACTTACATTAACCACTTATGTTGCCCTCGGAACTACCTGAACAAGCTGACAGCGTTGTACCATTCATCTATGATTCAAACATATCTCTCAAGGTCACAAAACCATCACCCTAAAAAATCGGGGTAGCTTACCACCCATAATATTTTTAACTTACATAATCACTTTCTGTTGCCCGTGGAACTTCCTAAACAAGCTGACAGCGTTGTACCATTCATCTATGATTCAAACATTTCTCTCAAGGTCACACAACCATCACCCTAAAAAACGGGGTAGCTTACCACCCATATTATTTTTAACTTACATAACCACTTACTGTTGCCCATGTAACTTCCTAAACAAGCTGACAGCGTTGTACCATTCATCTATGATTCAAACATATCTCTCAAACCGGACGTCACATAACCATCACCCTAAAAAAATCGGGGTAGCTTACCACCCATACTATTTCTAACTTACATAACCACTTACTGTAGCCCGTGGAACTTCCTAAACAAGCTGACAGCGTTGTACCACCCATCCATTATTTAAACATATCTCACAAAACCATCACCCTAAAAAAATCTTTGACTTTGACTTTGATAACCACTTACTGTTGCCCGTGGAACTTCTTAAACAAGCTGACAGCGTTGTAAACATCTTTCGCGAGCAGTTCAGGGTTCTCCAGCGCCGCGAAGTGTCCGCCGTCGTCCACGATTGTACTGTGGAGGTAGTTCTTGTACTTCATCTGCAGTATCTGGTCCGGGTTGTAAGCCAGCTCGTGTCTGAACTTGATGCCGCATGTCGGGACTGATGTTGGGATTCTGTGAGAAAAAAAACATACATATCGTCAAGCCTTTCCTCCGAAGGGGCTGGCAGAGGTGTAATACAACACCCACACTTCGCAGACGATATTCAGTCCCAAATGTGACAGGGGCCGAGCTTGTCGCCATACACCGGGCTTCAGTCATGTAGCAGATGACATACAATACGCACATATGTTCATACAATGAATAAATTGGTCCGTGCCGTCGGCTGGGTTCGACGGAAAAAAATAAAATGTCACATAAAAAACCGAGTTATAAAAAAAAAGAGAAATTACCTAACTTCGACGAATGTAAGGGTGCGTTTCCACTAGAGCTTAACGGTACATGAATTGACCAATCAAAATACACGACATCTCAGCTCCGCTTTAGTGGAAACGCACCCGTAATCTAAGCCGACAGCAAGAAATTACCATAGTCAGTAATAGTCCTTTATAAAAAAGTATCTAGACAATTCCAGTCTACGTTAGAGGATTTGAAATAAGATTTTGTAGTGAAACTAGCTGCGCTTGCGGTTAATAAATAACCCATATGTTAATCCAGGGTATAAACTACCCCCATACCAAATGTCATCAAAAGCCATCCACCCGTTTGAGCAAACACACAAATTTTCGCATTTATAAATATTTTAAGATAGAATAGAATGTTTTTTATTGTCATTAAGTAACAGTTCCTTAACAATTTTAGCTAAAAAATGAATTAAGGATGCTCCTATAATGGACTCGTCAAAAGGTAATTACAAAAAGTTACAAAAGCATTTGGTAACATTTTTAAGGTTTTGTGGACAATATTGACGTGGACTACATGAAAGGCACCATCTAGTTTATTTAGCTTTGAACTAAAACATGTGGCTGTTAATTAATTTCTTACCAGCTATCTAAATAAAATAATAATATATATATATATGTATGTGTTTTATTGTTAAGAGTCCGGCGACCACTTGGACCAACTTCGCATTGGCTTAAGGTATTCTATTGTCATTTCGTCTAGAAGACTACGAGCGAAGAGAGCAAGTAATGATACTGAAGAACCTCTAAAGTTACCCACAGAGTGACAAAGTACATTTTTTAAATGACTTTGCACTTCTGTAATTATTCTTGTAATTTAAGAATTTCCCTTGTATTATGGATTGATTTAAAAGCTAATAATGTAAACAACCTCCCTATGTAAATGGATTTTTGATTTGCTTTGTCTATCTATTGAATAAATCAGTCAAAAGTGACCCCTTAAAAATGCGAATTTTTTTCATAGCTCTATTTTCTCTTGAGGACGTTTTTTAATAAAACCAAGAACTTAGGGGCGGAGATATAGTTCATTCAATTGTACGAGTACATGCTAAATTTCATCATAATCTGACAAATGGTTTCCAAGAAATTTGACAAGCGCGTTTGTATGGAAATTTCAGAGCGTCGCGGGACATTTAAGTAAAAACACAATAGAAGCCATACTCACTTATCAAACACCATAGCATACGACGTAGCACTAAAAGTTTCAGCGTAGACTCTCATACTGGTCGTAATACTCTCAGAGGCCCAGTAAATCATCACATTATCCAGCAGGTGTGTGAGAGAAAACTTCTTCAGAAGGTTCCCGTCGTAAGCCTTGCGGTGCTCCGGGTTGGTCCAGGTCGAGAACTTCTCCAAGATGTAGGCAGCCAGGCCCGCGGGGGAGTCTGTTAGCGCTGAACCTGGGCACATTGAAAGCGATGGTGAAGATGCTTTTGGTTTTTACCCGACTGCGCAAGGAGGGTTGTTTTCTAAAGTCAAAGTCAAAATGTTTTTTTTTTCAATTGGGTATCAAAAATACACTTAGGAATGTCAAAGTTTTATAATAGACTCGACCGCCTTGTTCGGAAAAGAGCCACTACTCAGAAAATCTGGCAAGAAACTGAGAGGCATTATTAAAAAAAAAAAACGAGTTTATGAATGTATGTTTGTGGGTATGTATGTATGTATGAGGTTTCTTTCTCGCCCTGCAGCCTAAACAGCTTGATAGATTTCGACATATGAGGTGTCATTTGAATCGTCTTGATAGTGGAAGTGACACAGGGTACGATATTTTGCAGCCGAGTTTTTTTTTTATAATGTTACTTGTTAAAGAGATTTTGTAGCTGTTGTTCAGGGCATCAAAAGTTTTTTGTTTTAGTTTCGTACCGCAGAACTGAAGAGTCCCGTTGAGCGGGACAATAGCCAGCGGTCAGCAGATACTTCCAAAAATCGACTTTCGCCTACTCAATGCAGCGTTGTTTATCACATGTCCCAAAATTTGAACAAGAATTTTCATATTTTTTTAAAATCTAACCTCTGTCTACAACATAGAGTTGCTTTTAGAATGTTGTTCCTTATGTCCAGTTTACATTATTCCAGTCCAGTAACCCAGTAACGCTGAACTGCAATAGGCGGGACTGCCGATATCGTCAACATGATCCCATTCATTTAAAAGCTGTCAAGTCGTCAAGACTACAATGACAATGAATTCGAGAAAGAATTGTTCTGTCAGCACTCGAATAGCACTGGATTGGCCGTCTCTCTAGATTCCAGTTGCGCTGCATTAGTTGAGCTGGATTCAAAAGTAGACCGCCAATCCAGTTTCTGCACTGCATTGCTAACTGGATCCAGTGCATTCCAGCGCCGGTTTACATTTTCCCAGTACAATTCAAGCGCTGGATTCGATCGCTAAACTGGAATAATGTAAACCGGGCATTAAGCTTAGCGTATTCGTCGGGTTAACTATAATTATAATAGGGCCATTTATAATGTCCCTATACTAGCTACGCCCCTCGGTACCCGCCATTAAAAAGTATCCTACTACTATACTGTCGTGCGAAAGAGATAACGCTCTACGAAGCCCAAGTTTCTTTCCAAAGGTCGATGTGGAATATTTACTGCCGGGTACTGTAAGAAAGGTTCATTAGAACAATTTTCATAAACATAAAATCTGCTACAAAATGTTACAATTATCTTCTTAGGTCGCATCGTACGACCTGCCTATCTAGTGAGCTGAAAAAGGAGCTACCATCTTATTGTTACACCAGTCGCAGCCGTTGAAGAAACTATACGCTAATCTGTGGCAATATTTGTTTACAACTACCGATAGGTAACGCAGATTAGACAATAGACAGAGTAGACACTCGAGTCGCGCGCGTCCCATTGCTAAAATCCGGAACAACAGAGATCTTTCTGGAAAGCAATTGTTGTGCACCGTTTTATGATGTTTTTATCTATTGAATAATAGGGTGTTTACTTCAATCTTTTGTACTGTCCGAATGTTCTAGATTGAACGCGTGGTTCCGCGTGATAAACAACTTTTTGTGTCCTTGCGCTATTGTTTAATCGAATGTCCTGGATATCTTAAAAATTTTATAAATACGCAGACGACCGACGACTCAGCAGTCAGTTTTGATTACGCGTTCAGTGCTAACATCAAAGTAATTGTACGAAAAGTGTTCAGAGTGTTATAGTGCAAGTGTCTAGTGTAGTGTAACAGTGTACTTGGTAAATAAAGTGAATCTTCGGATACATCGACGTTTCATTCCTTTTATCCTAACCCAGCTCGTAACAGTATCCTCCAACCAAATCCTACAGCCATCCGTAGCAAGTTTTTAGTTCCATGATTTGACCACCGTTATACCTATACATAATTTACCAAAGGCGGTCCGTGTGTACTCACCTACAGTGTCCGGCTTCGTGCTCTGTATATGCATGTACCCAGTTTCCTCTAAGTGTTGTGAGAATTTAGCACTCAGCGGATACATCCGGTCTTGTAACTCTGCACATTCTATCAGCGACGGCCAAATTGATCCTGTCAAAATAATAGTTGGTATGTTAGTGTCAAAGAAATAAATATTTGGGAAATTTTGCATACCTACAGGGACATCTGACCCCAAACTAAGCAAAGCTTGGCTGCCAGAGACACTGATGTACGAACATAACCATTGACTGCCTTGGTGGCTCAGTTGGTAGTGAACCTGCCTTCTGAGCTTGGGGGCGTGGGTTCGATTCCCACCTAGGGCAAACATTAATGCGACGAACATTTGTGTTTGTTCTACGTCTGGGTGCTAATATGTATTTAAGTATGTATTTAAAAATATCTAAGCATGTATATCAGTGTCTGGCAGCCATAGTACAAGCTTTGCTTAGTTTGGGGTCAGACGACCGTGTGTGGAAGTGTCCGAAATTTATTTATTTATTTATTATAAATATTTTTAAATACATACTCAAATAGAACCCATCTCTGTCATATATGAAAAGCAAAGCTTGAAAAACAGACTTCCCATCCTGTAATTCGACATCCATGTAAACAAGTTTTAAACTTTTGTTGATATTTTAAAGACTGCTTCACCGATTTCGATAAATTAAAAAATAAATTTCGATTTGTATGGGACCACCTACGAGGTATCTACCAAAAAAAAGCTTTCACGACACGGCGACAAATAAACTTGAAAATTGCAAAAAAATACCCGCCCCGGATGACTTTTTTTTATTTTTTATTATTATTGTTAACTTAACAACTACAGCTTAAACTAAACATGCCCATAAAACCAATGCGGTTTGCTTTAACTTTAAGGGTCAAAATACCCTTAAAGTTAATGGATTTTGTCTTACCAATGGACATCCATATATGAGCGAGCGTGTTGAACACAAGCGCTGGGAAGTTTGTGTGGAATCCCAGCACATTGTCCGGGTACATTGTGGCCATTATAGAGCCCACCGTGTGGCCCAAGTCTCCACCTTGCAAGAAAAACCACAGTATTATCAACTAGCTGTAACAGCGACTTCGTTCGCGTTTATTCATATATTAATAACATCAGCTACGCGGACGATATGGTTCTCCTGAGCGCCTCGATCTGCGGACTCAGACAGCTGATGAGTACGTGTGAGAGCTATGCAGCGGATCATGGCCTTATTTATAATGTAAAAAAAAGTCAGTGCATGTTCTTTCAGGGAGGGCAAAGAAAAGTTACTGTAATGCCCCCTGTAAAATTAAATGGCTCGTCTTTACAAAGGGTAGATGTGTTTAAATATCTAGGCCATCTATTGACGCCTACCCTAAAAGATGATGCGGATGTTGAGCGAGAGCGGAGGGCGCTGGCGGTTAGAGCAAATATGGTGATCCGCAGGTTTGCACGGTGCTCGACAGAGGTTAAAATAACGTTGTTTAGAGCTTACTGTACCTCATTTTATACCTGCAGCCTGTGGTCTGACTACACGCAAAAATCGTACAGCGCCCTTCGTGTCCAGTTCAATAACGCGTTCAGAATGATGTTGGGTCTCCCCCGGTATTGCAGTGCCTCAACAATGTTTGCTGAAGCTCGTGTTGACTGCTTTTATGCAACGATGCGTAAAAGAGGCACTTCGCTACTACGGCGGGTGAGAGGGAGCTCCAACAGCATGCTGGCTGCGCTCGCGGACAGACTGGACTGTCCCTATATAAACCAATGTTGTCGATTGCATGTTCAACACCTGTGTGTCTAGCGTGCAATCTACAACATTGTTTAATGGGACTAGTAAGTACTTATTTAATTTTGTATTTAATTTTTAATTTTAATTTTGTGTGTTGTGTACCTGTATATGAGTCTTGTAACTTGAAATAAAGAATTATTATTATTATTATTCAGAAAATAGTATCCAAAAACCTTCCTCGTGATACACTGTAACTATCAAATTTTATCTGGAGGAAGGAGCTGGCAGAGGCGTATACAACACCCACACTTCGCCGGACGATATACAGACCCAAATGTGACAGGGGGCGAGCCTGTCGCCATACACCGGGCTCCAGTCATGTAGCAGATGACATATAATACGCACACATGTTCACCTAAAGAACAAATGGGAGTGCTGGCGTGCCGTCGGCTAGGATCGAACCCGCTTCCTCTGGCTTGAGGGCGGGCCATCTCCAACTAGGCTATCATCGCTTCTAAGGAATAACTTATATGTATGTAAGAAATTGTGGGTAGTACGCGTACCTTGCACGTAGTAGCGCGTGTGTCCTATGCGTTGCATCAAGTTGTTCATTATGACTGCCATCTCCACTGGGCCTAGGCCGGGCCGCACTGAACTCTAAAAACATTTTATTAAAACAAGTATAAATTTAAAATTCCTCGACAAAGATTTTCATCTAACGTAGCTAAAAACACTCCCAACTAATTCACCTTCCATACAAAAAAAAAAAAAATTGGTTCATCCATTCGGAAGCTACGATGCCACAGACAGACATACACGTCAAACTTATAACACCCTGTCGTTTTAGCGTCGGGGGTTACTAAATAAATGTGAACGAAAAAGTTGGCGCGCTAAAGGCCCGGCTACACGCGCAAACAATTTGTATAAAAATTGGCGCAAAATCATGGTGCACTTGTGCGGTCTCCACACGAGAGCGACTTCCATAAGCAAACAATTTCTGTATTAGTTTGTGCAAATTATCGTTTTATGCAAGCCATTGGTACGGTATACCGTTTTTCCGTCATAACGCACATGCTTGCTTGTGCAAATCGGAATTTGTGCAAGATTGAGCGTGATCGTGTGGCCGGGCCTTTAAGAGGCCTATTACTCAGTAATGGGTTGAAAATGGTGACGATGCAATAAACATGAACTAGTAAGTATTCTACTCCTGCGCTTCTGAATTAGTGCTGTTTTTTTTGTAGTAAGTTGCAGGAACAAAATTGCCAAAACAAATACAATTATCTATGGTACAATATCTAATCCATCTCTATTCTCTATCACTCATCATTTCAGAATTCAAAACAAATCAACCTTAATACAAGTGTTAAATTATCAACATACGTCAGAGTACCCGAATCCAGGCAAACTGGGCACGATAACTTCAAACACGAAATTCTTCCCTTCGCCAGTACTCGTCAGGTCGGGGATCATCTCATAGAACTCGCGGAACGACCCCGGCCACCCGTGCAGTAAGAGAAGAGGCACCACCTGGAAATTAACAAAGATCTTTTTCAAAGTCAAAGTCAATTTTTTTTTATTCAATTTAGGTATCAAATATACACTTATGAACGTCAAAGTTTTTTTAAATCGACTCGATCGCCTTGTTCGGATAAAGAACCTCTACTCAGAAGAACAGGCAAGAAACTGAGGGGCATTATGTTTTTAAAGAATAAATAAATTACAGTCTCACAAATTTTGGCTTACAACTAGGTAATACCTATACATACTAGTGGCTACTTGGCGGAAGTGGAAGGCTCCAGACATCTTTGTCTTCGTTATAATAAAAAAATAAAAAAAGTCAGTCTAAATCTCAGTACAGCTATCCTATCCTTATTTCTAGCGTATTATTGTGATAGTCACAGTTCAATTTCAATTTATGTATATTTCTGCGAACATACTTACATAATATTTTCAAAGATATACAGAGATGGTTGAGTTAATATATTTATATCTTTAAATAAATCTCTCAATGATTCGCGGGAATCCATCCCGTAGATAGCGCGAACCGCTCGCTTTTGCAAAATAAAAATGGCCTCAATCTTAAAATCTTATGTCAATAAAAATAATATTTAGGTGTTACCTACAATGGCTACATAAATTAGAACTGACATCTGTAATTATCATATTTTATCATATTATCGCGTCGTCGCAAGCCACGCCGTGGGGTTGGCACGGTGTACAGTTATATCAACCACACTCACGGTGTTCCGGTTCAAGCCCGGAGCAGTTAAAAGTGTGGTGAAGCTGGTGAGTGTGGTACGCCTATTAGGCAGGGGGGTGTCACTCCATAGCTTAGGTTTGCAATACTATTGTTTAATCTGTGCCAGAGGGCAATTTTTCAGTTTTCTCGAGATTCAGACGCCGCCGCCGCCCGCATTACATAATGTAGGCGGCGTCGGAAAGCCCGTCACGCGCATCCACGACATTTTGGGCGCAAATTATAGGCCGGACGTAAGGCCAGGATGACACGGAACTGGGAAGAGGCGTGCCTGGGCAGCGTCCTTTGTGTTTATGGGTCCGGCGACCACTTTAGACTAATTTCGCATTGGCTAAAGGTTTTCTATTGCCATTTCGTCTAAACTCTACCTCTAGAAGAAGACGACGAGCGAAGAGAGCAAGTAAAGATATTGAGAAGCCTCTAAAATTATCTACAGAGTTAAATTTCAATATTTTTATGACTTTTGTACTTCTCTAATGATTCTTAAGTGACTAAAAAATTCCCTTGTATTATGGAATAATTTAAAAGCTAATGATGTAGAAAACCTTCCTTTGTAAAGGGATTTTTGATTTGCTTTGTCTATATCTATCTATTAAATAAATCAGTCAAAAGTGACCCCTTACAAATGCGGATATTTTACATAGCTCTTTTTTTCCTGAGGACGTTTTTTTTAAAAACCAAGAACATGGGGATGGAGCTAAAGTTCATTTAGTAATTGTACATACCAAACATCATACTCTGACAAATGGTTTCCTAAAAAAATTTACGAGCGCGCTTTGTATGGAAAATTCAGAGCGTCGCAGAACCCTTATTTCGAAATACGTCACTTTCATACATTTTATATGAACAAGTTAATGAGAAATTAAATGAGTTAGAAAATGCGGCGCCTGAACCTTGTCCGCGCGCATCTTCGCCTTACGTCCAGCTTGTATAGTTCGCACCTTGCGCTGCTATAGGTACTATTTTTAACCGACGAAACGGAGGAGGTTTACAAGTCGACGTGGATATTTTTTACTAGCTGCGCCCCGCGGTTTCACAAAGTACCTATATGCTATTCTAGACTATAATCTATCTCTGTGCCAAATTTCATCCAGATCTGTTCCGCCGTTCGGGCGTGAAAGAGTAACAAACATCCATCCATCCATCCATTCTTACAAACTTTCGCGTTTATATTAGTAGAATAGGATAGGATAGTAGGATTTTTATGTATGATCACGCATAACTTTTTACAGAATAGTCCGATTTTGACAATTCTTTTTTTTAATAATAAACATAAATGTAAACATTCGGGACTCTTGCACACACTGTCGTCTGAACCCAAATTAAGCAAAGCTATGGGGGCCAGAGACTAATATTCATTATTATATTTTTAAATACATACTTAAATAGATATTAACACCCCAACCTAGAACAAACACAAATGTTCATCACATAAATGTTTGGAATGGTGGGAATCGAACCCATGCCCCCAAGCTCAGAAGGCAGGTTTGACTACCGACTGAGCCACCGAGGCAATCAATAGATACACGCGAGCGGCCGCCCATAGGCGGTACTCAGTCTGCTCCGCTCCGAGTTGCTCAACAGATATCAATTGCCTTAGAAATAGCTAGAAACATATTTTATTATTCTAACTTTATTAAGCTAGAAATACACTTTATTGTTTACACTGGGGCCTCTGATAGGTAATTGTTTTTAAATTGTCCATTTTGAAACTTCTGGAATACAAAGAGTGTCAATTCAAGGCAATTCATTAACAATTTAAAAACAATTAGTTAGTAGAATTGTGGCGCTGAAATTGAAAACAAAGGATAATAATTTTAAAAAGTAGGTTAGCTAGTATGAAGTATGTACCAGTATTATGAATGTAAGATGTTAATATTTAATTAACCTACTTTGTTATGTGTATAATTAAGAATACTAGCAGTTTCCCATGATTTACCCGCTATTCTGCAGGGATAGTAGTTTTAAGGCTAAACTTTTGTGTTTTTCTTGGCTAAAAAGTAACTTTTAAAAACATAAGACCTTATTCAGAACGCTTAATTGTTAAATCGAAACTAGCTAGAAATAGATGACATTAAATACGCACTTATGTTCACACAATGAACGAATTGGTGCGTGGCTTTGGCTGGGTCCGAACCCGCTGACTGGAGAGGCGGGCCTTCTCCGACTAGGCTATCATCGCTTTAACACATTCGTGTACTAATACACAGCAATAACAAGGACAGGTATTTTTTTTAATTGTTTAGATTTAGTAATTTCATGATCTGAATATGGCCTATAAGCCTATCCAAAGTCTATAAATCTATCCAATTCCATTTTTAGGCCATTATGGTGTTGAATGGAATCACACAAATATTCTTATCCATAATCATAGTGTGATTTAATGATAATTACAATACGTAAAACAAATAAATAATATGATACCTATAGTTTACTATCATTTATCTCTCTGTGAACGTAAAATGCAAAGCAAAGTGCAAATTAAATGTACTTAATGTTAAATCACATCATAAAAGTTTTTAATTTTTAGTTTATATCAGGTTATATAAATCACTTCTCACGATTAACTATTACGTGAACTTTTTTTTTTGATAAAGCACATTATTAACAATGGAGTTATTATTAAAATTCTCTCATTTTCGAATAATTTACCTTTGTGGAGATCCCCAACGACCACTTTTTACAACGATGCAAACACGAAACAATAGGAAACTTGCAAATTTTTTTTTTGTTTTATCTTAAAGAATGTCTCAAATAAACCAGTAGCAAAAACGTTAAAATATGCAGAAACAATTTTACAATCGTGCTTTGATATTTGATTTTCTAGAGTCCGGACCAAATAGCAAGGACGCAATGGCATGACGTCCTTGCATTGTCAATATTTAGGGCTGGTGCTCACAGCGGCGAGACGAGGGAAGACGCTGCTAAGTACGTTTTGCGCGGACAATTTTTTTTAACCTTTTTTCAATAAAGTGTGCACTGTACGAGTAAATTATTTATTTTAACATGAATAGACCGTAACATCTTACGTAATGCCGTGACACGTCGCTTTATCGTCATTTTAGGTCCTGACACACTTTTGTTTCGTGACGACGCGGGATGCTACAGCACAGGATCATTCGGCATGCCGAAGCGCGCCGTGCCGCACCGTCAGTGAGTGCCGGCCCTTATCGTATGGAGTAAAGTCACCACTAGCTTATTAGTGGTTATAACTCCGTTCAGTTTTACGTAATTTTCTAATAAAATATTTTGTAATAAAATGATAGTTTGTCATTAGTCATCTTATTACTGTCACTGTAGTACATTTTATTATATTTTCTATTGAATTTTGATACAAGTTTTATATATTTATTAAGTATTCCCTATTGAATAAACCGGCCAAGTGCGAGTCGGACTCGCGCACGAAGGGTTCCGGACCATTTTCTATAAAACGGCAAAAATTTAATGTCTGTTGTATGAAACCCAACGTTAAATATTTGTTGTATTTTTAATATTACTTATTTATTTTTAAAGTACTTACATATATATATGTATACTTAACTAAATATGCTGTGTATACTTCAAGCGTCTATCTGTTGACGTTATCAATATCAAGCAAAAAAAACACTTTTGTTGTATGGGAAGCCCCCATACAATAAAATAAATATTTAAGGGAACTCCCTTAAATATTTTGAGATACAGGCTGTTGGCAGACGGATAGACCGACAGACAGCGGACTCTTAGTGATAGGGTCCCGTTTTACCCTCTAAGTACGGAAGCCTA
This sequence comes from Peribatodes rhomboidaria, assembly GCA_911728515.1. Classification (NCBI taxonomy): domain Eukaryota; kingdom Metazoa; phylum Arthropoda; class Insecta; order Lepidoptera; family Geometridae; genus Peribatodes; species Peribatodes rhomboidaria. The sequence goes on along the minus strand of OU452188.1, from coordinate 7,030,761 downwards.
AAAACAGATGCTAAACAAACGCGCTTCAGTCGCAGCACAGAGGCATACATACATCTTATTGCCAAGATGATTACCTACGTTTAGTTTTCGACGCCGCGCTTACACGGACCTTATTGCGCGGCGATAAGATTCTCGGTCGCGCAGCGTCGAAAACAAAACGTTACCATTATGGCAAGAAAATGCCATGGTAGGCCCCCAGGTCACAATGCCCACGAGCATCGCGTTAGTAGCGCTGCTATCGCGTCTTCATCGCCACAGATGCGCGTTGTAAACGCCATTGAAGCGCGTTTGAAGCGCTAGACGCTCGTTTGCAAGACGCGCTTCAAAAAGTGGCCGTGGGCGATCACCCTAACTGGACTAATGAGAATTCAATTCCTAGGCGAGCGTTAGCAAGCGAAGCGTCTATGCTTCAGCTTCGGCAAAATAGCTTTCGCATATCCGCAGTCTGTCCGGCTGTCTTCCAGTTCGCAGTTCTCAACCGATTCATTTGAAATTTTATGAGTACATACGATAGAAGGTTTTTAACATTAAAAAAAATATTATAACCGTAAATTAAAAAAAAAAAAATGTGACTTGTGTGTGAATGTGACAAAAATGTACATTAATATCAAACTGACACATTTGCCTATACAACGTTATAGGTACCTAATCAAAAACCTCATAGGGGTTCATTGTACTCATCAATATGAACAACTTTTACTATGGGGCGAACTCTGAAATCGCGAACTTTTTGAATGAACAGCCGTTTTATTTTTCGCGTTCACAGGATTGGCTTCATAGCAAAAGTTGTTCGTATTGATGAGTACAATGAACCCTTAAAAGGTTTTTGGTGAGTTACCTATAACCCTGTATACATAACATATAATTTTTTGGTCTTTCTGTACACACTATTTTTGGATGACAATCCAGTTCAGAACCTAGATGTATGTGTTGTGTTGTTATATCGATTGTTATTCGTTTGTGACTAGGTATATATAAAAAAAAAACTAGGTCGAAAAATTTCGCGAGAAACGGTTGAGAAATGCAACCAGCAGAGTAGGGCAGCGGACAGACGCCTGCCGGGAGGTCTTCAGCTCCCTGCGTCACTGAGTCACAAATAGGTATTTTTACCGTTAACGCAACTGAAAATGAGTCATAATTATGTTAATAATGCGAAAAAATAATACACACAATGCCCAAATGTATATAGCTTTAATGAAGAACAAAGAGCTCAGTTATTTATAAAAGATCAACATAAAACTACGTCCTCTAAAGATAATATTTGAGAAGCACTCAGCTATTTTGATAAAAATGAAAATATCACCAATTTTAAGACAGGTAAGTTTGAAAATATCCATAGAGTTAACTTTCTCCCATCAATAATATAATATTTAAATTAGTGGCTCTGTGATTTGAAGACCTCTCGGCCGAAGTCTGTCTCCTCTACAGATCGCAATCTTCATCCGATTTTCGTGAAATTTTGTGAGCAGGTTCGATAATTATATAGTTTTTTTTTGTAGACTCAGTTTTTGAAAATTGTAGAAATCTATTTGAAAAATTTGAAAAATTTCCTCAACGAACAAAAAATATCTATAATGATAATTATTTAACCTATTTACAAAATATCAAAAGGTATATCACAAATGGCAATAGGTAATATCGGTTAAGAATACGACCAGGAAGGCTATTCTTAAGGAGTGAGATTCAATCTCCCCATTTTTCATCCTTCTTGCTCTAGTTTTAATAGTCATAGGTGTGAGGGTGACCAAGGTAATATCTCATCTCATCTCACGCGGAGGAATAGCCCCCCAGTAGATGAAGACAAAGATCCGGAATTCGGACATAAGAAAGCATTTTTGTCTAAGCTCGGTCGACAAGTCTCGCAAGCTCGCAACGCGGTTCTTCTACTGTTAAGACTTGTGAGATCTAATTCAAAACGAAGTAGGTCAATTTATTCAGTACCTGTCTATCTATTGAAGTATCAATCCAATAACTTTGTCATACATTGTTACCTAATAATTTAAGTAACAACATTTTAAAGTAACCGTCATTAATTTTAGACATATTTATTTCTAAAATAAAATGAGATGGCAATCGCGCAAGGGCAATATTTAATCTGGAATTCTGGATGTAAAAATCTTAAATTAGAGTGCTTTTAGGGTTCCATACCCAAAGTGGACCCTATTTTTAAGACTCCGCTGTCCGTCCGTCTGTCTGTCTGTCCGTCTGTCACCAGACTGTATCTCATAAACCGTTAAGTTAAACAGTTGATATTTTCACAGATGATGTATTTCTGTGGCCGCTATAACAACAAATTGTATACTAAAAAAACAGGATAAAATAAATATTTTAGGGGGCTCCCATACAACAAACGTGTTTTTTATTTTTGCTGTTTTTGTAGATAATGGTACGGATCCCTTCGTGCGTGAGTCCGACTTGCACTTGGCCGGTTTTTTATATTAATTAATATACGTTTGCCCTGTTAGCGCTGTTGTTAAATGTTAGCAATTAAAAATAGTAAATTATTCATAGGTGATTAATACCGATTGCCAAGTCATCCTATTTAAGAAATAACTAGCGACCCTCCCCGGTTTCGCACGGCAGCGATACCTATAGCACTGCCGTGAAAAAAATCTAAACGATAGTCTAAACCGCGAGAAAACCGCATCAAAACCCGTTGCATGGTTTAGGAGGAGCTAGCTAATAGGTACCTATACAGCGTACCTATAATCCTGTAATCGCGAAAAAAAACAGCTGTTCCATACAAAAAGTTCAATCACTTGAGACAAAATGTATGGAACAGCTGTTTTTTTTTTTTTTCGCGATTTCGGAGTTCGCCCCATAGTAAAAGTGGTTCGTATTGATGAGTACAATGAACCCTTAAGAGGTTTTTGATTAGGTACCTATAACCCTGTATAGTACAGACAGAGACTGAAAGAGGCGGAAAGCGACTTTGTTTTAAACCATGTAGAGAAGGACCAGGTGGACCGACGATCTGGTGAGGGTCGCGGGATGCCGCTGGAAGCGGGCAGCGCAAGACAGGTCGTTTAGGAGAGCATTGGAAGAAGCCTTTGTCCAGCAGTGGACGTCTTCCGGCTAATATGATGATGTAGAGAAGAAGATACGCATGACGCCTCGCCTTTGGGCTTCACAAATATGTTTTTTTTTTATAGCTGATGCTAGTGGCGTCGTCTCAACTGGCGGCGGTGTCAGTGGGCGGAGCTGTCACATACCCCACGCTACTCATAGAGCGGTTTCGGACAAACGACACTTCCATGCAACTGGACATGGATACCAAATCTTGGATAGGTATGAGCTTGCATTTTTAGCTTTTTTTTATGATTGAATGGGCCCACGTTTGACCACAACACATCTGATGGAAAGTGACGATGGGGTCTAAGATGGAGCACGCTTGCCCATGATGCCCATGTGCCTATTCACTCTTGTCTTGAAGAGACCCAGGTTGTATCTTTTGCTAGGGAACACCGAGGCAGGAAGTGCGTTCCACTCCTTGGCAGTTCTGATTAGGAAGGAGTTTTGAAAGCGCTTCGTGCGGGCTTCGGGCGGCATTAGCAAAGAGACAGCAATTGAGCAATCACTGCGCAATCGGTCGCTAAATGTTACTAAAATCGTAATACGGAAGCCAATCGCTTGCCTATTGCCCGCCTGTTGCGTCATACAATTTAGCCACCAATAACAGTGCCACAAGCAAAAAGACAGCAATAGCCAATGGATGGACAGTAATGGATAAGACAAATTAGTTCACAGATTGTCCATCAAAGGGCGAACTAGCGGTCAATTGCTGTCTGCTCTATAGCCGCTGATACATAAGATAATAGAGACGTTTGACAGCAATGATCCTACTATTTACAACTGTCGCAAGCCTGTCATGAGATACGTGTAACTCTTACTTAACATGTAAGAAACGCAGGGTGCGTTTCTTACATGTATTAGGTCCTTACCTATGAAATTGGCGTTTTGTACGGGAGGAATAAAAAGTCGATTTTTTTTTTGTAAAATATATTTAATTAATCAAAGTATGCACCGTTGTTATCTATGCACTTTTGCCATCTTATGGGTAGTTCATTGATCCCTTTACTATAAAAACCATGGGGGCGAGAATAAATAAACTCTTTGAAGGCGGTTTGGACTGCTGCATCGGAGTGGAATTTTTTTCCTTGTAAGAAGTTGTCCAAATTCCGGAAGAAATGGTAATCTGATGGAGCAAGGTCCGGGGAGTACGGTGGATGTCGCAGACATTCCAATTGTAGCTCAGCTAACTTAGTGGTTGTTTGTTGTGCAGTGTGTGGTCTTGCGTTGTCGTGAAGCAGCAGTGGCCTAGAGCGATTGACCAATCTCGGTTGTTTAACAGCTAGTTCTTCCTTCATGGTTTGCAGTTGCTGACAATAGATATCTGCCGTAATCGTTTGGCCAGATTTAAGAAAGCTGTAGTGAACGACACCGGCGCTAGTCCACCAAACACTTACAAGTAACTTTTTCTGAGTCAATTTTCGTTTAGGGCAGGATTTGGCTGGGTCTCCAGGGTTCAGCCATTGCGATGAGCGCTTTCGATTATCGTACAATATCCACTTTTCATCACAAGTAATGATTCGATTAAAAATCCCTTCATTATTGTGTAGGTTGAGCAAAGTAACACAGCAGGCGACCCGTGTTTGCAAGTTCGATTCACTCAATTCATGAGGTACCCATCGTTCGAGTTTTTTTACTTTCCCGATTTGCTTCAAGTGGATTAATACAGTTTTGTCACTTACCCCGAAGCCTGCTGCTATCTCTGAAGTGCTTTGTGATGGATCCGCTTCCACAATAGCCTTTAATTCTTCGTTTTTCACTTTGATCTCCGGCCGTCCACGGGGTTGGTTCTTAAGGTCGAAATTTCCAGAACGACAACGTTGAAACCAAAAACGTACCATGCTGTCTTTAGCGACACCAGCGCCGTACACATCATTAATTCTTCGAGCTGTTTCTGCAGCACTGGTGCCACGGTAGAACTCGTACTCGTAAATATACCGATATTTCATGTTTTCCATTGCGCGGTAATAAGCGACGCCAAAGAAAAAATAATGAGGAAAATAACAAATGAATGACTGCATTCCAAAGAAAAAAAAACCAGCTAAATGAATTTATTAATTTGAATTTCGAATTCTTAACCAAAGAGGAGATATTTCAGATCAAATTGATCAGTACGACAAAACGCTAATTTCATACGTAAGGACCTAATATAATAATGAAGGTTTCAGTAGAATGATACAATATTGACGTTTCAGGGTCCATTTACGGATTGGCGGGGATACCAGCAATTCTAATGCCGATTATAGCTCAAACGATTGGAAGAAAATGGGGATACATAACAGCCTGCTTATGCATCATGTTAGGATGGATTTTTGCGTACAGAGCGACCACTGCTACCGAATTATTTATAAGCGAATCGTTCCATGGATTGGGCGTTAATAGTCTGCTGCCGGTCTGCTATATAGCCATGTCGGAAATGCTAGCACCGAAGTACCGAAACACTTCGTTGCAAGCGTTCGGCATAGCGCAAGGAGTCGGCATGGCCGCCTGCGGAATCCTTGGTCGATACCTTCACTATAAAACGGTTAGCATCATAATGTTAGTTCCAATCGTAACTGCTGTGGCGATCGCTTTGATGTGGCTGGAGTCACCCTCTTGGCTAGCTTATAGAGGAGAATTTGAAAGATGCGAACGAGCTTTCGTACAATTAAGAGGCGTGGACGAGCCGGCGAAAAATGAACTACTGCAGCTTATTGCAGCCCAAAAAGAAAATTTGAGCGTTATCAAAAAAGAACGATTCACGACAAAAGCTTACTGGGAGAAAATATCTAGAAGAGATTTTTACTTGCCGAGCATTCATATATTTGTCGTTCTCCTTATAATGTACTGGGGTGGAATTGATGCCATTTACGTCTATTTTATTGAAATAGTTAAGAAATCAACTAACAGCGACGACGCAGTGTTTTACGCTAGCATTGTCATGTATCTTATATGCTTAGGAGGATTTTCGATAACTAATTTGGTGATAAGAAAATTAGAAAACAAGACTGTTCTCTTTTGCGGTGCGGGCGCTGCCGTTGTGTGCTTACTTATCTGCAGTTTAATATCTGGCTTGCAAACTGTGGGCGTGTTGTCTGAAAGTTCGTTGTTACTCGTTTATTCTTTGTTAGTTTACACAGCATGTTCTAGTATTGGATTCCATAGTATCGTGTTCGTTATAGCCGTGGAATTAATGCCTGTAAAGCATAGAAGCTTGGGTGGCGCGATATTAGTTTTATTTAACTGTGTACTGTACGCGTCTTCACTCAAATTGTCTCCATATATTACGCAGTACATTGGCTTATGGTGTACCTTTTTAATTTACGCGTTAAATATCTCAGGGTGTTTATGGTTTATCTCGAAGTATGTTCCGGAAACTAAAGGAAGGAGCCTGCAAGAGCTCGAAGATTACTATATGTTCGGAAAGTTTATACAAAGGAAAGATGAAACATTTGATGAGTTGAAGACGGAAATGCTTGCCAATGACAAGCCAGCTGGATACTTGGACTTGTAGCTTGTGTTATCGTTCTATTTAAAACATAAATTACTGGTTCACCCCTTGTCACATTTGGGAATGAATATCGTCCGGCCAAGTGTGAGTGTTTTAATGAAACTCTGCTAGCCACTTCGAGGGAAAGGCGTGACGATATGTTATGACCCCTTCCACTTTCTAGTTGAGGTGTGACTAATATATTCGGAATAGGTATGGCGTTATATTACATGTATTTATATGTCATCTGCTACATGACTGGGGCCCGGTGTATGGCAACAGGCTCGCCCCCGTTACATTTGGGACTGAGTATCGTCCGGCGAAGTGTGGGTGTTGTATTACACCTCTGCCAGCCGCCTCGGGGGAAAGGCGTGACGATATGTTATGTAATAGGTATGCGGCTGAAATTTCACATTAGTTAATGTGAATATTATCATATTAGGTTATTGAATAATAGTCAAATAATAGCTATGATTCCGTAAAGCACGACGCGGTCTTAGTTATAGTGTTCGATGCGCGCGCCGCGGGACGATGCGGCGTTGCCAGACTCAAGCGCCGGCAACGTCGCACATCTTCGCGGCGTCGCCCCGGCACGGCGCTTCAGTGCGAATGAGAATGAGAGAGAACAACAAAGAACCTAATAATCCTATCAATCATTATTCCATGAGTTGTATACATGTCGCGTTTTGTATGGAAGCTTCGTGGATAAGCAGAGTGACAGCAAGCAATCGATACCGATTGTACATTCAACTCTTTCGTTGACAGTCCTAAGCCTCTTAAATTATGTCCTAATACGATTTTGTTTAATATCAAAATCAATACGCGATTATTCATACGAAGTACGAACATCTTATATCTCGGTAACAGTTGAATATTCCATAGGTATCCTAGGAATATAAACTCTGACTAGGTATTATTTTACTATTACCTATCCAGTAATAGACATGACACTCTATTAAAGTTAAAGCGATATATTCGATAATAATAGGAATACGAAAAAGACAATGGGCAAAATTAAATGGACGTTGGTCCAAACGCCCACAGGATTGACACTAAGTATAGGCAATTTGTAGGTAAAGTTTATAGGTTTTCTCATAATAAATCTCGCTGAAATCGAATCTACAGTTTTTGAGATATTTTCAATAGGTATAACATCACTACTTTTTAGGAAGGAAATTCCCCCTACTGCTCGCTTGCGCGTACCTACTTCGTACGGACTCCGTTTATGACTTCATGACTGGGCTGACTGGTTATCCCTAAAATCAAGACTCTGATGTCAGAGCCGACCACTTGGTCTATAATAAACGGAGTCCGTATAAAGCTCGCTCCACTAGCAGTGGAAGGATGCATTTTTGCTTAGTCCTTAAGGCAACGGTCGGCAACCCGCGACCCGCGGGCCACATGCGGCCCGCGAGTGTTTTGTAAATAAATAAAAAAAATCGGGACATTTCGCTCACACGGTCGTCTGGCCCCAAACTAAGCAAGGCTTTTACTATAGCTGCCAGAGACACATAAACATTGATTTTTAGAGATCAGATAATACCTTCACAAATAAATAGATACATATGGTAAAATATGTTTATATAGAAACCTAATGCAGCACGTCATTTGCTTATTTTGGCACTGTGCGGCCCTTGCCTGCCAAAAGGTTGCCGACCGCTGCCTTAAGGGAAAAAGTCATCTAAGTTTTATGGAATGTTGGAAAATCCAGTCACCTTTTTACCCGACTGCGCAAGAAGGAGGGTTATGTTTTTCCAATGTATGAATGTAAGTATGTACGTATGTATCTATGTCGGTATGTATGTATGAGATTTCTTTGGCACGCCCTACAGCCTAAATAGCTTGATAGATTTCGACATGAGATGTCATTTGAATCGTTTTCATAGTGGAAGTGCACAATATTTTTGTTGTACCCTATCTACATAATATGTTACTCCGCATGTTACCTGGCAGCTGGGTTTTTGTTTTTCTTTAAATATTGTTACATGATGCCCATGGCCCCGCTGATACCATAAAATTGGTAGATGAGCTATAATATTGATCACTAGGCTTGTTGATGTTAGTATAGGCTATGATTTAAACATTTTTAATTTCGTTATTGTTTGTAACTTTTTGTTGGATAATGAGGAATTTAAAAAAAAAAAAATATTTCTTGTAATTTTCTAAGTATAGAGGTACTGAAGATATGGTCAACATAAATCAATGATACCATAATAAGTAATGTTTTAGCATAATTACAAAACTTTGCAAAGTTGTTATTATAAATAATATTATAAAACTATTATAAGTGTTTTTTTTTTTTAGGTTTGTTCTGCGTATTACAGGGTTGCCTGGAGATCGCTTTAGGTGATAAGGCCGTCCTTGTGCTGCCGAATGATTCTTTTTCCTTTATATATTTTATTTTTTGATAAGGATTGTTTTGTTTGTTTTAACCCTATTTATTAGTGTTGTAAATTGCATATTTTTTATTTAATGTTCATTTAAAATGAGTACTTACATATAAGTGTTGAGTAGTACTTAGTACCATTAGTAGTATTTTATTTTTTATAACTTTGCTAAGTAGTTTAACCTCGGAGCAAGATGATGTAAGAGTTTAAGCTTTAAATATTGCATGCCCGACATGGGTCCACTGTTGGGACTTTACACTATATTTAAGATCTTTCACAGTGTGGCAAATAAACATTTCTGATTTCTGATTTGTAACTAGCTGTTACCCGCTACTTCGTTCGGAGTTTATTTAGAAAAGAGTATTCAAAAACCTTCCTCGTGATATACTGTTACTAATTATCAAATTTCATCAAGATCCGTTCAGCCGTAAAAAGCCTACAAACAGACAGTTACTTTCGATTTTATAATGGATTTCTCTTACCTCAAGGTTGTCCACATTTTTGGGTACCACCCTCATGAAATGAATATCCAGTCCTTGGATTTTAGTTTTAAAATGCTCGTATTGGTTAAGGAAGTCTTCCCGATCCTTGAAGTTGTATTTATTGCGCCAGTAGTCAACGACTTGGGTTAGGAAGTTGGAGTTGAAGCCATATGTGAAGCCGACGTTTTCCAATGGTAGCGGAGGCTTGCGGTGGTGCAGCAGACGGTCTTTGAGATCGTTCACCATCTGTGGATTAGAAATGTATTGTACTAGCTGTTACCCACGATCTTGTTCGCGTTTATTCGGAAAATAGTATCAAAAACCTTTCTCGTGATATACTGTAACTACTTTTCATATTTCATCAATATCCATTCAGCCGTTTACCCGGGTCATTCCTTGGTGGCAGTAGGGTCCGGTCTACTCCATTTTTAGACTATGTAATACAAGTATGCAGGATTGTAGTCAAATACTTGTGAATATCATTGTGGTGGGACAGGCATGCGTGTACATTTTCCAGATTTGATTAAACAATTGTGAAATTAAGCTTCTAGGTATGTTTAAGCGCTGCTTTTTTTATGGATATCTATTGTGACATAGCTGTAGAAATACAATGATATAGTAGTTCGCGTCATGTAAAAAGAAAGAAGGATTAGGATTATCCTCATTTAATCCCGGCCCCTGTAAAACATCATAACCAACACAACATCAACACAAATGTCATCGGCAATCTATTGGCGATATTTGTCCCACCCAGAAAATACTTGAAATCAAAGTTCAAAGTTTTAATCCAAAATAGAAGTTTTTTTGGGATTTTCTCCTGAATTCATTAATATGGACTTATGGTCTGAAATAAAGAATTATTATTATTATATTATTATTAAATATGGAGTTTTTACTTCACATTACAATAAATTTATCGAAGTTTATTTTCTTGGTTGCTGCTTCAATTACCTACCATGGAATGGTGTATAATCATTTGTAGTATTTTGGGCATTTTTTAAATTTTAGTTCTGTAGTTGTAGTTCTGTTTAAATAAAGAACTGCAAGTTGTTTACTTGTAGTTGTAAAGTTTTTTTTACATTATTGGAAGGTTTACATACCTCATCGGAAAACTCTATTTTAAATGGTCTTATTGAAGCGTCAGGTTTTGACTCCGCAGTGCCTGGACCCCAATACTGGTTGACGTCTGGTTGTGGCATATCTGGAGTTCTAGTGAAATAGCAAGCTGCGAAGGATCCAGATAACGCAGCGAATATACAGTAAAAGAATACTCGTAAGAATCCAACCTGGAATTAAAATTATGTTGCCTTAGCATCAATTCAGTTTAAGATTTTTTCAAGCTTGCAGGGTTGGCTCTACCTATGTGAAAAATAAATTCTGTCAATACTAGTTTCATAGGCTTCTGGGAGCATGTGTTTACTAATAATAATATGAATGTACATATTTTGAAGGAAATTCAGTTCTTTGTTCTTTCAGCTCAGCATTTCAGTTTTTTAGTGATTTTGTGTTTATTTGCTTTGAAAATGGTTACCCTAAGCTAAGTCAAGCCCCCCAAACTAAAATCCTGGATGCGCCCTCACAGAGTAGGTAGATACTAATAGTGAATTTAATGCATTGTTCATTGTGCGTTATTAGTCAAGTTACGGCTTTGTAAAGTCTACATTCTTCGTGAAAACAACAGCGTAGCAGAAACCAAATTATTTAGTTCGTTCTTTTAAAATAACTTACCCTGCTCTTAACATCTTTTGTCTTTTTAACCGGTGCTTTGGAGTTTTTGCTCGTCATCTTGCCGGTCGACACCGGTAACTCTGAAAAGGAATTTTAATCGTATTTTTAACAGAAAATTCTTTATGCAATATTTGTAACTAACGTATTTAGGCTAATTATACAGAATATTACCGCAGTACCACTATTTTCGGGATAGGAAACGTAATTTTAATCGGAAAAATATTTTCGGAACACTACTCCAGAAAATTTTTGCGATAATCAATACATATTTTTTTAATGGTGGTTTTGCCCCGTAGGGCAGGCTATAGCTAATATGGCCATATAGCCTGGTTACCCGTATGTGTTTGTACGTATGGAGTTAAATCTATGATGAAGTTGATGGAAGAGAGGGTAATGATGGATAAGATGAATCTCTCCCCTTTTTCATATCAGCAAAGCCATGGATACTTTACTGAAACTTTAAGTCGAGTTTTGTAGAAAACACGAAGAGTATCATTTCCCAAAGTATTATTTGCTCACACTCGTGCACGTTAACGAACCGGTAAAGGTTAATAATCGACCGTTATAACACTATAACACTCGAAGAACACCAAGTTTAGAAAATAATACAAAATCAAGACACCATCTTTTCAGTTCCCGCCAAAACTCCCTCAATTAATTCATGATGAAGCCACTGCCATCACAAATGATGGCAGTGGCTGGCCAGCCAGCCACGGCCATCATTTATAAAATCATTAATGAAATGCTTACATAAATAAATATTACCTCTGTTATGAAATAGCTCTCAATCTACTAAAATCAAAGCTTGGTTTGCATGCAGTTGAGGAAGTACAAAATTGAATGAAAATCAACTTCTCATCGACAATAACTGATTTACCGTTGCGTGAAAACGAATATGGGAAGTAAATCCAAATGAACGGGCTGTCACTGTGGCCGCAATCCCGGGTTTAATTGAACCAGCGGGGGCAATGTGGAGGCTCTTTTTAATTTCACCGCTCAACCGGAATGGCGTCAGGGATGCACGGGACTTTTTAATTACGGCCTACTCTATGAGTACCTAAATGTCTAGAGAGAGCTCCGTACTGTGTAGGTGCAAAAAGTGACAGACGAACTTCTCAAAACTAGTGTGCGTGACAGGTAGGTCTTTTGCTAGGGTTGCGTCATACATTTTGATCGTTTAGAACCTAACAGTTGGCTCTTACTTTTTTCGACGCTTGCAATGCTTTTTCAGTCAATCTGGACGTATCATTTCTCAAAGGGCATACTATATTAGTGTAGGTACGTTCTTCAGTGGAAAAACAGAGCTGCGAAAGGTTGATTGAAGGTTGTAAACACCATACAACTCATGTTAAGTAGCGTTTTAATACATTTGGTAAACAAAACAATTCCAAGTCTTTATTTCCACCTCTGGGAAAGAAACAGTCTAGTGAATATCGCGGGAAGCCGCTGGATGGGAGCAGCTCAAGACCGGTCGTAGTGGAGATCATTGCGGGAGTCTTTGTCCAGCAGTGGACGCTTCTCAGGCGAACATAATGATTACCACTTTTATTATGGAAACTGACGTGGTTTTCACACATTATGTTTTATGACACGGGAATAACTCGCGTACGATGTATTATTCCGACTGTCTTTTATCATAATGATTACCACCTTTAAAGGCGGAGCCTGAAAAACGACTAACTAGTATGATGTTTCTAAATGCAAGTTGCAGACGCAAATTTATGAGGCGCTTATGTTTTTGGATAAATGCTATACGCATTCTGCCATTCTTTTTGAGCCCTTTTCGAAAATCGCAAAAACTAAAAACAAAACCTTTTCCGACTTTTGGGCAATCACGTAACAAAGTGACGCTTTAAAACTTTTTAAGCGCCTGCCTTTTAAAAAGCAGCAACCCTAATATTCTTCCCACCGCTCTTTCAGCGCTATCACGGCTCTCAGCCTGTCACCATTTTCCAATTTTTCCCGCACACCTCGGCTTCTACTTCAAGCACCTTAAATCATCTTCCCGACACACAGTTTTGAACTTAAAAACCAAGATCATAACGTCCAAACAAGTTTGATTAAAATTGTACTTACGACTGTCCGTGTCCGAAACTAGATTAGCAATGCGGTTTTTCGAATGGAATACTCTTCAGCGATGTTTTCAGCAGAAATTGACGGGTGGATTTAATATCGGTTTTTAACCATGTTTAATTTATTTATCGGTACGGCACAGAGCGTTGTGGTTGGAGTGTAATGAGCTGATTAATGAATGCTGATAACGTTAGTTCAAGTTGGAATCGACTCGTTTGTTTACATTTTCAAATGTCACAAATATGAGAATACTATTTTATTTTTAAGTTACTTTGACCTTTGTGTCAATTATGAGATTAATAAGTATTTTGATACGCCGAAAAACTAAGTATTTGTTTTCAGCGTCTTCAGACTCTCTTCAACCTTCATCATGTTTTTCAGATCTTTGGAATCTATTGCGTAAATGGGTAGGTACTGTATTCTGAGTTAGAATGGAGACAAGTTATGCAGATACAATAGATAGCACCTATAGATCTTTTTATGTCGCACAATATTACCTATCTACCATTAGGAAGGCAGGTACATAACGTAATTTGATTAGACTGTTAACAATGACTAGTGGCTGTGATCAACCGCGGTTTCACCCGCGGTTAAAAAGTATCCTATGTGCTATTCTAGACTATAATCTATCTCTGTGTCAAATTTCATCCAGATCTGTTCAGCCGTTCTGGCGTGAAAGAGCACCAAACATCCATCCATCCATCTATCCATTCATCCAAGTTACAAGCCTCGCAGTTTGGGGCTCACCGTCTCAGATATTTCATGTCTTACACAATTGTTAAACTTGGTATCGATGTATAGTATTTAAGTTCACGAGTTCTTTGGTTAATAAATTATCTTATCTTATCTTATCCATTCTTGCAAATTTTCTCTTTATAATATTAGTAGGTTGATAGCTTGCTATAAGGCTCTCGAAAACTAAAAACGCTTTGGCTAAATAATTTTTGTTGCCATTTCATTTATAGACTAGGAGATGTTAGGCAAAGAGAGCAAGACCAGGAACCTATCTACTGATAACCCCAATAGTATCGTACAGAGTCACCAAAATAGAGATGGCAAAACATGAACATTTTAATATTAATTAAAGCAGACTAGACGCACCCCGCTGTTTCACCACGGGAAACATTAATTATTTCGGGATAAAAAGTACCTGATGTCCTGTTCTGTACCCCTTACAATAAAATAAGACAAACAAATAAATAAGCGAACAAACTCACTTTCGCATTTATACTATTAGATAGGATTAGAATAGGTACTAGATACATATTTAAAACTAAGGACCGCATGATAAAACGACGTTCAATCATGTCGATTTAAAACTGGCTTTATCTCCATGACTCAGCGTCGTTTTAGCGTTCAGCCCAAAGATTTCTTAAAATTTACTAAAATAAATTATATTTATTAAAAAAAACAATGTTTTATTTTTGTACTTACCTACCTGCCTTTAAATAGGTCTTTTCCTGCCACACGCAAACTAAACAATGTTAAGTCACATTCCACTCGTAGTATAGTTTCACGCAGGTTATCTGATGATCTTAGCATATCATGCTTCTAAGCAAAATCACAGATTAATCACTAGTTCATCACCATGAATCAGCACATTATGTTCAAGGACTCTACAAAACTACATTTTATGATAAAAAAATACATTAAAATTAATACTTGCCTAAATTCAATTTACCCACCTACGTTTTGTGGTAGGATTTGGTATGTATTATAAACTACGAGTAGCTGTTACCCGTTTATTCTGATAATAGTAGGTACTTTTTCAAAAACCTTTCTCGTGATATACTGTAACTAATTATCTAATTTCATCAAGATACATTCAGCCGTTCGACCGTGAAAAGCCTACAAACAGACAGACAGACAGAGTTACTTTCGATTTAATAATAAGTATGGGCGTATAATATTAGCTGCGTCAATCGATAAAATAATGAGTACTTTTCACTACACCAATTTACTCACGCATGTGTAAATGATTTTTGTATCACTATCGAATTGTCATAGTCGATCTTTTACATCCCACACTGTTATTATAACTATGGTATAATAATACACTCCGCCAGGTATAGCATTCAGAAACACGTTGTGACGTCAATGTCACAATGTGCCGTTTAATCATGTCACAACGTGAATTTCAGTCTTAATTAAGACCGAAATAAGTCATTTACAGCAGGTTCGAAAAAGACGGATGACAATGACGTCATAATGTATTTGTTGAATGCTAGACCTTGTTTTTTTGGATCATGGATTTTTTTTTTTTTTTTTTTTAATATTTTGAATAGAACCCCGGACTTTAACCCAGGACCTTTGCGACGCATATTTGCTTTTAAATCTTTCTTTATATATTATATTACAAGTACGTTATATGTTTATTGTTTCTTCGTGATTATTTCTTTTACTATTTTGTTATTCTGAGGTATTATTTTTATCTAAATTTTTAATTTGGATCATGGATTTAACTGTCTGTCGTGCCAGAGGTGGCTCGTCTCGGCGGCAACCCTTAACTAGAAGCCTTACTGGACGATCTTCTGAGCTGGCGGCGAGACGAGAAGAAGAACAAACTAGACGCAGACACGGTCTAAAAGATATCTTAGTCATATTTTGGGTTTTTTACTTGTTCATTTTCGGCCGATAGTGCTTACACGTTTGTGAAGATTTTTTTAAACTGTTACGTGTTACGCGCTGCCGCGCAACGAAGCCCTACACAAGCTCCTTTCGGTTTAACATACCCTTTCAAATTAGCCCTACACAAGCCCCTTTCGGATTAACATACCCTTTCAAATTAGCCCTACACAAGCCCCTTTCGGTTGAACATACCCTTTCAATTTATCCCTGCACAAGCCCCTTTCGGTTTAACATACCCTTTCAAATTATCCCTACACAAGCCCCTTTCGGATTAACATACCCTTTCAAATTAGCCCTACACAAGCCCTTTTCGGTTGAACATACCCTTTCAAATTATCCCTGCACAAGCCCCTTTCGGTTTAACATACCCTTTCAAATTATCCCTACACAAGCCCCTTTCGGATTAACATACCCTTTCAAATTAGCCCTACACAAGCCTCTTTCGGTTGAACATACCCTTTCAAATTATCCCTGCACAAGCCCCTTTCGGTTTAACATACCCTTTCAAATTATCCCTACACAGGCCCCTTTCGGTTTAACATACCCTTTCAAATTAGCCCTACACAAGCCCCTTTCGGTTAAACATACCCTTTCAAATTAGCCCTACACAAGCCCCTTTCGGTTTAACATACCCTTTCAAATTAGCCCTACACAAGCCCCTTTCGGTTGAACATACCCTTTCAAATTAGCCCTACACAAGCCCTTTTCGGTTGAACATACCCTTTCAAATTATCCCTGCACAAGCCCCTTTCGGTTGAACATACCCTTTCAATTTATCCCTGCACAAGCCCCTTTCGGTTTAACATACCCTTTCAAATTATCCCTACACAAGCCCCTTTCGGATTAACATACCCTTTCAAATTAGCCCTACACAAGCCCCTTTCGGTTGAACATACCCTTTCAAATTATCCCTGCACAAGCCCCTTTCGGTTTAACATACCCTTTCAAATTAGCCCTACCCAAGCCCCTTTCGGATTAACATACCCTTTCAAATTATCCCTGCACAAGCCCCTTTCGGTTTAACATACCCTTTCAAATTATCCCTACACAAGCCCCTTTCGGTTTAACATACCCTTTCAAATTAGCCCTAAACAAGCCCCTTTCGGTTTAACATACCCTTTCAAATTATCCCTACACAAGCCCCTTTCGGTTTAACATACCCTTTCAAATTAGCCCTACACAAGCCCCTTTCGGTTTAACATACCCTTTCAAATTAGCCCTACACAAGCCCCTTTCGGTTGAACATACCCTTTCAAATTATCCCTGCACAAGCTCCTTTCGGTTGAACATACCTTTTCAAATTAGCCCTACACAAGCCCTTTTCGGTTGAACATACCCTTTCAAATTATCCCTGCACAAGCCCCTTTCGCTTTAACATACCCTTTCAAATTATCCCTACACAAGCCCATTTCGGATTAACATACCCTTTCAAATTAGCCCTACACAAGCCCCTTTCGGTTTAACGTACCCTTTCAAATTAGCCCTACACAAGCCCCTTTCGGTTGAACATACCCTTTCAAATTAGCCCTACACAAGCCCCTTTCGGTTGAACATACCTTTTCAAATTAGCCCTACACAAGCCCCTTTCGGATTAACATACTCTTTCAAATTAGCCCTACACAAGCCCCTTTCGGTTGAACATACCCTTTCAAATTAGCCCTACACAAGCCCCTTTCGGTTTAACATACCCTTTCAAATTAGCCCTACACAAGCCCCTTTTGTTTTAATATACCCTTTCAAATTAGCCCTACACCACCCGGAACCTAAAATCAAACTTGCCATCCGAAGCACGGTAACGCCCTGAGCTCGCACAGACATCCTGCGTCAAAGGACCCGCGACGTCGAAGTGAAGAAGTACTGTATTTCCCTGCTGGAGCGGCTCGGAAGCTTCCAGTAGTATACTAGGAATATACTTATTGCACTAGATTACGATGCCAGGAAAGAAGTAAGCTATTATTTTATTCAAGTTGTTCTAGGAAGACCCCCCCCTCTTACCCCCTCCCCCCCTATCCCTAACAAACAAACTGCGTACCATGTCATTTTATTGCCATGATGGTCACGTTTTGTTTTCGACACCGCGCTACCATGGACCTTATTGCGCGGCTTCGCGCTCGCGCAGCGTCGAAAACAAAACATAATCATCATGGCAAGATGTCATGGTAGGCCCCCGTGAGCAGCTTACCCCGGGGCACTAATTGAAAGTCAATTGTCTAAAAAAATTAACACACTTATCCACAGTGTTCGAGAAAAGTTGAGAGAAAAACTCATTAGACATTGTTTAAGCCTTCAACTACATTCGCGTTCATCCATCGTTACTAATCGGCCGTCACCGGTCCCCCTCTACAGCATTATAACATTTAAGCTAATAGACACCGATAAAATATAAAATAAGCTTAAAACATACCAAAAATACAGAAACAAACAATACGTAAACGACTCGCGCCAAGAGTCTCAGCTAGTCAGCTAGCCACAATCACGATTTTTATGTGCAAGTGTCCCAAATATTGTATTATTTTAATCACAGACCTGAATTTTTTTGCTTCGCAAAAGACCAACGAAGTGTGGGACAGAGAAGTCTCCATCGAAATGTAAACTCCACAAGAGAGAAAGAGGTCGCCTACAAATAAAATGTTGGTCAATTTTTCTTTTGTAATTAATGATAGCGAGCACCTTGGAACACGCGGAAATTCCTATGATTTATATTTTTACTAAAATAATTATAAATAGACTCAAAAGAGAGCAATTTTAAATGCAGTTATGTCATCTTGTGAGTTTAGCGATTGTGATGTGAATCAAAGATGTAACCCACAAAATTTGTCGTTTCATGGGTAAACTAGCTGCGCCCCGCGGTTTCACCCGCGGTTAAAAAGTATCCTATGTGCTATTCTAGATTATAATCTATCTCTGTGCCAAATTTCATCCAGATCTGTTCAGGCGTTCTGGCGTGAAAGAGTAACAAACATCCATCCATCCATACATACAAACTTTCGCGTTTATAATATTAGTAGGATGTAACCCACAAAATTTGTCGTTTCATGGGTAAATATGATATTTCCATTGTAATGTTTTTGTCTAAAACATAACATAAATTGTTTCCAAAACAGATTTACCAGCGGTATGTTGTGTTCGTTTCTTCGTATTAACTATATTTCCTAGATGAAAGTAGAATTGATGATGAAATTCAGCATACAAATGTTAGTTAGTTCACGCTCGATTTTCACTAGAGATGGATAAACTGATGACGTCATTATTATCGATAGTTTTTTTTAGCAAAGTTCAATAGGAGTGCAATACATACATATATGTACATAAGCAAAACAAACATTTTTTATTGCCATCAACAGTAAATTAACATTTTTCCGAGTTTGTACTTGGCAATGAGGCGTAAAACATTAAAAAAAAAAATAAGTCCCTTCAATTTCTGGTCATAATTTTTAATTAAATTTACAAATATTGGGCGTCTTACATCCAAGTGTTAATAATTTAAATAAATGATATGTATGTAAATTATAAGGCAAAAATAAATAAATGTACAAAAACAATGAAATAAGTATCATTACTTACCCTAAACCAAATACGAGTAAAATTGGTCAAGGGTCACAATTCGAAGCGAATTACTAGTTTTATATTGATCTTACTTAAATTACTTACTTTTCTTATGTTAATTTTGATAGGTACATGGTGACACTGATATGATATTTTTTCTAGCTCAGTAGCAGTGTTACTTGGAACAAAAAACATCTCAATTTGTATGCGAAAGATTACATTTATCGACAAGCACCCGGAGGACCATTTTTGGTCAATCGATAAAATAATGAGTACTTTTCACTGCACTAATTTACTCACGCATGCGTAAATGATTTTGTGTATCACTATCGAATTGTCATAGTCGATCTTTTACATCCCAGATCTGTGATTGTACCACAGAATATGCCCTATTACATTGTACCTATTTTATTTTTATTACTTTTCACGATTTTGTTATAAAGCTATAAATTAGTTTTTAGATGTGACCAAATTCACATGCCGAATAACGGCAAAATAGGAGAACATAATTTTTTGGTCTTAGTTATTTATGACTAAGACCATTGTAATACCCTATTTTTAGTGAATACATTTCATTTCATTTCATTTGTTTCATTGATTTTGCTATCCAATGCGGAGTGTCTAAAGTAGTTAGTCTCAAAAATTGCAGTTGTCGCGGTCTGAAAACTGACGCTAGGGCCGAGCGATCAGCAGGGGCATCTCAGCATTTCCAAACTTAGTAATCTATTCCCAAGAGTACAGAAGGAGCCTTGACGTCTTATCGGACGGGACCAGTCGACTCGTGGCCCACCGTAGTTTAGTTTACTTCCATGACATGCTCTGTGCCTTTACGGAATCTGTCTAGAATAAAATAATATAAATAAATAAATTCGCTACATTTTTTACACACGGTCGCCTGACGCCAAACTAGGCAATGCTTGTACCACCGTGTTACTGTGTAGTGTACGTACGTGGCTGCCAGAGACTGATATACCTACACATATATACCTATATATTTTTAAATACATACCCTGACATAGAACAAACACAAATGTTAATCACAAATGTTTGCCCTAGGTGGGAATTGAACCCACGCCTTCAAGCTCAGAAAGCAGGGTGAGCCACCGAGGCAGTCCACAGAGGCGGACAAGAATAATTTTTTTATTGTAGGTACAAATAGCTGTGAATAAATATACAATAAAAATTTCATATGCTATAAATATTTAAAGAAAACTGAGAATACACAATTTTGAATGGCGAAAGAGCAAGATTAGTTTTGTCGAGTTTGATAAAATCATTGAATAAATTCATTTCTTCGTAATGGTGGCGGTTTCAAACGAAACCAATTACGTTAGGTAAAATCGTTTTAGGAGTAACGATGTAATTATGAAACAAACATAAGTAAATAACCTAACTCTAAACAAAACAGCTCTAATTCTTCTAAAAATTGTAAAAAAAGAGCTAAACCAAGTCTGTCTTCAAACACAGAACTCTAATAAATTAGAACATATAAATCGAATTACTTAATTGACTTACCTACCTATTTGCATTCGTTAGCATCCAAGCCCGAAAATCTCATAAAATGAGGGTGACAATTTTCTTACGGTTCAGGAAATGGTTTTCCACTGAAAGTTATCGTTTCCTAACAGCAAATCCTGAGATTATTGCTCTAGGGCTTTTACTAAAACCTACTTTGAGCCAGGGAGCTAAGGTTTAAATTGTCTTGGTCAGTTTAATAACGCAAGGGTGTGCTCTAATTCGCAATTTAGTTAAATCACAGTGAATTAGTTTGGTACAAATGCTTCAGTATTTTAATGAGGTTTCTTTACTATGTAAAAGTAGGTTGGTAGGTACTAACTGCGTATGTCCCTAAATACGAATAGTATTAGGATTAGACACCTTAAATAAAAATAGGAGTTCAGCTCAGTTTTGAAATGCTTGATTAATTTAGATATTAATTGGACAAAAGAAACTGTTATCTCTAAAAAAAAAGAAAAGATCTTTTCCGGTCCGCGCGCCTTTTCCGGTCCTGTGTCAGATGAGGAGAGACCTAGGTATATGTAAGGGATGGAAAATATAGTAAATTATGATACTGGATGTGAATAAAGCCATAGGTTATTCACTGGTCTAGAGTTCTAGGGTAGCAAGCGAGGTTAGATAACGTCACAGGTCGGCTTAGCGACGAGTCTCGCTCGACGCTCTGCACAGAATGGGGCTTTACCCAATATTGGCTTAAGACAGGGCTATCACGTCATTAAGACATTAACAATGAACATTTTAGTTATTCCTCTTGACCCCTACTGGGTTGACTTGACATGGAAACAAGCTAAATATTGTTGTGTTGAAACTTGCGAATTTTGAAAACACCTTTTGTACACAGTTTTAGCAATTTTCTATTAATTTTGCTACAGCTACCATAACACTTTTTTGGCAGTCGCGTTAAGGGCGCGTAAAGGTTCTGTTAAATTGTATTAATGCAAGTGCGCGATCCATGTTCTACTAAACGCAAATAGAAAATGTATGAAATCGCACTAATCCAAGTGTAATCAGACTTATAGACATTTACTGAAACTATCCGACACTTCCTGAAACAAACAAGTGGTGGGAGTAAAAGATTGCATAGAATGCTTTAGTACTAAAAACCATGTTACAAATGCTTCTTAAAACGTAGCAAGTTACTTGCCAACCCTACATCATCTCGTTACGTAGCCGGTCTCTCCACGGAATGATCAGATAAAGGCGGGCGCTCAAGTTTAATTGAATTTCCTCGCAAAGTTCCGCTGCCACCCCTAGCTCTCGAGAGCTCTGATTGGAGCGGCGCTCGTCCCCGTCAAAGACATTGTTCCCGAGCTCGGTGTTAGGGCTGTGCTATATGTGTTTGTACGATGAATACGGATGTACATGAATGGTTTAGTAGGTAATTGATATTCGAAGTTTGATGGGAGCGTCTTTTGTCATCTAGTATAGGTTCTGGTTGCAAGAAAATAGGGAATGAAGGTAGATGTTTAATAGAAAACGATGTATTGTAAATACACTGTGAAAGAGAAAGAAATTAAACTTGGGGTTGGTGGTTCGAACGGGTAGGTATGAAGAGAAAAGGGGAAGGTTTTATGAAGGGTTTAAATAAATTGAGGATTGTATGGAAACACATGTTTACTATTTAGCAATGGATGCCTAGTTTAGTCGATTGCTGACATAAGTATCTTGGTATTTACGGCCTATGTTCAAGAATCACTTTAGATAAAGTACCAATAGAAATTCTACTGCAGTTTCACAAACGATCACGTTAAACCAATTAATTTACATTTCTAGACAATTTCGAGTGAGTGCAGGGTTAGACGGATAGGGAATGCTAAGTGGCTAGGGGAATATTTTTATTCGTAAATAGGCTTAAGCCTTAATAGGCTTAAGGCTTAAGGCTTGGCGAAATATCAAATTTTAAAAATACATGGTTACTATAAATGTGACATGCTTACAACCAGAGACTTTTTGCTATGGAGCAGCTAATTATTTCATGCCTTGGTTGCCAGGTTGCCTTCTGTTGCAAAAGCCATTAATAATAACAATGATGAGTTTCAATAACCCCTGTCAGGTTAGCATACCCTTTCCCACTTACCCAGTAAAACAAAAGTAAATAATACTCATGGGCAACCACCTATTACAATCACCTCGTGTGACGAAGAATTCATTACGCAACTTTTCACCAGCATTTTTTAGCATTATGAACCTTAAGCTTTTAACAATAAAGGTTGTGAAAATGCGTTTGATGTGGTTCTCAGTTTCCAAGGTTGCTGTGACGCCACCCTGGCAGTTCCAGTTTTGCGTAAATCTGGAGCGGAAGCGGGCAGATGTTCCGCGTAGCTTAAGAAGATAATGAAACTAATTGGTTGTTTTTTGTTTTGCAAGGACGATTAAAACTGGCATTCCCTCATTGGCTTCAGTGTCGCCGGAGACGGTGACGCCGCGCCAGTTCAAACATATTGTAGCAATCATGATCCATAAAAACAAGGTCTAGCATTCAGCAAACACATAATGACGTTATAGTCATCCGTCTCTTTCGAACTTGCTGTAAATGGCTTATTTCGATCTTGCTTAAGCATCGATTGACGTCACTATGTGTTTCTGAATGCTGTACCTGGCGGAGTATCCTATCCTACTATCCTACTATAATAATATTATAAACGCGAAAGTTTGTATGTATGGATGGATGGATGGATGGATGTTTGTTACTCTTTCACGCCAGAACGGCTGAACAGATCTGGATGAAATTTGGCACAGAGATAGATTATAGTCTAGAATAGCACATAGGATACTTTTTAACCGCGGGTGAAACCGCGGAGCGCAGCTAGTATTACTATACGATGGTAGAAACCGTTGAACCATAGAAGCGCCTGCACTGTAGCCGGCGATACAGCAGCCAAAGGATTGAGTCTCTACTTGATTTCACTGCCTCGGTGGCTCAGTTGATAGTGAACCTGCTTTCTGAGCTTGGGGGCGTGGGTTCGATTCCCACCTAAGGCAAACAGCAAGGCCGGCAAACGGCTTGTTCCCAACGAACACCACCAAAACAACCACCGGTGGTGGTCGTTAGGAAAAAGTTTTAATTTTTGTCTTATCTGCCGCCCCAGTGCAGTGGGCCTCATTGGGTCCATCGTAGGCCGCATCATTGCTTATCATGAGCCGTGATGGTGGCTAAACGCAATCGACAAAAACGCAACCGACAAAAACCAAAAAAGGAGGAAGTTCTCAATTCGTCGGAATCTTTTTTTTATGTATGGTTACCGATTACATGAAGAAGCCTAAACCGATTTCGAAAAATTTTTTTTTGTTGCAAATGGACTTACTTTCTAGGTGGCAATAAAATCCAATTTGGATAACGGGAAGAGGTTTTTTATTCAATTTCACAAGTATATTCAATAAAAATAAATAGTGTGGGTAAAAATAATAATAGTAGGTGGTAGATAGATATTATGTAGGTAGTATAGTGTCTATCTACTAAGTATCTATTAGACTTGGCTGGTACCGACTTCAAATAGGAGAGCTTTTAATAATTCAATTAATTTTTTTTTTGTTATTTGGGTGCCTATTTGAGTTTTGAAGTCGGTTTAATTTTTAATTAAATAATTTATTCAACCCTTTTTATTGCAAAACAAGATTTAATTTAATAAATCCATTTACAACATTTTGTGTCTTTGCTTTTAGCCGCTGAGGAGTTCCACTATTCGCCTCCTGACTCTATCATCAGATCAGCTCAATAGCACCAGATTATTGCACTGTTACTAAACTAACACGAGTATGCACCATTTCAGCTCAATCGGAAACCGGGAAGTAAGTCAAAATTTAGTTTTAAGATTTTTAGTTAGTTTTTTCTCGATTTTCTTGAGACTCCATCTTTCCTTGAGATTCCATCATCAGATCCTGGCTTGATGATATTGGGACCACTTTTTTTTATGTAGAATAGGTCGGCGTTTGACCACCAACTCGCCTGATGTTAAGCGACGTTGTGGTCTAAGATGGAGCACGACGACCTATAAGGTACCTACTTATTCACTCTAGCCTTGAAGTTTTGTAGTGAAGAAGTACAAAGACGGCAGTTGAGTGAGGCGCTACAAGTTCGCTACTGCTCAGACTTTGGGAGTATACCCTTTCGAATTAAAAAATATATTTTTCAATCGGTTCACAATTGGCGAAAATAACGATGAATATACACAAAAAAAAAAAATTGTGCGTGGTGTCCCTCCGCGCGGAAGAAGTGAAACTTCTGTGTATTTTTCTTCTCACTCTCGCTCCGTCTTTCTATTCCCCCTCCCCAGGAGCGTTAAACGTTTAACGCAACCTTGTTGGAAGTCGCATTAGAAATTTCACTTAAAAAAAACATACAGACGAACATAAAACCCTCTCCCTTTTTGGAAGTCGGTTAAAAAGATTGAACAACATTGTCTACTTGCTACGGGTTTGACTAATCACACTGAACAAATTGCAAGTTACGGCCGGTCGGGCTTCATACTCCGATTATGCATAAGATTATAGAGTGATAGACATTCATAAAGATCGTGTTTTACGAGCACGTTACTCAGTGTTAGATCATTGGGCAACTAAGATATTAATGCTTATTACGTTGGGTTACGTACGCTATTTCATTAGCTGTATAAGTTTAGGATGACGATTCGCGCTTCTTTTATCTTGGTGTCTAAAAATAATTGTTCAAATCTGCATTAGTGCATACACATGGCGGCACTTTAAAAAAATAACTGCTAGTGACTCTGTGAGCTCTAGATCTAGCTGCTGACGTCTGTTCTTCTCTACAGCCCGCATTCCTCATCCGATTCTCGTGAAATTTTGTGAGCTGGTTCGATATTTTACTACCCTTTTACCATCCTTTACCAAAGATATCTACCTATAAAATTTAAAATCACGGCTTTTACTAAAGCAGAGCTCAACATTATATTATATCAACCACAACTAAACCTACATTTCTAGATATTACGTTTATTACAAATCATTACGTGTAATGACCATCGCTGGTTTCTTTTTGTAGAAAGTAAAAACTAAAACTTTGCAAAGTTAGAAAGATGAAAGTATTCTAAAAATGCGTGTCTGCCCAGTGAATGTGGAATTAGATCTAATAAGTAATTCAAGTTGAATTCTCTCTTTTTTGTCTTTATGTAAAGTAAAATGCAGCTGTCTCTAGATTTAATAGATTCTCGTTACGAGGCAATCGCTTTTACGAGATTCTCTTAAATGCAATTGCTCTTTCTTTTACTAATAGATAGCTAGCTTTAGCTAGCTTCTAAATCGATCCAAAGCAATTCTTTATCGAGTCTAAATAAAGCAAGTATAATAATATCAAGCAAACGAAACTTAACAAAAAGTACTACGAAAAAAGGGGTTAATTTCTTTAAGGTCTGCTATTGCCTCTTTGGGATTAGGAGCGATTTGCCTACAAATATTTAAGTCACAAAAATCGGGGTGTGTTCATTGGCTTGAATAAACGCTTTCGTTGTAATAAAACATTGGGAAAGTCATGTTATGATACATAATAATAATAATCGTTTATTTTATCTCTGAACGTATTACACATTTTGAGGTAGGGACTACCTTTTAGGTATAAAATTAACACCCGTGCCAGGTAGACCCGCTCTTCCTTATCTCAACATTACTAATTAAAAATAATACAAATTAAACATAACATTTAGTTAGTTTCTTATGTTACGATTTATATATAACAATAGGTATAATAGTTGTTCACTTACAAAAAAACAAAATTTAGCGGGTAGATGAATAACATAAAAATACAAGAACGGAACAAAGTACAGACAGGTTGACGGAGTGGTGTATGGTACAAGTAGAAATCAAACATAAATGTAATCTAATTGTTAAAATGCCTATATACGTATATTTATATAGATACAGTGTTTTGTCTTTTTCTTTTTTTTTAACTTTTAACTCGTTCGAAAAAGACAAAACACTGTGTTTCTATTCCGAGGCTATTCAGCGTTTATTAGTAAGGGGGTGTGTCAAATGGCGAACGTCAAGTTGACGTAAGATATTCCAGAGGCAGAGTCTCATAGCCGGAAATTAATGGATAGATTATTTTAACTAAGCTGGCGATACCTTTAATTATTCAAAGGTAAAACCTTAACTTTTCTCCCGCATGCATATTTTAGCTCTCAGCAAGTCTGGCAATCTCTACATGCATATCCTTTGCTCTACAATCCATTCAGCATCCATTTAGTTAGTTAGGGTAGAATCAACAATCCTAATCCTAAATCCTAAAAAATATTTAAAATGCAAAAGTGAGTTTGTTTGTTTATAACGCTTTCACGCATCAACTATTCAACGGATAATCATAAAATTTTTCACACATGTTGACGGGGGTACGTAAAAGACATAGGGGACTTTTTATCCCGAAAACATTAGCGGTTACTGTGGGGCCGCGGGTGGAACCGCGGGGCGCAGCTAGTACTTTTTAATTACGAGTGTAATTTGGAGTAGCCTACAAAATGTTCAACATTTCACTATGCTCTACCACAGGAGGACACTTGGTAGTCGTAACATAACTTATGGTCACAGTTTTTTCTCCGAAGAGGGTAGCAGAGGTAAATCATACACTCAGCCGGACGATATTCAGTCCCAAATGTGCAAGAGGTGAGCCTGTCGCCAAAACAACTTTGAGGAAACGTAGTGCTGAAAATAGTGATCCTAAAAGTACTCACTATAATAAATACACCTGAAAATGTACTTGACAGATGCGAGGGTAGCTTAGAGTGTGAAGAAAGCCAGCCTCTTAAGCCAGAGGGAGCGGGTTTAAGCCCAGCCGATGGCACGCACCAATTTGTTCGTTGTGGGAACATATGAGCGTATTGTATGTCATCTCCTACATGACTGGAGCTCGGTGTATAGCGAAAGGCTCGCCCTAGTCAAATTTGGGACTGAATATCGTCCGACGAAATGTGGGTGTTGTAATACACCTCTGCCAACCCCCTCGGGGGAAAGGCTTGACGATATGTTAAATGTTATGTGTAAGTAAGTACTACATGTGTACAGTACTTTCAAGTGTATGTTATGTTACCCACACAAACCATTGTTATAATCAAATAATAACTAATTGTTATATTGTTCAAAATAAAACGAGATGCGTCCAACTGACCAACAAACGCATGCTTAAGCAACAAAGCATGCAGATCAGCGCATACCCCAGTAATGGCGGTTACGTAGCAATAATTGAGCGTTCATTAACGAGTTTATGCTCACGTAACCAATTATAATAACGGAATTATGAAATAGCCAAGCCTATGAACATCAATCGAATTAACTATTCTGTTGGACGATACTCGATTCGAATCGAAGAAAAAAAAAAACAAAACAACCTGTTGTTTTACATCCCCGCAGTATTTGTAGAGGTATACTCCAGTAGCAGACCATGAATAAACTATGGAGCAACCGTGACATCGAGAAAAAAACAGCTGTTCTTTAAAAAAAGTTCGTTGATCTTTGACAAAATGTATGGAACAGCTATTTTTTTTTTCTCGATTCTAGGTTGTCTATAGTTTATTCGTGCTGTGCCAGTGGAGTATTTCTCCCTCTATACATTTTGCGATAATGCAAAACAACACGTAGTATATTCGTAGCTGAGCTGAAATGTATCAATACATCTCTAACTCCAGGAACTCTATTCTGGGGCCCTATTCCTATATTCTTGTCATTGTCTCTCTAGTTTGAAAAGCCATAAGAGTGAAAGAGAGATAAAATCTCACGCGACAGAATACGTGTGAGATATATCTTGGTCACTCTCACTCTCATGAGTTTTCAAACGAGAGAAAGAAAGACATAGGCAATCTCATGCGTCGGAATAAGGGGCCAGTAATCATGTCATAGAGTTAAAGCATTGAAAAACAAACAAACACTGTTCTCATAAAAAATAAGGTATCAGGGTAGGAATATTTGTATGATGATCAAAAAGAAAATGGTCAATGGTAGTAAACAACATTTGTTGCTTCCCTAGCTTCAAGATATTTTTTTTAACTTATTTCGAAATAAATTCGAGTACTACCTGTATCTTACTAAAGTTTTCAACCAGGCACCAAAAGTAATAAACCTATTTGATGGCTCATGCAGAAAAATTGTCTTATTACAACTCATCGCTGCGCGGGCAAGATAATTCATTGCGCTAATGATTGCGCGCTTTATAATTCATTCATGCAATCTGGAACTCATTTCTCACGTGTGAGATATTGTGTTCTCACTCTCACTCTTAAGACTTTTCAAAAGAGAGAGACAATGACAATATAATATCTCACGCGTCAGAATAGGGACCCTGGGGTCTAGGATGGGCAAGCTTGCTGGATGTCGGGTAGAATTCACGTTTTTGTCCACCAAAAAATCTGACAATTCTGTAGAGTTTATAATTGAATTGATTAAAGCGATGATAGCCTAGTTGGAGAAAGCCTTTCGAGCCAGAAGGAGCGGGTTCGATCCCAGCCGAAGGCACGCACCAATTGGTTCATTGTGTGAACATATGTGCGTATTGTGTGTCATCTGCTACATGACTGGAGCCCGGTGTATGGCGACAGGCTCGCCCCCTGTCACATTTGGGACTGACTATCGTCCGGATAAGTGTAGGTGTTGTAATACTCCTCTACCAGCCCCTTCAGGGGAAAGGCGTGGCGATACGTTATGTTAATTTAAATGTAATAGCTAGAAATATAATTTAGCACAAATCATATTTGTTATTTTGTAGATATGTTATGAAACTGAAATATTACTACCACAACGTCCTTGAAATTCCTCTTACTTAGTTGTACCTTTGAAATGAAAACTGAGCGTGTAACAATTACAAAAGCAGCAGATACCTACCTACCTTTGTAATAGCTTCTGTGTAATACATTTAAACGCAATGCGTGGACAATCAAATGTAATTTACTGTTCTTTGATATGTTTTAAAACAAATTTTATCTAACTGATCAACTGTCCATACTAAATAGGTACTGTAAAAGTGAAATTAGCTCTGCTTCTCTGTCTGTCTGTTTGTCGAGTTTTTACAGTTGAATAGCTAAGCGAATCTTCATAAGATTTAACAAAGAGATATAGGTACATGTATAACACAAGGATGGTCATAAAATACTATTTTGTACTTACTAAACAAACTTGTTTGCGTGATTTTTAAAAGAATTCCGTTTTTCAACTTTTCTCTAATTCCCCCTAAGAATCACACGAATGAGTACAATGTACGAATGAGTTCATAAACTAACTAAATTCCACATGTAAAAAAATCTGGGGGCCTACCACGTTTTGTTTTCGACGCTGCGCGACCTTTAGCTATGTCAAATGCTACCGATGACTTGTATATGGCATGGTTTTGTAAGGTGGAAAGTTTTATAAATAACTTAAAAGGGATTGTGTTAATCTTGGGTGATTTAAACTTATATACTGCCTCTTTAAATGTAAATAACTACTATTGTTATTTTAAGTCATTCTGTAATTTAAGTGAAAACAATGTAGTGCCAAATGTTAATGGTAGAATGCTTGATGTTGTTTTGATCCGTACATGTTCGAACGTTCATGTTAATGTAGAGGTTACTGATAAAATTGTAAAAATTGACCCTCATCACCCACCTCTCGAAATTAATACAAAAATTGTTAGTTCTCGTTGTACTGACCGTATTGAGCCGAGTAATATTCATCCGAGTAAAGACTGGAATTTTAAAAAGTGCAACCATAGTCTATTGTTTGAGATGCTCTCTGATGTATCATGGGATGAGTTTTATGAGCTTAATGACGTCTGTTTAAGTACACAACACTTTTATAATTCTATTTACCAAATGTTTGATGTCTGTATTCCTAAAAAGAGTCGTGTTGGTACAAGGAGCTCGCGGTATCCGGTTTGGTTCACCAAGGACATTATTGACGATACTAAGCTCAAACTTAGACATCATCGTAACTGGAAGCGTAACAACTCTAAGGAATCCTATGAATTATTTTCCAACTTAAGAGCTGAATTGAAATCCCGTGTTTCTAATGCTTATAAGTTATACATGGTCAACATTGAAACGAATATTAAAGCAAATCCTCGGCAATTCTGGCACCATATCTCATCCTTACGGACTAAGGGTGGGTTTGAGTCAACTGTAGTTTTTAAGGATGAGACGTTGAGTGGTGGACGTGCTTCTGAAGCGTTTGCCGAGTTTTTTTCTAGCGTGTTCTTACCTGATTTGCCCGAACTAGACGCGCCCAGTACCTCTAACGAAGATTCGTCTACCTCAAGTAACCATGTTCACGTACCTGATATATCACCTTGGGATGTAGTCGAAGGGATAAACAATTTGAAACCCGGTTGCTCCATTGGACCGGATAGTATACCTCCGTGGTTTCTCAAGGAAGGAAAGACTCTTTTGACGTATCCACTCTGTTATTTGTTTAACCTCGCACTGCGGAACGGGCTCTATCCGCCCCAATGGAAGCTCTCCCGGGTCACTCCAATCCCCAAAAGCTCCAACAAAATGTCAGTAGAAGAATATCGCCCTATAGCCATATTGCCTACCGTGGCTAAAGTATTTGAGCACGTCCTCCATAAGAAATTATATAAACAAGTTGAGCCGTTTTTATGCAACGAGCAACATGGTTTCCGAAAGAAACGATCCGTAAACACCAATCTCTTGACGATAGTTGACTATATCTCCTGTAGGCTTGATCGGAGGATACAAGTCGATGTACTCTACTTTGACTTCCGGAAGGCGTTTGATAGGGTAAATAACGACATACTGCTGAAAAAGCTCAGCAACTTAGGTATTTCCCCAGGCCTGCTACGTTTCATCGCTGATTACCTTCGCGATCGTCAACAGTATGTTCGGTTGGGTCTTTATGACTCTTTGCCCTATCACACGCGATCCGGAGTAAGCCAAGGATCGGTACTTGGTCCTTTAT
This sequence comes from Peribatodes rhomboidaria, assembly GCA_911728515.1. Lineage (NCBI taxonomy): Eukaryota > Metazoa > Arthropoda > Insecta > Lepidoptera > Geometridae > Peribatodes > Peribatodes rhomboidaria. The sequence continues at coordinate 6,998,977 of OU452188.1, read as the reverse complement.
TTTTTAATCTTATGATTAACGATCTTCCCTCAGTCGTCGAGCATTCAAAATGCCTATTATATGCTGACGATTTAAAACTATATAGAGAAATACGAACGGTAGAGGACTGCTCAAAACTGCAGAGCGATATAGATAGGATCTATGAATGGGGTGCGGAAAATAAAATGGAATTCAACATTTCCAAGTGCTCCCAAATGACCTTTGGTCGAATGAGATGTCCGACGGAATTTCATTACAGGATTGGGCAAAATGTAATATCACGTGCTACATCAATGAAAGATCTGGGAGTGACTTTTGACCGCGAGCTTACGTTCAATAGTCATATCACAATGGTGACTAAAGAGTCTTACCAGCGACTCGGTTTTGTACTTCGAAATTCTAGAGATTTTGACAATATCGAAGTCATAAAGCTCATATTCAGTTCCTTGGTTCGAAGCAAACTGGAAGCCAGTGCATGTGTGTGGCACCCGCACGAGGATAAGTACACCCTTATGTTGGAAAAGATTCAGAAGGCTTTCCTCAGGTATATTTACAAGCGTAGGTATGGATACTACCCCTACATGTATCCAACGGAGTTCTTGCACGGCTCATTGGGTTACAATTCCTTGCAAGTTAGAAGAACCTACGACCAACTTGGGACAATGTGCAAGATTCTGGGGGGCAAAATTGACGCTCCGGACCTGGTCGAACAGCTGTGTCGTCTTTATGTCCCCGACAACTACCTTCGCTGCCGGAAGCATAAACTGTTTTCTGTCCCGAGGTGTAGAACTGTCGCTCACAAAATGTCTCCGATACCGCGATCCCTTGCCGCGCTAAACTCACTTTTGGACGCCCAACCACAATGTGATATATTGGCGGGCGCATGGACAGATATTATGAATCAATGTTTGACGTATTGTGAGGGCATAGCATCCCAAAAACAATCAAGTATTTTTAAATAATGACTTACATAATTTTTTTTTTTCTTCTTACTTTTTGACATTTGATATTTTGACTTGTACTATTATGACATTCACATTATTATTTTCATGTTGATGTCATTTGTTTGTTATATTTTATTTAATTCTCTTTTTATTACCATGACATGTTTTTATTTTTAATTGATAATTTGACTTATGAGATTAATTTAATTTGTTGTTTATTGAATTTATTGTAATTAATTATTATCATTAGCGTAAGTCGGGTAACCGGTGCTACTTGAATAAATAAATAAATAAATGTCCACACTGTGCCTTTTTTTGTTCATTAAGGGCATGCGTCATGACGCAGTCAACAGCGCACGTGAGGCATGCCCCTAACGCATTCAACAACAAGATGGCGGACGAAGAAAAAGATAATACATTGAAGTTTATTGAAGACTATAGAAGTTTCCCACAACTTTGGGATCCTAATAATAAATCACGTTACTTCGATTACTATAATAACGTCGTATCCAAAACTTTCTCTTGGTTCTCTTTTTTCTGGAATTTCTTATGACCAAGTAAGCCGCACTTATTCCACCAAGTAAAACATTCTCATCACACATGTTTTCTAAAGCTGACAAAGACTACGACTGAACTAAATGAACTGTGTATTGACTGAACTGTGACTGAACTGTGTATTGACGTTGCGTTCGTTTACGCATTCAACTATTAAAAGCGCCAAACGGAAGATGAATAGAAAGATGAAGAGGAAAATTGAAGATGAAAAAGGCACAGTGTGGACATAGCTATTGACCTTATTGCGCGGTGATAGGGTTCGCAGTCACGCAGCGTCGTCAACAAAACGTAGGCAATAAGATGTCATAGTAGGCCCCCGGTAGTGTGAGAAACTACATACATATGTATGGTCAATAACCATACAAAAATTTGGTTCATGTAAAGTTCAATGTAATCATTACATCTTTACAACTTTTCTATTACACTATGTCAAGGCGACAATCTCGACGAATTCTTAATCTGAGAGTGTTAAGTTGGATCATCATTGAATCTTTGTGAGAAAGTTATGTAACTGAGGCTGGTGGGCGAGTGATGGGCGGGTACGACAGCGGGCTGAAAATATGGAATGGTTTGAGTCAAACGTTACGTTTTTGATGTAGGTTCGACGGTCTATCAAACGGCACTGCTCAGTTTTTTCATGTACGCCGCCGTTCAGACTTGCGTTGTGACATTCAATTATGAACATCTACAGAGAATGCTAGAAACTACCGCACCAGATGATTATAACAACTTTCTTTCTTCTTCCTCCGACCGATAACTAAAAGTAAGGATATGCACGTATGTAGTAGGTATCGTACGGTGCCATTTATGGCACGAGTTTAACGGTTTGAACTTCTCGAATGTAGGTACTTGATTTCTATAGGTGGTTATTTTAAGGGGCTATTACAAATATTCAGCTCAATTTTGCTCTAGTCTATAAAACACCAGTTTTGTTTGGAGATGCGTACGCATTGGAAAGCTGATCGGATACGAACGCATCTCCATACAAAATTGGTCTTTTCTTTGGCCCAAAGCAAAATTAAACGGAATAAGACAATACTCAGTTGAATTCCGTTTGTGTAGTTTGAGTACCTATACAACGTTTATGATGAGCCACTTCTCGCTCATCCTGTAAATGCTGACATTGGTGACTGTAAATTTACCCGAGTGTTGTATTTCCCCATCGTAACTCAGAGCCTACTATCGTCATACTATCTTTTTAATAAGTACTAGCGACCCACCCCGGCTCCGCACGGTACCTATAAACCTTCCGTGTAAAAATATCTAACTGATATTTTAAAACCTGACTGATTTTTTGTAAAAACCGCATCAAAATCCGTTGCGTTGTTTAGAAGTTAGAGGATATACAGATAGAATGAGGGACTGGCGCGGAAAGCGACTTTGTAAAATAGAGCAGAAGAGATACAAAAGTTACAAACAACAACAAACTATCCAAATCACTTTTCAGATACAGTTTTCTTGGCAGCCAGCTATGTCTGTGTGTATGTCCCATATCCCATAACGATTCGTTTTTAACGCTATCTCTTATCACAGCGTCGCTTCCCTATTCACATACAGTAGTTCTCGTCTCGATAACTGTAACGGCTCCGTTGCTATGCAATACCACATTGCAAACACCATTCACCAAGCTGTATTGATTCGCTAACTATACGATATAAGGCAGTCTTTACAGAAACGATTACATCGCGGCGATAATGTTGTCACTTTAGAAACCGCACGAAAGCTCTTTAGTAAAAATTAAATTAATTAGGCAACTAACCAAAAATATGTATTAGGTATATATCACCGCCAACTAGCTTCATTAGCCGATTAATTAATTTTTAAATAATTACAAATAAATAATTGATTAAATAATAGCCTAGCCTTTTTACTAAACGGCGCTGTTCAACTAGCTTCCTGGGGGCTTACCATGAACTTTTACAAAAACATCATTGCGCAGGAACGTTTTGTTACATTCCTTAATAAGTATTGTTTTGTACCCTACCACAAGCATTGAAAACAATAATGTTTTACAACGTTATTACTCCTGCTACAGTGATGTCAAAAGAATGTACGATACAAGTGCTTTTATACACTCTGTGGTACATTTGCGTATTTTGGAGTGTGGTGTTGCCAGATGTACGATGTCAATCGTAATTATACGATTTTTGCCATGTAAAAATCGTACAATCGGGGTCGTACAATAGTACGTCCGCATAGCGAAATCGTGCCTACAATATCCTATCGATACAGGGAAATTACACTTACGGTTTTTACAAGTTGCAAGTAAAAACACTATGATTTATTATTAGTTTCTTCCCTAAGAATTTTTATTTTCCTCACTCGCGTACAATCTCTCCTAAGAAACATCTGGCGACACTTGGTTGTATGAACAATGTCAAAAACGTTTTTTTTTTGTTTTGACTCATAGGGCAGGCTAGAGGCAACATAGCCATGCCATACCATAGTCTTCCGTATGTTTGTCATAACATTTTTCATTAAATCTCTGATGAAGATGATGATAAATGAGATAAATCTCGCTCCTCTTTCCCTCTTTCAGTAAAGGCGAGTTTTCGTTTTAGAAAATAATACAAAATCATGACACCATCTTTTCGGTTCCCCTCAAAACCGTAAATTAAATCTACCTATGATCATGAAGGTAAATTAAAATTCAATTGCTGTATCCAATTAAAGTTTGTGAAAATTATTTTGGTGATATCTAGAATTTAATGCTTAGAATAATTTGTCACAGTGGCCGCAGAGTATCAGTCTGAGACTTTTAAAAAATTAAAAAGTCTCAGACTGATACAAGTTGTTGTAAAAATTAAAAAAAAAACGAAGGCTAAGGCCTAACCAATCCTTACCTAACCAATCCAAATCGGATTTGCTAAAGATTTGATAAAGGAGCCGGGCAGGAGAGGTTTTAAATAACACAGAAGACTGGGAAGCGTGGGAGCTGGCAGAGGTTTTACACCACAACAACCACACTTCGCCGGACGAAATTCATTCCCAAATGTGACAGGGGGCAAGCCTGTCGCCATACACCGGGCTCCAGTCATGTAGCAGATGACATACAATACGCACATATGCTAACGCTATGTACAAATTGGTGCGTGCGCTGGGTTTGAACCCGCTACCTCTGGCTTGAGAGGCGGACCTTCCCCAAATTGGCCGCCATCGCTTTTTTTTAGGTTATTATAAAAACATGTCTATCAGAACTGCGGTTACTTTTGGGGAATATTTTTGTCAAATATAAACCTGAATGTAATGGCCTGAGCATCAGCTAGACAGTTTATTAAATGTTGTATTCAGGAAGTTAGTTGAACGGCGCCTTTTAGTAAAATGGCTAGCCTGTTAATTGAACGGCTGATTAAACAAGTTGGCGGCGACATATATACTACTCGTACTTATTTACACTTGAAAACGGCTGGACGGACTGGAAAGAAGTTTTTGCTAAATAGCAAAAACTTCTTACATACTAACTACCGTACAAGAACCATTAATTTTACCGAGATAAAAAGTCTTGCTATAGTAAGTCATCCAAGGGTAGCTTCTTGAGCTTGAGCTTGGGGGCGTGGGTTCGATTCCCACCTAGGGCAAGCATTTATGTGATGAACATTTGTGTTTGTTCTATGTCTGGGTGTTAATATGTATTTGAGTATGTATTTAAAAATATCTAAGTATGTATATCAGTCTCTGGCCGCCATAGTACAAGCTTTGCTTAGTTTGGGGTCAGGCGACCGTGTGTGGAAGTGTCCCGAATTTATTATTATTTATTCTTCAAATTCAAATTCAAATCCGTTCAGCCATTTCACCGTCGACAAGTTAGGAACATATTATTACATATCCAGTTACCTACTCATCTTTTCACTAATTTTAACATTCATAGTATAAAATATTAAAGTATGATTCAGAGTAAAAGGTGTCTTCACATTTATTCAAATTGGAGTAGTGGTTGTTACGGAGTTGAGAGAAAACAAACATGATTACTTTATTTTTAATTTAGACTTAATTATGACTGATGATGATTTTAATAAATTTACTAATTAATTAAGTAGTACGATTTTATTTATTTATACTTTATTGGCACTGTAAAGCACGTATTACACTTATCTTAGATATTACTAAGTAAGATAGTTACTATAAAAAAAAAAAAAACATTAAATAAAACGTTATTAACCCATAGTAGAGTTATGTAAAAGTTTATTAATGACTAGCTCTTGTGCCCGCGGCTTCGCTCGCGTTCCTTAGCTTATGTCACTCGGGAATAATGTAACTTTCTAATGGTGAAAGATTTTTTAAGCGGACCAGTAGTTTTTGAGTTTATTCGTTACAAACATACAAAAATAAAAATATTTCCTCTTCATAATATTAGTGTAGAAGAAAGATTAGAGAAATGTCTATGACAAATATTTACGACTTACGTTAAAAAATATAGAGATAGTTTAGTCCATGGATATAGTACCCTCCCTGATATAGCGTTCCCTGACACTTATAATCCGTGCGTCTTCAAGTCTCGAGTGAATCGGTTTCTTCTAGGCAAGCGTGCTCCATCGTAGGCCGCATCACTGCTTATCATCAGGCATGTTGACAGCCAAACGCAAGACTATTAAGTTTAAAAAAAAAAGTACCTATCAACTTAAGTATATCAGGTACATACATACATGCAGTGTAGTACAAGGTCATATTATAGCCCATGGAACACTGAACTAGCGAATTATTAACAAGTAGACATAAAAATTAAATATCCCCTGACAACGATTTTCGTCAAACATCCCCGACTAATTCATCTTTCAAAGTTCCGGAGCTACGATAACACAGACAGACACACACACACACAGATACGTCAAACTTATAACACCTCGTCGTTTTTGCGTCGTCGGGGTAAAAATGTAACAAAAACACAGACTGCGAAATTTGGACTGTGACACTACTCAGTAAATATTTTTAATTTCAATCTAATTGCACTACTATTTATTTGATTGTAATTGAACTGATTTATTTTTATATTCCTTCATGAATTGGAATTGCAATAAAATTTAAATTAAGTTCATTATGATATCTGACCCTAACAACCGTTTTTAGAATATGTTTAGGTCTCCCGCAGGCCTAGCATACGTAACGTGACAACGGTATGTCGACTCTTTTTATCAAGACAGACCTATGTTATCAGATAGCCTTGTCAAGTTCTCGTACGACAAAAAGTGACGAGAAGAATTTTGTCACACGGTCATGCTATTATGCCAAAGGCTCACTGACCCTTTGAGACTGGTCACTTTGCATGTTTGTTCGATATAATTTTTCCATCAATAGAAACTCCGAGCACAGCTAGCTCCATGATTGTAGAGTTACCTACCTGTAGATTTGTTGATTAGAGACTAAGCAGAATTATCTTTTTAGAGAACCCTTTAAATGGATTGCTAGCATTTAAAATCAACTCTGGACTGCCGAAAATAAAACCCAACATCGTTTAGCTACTTACTTCATCACAAAAAAGAAAGAAATTAAAACTCAACTCCTTACGATCGATTTTACGTAATATCAACTTTTGCTTTTTTCTTTTTGTACCGCGGTCTCCTATCACCCACCCACCTAATTATTATTATGCAAGTACTTATGTGTTGTATAATATTTGTGCTGGTATGTGTATCAAATCGTATTCATAATAACTATGTGAGGCAACCGTTGTTCCAATGAGGTTTTAATTTGAGAACCATTTGTTTGTATAAGGCAGTTGTTTAGGCCGCCAAATTGTTCAGTGTTTTGTATACTCAGTTTACTGGGACATCTCGACATTTGTTTGTTTGACGATAACTTGAGTATCGTTAGTCCAATTTTCATGAAATGTTGTTGGCAAGTAGACCATGCAAATAACATTTTTAAGTTCAATTATGAGCGAAATCGTACGAGAAGTTAATGATATATATGCTAGGCCTCCGGTCGAGGCGAACTAATAGCTAATTTTATACTCAGTCAAATCGACTTCGCGTAAAAAGCGATTGAGAAAACTCCCTGCTCATTAACGACACATTATACTGTACCGACCACACGTGAGTGGGATAAGGCGACTGGAAGATGATTATTCTTTTAACTTTTAAGTCTGTGAGGAAGTAATTAGGTTAAATTAATAATGGCTTGCCATGCTTGCCATGCACGCAATGCTTGGCTTGAATAGGCATCAACTTTGCCTGTTAAAAGTTACAATTACCTACTAAAAGAAACCGATTTACTCGAGACTTCTAGACACCCAGATTATAAGTACTTATCGGGGACACACACTCTGGTAAAGCATTCTACACTCTAGCGGTCCGCACAATAAAATTTGGATGGTCGGAATTTGAGGAGTGAAAAAAAATCTTAAAACTTTGACACACAATGATTAGATTAAGTAATTCATATTAGTTGGATTGGCCAATAAAGAAGATTGATCGTAATAATTTTATTGTGCAAGAAGGTTTAAACTAACCTCTTAGCTTTCGATAAATCATTCCAATTTTTTTTATGACTGCGATGTTCAAGCTCATGCATATAAATAGCTTGATCTTGAGAATGAGATTGTTAGACAGTGAATTATCAGTAGCTCTATGATCAAATTCTAAATGATGCATCGGCATTGCACAATGAAACTAGATAGTAATGAAAAATACCGAAAATGTGTCAGTTTGTTAACTGACTAAAAATAGATGGAGGTTCTTAAATTGCTTGTGTTTAATAAAAAATGTATATAACATTCAAGCTCCTTCATTTATGAGCTGAGATGGAGAACTTTTTTATTGGAAAGGTTGGTGTAAAGTCGGCTTAATTTTTTTTTAAATATGTAACTGTCACACAAGATCATTCTAATGACACAGGCTTTATTAGGTGTCAAACAAGCAGAAAAAAGAAACGGGTTGCATCCTGGCTACGTGTGGCTTGAACCCACTACAACCTTTTCGGTGGTTGTGCCCCCTCTGTGCTAGACAGCGGACACCGGGATCTTCATAGAAACCTTCATAAAAACGTACCCGTACTCATGGTTGGGCATGTTGCTTGAGACCCCTTTCCCTAGACGCTGGTCCCTTCTCCCTCCCCACAATGATGTGGGCCACGACGCGCAATTGTCTTCCCTAGGCTGGGGCTTAAAAGTTGGTTAGATCCCTATATCTAAACACCCACGAGTCCAAAGGCTGCAGGCAGAGAACATCGAAGCCTTATTCTAAGATCCCGATCGGATGATGATGATGATTATGATGATCCGGTTACCTGCTCCAGGACCTACTTTTTGCATCGTTAAGTAAACGCTATGTTTCTTCGTTTTAAGTAGTGTAAGGTTCTTTTTAATTAGTAAAACAAAGCGTTGATTATTACGAGTATAATCATCATTATTATAACCATCATTCTTGTAACATATCTAATGCAAAAAGGAGTGAAACCGCGCGCAAAACTGAGTTTATTGTTTATTATAAATTATTCATATGTTTATTACACTTATCATCTGCCAATAGAACCAGTTTCAAAATATATTTCGTAACAATTTGCACTCCTAATAAACTGTATAAAAGTTCAATGTAACATTATATTTGACATGACCCAAAGACTATGTGATTACAAATTAGTTGTTTGTAAATTAGCATAATTTTGTGATAAAATGCTTAAAGATTGTAATCATGTGGTTTGACACTAGTTAGATATGTACATATTTTTTACTAACTCTTCATGACTTCAATTGAACATTGATTAACTCTGAAATCGAATTAAACCCAAATTTAATTTAATTATCAAAAAAAACTATTTAATAAATTAAACTTAAATCCCAAATCAAAATACCATAAACATATTTGCATTTATCTGTTTAAATGCCTTTTGTAAACTAATTTAATGATTAAAAAAAATTACGAAGATCAAAATGGTCATACTTCTTTAATAATTATTTTATACTAATAAGGGGCAGAAATTCTAAAAAGTCGCTGGTGAAACCAAAAGTTACAGCAAGTTATACAAAACAAAGTAAGGAAATTGTGAATAGGCTAAAAATATGTTTAGTTGCAAATCGTCCCCTTCCCAAAATGTCCCCTGGTACCCAAACGTCTACCTTAGAATGTCATTTTCCGAAAATACCCCCTTTCCAAAATTACCCATTCCCAAATGTCCCATTTCCTTTTATTCGATAAACTGAAAAAATACGATTCACAGATTGTTAGTTTTTGACAAAACATACAATAGGTATGTCTGTGTAGTGCCTAATTGTTTTATCCATTGTTTTCGCCAACAAAAATTTTAGCCGCTTGTTTGCAATTTGAAACCGACATTGCATACAATATTTACAACACGTCAAACGAAATATTTCACATTTATTGTCTCAAATTCGTAATTTTATCTGGGTTTTGGTAATTTCATCGCGTTACTAAAAATGAGCGGTCAAGTATCTGTTGAAAGACGTGTCTGACAGGATTCCGTACACATTTTTTGTTTCATATTTCCAAGACATTGGGAGACCTTGAAAATAACAATAAGGGTTTTTTAAAAATTAAACAGTGCTTACAATATCAAATCATTTAGTGTTAATATCAAATCATTTCTGCTCTGGTTTTTAAATGTAAAAGGTTAAGGCGCATTATGTGACAGACTAGGAATACTGGCGAAAAGGAGATCGATGGATGGAGATGATGGTTTTCTTGTTATACCACTGGACCCTAAAAACGTATAAACATGTTTGTCAATGCAGCTTTCGCAACGTTTAATATTCATTCTACAAAAGTTTTGGTTTACTTTTAATTACTGAAATGTGTGTCAGGAGGTTTCCTGTCCACTTTTACCAGTAGCGGATCCAGGATTTTGGTTTGGGAAAGGGGGGAGGGGCGGGAGGATTTAATACAGGTGAGGGTTAGTTATATATCTTGGTAGGTAAGATTTAGGTTACTATAGATGAGGGTATCTTTATCATTGTGGACAAAATAAAAGCACTAGAACTGCAGACCTTTTAAACTCTTGTTAACAATCTGGAACTACATCCAACTGAATATATACGACAACTGAAACATTAATTGTAGTTTTGAGTCTTTAGGTATATAATTATTTATTACTGTTACTGTTTTATTATGTACTAGCTGCGCCCCACGGTTTCACCAGCGGTGCCACAGGAACCGTTTCTTTTCTCGGGATAAAAAGTACCCTATGTCCTTTTCTGTACCCCAGACAAAATGTATGTCAAATTTCAAGACGATTGGTTGAGTAGTTGAGACGTAAAAGCGTTACAAATAAACAAACGAACAAACTAACTTTCGCATTTATAATATTAGTTAGGATTTAAATTTTTTGTTGTTGTAGTGTTTTGTGCAATAAAATAAATTGATTCTTTCTTCCTTTCTTTCTTTCTTTCTTTCTTACATAGATAGTTTTGAGGGAGGGGCTCGAGGTCCCCTAGATCCGCTACTGACTTTCACTACGACTTATTCTGTGTCTGTACTTTATTCAAGAGTTATTCCGACGTTTTTACGAGTTGGACCTTTTACTTTCTTAGATACTATGACTTTGAAATATTAGATCGATAAGAACAATTGTCTATCAGGACTTATTGTTTAAAGTCTCTAGTGAAATGTAGGTATGGTAGGTAGTTTTTTTCTTATCTTTTTCCCTGGGAATAAAACTCGTTCGAATATTTGTTGTAAATAGTTTTAAAAACCAAAAAGTTTTTTTTAAACCAAATCATAAAGAAATTATTAAAATAATTCGTCTATTCACTTGACTGGCATCATAGCCATGCATACAACAGGGTAGACCGGGTTACGCATTGCAGCTTTACGCCACTTCATATTATCCGCAATTGCATATTCGTACCTACCTCAAATACGAGTAGCATGGCTTAAGAGTCCCGCGATGCTCTGAAATTTCCATACAAACGCGCTTGTCAAATTTCTTGGAAACCATTTGTCTGATTATGACGAAATTTAGCATGTACAATTAAATGAACTATATCTTCGCCCCTATGTTCTTGGTTTTTTTTTAAAAAGTTCCTCAAGAGAAAATAGAGCTATGACAAATATCCACATTTGTAAGGGGTCAATTTTGACTCATTTATTCAATAGATAGACAAAGCAAATCAAAAATCCCTTTAGATAGGGAGGTTGTCTACATCATTAGCTTTTAAACGAGTCAATAATAGAAGGGAAATTCTTAAACTTTAAGAATGATTACAGAAGTGCAAAAGTCATAAAAAAAATTAAATTGCACTTTGTCACTCTGTAGGTAACTCTAGAGGCTCGTCAGTATCTTTACCTGCTCGCTTGTAGCCTTCTTTTAGATGAAATGGTTGTAGAAAACCTTAAGCTAATGCGAAGTTAGTCTAAACTGGTCGCCGGACTCTCAAATAGAAGGTGGCCAAAGGTACCAAAACAAATAGTAGATATTAAGGGCATGCATTGTTTTAAAATAGTGTAAATAATCTATATATTTATAAGACCCGTTTCAACCCAACCCAAACCCAGCTAAGTAATATTACCAATGCGAAAGTTAGGATGGATGTTTCTTACTCAATCACGCCAGAACGGCTGAACGGATCTGGATGAAATTTGGCACGGAGATAGACAGTCTATCTCTGTGACAAATCATAGCAAAGAATAGCATATAGGCTACTTTTTCACCGTGGGTAAAATGGCGGGGTGCAACTAATACATACTTACATTTAAAGATAATAAAAGAAAAAGTGTTACACTTCGTTAGGCTTTTATAATTTTAGTAAATCAATTTAAATTTAGACCAAGAACCGAGCTATATTAAAAAGCATTATGCATTTATGCAACATAACAATTTTATCGCGTTTACCGAAGTTTATTGACAAATACATAAATTAAATAGTATCCGCGGTAAGATAATAACTTACATAATGAAACGCGCTCGATCGGTCGAACAGATACCCGAGGAGCTCCGTATTTCAGCATAGCTAGGCTGGTAAGCCTTTCTCTGTGATTAATTAGTTGAGTAAAGGTGTTATTTCGAGCTGCAAAGTACGACTGCAATGCAGGCTGCGAGTGGAGCGGCTGTATAGCAATCGACCGCAGTGGATTGTAGTCCCACTGCGGTCGACTGGGAGGCAGCCGCTCCGTTCATATCGTCACGCCTTTCCCCCGAGGGCTGGCAGAGGTGTAATACAATACCCACACTTCGCCGACGTTTTTCAGTCCCAAAAGGGACAGGGGGCGAGCCTGTCGCCATACACCGGGGTTCAGACATGTAGCAGATGTCATACAAATAATTTATTTTAATAATGTTACTTGGTAATTACGTACCTATTAATCAATACATTTAGACTGATATTAGTTAGGCAATGATGCGGCCTAGAAGAAACCGATGACTTGTAGACGCTAGCCGCGCGTTACGCGCGTATCAACTATTTGGGTAGGTACTTAACTATTTAATTAACGGCACTGTTAAATTTCAAAGTCGGTTCAGAAGACGAAAAAGGAACCAATTGTTTATGATTAATTTTATTGGAACTTCATTGTAAGTTTTTGACGTGACAACGTCTTATAATTCGATAGAGCCAGCTGCACGCATGAAAAAATGCGGCGTTACCTCGCTCTGAGGCGTTCCATGTAAGGCTTGAAGTGCAAGCGAGAGCGCGGAACGAGCGACAAAGAAGCACAATCGGCCTTTGCGTTCGGCAGGGTTTACATCCGTCTCTCTCCTACTTGAGTAAGCACGTTGTCACGTTCAACTATCGTCAGTAAACCGACTTTACAGACAACCAATTTTTTTTATATAAAAGAAGCCAGCAAACCAGCAAGCCGCAAGCAGCAAGCAGCAAGCCAGCAAACAGACGGTCCGCCTGATGGTAAATGGTATCCGCCGCCTACGGATACATGCAATACTATGCGTTGCCATACCGGAAACATATTTTTCGGCACCCATTTATTTTATTTTCGTTTCCGTTGAAGTTTTGGGGCCAGCATACCAGTCCCTAAACTATTTTTATGAGTTTAAAAAGTACCCTTGAATGAGTCTTGAAGTTGCTGCATTCTTAAAAGACCATAGTATATGTAGGTGAGTAACGCCAAAGTTGATTAATTAACTTATTAATAATACAATAAGCAAAGCTTAAAAACCGACCTGTAATTCGACATCCATGTTACCACTTTTTTAGACTTTTGTTGATATTTTTAAAACCGCTTGACTGATTTCGGTAAAAATAATTTGAGACCACCTGTAAAGTATGATCTACCAAACAAAGAAAGAATCATTTAAATCGATTCACAATTTGTGGAGTAATTGCGTAACATACACACAAAACACAGTCTAATTAAGAATTTCCGTCTTTTTAGAAGAAGGTTAAAAACAGACACAGATGCACTTAAACTGAAAGACACAGATTCATTAACAGTCATTATTGAAACTTTATTAATGCTCCATTCTAAATGCAATCCTGTCACTTCTCAACCTTTCTGCGAGGATGTAATAAACCTGTTGTAACTGCACCCATGTCACAGAATCACGAAGACGAAAGTTTGAGAGTTTGTGCGTTAGTTTGTTACTTGCTCACGTTCAAACGGATGGACGTATTTGGATGAAATTTAGTATAAAGGCAGCTAATATCCTGAATTAAGACATTTGCTAGTTTCAACCACAAGTCGCAAATGGAATCCTAATCAATAATATTATAAATGCGAAAGTGAGTTTGTGCGTTCTTTCGTTTGTTACGCCTTCACGCATGCTTTAACTACTTAACCGAAAATCATAAAATTCTGCACAATTCTACACATTGTGAAAATACAGAAAATGACCTACCTTATCTTATCTTTCATACAAAAAAAATGTTTATGTGGGACCGTGGGTGAAACCGCGAGGCGCAGCTAGTATTAACTAATATAAATGCAAAAGTCTGTGAGTTGTTAGTTTTTCCATCTTCATACTCAAACAGCTGAACAGATTTGGATGACATTCGGTATAGAGATAGCTTAAACCCTGCATTAACAAATATATTTACTAAAATAGTACATTTTAACTCGAAAATACTACCGGGTTCTATAGAATAGAGGATGAAACCGCGGGGCACACCTAGGAAAAATACTACAGACCATGATAAACTTTTTTTTCTTTTCAATTTTTAACTCCTAAATGACAACTTATTGCTTAGCCCCCAAGAAAGCCCCCTATGGAAGTGTCCCACACCCACTTAGCAATAAACGTTGTTTAGCCTCGAAATAGTTATACAGCGTTTTGACTTTAAATATATATATGTTTATATATATTTATTGACAATAATGAAAGTATACAAACAAAATCACAATATTCAAATACATGATACTTAACACTAGGTTCGAGTACTCAAAATGAATTACAGTGGGTCACAAACTAGGCGACGCCTGTATTTTGGGCACCCAGAGATACTGTTTGTCAAATACAATTTTCGTGCTTGTTAGTGGACACATTTACGCATTCGGCTATTTATATAATTATCTACATTATTTAGGAAAAACGATAATAAAACGAAATTAATACTATTATATGATATCTTTTTAATGAAGATGAAAATGTAAAAGAAATAAATTAACAATACACTGTATGACTATTTCAAGGCTATACAAAAGGTATATTAGTAGGTAATGGGCAATGTGTTTAATAAAAATATAAAACTAAATACTACTTCCATACCAAAGTTTAGTCGTTTTTGCGTAATTTAAACAGACACGAAACTTACACATTTATAATGTTAGTAGTCTATATTGTATGTATTGACTAAAATATGCTTGTACTTAATTAAACCTATTACCTATTTCTCAGCCGAAAAAAAAAATATTTACAAAAATCTGTGCAAAAATCATGAACTGAAACATGTCGCTAACGCAATTAAAACCTACAAAATTCTTAATTTTAAAGGTTTAGACTGGAATGAAAAAATGGATCAACACATCTCAAATGAAATAAAACTATTCTTAACTTCAAACTGACGCTAAAATCTTAACAAAATAATTCGAAAAATATGCATTTCTGAACATAAATCAATCTAAAAGATAATCATTTGTAACGAATAGCTTTCTATAGACATCGATATTGCTAATCGAATATGGTATTCGAGCTTTATCAATGTTTACATATTTATTAATAGAAAAAAACTAAAACGAATCAGGACAACATACGAGTACATACATAAATATCGAGTACTTCCAGTGCAGCCTAGGATTTTAGTGGGTAGGCCAGTGGCGGGATTCCCATGTGAGCATAAAGGATTTTTCCTTACTTAAAAAAAGTGTTGTATAACTTACGTAGCAAATTTTGTAAACGACTTTGTCACTTACTCGTATATTCACTTTTTTTATACCACAATAGGTAGCTATTTATTAATAGTGAATTTTGACAGCTTTGGTATCTCAGTGTTCAAACGACCAATGCGACATTAATGTCTTGTAAAGAATCGGCTGTATTTTTACCCGACTACGGCGACGCAAAAAGGTGGGTTTTATTTTGACACTTAAACTAAGCCTCAAGTGTCAAAATGAAGCCGATTTCGATTGCCATACAGCCTGAAAATAAGAAACAAGAGTTTTGCAAAATCCTGAAGATTGTTTGACTTGTAATTTTTTTTTTCCAAATTGATATCCTTGTCTAAGGCAGCAACAACAAGGATAGCTACATTTTTAGGTACTTTACAATTGAGCTTGTTGATAGAATTGTGACAAAACTACAGAAGCCATAAAAAAAATAAGTTAAAGTAGAAATAAGGCCACTGCTTGTTTGTTCCAAATTCGAAATGAAAAAATGCGCGTTACAATTTTACAATTGGAATCATTACCGAGCCTACGTTTACCCTTCTTGAGCTTAAGTCGTTTCTTACTGAAAGTGGGAGGGTCAGTATATAGCTGATGGAGGCGCTCGCTGGCCACACAACCTGTCTTCGGCGCCGAACGAAGACGCAGAGCAACATGAAGTTCTTGGTGAGTCTAACGTGAAGTGCAGTGATGTGTCGGAAAAAGTGTATTCGATTTTCGAAACCAAATCGGTGCGGATCCAAATCGGTTGTAGTTTTTGGAAGTGAAGTGGAGCATCTCTAACTCGTTTTTGTGAAAAAGTGTTCAAGCGATTTTAAGAAGTCGATTTTGCGGTTTATGTTTACGTGCAAAATAAACAAAAATATTTCGTTAGTTTTTCCATAAAATTATACGTTTTTTAACACGTTTTTACAGAAATATGCTAGTACTGTGACAAGGTGATTATTTAGAGATGCTCTACCCACAAACTTGCCAAAGGCTACTACGAAGCCCATCGATTTTCATTAGAATGTAACTAGAATTTATCTCAAAACTATTTTCTTCTCATACGTTTCGTATCATAGGTATCTTATCATAGTAATTAACATTATTAATACACTTCAGTCAAAACTCCATTTAAACAAAACAATCAAGTTTTTAAACAGTACAAATCAAAGGAAATTAACATACTTTAGTTTGTTAATTTTACCTAAGTCTAAAAAATACATTTAAAAAAATACCAAATTTTAAAATTAAACGTTTTTGTATTAGAGTAAAGTGAAGCTATTCAAAACCATTAAAATTATACATAATTGTAGCACTCATGAATTACATTTTCAACGCATACCATTAAATAACTTTACTGCATTCTTATTGTGGAAAAGGGAAATTACTTTCGATGGAGTATTATTATTATAATGTAACCTAGGCAAACGTGTTACTCCTTCGATCACGTCGCTTCCCATCAGACGAGTCAGCGGTCAAACGCATGCCTAGTCTGTTGTAAAAAAAAAAGTTTATGCTCGTATTTAATAAACATTGAAGTTCGAACAAATCAACGCATTCCTATTATCAACACTAGTATTTTGACTAGGAAAAGTTATTAAAATTCTATGTAAAAGCTTTTTCATATTAAAAAGCTACACAATGACTGAAGCTCATGGGCTATAAAACACGAGTAAATGCCGCGGGGGAATCAACTAGTATTATACAAGGTGTTGGTTTTGGGTGTAATATCTAAAAGTGTTCTTCTACCGGTCAAAATGAACAACTTTGAGAATATTACTTTGCTAAATTCTAAAAAAAGTTAACCGAGTCTCCATACAAAATAACTAGTAACGTCGTCTATTTTGTGCGATTTTTTTCTCATATTTTGGAAAGTTGTGTTTTAACAGTTGTTTACGTTGACAAGTAGAATAACACCCATATGTACGAGTACACATATCTACACTAATCCGTACTACACCTTGTAAATTCTATTAATCCAAAATTATCACTTATATACACCCATCCCAACTAGGTGTGAAAGCTCTTGTGAAATGCCTCTTGTTTATCTTCTGAAAGTATTTTACTGCCAGTAAAATCAAACTATCTTTTGTACATTTGCTTCTAAACATACATATATTAACTTGTTTAGAGACATTTATATTAGAAAATGATCGAATCAGTAAAACGTACGTTTCTCGTATGTATGTACGAAGCATCGTTTTTTCCGCAACGAAAAAACGTGGGGTGAGAAGGTAGAGACATAAGCCACACGAATAAACGTTGTATAGCCTTAGAATAGTTTTACAGTGTTCTGTCTTCTTTGATCGATTAAAAAATTTAAGAGAAAGAAAATGACAAAACACTGAACCACTATACAACGTTTATTTGTGAGGGGGATGGAGTACATACCTATGGGATACGTTTAATTAAATAATTCACAATAACTTATGTACTTATTTCACTTAAAGTCAAAGAGTTTACATAATTAAGAAGAAATTCAGAAGGAAATTTTTCGTTTATTTAGTTCTCAAAATCCTGTATTTTCCTACAGTAAAAAATGATACAAAATCAAATATTATATTGGCATATCCTTCCCATGACAGAGATGTTGAAAATTCAGGGCGACACCGTAAAAAAAGAAAAGAAAGGTTTACTCTGGTAGGTATTTTCCATAATTTACTCATCTTCTTCTACGCTTAGATTTGCCTAATTACGCATAATAATTAGCTTTTCGTCGTATTCATAAATTCAGAGCCGTACATATCGTAATTATGACTAATTATAGGCACTTATAGTTTACGCAACTAGTAATGGTACTTAGTTCCCACAGCATTTCCTCGTTCATCTGGAAACTAATGTAATTTTCCAGTGGCGGATCTAGGATTTTGGTTTGGGGGTGACAAACTCCCAAACCTATGGGGCTACGGAGGTTGCCATAGCTCAGAGTGAGCTTTATCAAGATTGGCAAAATTTTGGTTTTTGACGCTGTGCTTTACATTATAGCTGAGAGTAAGCTTTATCAAGGTAGTATTAAAAAAACAAAGTATTAAAAAGCAGACGTTTTACACTGTTGTTGTGTGTGGAACTAGACAAGGGGTACTTGAGCCCCCTAGTCCCTAGCCCCTTGTCCTCTCTCCTAGATCCGCTCCTGTTATTTTCTTTTCACTTTTGTCGGACGAGAAAGCAAGGAAAATTGTACGGTGTTTAGTTTAATTTCATGCTATTTGTTAACGTCAAATTAATACTTACGTATGTTTCGTTATGTAAGGATTATGAATGTGTTTGTTTATTTGTGGCATAAGGAGTGATAGCAGAATAAAACAGCGTTTTTTTAACTTGCACACAATAAGAATGTAAGTAATTAAAAGTAAATCTGACAATATTGTTTTTAAATAAACTCTCTTTATCTTTTTAATTGATAAAGATACATATAAAAATTCCTAGAAAAAAAAAAGATAATAAGAAAACAGAATGTTAAAACTATTTTAAAAGCTCTTCAGTAGCCTAAAACTTTAATACTAGGGCTCACCACTATACCCAAACGTAGCTACTCGTACTTACTAAATTAAATAAAAACATTAAGTGAAAGTACATTGTACCACGCAGTTTTTACTTAAACCTCAATCTCGTGTGTTCTATACATTCGCAGCGCGTTGAACTCTTTTACTCCACGTTGCTCAAGGTTCCAATTCCGCTCACCTTTCGTTTTCGATTTGCTTCACTTTAATATGTACATTGTTTCGGTATCTTGCATCAAATTTAACTACTTTAAATACCGGTTTAGTTATGATGATCTGAAGTAATTATGATGGTTATCTTCAGCTAAATAGCGGTGTACACGGGTGGTAAGAAGCTCATTTAGATTTGGTAATTGTTTTTTTTTCTTCTAAATTTGATAGAATTATGCATTTGAAAGATAATGTCTTTACAAATCTTCGTCAATTTGTTTGACATAAACTTTAAGGTACCCTTATGAATGTGAACTTATTTTGTATCTATTTTAAAAAAAAAGTTATTTTTACTAACTTTAACATTAATAGAATAATTTACCATTTAAGCAAATTAAAAACAAAAATTGATTTAGGTATGTAGGTAAATTCTCAAAATAAGCCCTCCGAAAAGTGAAATTACAATCTAAACTGGTAGGTATCTAACTGGTTTACAGTGCTCCACGGTTGCACCCGCTACACTACGAGACCTGTCCTTATACTTCACACAATTTAAAGCTTTTCCAGTCCATTCGGACCGGGAACTTTACAAAATTTTTACTAAAGAAGTCCAGCTCATTTCGCCATCCCCGAATTTAAATACACATAACAATTATAATACTATTTAATATAATGGTAATATAATAGTATCTTTTTTTAGAATACCTACTTAACATACTTGTCATACTAATATTTTAAATGAGAAAGTTTGTGTGTTAGTTTGTTAATTCCATACGCTAAAACGGTTATTAAATTTGGTATGGATGGAGCCTTCAGTTTCTGATTTCTAAGATGTTGTGTAGTATGGCTACTTTTTAAACACGATTTAAAGCGCAGGGCAGGAGTAGTCTTACTGATATTATAAATGCGAAAGTTTTTGAGTTTGTTTGTTCCTTCTTCACGCTTTCACGGATGGACGAATTTGGTTGAAATTTGGCATTACTAAGGAAGCATTCAGATACCTCCAAAGTCATACCCACTAACACCTAACTCTACTTTTTTAACGAGAGCAACACCGCGGAGCGCGACTAGTTCTACGTAAATCTGATAATATATTCATAACGATGCATAACATCTACATATGTATATAGTATCCCCATTTAGCCTATCATTTCACTGAAACCAAACTAGTTTCCGTGGAACCGGTCCTGATGCAGTCTTACGCTATTGCCTATCACCAATTGAGCTTGACGGATGCGTGATAGAGCGACTGCAATCGATGTCTTGCGCAATCGTGTTGCTACAACGATTATCGATGAGTATGTCAATAGTACACCGTTTTGTTTGGTATGTGACTTGTAACATGGAATACATACTTTTGGAGTTGCCATACTATTTGAGTCACTACAGTTTACAGTAAGCAATAGAGTCACCGGATACGAGCACAGGTAAAAAAAAGAAAAAGAGAAGAGCTAAGAAAAAGAGATAGGAAATGTATCTACTTATACCAATTACCGTGCCATACAATAACAGCGTACTAATTTTATGAACTTATCTCAAAATACTTTTTATTAGTAACTTGTGTGTCTAAAACTTTTAATTTATTTATTCACTCGCTGCAACTCACGGTTGTACCTGTTTCCGTACAACAACCGTACTTCTTTATCGTGAATGATAGATTTTTCCTCAGATCGAAAGTAGCAGGGTAAGAGCTACCATAGCAAATTTCCTGTCAATTCGTTGCGCCATTTCAGTGTGAAGAAGGAACAAACAACTCTCTCTCGGGCAATTTATGGGTTATGAATATTACTTTTAAGATTTGTTTTGTTGCAAAAATACTTAGTCATTTAGGTGATGTACAGAAATCTTGACACTAAGAAAGGTTAGGTCAAAGAGATCTGCATACATTTTGAATACCACCTTTAGTTGTAAAAAAGAAATGACATGCGATTTTTTTAAATTGCGATTGGTAGTTTTGCGCAAAGCATGAAATAAGTAGGCACTTAAGACCAGGGCAAACCACAGGGAGACCTTAGCTTTTAACACTTAACCGCAATCGCTACCTTAAGTACAACCAAACCGAATCAGTTAAGAGCAAGCTACACTAAGAGTTGTGAGTGTTTCATTTACTTGTATTTCATTTGAATATGAAATGTAAATAGACTTTATTTTTTAGCTATTTTACTTTAGGTGTTCAGGTGGCTGGCTAAAACCACTCTGCCAATACGAACTTCGCGGTCCCACAGGAACCGTATTTTTTTTTCGGGATCAACGGTACTCTCTGCTTTTTGATCGGTAGAGTTAGAGCGTGAAAACGTAACAAACAAAGGAACTCACTTTCGCTTTTATAATTTACTTTTTTTTACAATTCCCTTTTTAGGACTAGCTGTGCCCCGCGGTTAAAAAGTTCTATCATATGTGCATAGTCTAGACCATAATCTATCTCTGTGCCAAATTTCATTCAGATCTGTTCAGCCGATCTGGCGTGAAAGAGTAACAAACATCCATCCATTCATTCTTACAAACTTTCGCGTTTATAATATTATAGTAGGATTAGGATAGAATAGGATTTTCTGTTAAGCTGATAACACAGTATACAAGTAAAACATCTCTATTAGAAGGAAACCCATAAATAAAGACGTCAAGTACAGCTATTAGAATCAGGTTGTCTCGTAATGTCTACTTCCCAGAGAAATCGGTTCCTCAAAAGTTTCCTCAAGTTAAACGCTTCCAGTGTCAATGCTCTGAACTGGTTGCGCTTAGAATACTTACCTATACTTAGCTTAGAGCAACTAAGGGTACCTTAGTACTGTACAGCAAAGTGGTCAAACGGACGGCTAACCTCCGCCTTGCTGGCTGAAGCCGTCAAGTTCACTGCAATCGAAAAATTTATGGAAAGATAGTTTTTACTCGGACTGCGATGCGGTGCGGCTCGTGCATATTTTTGACGGACGGCTGACCGCATTGCGGCTAACCGCTTAGTGAGTATATATCCTTAGAGTAGTTATAGGTATTTGTCGCAAAACAGCGAAACAGGCAGCCGGTTACGATGGAACCTGACTGCATTAGATATTTATGTAAATCAGAGTTTTACTTTCTTTTAAGTGTGTTTGTAAAAAAACTCGCTAGATCTTGATAGCGTTTAAAACAAAAAGAATTCTTAGAAGAGTTATGACCTCAAAAGTGTTACGACTGTTACAAGCGAGGTGTATTTTGTAAAAAAAATATTTCCAGCGTGTTATTTTAATTGGAAGCGCCTACCTTCAATTAGCATTACATTCAACCGTCAAGATATTCAGTCAGTAAATTTTTCATCGAAGAATTTGTAACAGTTTTCGATGGAGTACCATCTAGACCTTTCAGTATTAAACCAGTAGGTGGATTGTAACATTTAGTTCAGTGGGTTGAAGGTTACTCCACAATATTGAAACCTCTCAAACGAACTGATTCATCTTTGATTTCTTAACATTTGAAAGGACACTAAATGACGGGTCAAAACTATCAAAATGTTACGATTGCGAGCTTACAATCTTCAAGGGCAAGAAATATATACCTTTACCTAAAAACTTCATAGACAAAACCTGAAAACTGAGGTTGGTGCTCTCGCTCACTATGTTGTATCCTTTCCCTACTAAAATAAAATACACTTTATGAGCGTGTAAATTTAAACTTTGTTGTCCTTATTTTATACTGGTTTACAATGTCGTTCAGCTATAAATGGTAGGTGTCTTTCTCAATTACATAAGACTTTAGCGTAACTACGGTAATTATTATTTTGTCTGATCTATGATGTAATATTATTGCAAGTATAGGTACTACTTTTGTTTTCGACGTTAACAATTAAGTTAGTAATTTAACTATATTGAACAATTTAACTCTGTCTCTCTGCTTGTATGATGTCTGTGTTCAAAAACAGCTGAGCTTATTTTGACAATATTGGCCAAGCAAGGAAAGACGGACCTAAAACTCTCTTTTGAAATACCGTGGGAATCTTTTAAAATTTTGTTGCAATTTTTTTACACTGGCTGAGTTCAAAAATAATATTTTTTGGGTTAGTCAAGACTTAATCGAGACAAAGTAGGTTAATTAAGAATGTGTGTTGTTATTGACGGTGGCAATGGCCATTGTTTTTGAAACTCCAGTATTCAGAGCATAAAAGTGTTGTTGCAATTTTTGGCTAGGAAAATTTTAAAACTTAGACCTCTACTATATTCAGTAGCGAACCCCCCTTAGTGAATAGTGAATAGTTAAAAATGTTTGTTCTTTTAGTGTTTGCCCACCTGATAACGGTTATCTTCAACTAAGTCAAGCCCCCAAACCAAAATTTGGATCCGCCACTGACTATACTTACCTTTAGACATATGCTTACAGTCATTACGTTAACTAAGTACTATTTTGTTAACGTTAACTAAGTTATATAACATGTTCAAGATGGGCGGAAAGGTGCTCATTACTGCCAAGATTATAGCTTAGACGCCAACGTAACTCTTACTATTTTGTAAGTTACAATCACTACAAAAAGCGTAAATGGATTTGAGCATTCACGCCTTATTCTTTTAAAAATGATAATTCTATAATTGTCTGAAGGAACAAATGCAATAAATAATCCTCCTTTTTGACGTCACCAGTCCGGTAAAGGACCTCCGGAATTTCGGAATACTTTCAGTTTTTATTTGGTGAGCTAAACTCAGTAATATAGGAGAATTCTCGAGCACTTTCGCCAATAAACGATTTTTGTACATAATCATACATCATACATTTTTCCGAATGCAATGTAAAGCAATATCTTTCAGACTAATAGCTTAATTTGACATAGGTATTTACCAAAAATAGAATTATAATAATCGGCCTACTCTGTAAAAAGTTATGCGTGATCATAAATAAAAAAATATTTACATATACGCGTCGACTTGTAACCCTTATCCGTTCCTTCGGTTTTAAAAAATGAATTATAACAATTCAGTTAGTGTTAAAGAGTTGTCTTAAAACCTACTCATATATTAGGTTTAACTAACTAACTAAAGGTTAAAAATAAAGCTGACGATACGATTCAGAATTTCAGAATACTTAATAGGTTTTAACTGGTATCTACTTACTAAGAAGAAAATCGAAAAAATCTAATTGAGTTCTATTTTTTGTTTAATTCCACAAAATGTAAAACGTCCATTACTCAGACACAATAACTTATTTCTCAGAACATGTATTATTCGTTAGTTGGTTGGCTGCACCGTTACATTAGACTTTACAGCTAACTATTTCATAATTAATGATCATAGTGATTAAGATCGACATCAAGGAAATGTAACAGCTGTAATACCCAATCATAATAAACAGTTACCTAATTTTATTTAAGATAACGAGTATCTGGCGCAAGCACGGCTCGTGCGCGGATTATATCGGAACCATTGAGGCATGTACACACTGAGCGCGCATGCCTCGGGCATGCTTTTATCTGGCTCTGGCTGCTACGCATACTAGGCTCCAGACTAAGCGTGCTGCTTTTCCAAAATATTTACGGTGCGAGGATGTGTAGTAAGAAAAAAAAACTACCAATAGGATAACTTCATTCATCATTCTCATTTTTTTACTTTATTAACTTCAGTGATCTTTTTGGTGGATTATTTCCTCGCTACAAGTCCTCGCACTGCTGATATTTTGGTTGAAAGCACCCTAAGATAGAAGTATGCCGCGCAAGACATGCGTGCTCAGTGTAAACATGGCATTAGTGCGCTTACGCAACCAAAAATTACACTGTCAGTTAAAACAGTTGCGAAAACCCATAAAATACGGTATATATAGTACCTAAGTGGTGTTAGCGCGTAACGTTTATTAGGATATTATTATATTAGGAAGTTTATTAAGTAATGAATCTATTGAAGTAAATTCGCGTAAATAACAACTTAAAGAGTCTCTTTAAATATTATTTCTGTTGCATCAAAATGGGTTTAAATTTACATGTCCAAATAAGCTTGTGACATTGATTTTAAGAAGTGGTAGGTATTTCATTATTAATCTACAATGCTGTATTGAGAAATTAATTCAAAAACTATGTAGGCATATTATAACGACTAACGACAAGCAGAATTGATACAATAAACCAGAAACTAGAACACAAAAAAAAGCATTAAAAGCAACATACAACGTCTTACAGCTTTCCATAGTTACGCGTTTATTCCGCAGATTACCACAAATGCAAGAGATTTAGAAAGTGAGACATATTTGTATTCTCAAATGTACGTAGAATTGAATCTGCGATTACAAAACTAGATCACGTCACTTTTACTACTCGCAATTCGATATTCTATGTGCATTCACTACACGCGTCGTTTGTTAGGATTAGAGTACACATCCTGCTTTCATTTCTTATTTCATAATGAAGATCTTTCTTGAATGTGTACGATTTCTCGTCTCACTTTACTTTAAAATGATTAATTACATTGTTTAACTAAACCTCTAAAGTCTTTTTATATTTTCTACCTCTCAAGTCGAAAATCGTTTCGACGTTTCGGTCAGCAGCCCTCTTTACTAGTAGACTGTTTCCAGTTTTTATAACGTTATTTCTTTTGTTCACAGGTTGTTTTAGTGGCAGCTTTGGCCGTGGTGGCCTTTGCCAAGGAGGAGAAAGGCGCACCAAAGGCCGCGACCGAAGAAAAGAAACAGGACAAACGCGGCATCCACGACCTTGGAGGCTACGGAGGAGGCTACGGAGGAGGCTATGGCGGCGGTGATGAAGGCCACAGCTTCGGCGGTCAAGGAGGACATGAGAGCTACAGCTTCGGTGGCCAAGAAGGCGGTCACGGACATGATTTCGGCGGAGAAGTGAGCTATGGTGGTCACGAGTTCGGTGGCTCCAGCGGCGGCGGCGGCGGCGGCGGCGGCGGAGAGTGGAAGCCTATTCAGAGCGGAGGCGACTCCGGCCACGGTCACCACCACCACCACGAACACGTCAAGACCATCGAGGTCATCAAGAAAGTCCCCGTCCCCTACACCGTAGAGAAGCATGTCCCCTACACCGTTGAAAAGAAAGTCCCCTATGAAGTCAAGGTCCCCTACCCCCAGCCTTACACCGTCGAAAAGAAGGTCCCCGTCACTGTAAAGGAGTACGTCAAGTACCCAGTGTACGTCCCCGAGCCCTACACAGTTGAAAAGAAGGTGCCTTATGAAGTGAAGGTCCATGTCGACAAGCCTTACGAAGTCAAGGTTAAAGTGCCTACTCCCTACACCGTCGAAAAGAAGGTTCCTTACGAGGTCAAGGTCCCCTACCCGCAGCCTTACACCGTCGAGAAGAAGGTCCCATACCCCGTCAAGTACGAAGTTAAAGTGCCCCAGCCTTACGAAGTCATCAAGAAGGTGCCTTATGAAGTAAAAGTGCCCGTGGACAGGCCTTACAACGTGTATGTGCCCAAGCCCTACCCGGTCCATGTTGAAAAACCATACCCAGTAACCGTCGAAAAGAAGGTCCCTTATGAAGTCAAGGTACCAGTCGACAAGCCTTACAAGGTGGAGGTTGAGAAGCCTTACCCCGTGCACGTGAAGGTCCCAGTTCCCAAGCCCTACGATGTCTACAAGAAGGTTCCCTACACCGTTGAGAGGAAAGTTCCTTACGAAGTCAAGGTCCCGATCGACAAGCCTTACCCAGTCTACAAAGAAGTGCCATTCCCCCTTGTCAAAGAGGTCCCTTACCCTGTGAAAGTGCATGTTCCTTTCGTGATCAAGAAGGAGGAGGAGCACCACGGACACCAGGAGCACTACGGTCACCAGGAACACCACGGATGGCACTAAATCGTAGATAGTTAGTAGTCACACCAGTACCTTGTAGACTTAGTTCCAAAATGTGATCATTAGTATTTTATTTTATTAGTGTGTGTCGATCAGCAAAATTTCGCTCACGTTTGTAAGGTTGTGATTGGATGACGTAAGGCGGCCGCATAGCGCCGGGATGGGTGCGCGGTTTGTCCTGTTATAGTATACCTATTGTTATTACTTGTTTAGCTTAATACTTGCTTTGTTATTGTAATGTATATAACTTTTCAAAGTACGTGTACTTTGCGTTGAGGCTGATTAAACGTGTGAAATGTTTGTTTCGATTTTGATTTTATAACATTTACTACTACACAATTATTTTCAAAAATTAATTTAAGAGAAGAATTAACTTAAAGCAGAGGCTAAACACCCAAATGGTAGGCTATAAAACCTACTAGGGTTAGGAAAACAATTATTGATTTAAAATTAATCCAAACACTATGATTTTGAAGTTCTGATGCACCTAACTACAGTTGTTGGATTTCATCCTTTACTTCAATGCCGATTCACTAACATTCGAGACCCTATTCGGAGATTTGAGATTTTCATCACACCGTTTTTTCGTCCTTGTTGTTCTCGTTTGAAACGTCATAGGTGTAAGAGTGATCAAGAAAAAAACTCATCTCATCTCACGCGTAGGAATAGCCCTTTTGGTCGTAAACGTCAATGTTTAATAATTTAACATAGATATTCACTAACATTGATTGTAAAAATCAATGTGAAATTAACATGGATAACTTGTAATAATTTTAATAAGATCTGTTATGCTGTAGCCTAAAAATGCCCGAAATATTAAAATAACTGACAGATTAAACATAGCAATCATTTAACGTTGAAATCAAATACAAGGAAGTATTAACTCGATCTATTAGTTAAAACAAGACCAAAAAGAAAGGAAACTATTATACTAATTGCATTATTATTATAACTACTCATTATATTAAAGTACTAGCTGCGCCCCGCGGTTTCACCTGCGGTTGAAAAGTATCCTATGTGCTATTCTAGACTATAATATATCTCAGTGCCAAATTCATCCAGATCTGTTCAGCCGTTCAGGCGTGAAAGAGTAGCAAATATCCATCCATTCATTCATACAAATTTTCGCGGTTATAATATTAGTAGGATGATGAATATAAGTGAGTGAGACAAGTAGACTTGCCACTAATGCTTTCCCAAGCTTAAAATCATTGAGCAAATATGAAAGTAAATTAGACTGGCACACATCACATCATATCACACATGTCATGGTTTTATTTGTTATGCCACCAAACCATGATGTGTTACGAAACAGTTGTTTAATTTGAAGAACTGTCTGTAACTCTATAACAGTGAATGGCTTCTTAGTTGGCACATCGGAGAATGTAAGGGTTCAGATGATGAGGGTAAGGATAAGATGAGGATGAGGATGTTAAGGATAGAGCAAAGTGGAAGAGAAGTGTAAAGAAGGTTACTGTAAAACAGGGAATAGAGACGAAACTAAGACTATTTGTATCAAGATCCAGACAATATAAAAAAAGAAAATGTACCAAATTGTAGTTATTTTATCAATCAATATTTTGATAAAAAGTATTTCAAAAGCCTAAAAAATGTACGTTAAACTAACGTTCTTAGTTTCGTCTCTATTCACCTCGCCGTTCTTATTCACCTCCTGTCATGGTAACCTCACTATGTGGGATACAATAGTCGGTAAAGGAAACAGAGTTATACCATATCACACGATTAGAATGAACGAAAAATAACATAACATTTCGTTAGGTCTTTCCCCCGAAGGGGCTTGCAAAGGTGTAATACAACACCCGCACTTCGCCGGACGATATTCAGTCCAAATCTGACAGGGGGTGAGCCTGTCCCCATACACCGGGGTCCAGTCATGTAGCAGATGACATACAATTCGCACATATGTTCACAAAATGATCAAATTGGTGCGTGCCGTCGTCGGCTGGGTTCGAACTCGCTCCCTCTGGCTTGAGAGGCGGGCCTAGGCTATCATCAAACTAGGCTATATACCTCCAACTAGGCTATCATCGCATTAAAAATAATAATAATAAGCCCCTCATTTCTTGCCTGTTTTTCTGAGTAGTTGCTCTATTTCGAACAAGGTGGTGGTAGTCATTTCTATAATTTTGTCGTTTAAAAGTTTCGATATCCAATTGAATAAAGACATTAATTTGTTTTGATTTTGTTTCAAATAATTGAAAAACGTTTAAGAAAATACTACTTAAAAAATCAATATAAGGCTTTTAAAAGTAAAACGAAAGTGAGAAGCAATTAAAATAACCAAGGCCAAGAAATGATGTCATACGTGAATTCGAGAAACACGCTCATAAAATGTAGACAATAAAGTTAATGCATGACCGAAACACATTATTTTTGGTTTGTGCTCATATAAAAAGCTAAACACGCGATCAGGAACCCAATTTGAATATTTACTCAACTGCACAAAAGAAGGATTAATATTTTTCAAGTGTGTTGGATGTAGGTATTGTGGCGGTCTGTGTACGCGCCCGTTTTAGCTTCTTATTAATTTGTCTGTGGGTCGCGCGCACATCACTAGCAAATAGTCGACCGTCTTGACTGGCGCTTGCGCGCCCCATCCCTAGCATTAATCTAGAGAGTTCTAGCAAGCGACAACGATTTACTGTTACCAGGCTCTGAAAAATACACCTTGAATCAGAACAGACGTGTTTTACTTTGATCCTTCGTCGTCTATCTAAAGGAACGGAACAAGAGGGACATTAGGGCGTTTCATAAATGTTCCCCAGTCCTAGAGTATGTTTGCCTGTTCCTAATTCTTATGCAACCACCTGTAAACGGGTTGAGTGATTTCAGGTAACAAGGTGTCATTGAATTTTTGAGGTCTTTGCACATAGAAAAAATAATTTTGTGTGTGATTTTTTTAAAGTTTATTGTTTATATTTTTCTTCTTATTACAACGTTATAAAAAACTAGAATTAGAGAAGTTTTCCCATCTTAGTAATTGAACTTCATGCCTCTGTTAATGCCATAATTCAATTATACTCACAAATACACACACACACACATTCTTATTACATGTATATTATTTTGAATAAGTATTATAATAATTTAAACTCACATTTTCAATTTTCATACTATAGTGTTAATAATTTAGTTTCCTAAATAATGTAGATAATTATATAAATAGTCGAATGCGTGAATGTGTCCACTAACAAGCACAGAAATTGTATTTGGTAAACACTATCACTGGGTGCCCAAAATACAGGCGTCGCCTAGTTTAGGACCCACTGTTATTCATTTTGAGTACTCGAACTGTAAGTGTTAAGTGTCATGTATTTGAATATTGTGTTTTTGTATGTGTACTTTCATTATTGTCAATAAATACATTATTATTAACTGATAAAAACATTCGTTCGATAATAATACAAAAACTTGATTTGCCCAATAAAGTTATCCATGGCTAACGAAACTTTAGCAATCACACTTAACAACCTTTTACTCTATAAAAAAAAAAACTTTTGATATTAATGGCCAGAATTACGCAAGGGCTGCCAAGTGCGAGTAAGTTGTTAAAAATAGTAATTGGGGCATTACAAGATCAGATAAGGAGTCATGCACTGGTGGCTTGAAGCTCAGCTTCGTGAGGCCTTGGACTGCGAAGGTTTGAATGATTTCTGAGCTGTCATCTTATGGGCCTGGTTTCATCTGCAAGAGATCATTACTATAGAGCATCCGATTGGTTGCATCTGAGCCATACTTACGGTCAATGTTGCTGTAATGTATCCGCAATTCGTAGTTCAAAGTTATCATTTTATAATATACAGGCAGTGATATCAATGCCATATTTACCCTGGCATACATGCCCTGTCTTCATCTGTATCAGTCTGTCCTACTTGATGCCGACTGACTCTTGCTTAGGATGGATCCCAGTCACAATAGTCAGCGGCCGGACTGCTGGCAACTAACATATTATCTCTCGATTGTCTTCAGTGGTTACGGAGATGATAGGAAAACCAGGAATATACTACCTGCCTGACGTATAGACGTGCAAGCAACTCTGTTGTATCTGCTTACAGTTCAACAGACAGGATAAACTTATAAAGTAGTGTCACAAGTGGTGGTATTTTTTTTTTTTTTACAACAAACTAGGCATGCGTTTGACCGCTGACTCGCCTGATGGTAGCGTCGACGTGATCGATGGCCTTATCACTAAAACCAATCTCTTGTAGGCAACCAATTCGTACCCTAGCTTATGGGCAAAGTTTTTTGTCGACTTTTTCAATTTTGGAGATCTCTACTACTGTCTTAGGCTGACTTCTACCAGTCTGTATAAACAGATACAAGAACAATGCTTTTGGGTATAGTAATAAACCCATCAAAGTAAACAACTGTCATTATATAAACACAAATTTCAAAATTGGAGTATATAAATAATATTCTGGAAACTTGCACACACGGTCGTTTGACCCAAAACTAAGCAAAGCTTGTACTATGGCGGTCAGAGATTGATATACACACATACATATTATTAAATACATACTTAAATAGATAGTTAACACCTAGACATAGAAATAAAAATGTTCATCACATAAATGTTTGCCTTCGGTGGAAATCGAACCTATAAAAATAGTCTCCATAAAAACTGATCACGTGACTAATAATTTTGTATTGAGAATCGTTTAGCTTTCTTGCGAATTTTGCAAACTTATGTTTTTTATCTATAATAGGTCGACGTTTGACCACCAACTCGCCTGATGTTAAGCGACATTGTGGTCTAAGATGGAGCACGACGACCTAGAAGGTACTTATTCATTCTAGCCTTGAAGATACCCAGGTTATAGTTAGTCGGGAATACAGACGATGGCAAGGTGTTCCATACCCTAGCAGTTCGTATTAGGAAGGTGGAGGCAAACCGTTTAGTACGAGTTGGTGAAATGTTCTAAAAGTTGTACACTTTGACGGGTAGAACTTAAGTATTGCTACACCCAAAACCAACACCCTATACAAATGTACAGTCCTACTAATATTATAAACGCGAAAGTTTGTAAGAAGAATGGATGGATGGATGGATGTTTGTTACTCTTTCACGCCAGACCGGCTGAACGGATCTGGATGAAATTAGGCACAGAGATAGACTTTTAACCGCGGGTGAAACCGCGGGGCGCAGCTTGTGTTCTATAAAGAAGAAAGTATGGTAAGTGGGTTGGAACGAGACAAGCGTTACTGCACCAAATTGAGTAACTCAACTTCTTGCAGGTAATTATAATGTTTACTAATAAATGTGTAGTAATTGCCGGCAGCGATTGAAATATTTATAAACAACTTCCTAGAAGTCTTGTATGGGTAAGTAACATTTTATATTGGCTCGGCTTTCGTATTGAAATTACATCATTTGAGAGATGTAGCCAGAGGCGGACTTTCTGTTAGACGGACTAGGCTCGGGGCGGCCTGGTATTAGATTAGGGGCGAACGATAGTCCAGTCATTTAAGCTTAAATTAGGTAATATTCTGTAAATACTTGTATACACCCTAAAAGTTGTCTCAAAACCTACATATGGTAGGGTGTACGCAACTATTAAATTTCAAAGTCAAAGGTCACAAAAATGTTTTTTGCGCTCGTGTAGCGCTCGCGCTCCGATCGTAACGTTACAATGAGCATAACGGGACAATAAGCGTGACGGGACAATTACTCGATTTATTAGACGTTGTCACGTCAAAACAATGCTTACAATTTAAATAATTACGAAAAAATGGTATCGTTTTATAGTTAACCAGCTGCGCCCTGCGGTTTCACCCGCTGTCCCACAGGAACCGTTATTTTTTTAGGGATTTATAGTACCCTATCTCCTTTTTTGTACCCCTGACAACGTATACAAACGGTTTTTTGCGGTTTTTTTGTAAATATTTCCTATGGGTTTTTTGCTATTTGTATTTCTTATCATTATTGTATGTAGAATACATAATTTACAATTTATCTACGACGGAAATTAAAATAAACACAAACAGACTGACGTGCAGAACAAACTTGGCAAAACCGATCAAGTACAAAGACATAGAGCAATCTCGATAGAATCTGTACTTTTCTGGGGAAACTTTTTAAACGAGTGGCTCTGTAAGCTGAAGAGCTTGCGGTTGGGGGGTCTCTGTTCCTGTCCTCCTCTACAGGTAGCATTTGTAACGTAAAAAAATATTTTTGAAATTCATCCACCATTTTGAAATTTTTCCAAAAACTGACTTGACAAACAATTCTTGGATCTAGTTTGCCGCCCATTGCGCCAATATTTTTAAGTGTTTAGCTTAGATTTATTTTGTGTTTGGTGTCAATAAAGAGTTTTTGTATTGTAATGTTTGTTTCTCAAGCACGTCACAACAGCTAAGCGTATCTGGCAGAAATTTGGCACAGTGATAGACAAGTAGTTTTGTGAGCTGTAGACTTCGCGACCTACGTCTGTGCTCCTCCACAGGTTGCATTCCTCAACGGGTTCTCGTGAAAGTTCGATTATTAAAACATAGACATTTTTCAAAATCGAGAAGAGTTTTTTTTTTCCAGATAAACGGTTAAGAAATGCGACCTGTATAGCAAGACAGAGATCCGGGGCCCTATTCGGAGATTTCAGATTTTCATTTCACCTTTTTTCGTCCTTGTTGCTCCCGTTTGAAACGTCATAGGTGTGAGAGTGACCAAGATGAAATCTCATCTCATCTCACGGGAATAGCCGTACTGTGGCCCTATTCGGAGATTTGAGATTTTCATTTCACCTTTTTTCGTCCTTGTTGCTCTCGTTTGAAACGTCATAGGTGTGAGAGTGCCCTAGATAAAATCTCATCTCATCTCACGGGAGTAGCCCCCTGGTTTGAGTAGCTTCTGGGGGGATATTCCTGCGCGTGAGATGAGATGAGATTTTATCTTGGTCACTCTCACACTTATGACGTTTCAAACGAGAGCACCAAGGACGAAAAAAGGTGAGATGAAAATCTCAAATCTCCGAATAGGGTCACTGTATTGATGATCGTAGATGACAAAACAGTTTATCGACATTAGAAGCAATTGTTAAATTCGTGCGAGTATTGGCACACAGCAAGTGCGAGTGGTTATTGTTAAGCTGTAAAAGTGCACACGGTTGCCTCACAAGTAATTGATCTTTCGGGGGCCTACTGCAATCTCTTTGGCATTTTTGTTTGCCAGGAAGACATGGCAAGAACACGGATAATATTTGTTTTAACAAATTATGTATTTATATACAATATACTCGTATCTTCGAAAAAACGAGTAAAATTAAAAAAAATCCCGGCTTATATAAGGACATATGAAATGTAACGATACCTTTACTGTCAATATCCAACCAGTCGTTTGGAAGTTATGATAAATAAATTTATAAGCATTCAAAAATACACACATGCAAGATACGCGTGAAAAACATAACCATACCTAGCATTCAGGTAAAAAACTTAGGTACATGATGTCGTAGGATATAATTTGCAAATAAGTATTTTAGGTTTTTAAAGTAACAACTTAAAAAATCTACTTATTTTTAGTTTTAGTGATAAATTTTGATTTACGTCAAGAAGCATATTAAAAACCAAACCACTTACTTATTCAGTGATATTTATGGGTATATTGTTTTTAAGGAATAGTTACGAAAACAAGCCTGTGCCCCGCGGTTTCACCCGCGGTCCTACAGTTATTTTTACAACCGTTTATTTTTTCGGAATAAAAAGTACCCTATCCTTTTCTGTACCCCAGACAACGTGTGTGCAAAATTTCAAGACGATCGGTTGATTAGTTAGGGCGTAAAAGCGTTACAAACAAACAAACAAACGAACAAACTCACTTTCGCATTTATAATATTAGTTAGGATTAGGATTGCATGCAAAGTTAAGTTAATTTCTGAGACGATATAAAATTAAGTATAGGTGACACTGACAACGATGTGTCAGTATCATCTATTTTCCATCCATTAAGGTCTCCTCTTCTGCGCGCTAATTAAAAGTTGTCTCTTACAAAAAGCTTCTGTAGCTGTCAAGTATATTAAACTAAGCTGTGCTCTACAGTCCTACCCGCAGTTGAAAAGTAGCCTATGTGTTAATTCAGGGTATAAGCTACTTCCATACCAAATTTTATCAAAATCCATCCATCCGTTTGAGCGTAAAAAAGTAACAAACAAACACTCAAACTTTCGCCTTTTTATAAAGCACTTTACATTACAAAAACGAATTCATTCAACACTGGCCACTTAGCTTAAATTTATACTAACTGCACACCATTTCGGTTCTAACAACCGTAACATGCTAAACAGAATGGCAGTTAGCTAGATTCCTTGCAATTACCTAACTAAACGGCGTTGAAATATGTAAGCTCGTTTTTTTAGTTAAGAGTGTAATGTTATAAGCCAAAACACGTAGGCATATTATAAGTATACTAGGTAGGTATAGTGTCTGCTCAACATTCAGGAAAACTTTTAATTTCAAAAGTTAGACACTTAACAGCTGTTTTTTTTTTTGCGATTTTAGGTTTAATTTTAGTGGGTAAAATAAAGTAACAAATTCCCCGAAGGGGTAAAAAAAGTCAGAAAGTAAATATATTTTATGTACCGACTTACCTAGTTTTAGTGCAGTTTTGTACTGTCATACTTTTTATTACACAGTTAGCAAATAAAGAAAGATTACGCGACAGCTCAACCATTTATCTCAAGATTTTAAAACTGACAAATTGCATAGATCATAAATTTGCATTGAAATGAGCAAATTTTATGTGTCACTGATATTATTATTGTGTGTAAAATGTAGGAAGTGTGCTAACGGATCACTCGAAGCAATGCTAAGTTACGTTCCTCTAAAGCGTACTATTCATGACCAATCAATAAATAAATACAACACAGTAAATATCTTTCTTTATTGCACAGCAACAAACAAACATGTTTAACTAACCAAAATGAAACCAAATAAACCAAAACGGCATCGCTTTATGGTCGAAATACCTACAACACGCACGAAACGCTTTGGTTCCTCATATGTTATACGAATTGCTAGAGTGTGGAATAATGAGTAGTACTCACTCTGTCAGAGTGAGTGTTTCCTGACACTTATAATCTAGGTGTCTTCAAGTCACGAGTGAATCGGTTTCTTCTAGGCAAGCGTGCTCCATCGTAGGCCGCATCACTGCTTATCATCAGGCATGTTGACGGCCAAACGCAAGCCTATTTTGCAATAAAAAAATGAATAAATGAGAGAGGAGCTTCGATAGTTGTTAATGCTAAGCTCTAAAAATGGTACTAGTACATAACAGCATAGCATCATGTTTGAAACTCGGAGCTTTGTGTAAGAAAAGTGTTTCTTACGATTTCTTTGATAACAAATCAAAAGAGTCGCATAGCCATGTCAGATTAGTTTGCTAGAGACGGATAGAAGAAAATATGTTACAACTATGCACAAAATGACTCGTAACTAAACCTTGACAAAACCTAAATATTTTATTTTATTGTATTTGGTCCGTTTACGATAGAGCTTCACAATAGACTTTTATACACATCCAACAAAAAGAAGTTATTTATATTTTAACTTGTAAAAAATAAACTAATCATAATATTTCTTTCAAAAATTTCAAATGTCCCGTATTCTGTGATATGAACAAGTTCACTCGTGAATGTCCCGCCGTACAAGCAGCAGTGTTCTGTCTATAATCGTCGGCGCAGGCGCTGAGTAAAATCTCTACTTCCACGTATTACGAGACACGTGTTGTGCAATAGACGCACTCATTAGCATTACGGTCTGGTCAGATAAAAGTAAGCTGCCGCAGCGAGTCGCAGAAATTGCCTGCGTGCGTAGATAATGTGGAAGATACCACTTTCACACCGAACTAAGACAATAAAAGCCAAACCAAGAAAATAATCTTAATGATCGCAGTCACACACGCAGTCAGTTTCTGCAACCTGCAGCGGTAGTGTACCCGTTTATCTTTCAATTCAATTTAATTTGTTTATAATTTCTGGCGTGGTCAATTAAAAGTTTATTTAGCTAGCTAAAAGTCGTGCAGTTGTTGTGCACATTCCGTAATGTATTCTGCAGAATATCGACAGCGTCAAACAGGTACTTGGCGGAGCCATGCCGTAGGTGGGAACAGTACTCCAAACAGAATCGAACCTGTGCTTGATATGGCCTAGTATCGATCGAAACGCCACCTTAGACCAACAATCAACACAATGCAGATTGTAAGGCCGTAGTGACATTTTTGGCTCTGAAGCTCTGAAGCTGAAAGAAATATTTAACTGAGTGTAACTTATTATAATTATGAAACATCGAAATGAAACCTTCCAAGTCGACGCATTCAATGTGGTGCACCTGCGGCCAAAGTGTACATCTGAAAATACTCGGCAGACGACCGCTCAACAACCGTCACCCACAGGGATATTAACGCGCGTGTCTGAATAAGCCTTTATGTGGAACACGTGTTAGTAACGCCATTGTGACAAATCGTCCGTTGAGTTCTCATTCTCAAGTGAAATGGTACTTAATTTGTGCTTTGAGCTAATTGCTGGGAAACTTCAGCTTTGTAAACAGAAGTTGACACCTTTTACTGGTTCGGACAAAATCGTGAGAATGTTTTTTAAATATTTTTTAATTCATAATAAACTTATATTGTACAATATAAGACTTAGCCGTGACTGACCGACACCTTTACAGCCCAAACCACGAGAACTTAGAGACTTGATATTTAGAGGGTGTGCTGTATCTATTATAGAGGGGCAAAATGCCCATTTAAGATAGAATTTTCGAAAATTCCTCGTCCTACAGGATTAATTAAGGAATGAAAGTTTGTGTGTGGTCGTGTGTTACGCCTTGCTTTGTAGTATTAACCAAGGAGTATTGTAGAGAAAAACATCGTGAGGAAACCGACCGTCCTAGAAAAAAAAAACCCACACTGAGCCAGCGCGGTATATAACGGCTCAATCACCCTCGACGTAGGGTAGGTCGGTGTCCCTGCAGTGGGACGTAAAAGCCTGTAATAATGATGATGATCTAGAGGTTCGGTCTTCGATCATTAAAAGGAGGACACGGTACGAAAACCTAAAAATTGACCACAAAAATTAGGTGCTGCACACAATTCACCGTAGTCACAAACAAACGCAGCCAGTCGCAACAGTAATAATTATTGTTGTCTCGTTCTCGCTATAGTCTCTTGCACGTCTCTATCTTTGTTATAGATACACGTAACTCGAAACATAATACTGTCAACGGAGCTGTGTAGTATCCGTTTGCTTGTAGTTCTATTGGGTCCACGCGCTGTCCTAGAAATTATACTCGTGCCGCTTCTTCCTTATATTATTTCGATGGGTTAGGCTCTATAAACTACCGCGCGCGAAGTTATGTGCATTGAGCGTGTCTGAATGTAAAAAACATATTATAGTTTCACAAGATTTTATAATAATTATTTTATAACTTTATCAGAATCTGTACCAACTCACTGTTTCCTTTGAACGCAAGTGTGCAGTGTTTTGCAAGTGTGTTAATTCTATCGTAACCATCCCACTTACATAATAATTAGTGTGTAACGATAAAACTAACATACTTGCGAGCTCAATATTACACTTGCTCTAGAATTTTTTTTTTTTGGTTCCGTAGTAATTTTCAACTATGATGATAAGTGCAGTGAGTACTAAATATAAGTACTAATCTACTTTATTTTCGTTACTAGTATTTAATTGCCAAGCTTCAATTAAACAAAACGATAAAAAAAACTTAATTCCTCATATCCGAATACAATTACGCAATCGATTTCAAATCAACAAATACAAATTGGTATTTGATCCAATTTAGAGATGGTTGGGTCATTGAAAAATTATCTTCCGATAAATCGTTGGAAAGAACATTTTTATCCACCACATTACTTATCAGTGGTATTTAATCAGGCGGATTAGATTGGGGTGGAAATGGGGTGAAGATCGTTTAGCTATATAATGCGTTGTGTACAGGTGATTGCAGTAACCCAACTCAGACGAACTGAACGAATTTTGATTTGTTGGAGTTTTGCGGTGGTCTGTGGAAGTCGGTTATAAACTAACGACGCATTCGAGACCACGGACAAAGATAGCAAGACAAGATCTACCGCAGTAGGTACCTGTTAAAAATATTTTTTTAATATCTCACAAAACCTACGTATAACTTCAGGTATTATTCAGAAACATCCAAAATACTCCAAAATTTTGTGTGACAGTTTTGTGAACGAGGACACATAACTTAGAAGCACAGGTACCTATTTCGTATATAGCTTTTATAAAAGTTACGAAATTTTCTATATTTGAGTTACTGACTATTTTTGTAAGTAACACAAGCGGTTAAGGGCGGAAATTTGAAAGGGAACTGAACAAATAAAAGGTTTTGCCTTTATTGCTCTTTATGAGCCGATAAGGGATGGACACCTGTATTTCGAATACAAATTAGACCGTTTCATTGAGTTAAATATGTAGAAGCGGAGTTCTAAAGATTGCGTCATTATGGCCGTGTTTTGACTTATAGATTGGTGGTATAATTAATTTACAAATACATATAAAAAAATCTAATAACTACAAGACATTGTAAAGTAGCGTGCTTAAATACTATTTAGTTAGCGCATGACGAACATGCACCGAGATCACCGAAGATTACTATTTGATACTTATTTTAGATATAGAAATATTATATTTTAATTTATGTCCAAAATGGTCTGACAAAGACATCTTAATTGCTTTTAGCATTTTGTTGTTATAAGCACCTCTATGTGCGTATTGTTATTGGGGAAGTGTGGACTGTATATAGGTAATTTTTTTTATGAAATGAAACGATGGTGGTCGATTAAAATTGTATTACACGAGATCAGTGGAACAGGACTTTTTTTGTGACAGACAACCAGCAGAACACTAGTAAAAAACAAAAGCTGAAACAAAAAACATGACATCTGCCTTTTAAAACAATATTACTTATTATAAAGGAGGCCGTTCTCCAACTAGTGGAAGAAGGCCGACCTCCAGCCAGTCGCTAACAGTATGTCATCTGCTACATGACTCGAGCCCGTTGTATGGCGACAGGCTCACCCCCTGTTACATTTGGACTGGATGTCGTCCGGCGCAGTGTGGGTGTTGTATTACACCTCTACCAGTCCCCTTAGGGGAAAGGCGTGACGATATTTTATGTTATGTAGCACCTCTTAGTCGGTGCCTTGGGAAAAGATTATATTGCCCTGTCCTTAAGAAGAATTATTTAAGTTCATGATCAGTATTGAATTTCTGGATGAAGTGGTTCAGATAATTATGTCATTCTCACATTAATATTGAACCTAAACGAAGGTGAAAGATGAAGACATTATTAGGAAGTAAGAAGTTGTCGTTCAGTTTTTGTGCTGGTTTGATTCCTATGGTCAGATTTATTTGACTAATTTGTAGGATTTTGATAATGGTCATCGTTGCATTGCCAGGGGTTCTTAAAAAAACAATTCCGGCCCAGTCCTGAAATCAAGTAAAACAGCGAGTCGTGGACAGCATTATTTGAAACTAGCTGCGCCCGATGATGATGATGATGTTTGTAACCCGATAACTGATGCTAAGCAACGGACGCTACGGTCAGTTTTCGGATGGGTCAGCGCGGATGGCGTTTGCAACTGAGCGTCACCGTGGCCAAACTACGTCTGAGGTCGTCAAGTAGCCACTAGTACCTAAGGGAAATTTTAATTATGTATGACTAGCTGCGCCCCGCGGTTTCACCTGCGGTTAAAAAGTGTCATATGTGCTATTCTAGACTATAACCTATCTCTGTGCCAAATTTCATCCAGATCTGTTCAGCCATTCTGGAGTGAAAGAGTAACAAGCATCTATTCATCTATCCATCCATCCATTCTTACAAACTTTCGCGTTTCTAAAATTAGTAGGATTAAATCTGTGGTTAACCATCAAAATTAAATGATAAACTACAAGACTACGTTTACCTTAGCACCTAGCCGAAAACGTTGACTACAGACTTCAATGGAATTATCCCACTTTTTTGTAGGCGTTGTATCACTTGCTTTGTACGAAGTAACTTAATTAAAGTTTTGATATATTTTAGGTAAGTATGTGTGGCAAATATTTAGAAGTGAAGTAAATGATTAGTTAATATCTTAAAAAGAAAAGTATTATTGGTTTATAAGAAGTGAGTATTTTAAAGTACAAATATATTTTTAAAAGTTTCTACGTAGGTATCGCAAAGTAGCAATCTTCAGAATTTTCTTATATTTTTTCTTCTAACTACACTACACTACTTTAAAAATACATCTAAAAAATTGTAGTCGGTAGGTAACGTTAACTATTAGTAAAAATCAAGAGATGACCCCAAATTTGTTATTAAGCTTAAATGAAGATTCAACATTGTTCTTAGCTAGATTTTGAATCGTATAAACGTACTCAGGTAAAACTTGAATAATATAGTTTTTTTTTTTTGATGACAAAACAGCCTGGTTAGACGTAAAAACATACAAAGATATTAACAGATAGACCAAATACAGGTCACCACATGTAAGAACAACAATAGTGCTAGCGCGCAAAGGAAACATAACATATACACTGGAAGTCTAGAGAAAAGAAAAAACGAAATTGAAAAAAAAAGCTACCACAAAAACAAAGATTATATAAATTTAAGTGTTCATATAGACGAAAAGATAAAAAAATAATGGTAGTAATGAAGAACCTGACAAAGCTGTATGAATAAAAGATTGCTCATAGAAAATAAGTTAAATAAGTACGTACTTAAGAAAAACTGTTGTTAATAAAAAATTGAATCCATTTTGCCTCATTGAGAATAAGTCAACATGCATTTTTATGTAAATAGTTTATGTAGGTGTATAGGTATAATACTCGATGTTTTGTTGTTTCTTTGTATAAATCATATGTTTATTTTAGTTATTTTAACACACCCTGTCCCATACTCATTTGTCGTATCCTCTCCATCCTAAGGTTGCCTGGAAGAGATCGCTTTTAGTGATAAGGCCGCCAGTTGTTACAGTATTTAATAAGTTTTATCATTAATTTTCTGTTGTTGTTTTGTTATCTGTGGTGTGAACAATAAAGAGTTATCTATCTATCTATCTATCTAAGAAAAGTTAGAACTTAAGTTTTAATTGAGATAAAAACAAACCATCTCTAATTTAAAACTAGCCGGAGATCATTAAAAATATTAATTTGCTACAAGAGCCTATAGATGTTAAAATTATCTCTAATTTCAGGTGGTTATTTCGAAAATAATATTTAGTTCGTTTTATTTTTCATTTTGTCGGTGCTTCAATTTCCATTGTAGTTTGATTGGCTGATAAATAACACCTGTGCTTTCCCAGCGTTGGTGTTCTAATGTTTAGAAGTGACATTTATTTTTAAAAATCATACTCACAATTTCTACTCGAATACCAAGAGGGTTACAAGTTTATCGGGCGTATCTTGTATGTATGTATGCCTAGTATGTTTATATGTTTTTTTTATTTTCTCGTATTTTCCAATCGCTGGATGGATTTCGACAGTTAAAGTATCGTTTTATTTTATTCGTCTTAAAAACTCCAGTTTCGTTAAATAAGTTTGTTTTTGATTGTTTTATAAGACCTTAGCACTTGAAAATTTGGAGATATTTATTGAACTAAGATTTTTTATTTCACCAGAGTCCAATTGAGAATGAAGAAATTGTGGATGAACTACCTACGTGAAATGAAAGACTACATGAATGAGAAGTCAATAGTTTAGAGAAATGACGAGTGATAGAGACAAATGGAGAAATACAGACTTGAATAATAAAAAAGTAACCTTGCTCATTGCATTTCTTTATCCTTTCTATGTATATGTAATACTCTTGTTACTAATGTTATTTTTAAAATTAAAATACAAACCATTTTTGCGTAAGAAGGAGGATTATGTTTTACGAGTATTTCTATCTATGGATGTATGTATGTGTGTATGTAGGTATGTGGGTATCTGTGGATGAGGTTTTTTTGGCACGGCCTACAGCCTAAACAACTTGGTGGATTTCGACATGTGAGGTGTCATTTGAATGGTCTTGATAGTGGAAGTAACATAGAATACAACATTTTGCATACGGGTTTTTGTTTTTCTTTTAATAATATTACTGGTTTTAAATGCAGACATCCATATTACAGTCTTAAAAATTTTCAAGGTAAAAAATAATACTTGCTACAGGATTTGACGTTCCCAGAACAAAAAACTAGAGAAGTTCTATGCCAGTTTAAGCTCTACGTAGAGTCCCACAAACGTCCGAACTCTATATTTCAAGGGAATTACCCTCTATCTCGATCACGATCTACCAATGACCAAACCTGAACTATTTTGTTGTATTTTTAAGTATTTAGTTACTTTATGAAGTCCTGTTAACTACCGCTAGGGGTTGTTATTAGGAATTCCGTCCTGTTAACTACTCGTTAATAAAACAACGATTAAGGTGGAGTTATGTTGTTAATCAGCTGTAAATCATCGTTTAATTGAAATAAAATAGTTTTTGGTCAGTGTGATGAAGAGAATTGCATGCATCCAATAAGTGTTTTAGTTTAATTTTAATTTTGGAATTATGCTCTTAAAGATTTTTTATCGTTAAGAATAATTCGTTTTATTCATGGTATTTTAAATGATTCTATATGTTATTATTTTTAATTAACACCCAGTGATTTAATTTTAATAATATCTTCATTAAATAATTGTAACAATACGCAAAAGAGATAGCTGACCACGACCGTTTATAATAAATACTAGCTGCGCCTCGTGGTGTTACCCGCGGTTAAAAAGTATTTAACCTATGTGTTATTCTAGACTATATTCTATCCCTGTGCCAAATTTCATTCGGATCCGTTCGGCCGTCCTGGCGTGATTGAGCAATAAACATCCATACATTTATCCAAACTTTTGCATTTATTATATTAGTGTGGTGAATATACTAACTTCTAAGTAGGTATAATAGCACATAATGGAGTTTATATATCAGTCTATATATGTATGTATCTATACCTATATCAACTTGTTCATCTCACTGTTTGGTTTAACTGAAATCGTTCACATTCCTCAATTAAGTATCGACATTATCTCATCAGAACATTAAATTTATACGCAAGCCTGGCGCCCCCAAAAAAATGAGAAATACGACGACCCCCCTGCAACAGTAGGGTGGCTGCTGCATTTTTTGCACCCCAGGGGGTAGCCAGGGGATGTGACGACAAGTCGGGCCAGCAGGCTCTTTGTTATGTTAATATTGAGGTCGTTATTACCCACTTTACCCTGTTGGATTGGTGATTGTCATTCCGATCATTCGTTTGACAAGTGTTTTGGGTATTTTTTGGATTTATTATTTGGAAAAAGGAAGGAAAGACATATTTTTTGATTGTATATTTAGCATTTTAGTAGTGTTCATACATAATACATGTAATTTTACGTGGAAGCTACTCGTCACTGTTAGTAAAAATCCATCAAATCACAATCAAGATTTTGTAAAACTTATACTCGTAGTTACTGGGTATAAATTTAATTTTCTTAAAGTTCTATTCTCTTAAATACTTTATGTATGAATAGTCAAAGCGCCTGCCACAATGAAGCAGCAAGAAGTCTTTCTAAAGCATAAAACATCTGTTGACTAAATAAATAAACCTATACACAAGTTAGAAGCATTACTAGATTGTGAAGCATTACTAGGTTTATCTATACAGTCAACAACAACAGATGTTTTAAGCTTTAGAAAGACCTCTTGCTGCTTCAGAAAGCTTTGAGAGAGTAAACACACCAATATCGCGGACATGGTGTCGGACACTCAATATTTTGAGGTTGGCTGTCATATTTCAGCAGTAATTAAA
This sequence comes from Peribatodes rhomboidaria, assembly GCA_911728515.1. NCBI lineage: Eukaryota > Metazoa > Arthropoda > Insecta > Lepidoptera > Geometridae > Peribatodes > Peribatodes rhomboidaria. Next base: position 6,954,051 of record OU452188.1, on the reverse strand, counting down.
CTCACGTCAATGCGCGAGCACTCAAAATAGAACACCTAACATTATTAAAAGAACACCAAAAACCCGGCTGCAAATATTGTACCCTATGTCACTTCTACTATCAAGACGATTCAAATGACACCTCACACGTCGAAATCCATCAAGCTGTTTAGGTTGTAGGGCGTGTCAAAGAAACCTCATACAAACATACATACACTCGAAAAACATCACTGTCCTTCTTGCGCAGTCGGGTAAAAATACCTTTTCTACTCTACCTTGACGAAATGTTAATATTAAGAAAAAATACGACTACCTACCTACTTACTGAATGTCATTAGGTATTTATTTTTCGTCTTTAATATACTGCTCGATGTATTTCATTTTTCTAGACCCACTGGTTTATGCTGTGAGTTGTCTATCTACCAGGAGTTAAATTGTTATTAGGTAATCATATTAAAACTACCAAGATACGATATTTTTTATCAAATATGCTCCATCTTTTACTAAGGTCCGTCGTCGGTCACCCAAAAAACTTTTGTCTCCAGTACTGAACCTTAAAAACTTATAAATAGAATCATCACTATTAAATTAAAAGGCGCCGACTGAACGCTTGCCATAAAAAAGTTTACACGCCATTTAACTTGCAAAAAATATCGATAAAAGACAAAGGTTGGTTGCACAAGAATGCCTTTTGTAGTTCCGGTGACAGTGTGGCAAAAAAGACCGAAATGATACTTAGAGCAGTGATGTATTGTGATATAGTATGGCTATTGATAAGGTAAATGAGTACAATAGCAAAGGCACAGAAAATTGCATTATAAAATTAAAATTATTATGACAATTAAAAAACGACGGGGTGATAACACCCCGTCGTCAAACTTATAAAGGTTTGACTAGTCTAGAGTCTGTTATAAGTCTGTTTGTGTGACCTGTTTGACCTGAGTGCTTAGTGCGAGTTGCTCAAAGTAAATCGAATAACTTTACTACAGCGTAAACGAGTTTACGTCACACGGATCGACAATCGAAAACGAGCGAGTGTGAGTGTCAATCGAGCTTGTCACTCGATTCGCGTAAATTCACCGTGAAAAAGTAAATTGTTCATGTCAATGTTGGCAGTAAACAAAAAACTCGCAGTCACGATTGCGGTTTCTCATTACTCCCACTAGTTGGCGCTTTTTAATTTTCATACAAATTGGAGTTACTTTTACGCGATCGATTAGTAAGAAAAACTCACACTAAGCACTCTGTTATAAGTCTGTGTGTGTGTATGGCATCATAACTCCCGAACGGACAAACCGATTTTGATTTTGTTTGAAAGGTAATTAGTCGAGAGTGTTCTTAGCTATGTTTGATGAAAATCGGTATAGGGTTCTTTTTTTTTAATTTCTAATTTGTACTTGTTGAACACTTTTTTGGCTAAAACCTGCACGCAGAAGCGCGCTACCACAAAACATAAGCACAGTGTAAAAAGTCCATGGATTTATAGTCTGTGACATAAGCATAAGAAACCTTAAAACTTTTTTTAAATAGCTATTTCTAACGACCAAATGGCTGCATTCTACAAATAACCCAAGCATCTATCCGAGCTTTAGAAACGGTAGCTCCAAAAAGTAGAACCAAGACATTCCTCTCGTATCTCCGAAACAGATTTTATCTAAAATTCTAAAGTTTACGTTTTATAGAGAAATATTTGGACCATGAACATTCAATCGGGTGGAAAGATGATTATTTTCCGATAATTAATTACTGGAATGGTGATGAGAAATGCGGTGGAGGTGTATGTCTCTCTGACCAAGAAGATGTTTTTTACTAAAATAAAAATTATTTTTTATTCTGCCTGACGAAATACTGCGCATACGACTACCAATGCTGCGTTGCTTTTAAAATTCCACGTATTCGTTTAAGCGTGGAATTTTATTTTATTTTAACGTAAGTAGGTACCTAAAACCTTTTCACGGGCAGTTTTTTTGGAACCTGTTAACTATCGTACCTATCCACTTAACCTTTGTTCCAAACCTTTTTCCAAAACTTAATAAATTGCTCAAAAGAATAGCTGATTGAATCAGGCGTTAGTTTGCATAAGTTCATGTTTAAAGCAGTTTTTTCCCAAAAAAAGTTGCTTGTCTATTCATTTTAAACAGCTTAAAATTAGTATCAGCTAGCCCTGCTCTCTTAAATAAAAACCTGGTTTTTATTTTCGCAGAAAAAAATGTAAATTAAAAAAAAAAATATGGCCTAAAACTAATTTAGGTGACTTTTTATATGTGTATCTCAAAACGACGGTAATATTCTACTATATTGTACTCATCATTGTGTCGAATTTCTTTCAGAAATATCAGAAAACAGCCGTTCCAACATTTTATCGATAATCGACGAACTTTTAGTATGGATTAGCTTCGTCCCATTGTAATTGGTTTTATTAATGAGTCCAATAATATTTTTTTTTAACCTAGAGAAAATCACTGCCCATCACTGCCCCGGGGGCGGGCAGGGTTTCCACCCTGCCCATGTGGGAGTCCAATGAGGAACGATGTACTGGATACCCTAGAATATATCCGTAAATATAGTAAAAATACCTAAATTCCAAATGAGACTAGCCAGAATAAAGTTATAACAACATGAGCTAGCGAAGTGAAATTTATCCTATGAATGCTTGTGAGTTTGAATGAATGATAGTTACTAAGCAGTGGGTGGTAAAAGGAATCTAATAAAATAAGCTAAATTACATGTTAAAACACAATTTAAAGCTTATAATCTCCGCCCGGGGAGCCAGCGGAACTGCCTTTTTGTCCGAATCAGGCTCACACCAGGGGGCGCTACCGACGATCGGATATAACTCAATTTGCTACTTCATGCAATCTTTACGTTTAGTTAACTCAAACTTTTTTATGTCGATAAAATGTTTAGTGGAGAGTTTCTCTAAAAAAACGGTTATTTATGACGGTCACGGTGAGATTTTAGCTCCATAATTGACATCTTCATCATTATACTTAATCTTACTAATATCATTAATAGAGAAAGAAATTGTAATTATTTCTATAAATTGTTCTCGTTATCGTTTTATATTTTGTTATCGTTTTATATAAATAAATAGTGGGTCCATCTCGAGCATTCATGCTCACTATCGAAGGCACCTTCTTGCAGCGGCGTCGTGTGTCTCCCGGCGTTCTCTTCCCTCAAATATGGTTGAGGAGAGCGATGGCTGGCACATGCGTCATACTCGTGATCGGGTGCTGCTTGCGGGTCGCTGGTCTGCTCGTGGTGTACTCACAATGCAATAAGTGAAAAAAAAATATCATTAATAGAAAATTGAAGGACATTCGTTTGTTTGTTTGTACTCGTATGTTTGTAACGCTTTCAGGCCTTAACTATACTCAACCTAGATAATCAATCATGAATTTTTTCATACTTGTTGTCAGGATACAAAAAAAGACAGATCCTTAGTAGGTTTATTTTTTATCCCAAAAATAAACTAACGACTCTTGTGTGCGGGTGATACTGCAAGGCGCAGCTTTAGAATGCTATAGTTATTGGCATGTAGACAAATGAGACTAACGCAATTTGGATTAATTTTATATACAAGGCATGCATCGTAGCGCCTGATAATAAGCCAAATCACAAGCCTTTCTGTGCTGTACGAATCTTATATCTTTAAATGAGCAATTCTTGTATATATATATAATTGGAATCTCGGAATCGGCTCCAACGATTTTCATACAATTTAGTATATAGGGGGTTTCGGGGGCGATAAATCGATCTAGCTAGGAATCATTTTTAGAAAATGTCATTTTATTCGTGTTTTATCGATAATCAACTTAAACATAAACTTGGAAGAAAAATAACAAAAAGGAGGCGTTTGAGTAGTCTCAACTGAAAAATATGACTCTTCCTGACATCTATTGGCGAATAATAATACTATTTTTTGTGAGCAACTAATTGCTTTAACGACACAACAGCAGATGGCGTTGTTAAGTAACACGAAGTCAATGAGTGTGATGATCACAATAAGTACCTTCTAGGTCATCGTGCTCCATCTTCGACCACGTCGCTTAACATCAAGCAAGTTGGTAGTCAAACGTCGACCTATTCTACATATAAAAACACCATTTTATCCCGTCCAGAGACTGATGAAGCAATCATTTTATACCTGTAGGTTTAAAAAAGTAATTGGTAAGTTTTATTTCAATTGTTTTATAGTTAGTTATTTTTTGGTTTTGTTTCAGTATTTTGTTCACAGAGCGATGTGGTCGCGACAAAGCCCTTTAATAAAAAAATTAAATAAAATAAAAAAATAATGCCGGCTGCATCCGCTTTTACAAGATCGCCGCTGGAGGACTATTCTTACGAAGTGAGATTCAATCTCACCATTTTTCGTCCTTGTTGCTCTCGTTTGAATAGTCATAGGTGTGAGAGTGAGAGTGAGTAGTTTTATAATGCAGGGGAAAATTCAGGGAAAAAGACCACCGGGAAGAAGGCGTACTTCTTGGCTTAAGAATCTGAGGACATGGTTCAACCTAAGCACTGGATCCCTGTTCCGCGCTGCTGTGTCCAAGATTAGGATAGCCATAATGATAGCCGACCTCCGGTGGCACCTCAAGAAGAAGAAAAGACTTTTCTATAAAGTTTTCAAATTCGGCTATAAAAAGAGATAAGTAGTTACTCGATGATGACTTTAATACTTGTTTACATTGTAATCAGCAAGTGTAACACACAACAAGGGTGACTGCACGTCGAGACATACAATGCCGATAATGGCCGTCGCAGTATGGTTCCCATTACATGGATACCCTGCCACTTGCCAGCTCGCCACCCTAGTTGTTATTTGATGTTTATTGTAATCTAATCATGTTGGATAGCATAGTAGGGATGTGCTGCCGTTATTTTTACCCGACTGCTAAGGAAGGGTTGTGCTTTTCGCACGATTCTTTTATGTATGTTTGTAAATTTCTTTATTACATCGCATCTCCAAACCACTGGATGGATTTCGACAATTAAGGTATCGTTTTATACATCTTAAAAGTCCAAGTGTTCTTAGATAAGGAGGAACAGAGAAGAAATGGCAGATTTTTGGCGGCAGGTCCTTTGAATTGTCTTAATTTTGATCATAAAATAAAATTAGTAATAATTGCAGTCGGGTTTTTTATTTATTCAATCCCACTTGTTTAATGAGCAAAGCTAGATCTCAGGATCCACTACCAAATCTCGGCATTTGATATGTTATTTCATATTTGAACTCACTTACTTGAGCTTTCCGCTTCGTATAATATTCCAGTTAGTTCTTCTTTTCAGCCGGAAGACGTCCACTGCTGAACAAAGGCGTCTAGAACCTACATCATCTACAGTTCACAATAGCCAATAATACGAGTACACTACCTTTATCCAGCGAGCGGCTTCCCGCGACCCTAATTTGATTAGTCCACACTATTCCAACACAGTCTAACGAGTAGTTGTGATTCGAGCATCCCAATTACGTGATTATTTATGTGTGACGTCATTTAAACACTAGAGTTCCCGCTACCAGGAAATTTCGACCCCTGCTTTAATTTTAACCTTCACTTTTTTCTATGATATACGAAACTTTTAAAAGGTCTACGTTTAATGGTTTGTTAGCGTCATTGCCATAGTAACTAACATGCAAACTGTGGTTATTTGCCAGTATATTTGGACCCTCTGCTTTTATTAAAGCCCTTATTTTTGGCCATACATTTTTCACAATTTGAAGGGACCTTCAAGGTCTGCTTATATGGCTTGCCAATGTAAAACAGATGTGGTCACAACTAACTATAGTGTGGTTTATTTTGGTTTAATGTTGTTTATCTGTTTACGAGTTTGGCAATGTGCGTGTAATGAACTTGAGGGGGACATTGAATATTGTAATGTTGTGGTTTGCAAGTGTTGATCTCTTAATGTTAGAGGTCCATCTGTTCTATCAGTTGACTCATGGATGCATGGACGCATTAACACCCGTTTGTAGAAAGTAAGGTCGAATGATTTTTGAGTTTTGTAAGTTAAGCAGGCAGGAGAGCCGTGAGTGATTGACATTAGGGATAAACGGATGGCACGTGAAAAATAGTGCTTACTTTCAAGCTATTCTAAGGAACGTTCTAACATTTAAAAGAAAACTATAATTTGTGCTGAATTTGGCTTGTTTTCCGAACTTAAGACTTCTAGCAGGCGCTAGTAGAGACACTTACATATTTTAGTGGAATGTTAAAGAAAATGCTCTTATTAATATATTTGCAGTGTTATTGGTGTTAATAGGACGTTTCTTAGCCCGGCTTGATTATGGCAGTTGTTGTATATTGGTAATAGTTTAGATGATAGATAGATAAACACTTTATTGTTCACACCAGAAATAACAAAACAAAAGAACAGAAAAAACTTAAACTGTAGTGTAACAACTGGCGGCCTTATCACTTAGAGCGATCTCTTCCAGGCAACCTTAGGATGGAGACGATACTTATGAAAGAGTATGGGATATGGGTGTGTAAAAATTAACAATAATAAGAGTGTTAATACACCTACTTAAACTATTTTGAATTATCCTTACCTATACATACATGTCATAGTAATATAATATGTACATTCTAATAACTATTTCTTGAACCAATTTCTAGAGTATTTCCGCTCTAACGTCGCATTAAGTACGTCAAAGAATATTAATTTGTGAAATGTAACTCTTCGAGTACTTCTTTGACACGTGTTTCGCTTCTCCACGAGGCATCCTCAGGACGTGTTGAGTCTCCGAATAAGCTTCATTGTAAAATTAAATTAAAGTTTGTTACATCAATGGTCGCATGCCCTAAAAATATTTATCCGATAAACCAAAAAAGTATTCACACGAAGCATTCACAAATCCAGTGGGAAATATCACAATCTCTCAGGGTCTATTACACTCCCATTCTGTGACGTCAACAAATCTACCTTCCGGTACAGTGAGTCCTGATTGACGGTTTTTTTTGTGACAAAACGCTGGGGATCAGGGTGAAGTGGGGTGAAGACGCCACGCGACCGAATTAACTTTGTGTAATCCCGATCTATGATAGCTTATGGTTGTGCTGAGAGGTGTGATTGGAAAGCTATTAATATTATTATTTTTTAGGTCCGGGGCCCATGTTTTTGCGCATTTTGCAATAAAAGTTTTTTTTTTTAAGTTCGTTGAAGACTTACGTTTCTCAAGATAGTTTAGCCATTCTGAATACATTTTCGTATACGTTTTTGCATGGCTATTTGATTTTTCTAAAATATATATAGGACCAACGACATGTGTATCAAATAGGAATTGTAATGTTATTTGCCTGTACTGTACAAGTCTATAGTGTTTTAAATCCTTCTCTAATTTATTTAGCTTTCAAATTATTTATTTTGAAAGTGGCAGCCCTAATAACTGTTATCTCTCGTCGCATTCGCTAACTAGTGAACGTTTTTAATAGTTTAATTCGGATTAGATAATTCCCGAGGGTGGTCTCGCAGACCCACCGACAGGGCGAGGGTCGCGTCCCGTGGACCCCGCTATGACAGGTTGACTTTGGGGTTTTGCGTTTATTGGATTTAATGTTATTACTAATAGAGTATGGTTAGTCTATTTTATTTAGATCGTATAAATAAATATAGGTAAATACAGGAGGTTATTTCTCGTGCAAACGAATTTAGTCTAACTAACAATTATTTTACACGAATGTTATGAATAGTTACATTCAAGGCGATTTGAAACTTAAAGACATCAGTGACCTTAACGTCCGAGGCGATCTCTTCCAGGCTACCTTTAAGGCCCCGTATTACATAAAATCACCACAATCATTTTTCGCGCCTAGTTTGATATGAAGAAATAGGATGATCAGGTGCAAAACCGAAGTACAATTTTGAAAATTATTCTCATTTTGGAAAAAAAAACATCACAAAAAGTATCTTCTTAAAAAAAACTATCGGAACGTAGTTCTCTAAATTTTCAGCGATCACACCACATTTTTTTTGATTACTAAATAGTCAGATTAATAGATAAAGTTTAACCAAGCAACTTATTCTTATTTGCCGTTTTTATTGGTATTAATCGTAATAAGAACACTTACGATTAATACCAATAAAAACGGCAATAAAATGTATTTCTAGGCGCCGATCTCATTTTACCATCTGATATAATTTATTTTTTTCAATATGATTTACGATTTTCAACTCTTAATAAAGCGGGTGACGTAAACGTATGTGCCTTAAATGAAGTTCATATTTCAAGCAATTCTTTCACGAAAATAACACGTTTGAATAGCTAACCAGTAAATTAACGCTTTGGTTCCTCATTTCTCATACAGACCGCTAGAGTGTGGAATACTCTGCCAGACTGTGTGTTCCCTGACACTTATAATCTGGGTGTCTTCAAGTCTCGAGTGAATCGGTTTCTTCTAGACAAGCGTGCTCCATCGTAGGCTGCATCACTGCTTATCATCAGGCATGTTGGCGGCCAAACGCAAGCCTATTATGTAATAAAAAAAAATTGTGTAAGCCTATTGCCCAGAAGACAGTGCAGCTATTTTTTCCTTGACTCATTCTCACAATGTTGACATTTGAATAATATTTCGATTAATTAATTCCAATACCAAAGAAGTTCTGCTCTCATTCCTACTCACATCGATCTAAAGTAATGAATGTTATCATTTAACCGATATCAATTTCTTGTGCACAAACAAAGATGTATTCCAGGAGCTCTCAAACTTTTTAGTAAGGGGGTTGGCCTGTAAGTGCAGGCCAACTCGCTTACTAATAAGCATTGAATAGCCTCGGAATAGTTATACTTACAGTAGACAAACCGCATTGGTTTTAAGGGCATGTTTAGTTTAAGCTGTAGTTGTATTTACGTTAATAATAATAAAAATAAAATAATTTGTCTTTTTGATCGAGTAATAAAATTTAAGAAAGGGATGCTTAGATGGTTTGGACACATTGAGAGAATGAATGAAAGGAGATTGACGAAACAGGTTTACATGGCGAGTGTGGATGGGCAAGTCGGTCAGGGTCGACCTAGGCGCACGTATCTCGACCAAATTGAAGACGTCTTAAAGAAAGGCCAGGTCAGGAGTACCCGTAACCGACGAGTGTGTATGAAAAGACTCATGAAAGTGGAAGAAGCGAAAGATGTATGCCAGGACCGTAGCAAGTGGTGAGAAGTGGTGTATGCCTACCCCTACGGGAAAGAAGCGTGATTATATGTATGTGTGTAAGTGTGTAATTTTTTTAAAAGAAAGAACAAGTAACATGATTAAAAGAAAAACAAAAACCTGACTGCAAAATGTTGTACCCTATGTCACTTCAACTTTCAAGACGATTCAAATGACACCTCACATCTCGAAATCCATCAAGCTGTTTAGGCTGTAGGCCGTGCCAAACATGCATACATACATACTTGCATACATACACTCGAAAAATATAACCCTTATTCTTGCGCAGTCGGGTAAAGAGACAAAACACTATATATTATTATATTATTAATAATTATTCCGAGGCTTCACAACGTTTATTGCTAAGGGGGTTAATATTTTGTCTCAATGCCCTGGGAAGTCGAAATGGGTATAATGATACTACGAGGCTCATGTGTGATTGTACTACGATATTAGGTTCATATCATAAAAATAACACACAAAAATGTATTTATTAATAAAAATGTATTTATAAAAAAAAGAAAAAACCCAGTGACAACTTAGGGGTGGTGTTAGTTTGATTTGTCTGTGTCTTTATGTGTGTTAGTGTGTGAGTGGGAGTGTGTGTGTGTGTGTGTGTGTATGCTGTGTGTCTGTCTATGGCATAGTAGTTCCCGAACGGATGAACCGATTTTGTTTTTTTTTTGTTTGAAAGATGAATAATTAGTCGGGAGTGTTCTTGGCAATGTTTGATGAAAATCAGTGTCGGGCGTTTTTTTTAATAATTTTTAATTTTTGCTATTTTCGCAATACGGCACACTAGGGCGCCTCGTTGAACACTTTGGGAACCCCTTTTGTATTGATTTTTACGAAACTTGCAGATGAAATGTTATCTCCAAAATCATAAAGCAAAAATTATCTGGACTAATTAATACGGTTAGAGTTTCGGCGTTGCCGTATTTGGCAGCTTTTTTGGACTTACGGTCTGTTGTTGGTACATAATATTAGCTAAAGTTAGAACCAGGGTCTAACTTTAAGCGTACCATAAACCCTCAGATCAACCTAGAGGAAAAGATGGAACACTGCGTTATATCTCGCTGAAGCCACTTCTTTTTAAACATGTTCGCGTGGTAATGTTGACATGAAAAACATTTACAATTGCACGAAAACTAATATTAATTCCCAAACTCTACGTTAGTCATTTCTGTTCCAATATACTTAAAGGCTTAGTACCTTAACCTTACTTTAACCATGACTTTGACTATGCTCAGATATTTAATCGACCCTTAGCTGGTAATTACTAAGTTGTATATCCACCCGCCTTTTTACAGAAGAACAATTAGTTATTGTTAGTTAATGAACAGTTAGTTATTTTAAATAACTTTTACTTGTCTTATCAGTGCATAGTATCGATGAACTGTGTAAAAGTAGCCACTGATGAATGAGAAAGAAGTGAATTTTGAGATGACGTGTGACATAGACCAATTAAGGGAAACGTACTTACTGTACCGAGCCCACTTGAAAAGGATTAGGGTAGAAAGAAAAATGTTAAAACAAGTGACCGGACGAGACAAATTTACTCGTATTTTTTAAATTCAACTAAAAGCTTGAGCTTGGTCGCTACATCAGTTGATCATAAGTAATTTTATTTATTTAATACACAAAACAGGATACAGTCAATTTGGTGTCAGAAATACAATCAATGAGTTTTATTCCAAACTACATCCCTAAGTATGTGTGTGCAACATAATTATTAATAATTGAAGCAGTTACTACAGACTCAAACTGATGGATAACTAAAACTAGGTAATTGTTTATATACGAGTAATTCAGCTAATGAATTATTGGAAAAAATACAAATAAAATTCAATTTAGGAAGCAAAGCAGAGATGAAGCCAAAAGCACTCACACACACTCACCCCCACTATCACACACACACACACACACGCACGTCTTTCACACACCCTCTCTCACACACACACCCTCTCACACATAGGCATCCACACACTTGAAGTGTGTGGATACCTGTGTGTGCACACAATAAAATAATATGAAGCACTAAAAATTGTCCAAAATTCTTAGTTTTATATGTACCTACTTATATTTATCATCATAAAACAATATTTGTCTTTTAATATTGAAAAGTGTTATGTTTATTTAAGTTTATTTAGTGATTGTTTTTTTATTTGGTATATAAAATGTAAATCCGTAATTAGCTGTAAGTTTATCTGTAAGTTTATTTCATGTCATTATTGTGAGCTGTGGCTTTTGATAAATAAATAAAATAAAATAAAATAAAAATTCTTGGTGTGTTTTCCTTGTCTTTCCCGACACAATGAAACGTAGGGGGAACTATGAGTACCTATATTAAGCGTTGTAAAAAATGTTGCCAAAGATCTGGATGCTAACAGCTAAAGCGATTAGAAACGCTGCGTTGCATACAGAACGTCGATTTTTAGAAACTCTATAAATTCAACGATTATCGGGATAAGCAACGCTGCCTTACTCAAGCGAAGGTCGATTTTCGATTTTCGGAAATTCGAAATCCGCTGACCGCTGGCCAGTCGCTCACTCAAAATGATTGAGTATTGAATTATTACTAAGAACAATGTAGCTACCATCTTTGTAATCCAATACTAATCTCAGTTCCCGAAAATACAAAGAGAAAGAGTTTAAATACAGCCTAATGACCAAAAGTCCTTAATCCATGTGGCCGTCGTATTATTATGAGAGTAATGAGAGCGGCAGACCAAATGATAGCCCACTGTGCAGTAACATAATTGTGCATTATTGCACTACCAAATAAAGCTGCCAAATTTAAGAGCGTGCCATTCGCTCTCATTTTCGGCAGCTTATATTGTACAACAACCCCATCAAATGTTCTGAGGATTAAATCAAATGGACATAATTTGTCTATCCAATATTAATAAATAAATATTTCTAGCTGTTTTTCCCGCGGCTTCGTTTTTTAGCCCAAGTCACTCAGGAATAATGTAGCTTTCTAATGGTGAAATATTTTTTTCAATCGGACTAGTAGTTTTTGAATTAATTCGTTACAAACATACAAAAATCCAAACCTTTTTACTCTTTATAATATTAGTAAGTATATTATAAATTTATCCCTCTACTAATGAACGTTGTATAGCCTCGGAATAGTATTACAGGTTTTTGGCCTTTTCGATCGAGTTAAAAATGTAAAAAAAAGAAAAATACGACAATTATCAACTATTTCGATTCTAACTATATACAACGTTTTTATCAGAAATAAATTTTAAAATTTGATTTAGTTCCGGAGATTACTCTATTATTTAGATTTATTGTTTACTCTTTCTTGCTATATTTTGAAGAGCCTGGCGCCCACGACACAAGTCACCCTAGTGTGGGATCGTGTGCACACTGTAACAAAGTTGCTTTGTTTTTTTATTCTTAGAAAACTACAAGAACCTGTGTTGCACTAAGTTTTAATCAATAAATACTTTATATAGTATAAGAATTTTAACATATATTCACGCCTTTCTCCCGCAGAGGTGTAATACAGCACCCACACTTCGCCGGACGATATTCAGTCCCAAATGTGACAGGGGACGAGCCACTCGCCATACACCAGCCTCCAGTCTTGTAGCATATGACATACAAAGCAAGTACTCTAAGTACTATAAAATTACCCTTGACATCCACGCTTACAAACTTAACCTCTTCTGGCCTATTAGTCCGGTCAATTTAGACATTCGAAGTTACATAAAGTCCCAACAAGCTGAATTTCTGTGAAGTAGTTCAAAACATAATTACAAACAATGTCTAGAAGTTCCCCATCACTCCCCTGTAAGGAAAAAATTTAATTCAAGGTCAAAGGTCAAAAAAATGAGTTTTTCGCGATTTTCAGCAAAACGGTAAGTCTTATCATAAAAGTACCTCAGACAAAAATTGTAGATCATAAAATTATCTATAAAAAATGTATTAATACTTTTTTTCTTACGAGCCACCGTTTCTGAGATATAACGATTCTAAAAGTTATAAAAGTTGTTATCGTCATAATATGCACACGTTTAAACGCCACTTATGAGGTAGTGTACTTAGCGCGTTTTTGTTAACGTGGTTTTCCCAGTAGGCCTACTCCACGGGTCAGTTGTGATCCTGTTTAATGTAAAACTATTGCAAAGTAACGGAAATTTTCAAAGATTGGGAAAGATAAAAGCGATGTAAATGAAAAAAAAATGTTTAAGTTTATTCGTCTTATTCGTAAGTTTCAAATTCTTGTTCTTCTTCTTGTTCTTCTTCTCCTGCTTCTTCTTCATCTTCATTTTGGATGCAAGTAAATTGCGTCAATAGCGATGTATCGCATGATACTTCGTCGGAGGATTCAACAATGGAGGATTCGTTTGTGATTCAATATTAGAGCACGACCGGCCTTGACAATTTGTGCATGCCAAAGAACAAGACAGACCGACTTTTTTGCAACCACATTTAGCACTGCATCCCTTTTTGTTAAAAAAAATAGTGTTCAGCAGTTTTTCCGGCGCAGGTGGAAGTAAAGTTTGAACTGGCTCTAATATATTGTTGACCAACTTCCAACCCCAGTCTGTAGGGTCTAGCTGATAACCAAGCCACACTTGAACTTGGTAATATACTCGAAGAAGATGTTGGTGAGCAGCAAGTGAGTTTAGCAGGTAAAAGACCCTAGCCACGCATATACACAATGAAACAAGAGACAGATGTCTCGAAGTTACACTGGCTTAGGGCCTCTTTCATCATCTCCAAGTAAAGTGTTGATTAGTTACTTTCCGATTAGTGCTAATCGGCAAGTAAAACTGCCAAGTAATTATTTCATTTTCACCAACGAAAACAAAGCTCAAAGTAACAACTCGACGGTTAATTGAATGAAAGAATGAAAACGGTCTATGTTCGTTCCATTTTCGCTGTCACTACTGTCACAAATGTCAAACGTCAGAAATATTTTTTTACTTTTGATGTAGAAGAAATGTCAAAGCGTGTGATTTTAGCGCGGTTAAATCTTTACTGTTCTAAAAGAATTAAAAGTTTGTTTGGATTCCGGGATTGTGGCGGATTATTATACCATGGATAATAATTTTAGGTTATGTTTTACAATCACAATATAATCAGCTAATCACTTACCTTTGAGTTTTAGTTTTTATTTTGTCTCTTATTATCTTATGTAGGTACTCGATTTGCAGCATATTTGGATAATCGAAATCTGGCGAAAAAGTCTTGTTCATCAAGATCGGTAAAGTAATTAACACGAACTTTAAAAACACGGTTTCTCGGAATTCTTCGCGGAGGAGAACGTTCTAATTCTTCTAATTGATCTTCAATTAATTCAAACACATCCATGTTATATATTTAATTTTAAAAAAGCTTTTGTATATTAATTAGTACGCAAGTAGATGTTCACAACACAAGGGTCACAACGCGTTTGTAAAGCCTTACTCGGCGGTTAACTCCGCTATTGGGCAGATGAAGTAGCAAGTAAGATACTGGTCAGCTTATGTGACGGTTAGAACTACTCGGACATTATGAAACTGATAATTTAGTTACTTTGAACTTTAATCGGCGAGTAGCATACTTGGGACTTTACTTGGAGATGATGAAAGAGACCCTCAAAGATTAAGGGACTGGGTTTCTTTTTACCTGATATTCTTGTAGTTAAAACTTATGTTTATTTTATATTGTAAGTATAAGTTACAATGACCGATAGAAAAATATTTAAACATTTAATATATTTATATATATATTATATAAAATTTTACAACTCTAGATGTATATACGTGGCGTACTCATGCATATTATGACGATAACAACTTTTATAACTTTTAGAATCGTTATATCTCAGAAACGGTGGCTCGTAAGAAAAAAAGTATTGATACTTTTTTTATAGATAATTTTATGATCTACAATTTTTGTCTGAGGTACTTTTATGATAAAACTTACCGTTTTGCTGAAAATCGCGAAAAACTCATTTTTTTTACCTTTGACCTTGAATTAAATTTTTTCCTTACAGGGGAATGATGGGGAACTTCTAGACATTGTTTGTAATTATGTTTTGAACAACTTCACAAAAATTCAGCTTGTTGGGACTTTATGTAACTTCACTCTCATTTTTTGGTCTAAATTGACCGGACTATATACCGAATAACTGACTTTTTCGGCATCCTAATTAATTTGTTCATAAGAAGTCATCAATCTCAATAATAAACAAAACGAGCATCGATCTCAAACTGCACATTACACTGGACAGACCAGACACCTGAAGGTAGCCGGCCGTCCAATTACTGCAAGATGAATGGGCGGCGAACTAAGAGGTTCGTCATTAATTCGGACTCGGGAATTAATTTGGTAAGAGCTGTGATTTGGTGGACTTGTGTCACATTATCTGGACGATCGACGTGGGGGGTGTTTTTGGGTTCAAAAAGTGGAGTGGGACTTTTCGGCCTTCTGGTTGGGGTCGCTTAAGGATTACGTAAGCAGAATCTTTACACTAATTTTATAAATGCGGAAGTATGGATGGATGTTTGTTATTCAATGACATATCGTCACGCTAGTCCCCCAAGGGGGCTCACAGAGGTGTAATACAACACTTATATTTCGCCGAACGATATTCAGTCCCAAATGTGACAGGGGGCGAGCCTGTCGCCATACACCGGGCTCCAGTCATGTAGCAGATGACATCCAATACGCACAAATGTCCACACAATGAACAAATTGGTGCGTGCCGTCGGCTGGGTTCGAACCCGCTCCCTCTGGCTTGAGAGGCGGACCTTCTCCCGACTAGGCTGCCATCACGATCAATGACGCCTGAACGGATATGGATAAAATTTGGTAGAAGGATAGATTTTAATCTGGAGTAGCATATATGATACTTTTTAATCGCGGCAAGTTAGGTTTGAGCTTGTCTCTACCTCGTAGATCTAGAAAAAATAAGGCCTGTGCTCTATACATTGTTTAACTTCTTCAATTAGGTGAAAAATGTGTCTTCTGTGAGTATTATTCATTTCTTCTCGCATTTAGGCCCTATTCGGAGAGTTGAGATTTTCATCTCACCTTTTTTTTTGTCCTTGTTGCTCTCGTTTGTATCGTTATAGGTGTGAGAGTGAACAAGATCATCTCACGCGGAGATAGCCCTCCAGTACCTAAGATCGCGAACCATTCTAGTACTTATTGCATTTTTTATGAGAAGAGCGGCTAACAAGCAGACGGCCCGCCTGATGGTAAACGGTCACCACCGCCTTTGGACACCTGCAATACTAGCGTAGCGTTGCTGATGCGTTGCGAATCCAGAAAGAATAAAAGCCCTCCATGTTGGATCCCGGTGGAAAGACCTTCGTCTACCTACATACTGGCTGGTTGAGAAAACATTGAGTTTTTAATCTTTTCCATACTTTCTTCCCTAATTAAATGGCAAACATTATGCCTAAAGCAAACACGCGGAACTAATGCATAATGTTGTAATGAGCCATCAATAAATAACCGCAAAATCGACAAATGAACAAGTGCCCTTGAGCATTAAATTTGGCAAAAGCCACTTCATGAAGGCCGAGTGATCAGCACTGGTGTCAGAGTTTTCAGGCTGCCAGAAGTCAAACCGAACGTTTTTAACGAATTAGGTATTGAAGATACACCAAATGCCAATGTTATAAAAATAATTATACGGTGGTATAGTTAAAAGTTGTTTGGAAAAAAAAACACTACCCAGAAGAACAGTCAAGAACTTAAGAGGCATATTTTTTCAAAAAATTGTTTGTCAGTTTTTTGGTTAGAACTAATAACATCCTACTAATATTATAAACGCGAAAGTTTGTAAGAATGTATGGATGCGTGTTTGTTACTCTTTCACGCCAGAACGGCTGAACAGATCTGGATGTAATTTGGCTCAGAGATAGATTATAATCTAGAATAGCACATAGGATACTTTTAACCGCGGGTGAAACCGCGGGGCGCAGCTAGTCATACATAATTATTTTTCCTTTAGGTACTAGCGGCTACTTGACGGCCTCAGACGTAGTTTGGCCACGGTGACGCTCAGCTGCAAACAAACGCCATCCGCGGTCACCCATCCGAAAACTGACCGTAGCGTCCGTTGCTTAGCATCGGTGATCGCTTACGATCGCAGTCGAGCTACGTTGAGAAGTATTGTTAAAACCTATAAAAACTCGACATAAGCCTTAATTAAGGTCCCAGAGCTTGAATAAATGGATATGCCTTATCAATATCAATCACAAAAAAATTAATAAGCGAAGAATTTCTATCTGTACCACGTTTATGGCTAGTACCTCATCTGTTATGATACCCTTGAAGAGCATGGATCAAAATCGACTTCAATACGCGCTTTTTACCAGCTTTTTGAAATGAGAGTTCATACATTTTTCATCACGACGGATGCTGCTAAAGTTGACGGTCAAAATTAAACTTGAAATCGATTCGCAGCAATTTCAGCTTTATTGCTTTGGAGAGTAGTAGAGTCGTAGTTTTGAGAGTGATAGAGTTATGTTTGTATATCTGTTTGAGTGCAATTAAAGCTTGAAAATCCCGTCATTAGTGCATGCGACAATATTCCACGGTGTTCTTACGAAGACCGGTATTTTATGGTCACGGTGGGCGACGCAATGCTATATTTTGATTGGTCCAGTGATGAGTTGGAAAGTTTCGGTGTGAAAAGGAAGCTGGACTAAATGAGAGTCAGTTTCGATGTGGTCTTTTTTTGGAGCAAGAAACAAGACTTTTAATGGTCTGCATAGTTTAGTAATTTAAAATGGTTCATTATGGTCTTTTATCGGTGTCATTTTTTGCTTGCTGTGGAGTAAAGTATGGTCTTTTTTTGTATGTATTGCTAAAATATGTGTACGTATTAAACACGAAGCCAAACAGTCTATTTCTTGCAAGCCGAATCAATAAACCGATCACGAAATGTCTTCGACCCAATATTGCCCGACTTCCAAAATTCCTCCAGCTTCCCACAGCGGTTTTTACAGCGCCCTCCTTTCCCATAGCGGCTGATGCTTGTGGCCAAACAAAAGACAATTGGTCGCTTTTTCTAAAACACCATGTAAGTAAAATACCAGCGCCCGCGCAACGGTCATTCCACCGGGAGCGGTGACCAATCATAACGCGATATTTATGAGCTCGAGAATCGCGGGTAACCCAAAAAATTTCGCCAACAATACCCTCCGATGGCGACCTTTTTACGTCTTCTTCCCGTCTCGCATTTTTCTGGCAAAACTGATTGTTTACGGGAAAAAATTACGCCTGTTAGTCGAAACGGTTCGCATAAATAAAAGATGCGGTATTGGAGAATTTTGATTCGGTTGTTTTTGCCTTGAGAATACCGATTGTGAGCGCAACTGTAAAAACTCGAACGCTGCACGATTGAGAAGGGAACGTGGTGTCAGGCTCCGGGGACTTATAAATGACGATTTACACTAAGCGAGGTGAAGTGCTTTTTGTGAATCTTACGGACGTTCTGATGGATCGCTATGAACGGAAGATTTGTTATTGCAATGGTAATAGCTTCACAAGTTAGAAAAGTATTTCAACAAGCTAAACAACCAAACAACAATAGACTTTAGAAATGTCTAAGTCATTTTTAATTTTATTTAATTATTTTTTAATGTAAGCTATTTTCATTTTACGTAAGCGCGCGACTACTCTATCTTGGTAATGCTTTGATCGGACCTCAAGATACCGGCTGATCCAAGTTTGGAGCCCTCAGTGAATACAAAAATTGCCTTTTTACTATTTACTAAATTAAGATATTTTAATTGATTTTAATTTGAACATTATCCTCGTAACATCTACAAGAGATGATTATTATGTAGCGTCCGATCGATTGTATCTGCGCTCGTGGCTAAGCAACCCTATACGGGAAACACAGATACGGTCACATTTTTAGCAGGTAAATTGGGTTTGCAACGAGGGTGGCAGCTGGTTGTTCTCCCGTTGGTGCCTAATCGCGCGCTTACCGGCTAACGCTTCCAACCAGGTATTGTCGTGTACCTTTGCACCATCTGCTGACACTTTTCCCCACTGAAGGCGGTATAGGGTCAACTGGGCCAAATGCGTCTGTGGTGCAATTGCGTCTTTCGAGAATTACTGACAAACCCTTCACAAATTAGGCGTCACCCACATCTTTTTTCTATCTTTAGTTGCAATACAACAACACTACAGTACAAGATGGCGCTAGTTGCCTAATTTGTGAAGGGTTTGCCAGTAATTCTCGAAAGACGCAATTGCCCCTGTTGACCCTATATGTCCTACATGTATACCTATACATCATAAAAATATCTCTAAGTATTATCCAATTCGGACGGATCAAACACCAACCGGACCCAACGGAAGACCAGTGCCGGTCAACAGCCGGCATTATGTTGAGTTGGGGCCGATTTGAGACTTATAACCTTGTTTTGTATTTTCTTAAAGTGATTTTAGTAAGGATAGGCTCGCCCCCTGTCACATTTGGGACTTAATATGTCCGGCGAAGTGTGGGTGTTGCACACCTCTGCCAGCCCCCTCGGGAGAAATGTGTGACGATATGTATGTTATGTTTATGTTATTTTAGTCACAAATAAATAATTTTGTTTTTTTTTCTTTCTTTTCCAATCCTAATAAGGTCATTGGACACTGAATGAGCATACATATTGAGCATTTAATCTTACTTCGCTATAGATATTCACTCTCCGATCGTTTTGGTTCATTTCCTAATTTGGTCCATTTCCAATCAGCGTCCACCCGCAAACATCTCTTTTTTCGAAATTCTATTTTTTCCAAGCATGAAACTTTTGAGTTATCTACGAGTAAATATGAAAAAACACTGGAAAAGCCCTCATTGTATAGTTACGTCGATTTTTATATAGCCATACATTTATTTACCCGACTGCTCAAGAAGGAGAGCTATGCTAAAATTGAGCTGTTCTATAAAAAATATATAATTACAGCACTAGCTGTTATCCACGGGTCTGTTCGCATTTATTCAGAATAAAGTATCAAAAAGCCTTCCCCGTGATGTACTGTAACTAATTATCAAATTCCATCAGGATCCGTCCAGCCGTTTAGACGTCAGAAGCCTAGACGCAGACAGACAGACAGAGTTACTTTCGAATCGTATAGACGTATAGATTATCAACTTATCATCTCCTTTACAATGAATGTTACTACAAAATTTGTTTTTTTTTTTTTCATTCAGCTATTTATTATGCTATACCATGTATCATCGCGTATTATTTAACATTATTAAATAGTAAAAACCTTATTATTTAACATCGGTCTAATTAATAGAGGGATATAATAAGCTACGCATTCCTCACGCAGTTATTATTTATAGTCTACTCACTTTTTCGACCGTAAACGGCTACTTTTGAAAAAAAAATTATACATTTGAGACGCTCAACACATACATTTCATTATTCGTTGGCTATATTTATTCTTAGAACTAAGGGAACGTCCATTAATGACGCGTGTTTTGAATAAAAAAATCACGACATATCACATGGGGTTGGGGGAGAGGCTGTAGCGAGTTATCACATGAATTTATTTATTTGAAGTTGAGTATTATGTTTTTCAAAGATATTATTTTTTACCAAAACAAGTAACATTATTAAAAAAAAAACAATGAACCTGGCTGCAAAATGTTGTATCCTATGTCACTTCCACTTTCAAGCAATTCAAATGACACCTCACATGTCGAAATCCATGAAGCTGCTTAGGCTGTAGGGCATACCAAAGAAACCTTACATACATACATAAATGCATATAAACATACATACATACATTCATGCATACATACATACACACCTATATAAGTACATACATACACACTTACTTACATGTACATATGCACTCGAAAAACATAACCCTCCTTCTAGCTCAGTCGGGTAAAAATACAAATGATTTTGGGCGGGGGATAGTTAGCCGAAAACCTCACCATGAACCACCAGGATTGGAGCTATAGAATTCGTTAAATACATCATGTGATTAATAGACGACCCCTGAGTAAAACATAAGTGCAATAGATTAAAACTTTTTTTAAACCAGAAATAAAAGAAAACAAACACAGTTAAATTAGTTACTGAAGAATCCTAACTAAGTTTATGAATGCGAAAGTGAGTTTGTTCGTTTGTTTGTTTGTTTGTACCGCTTTCACGCCCTAACTAGTCAACCGATCATCATGAAATTTTACATACACGTTGTCTGGGGTACAAAAAAGGACATAGGGTACTTTTTATCCCGAAAAAATAAACGGTTCCTGTGGGACCACGGGTGAAACCGCGGGGCGCAGCTAGCAAGTCAATAAGTCATAAGATGATGATGATGATGATGAACTTTCGTTCCGAAGACGAGTCTGAACAGTAGCGCACTTGTAGCGCCTCACTCAACTGCCGGCTTTGTACTTCTTCACTTTACAAAACTTCAAGGCTAGAGTGAATAAGTACCTTATAGGTCGTCGTGCTCCATCTTAGACCACAACGTCGCTTAACATCAGGCGAGTTGGTGGTCAAACGCCGACCTATTCTACATAAAAAAAAAAATGATCATCAACCATTTTTCACCCACCGCCGGTTTGGAAGTCTTCTCTCTAAATTTAAATAAACCAATGGCGACTTGCAGTAAAATAAAAATTGCCTAAGTCGTTGCTTATCTAGTTTAATCTACTCGTGCTAGCTAAGAGTCTTACGAGAACCCTAAGAGGTCCGCGACGCTCTGAAATGTCCATACAAACGCGCTTCTCAAATTTCTTGAAAACGGTCTGTCAGATTATGATGAAATTTAGCATGTACAATTAAATTAACAATATCTCCGCCCCATTGTTCTTGTTTTTTTTTTTAAAAAACGTTCTCAAGTAAAAATAGAGCTATGAAAAATATTCGCATCAAAAATTCCTTTACATAGGGAGGTTGTTAAGATCATTCTTAAATAACTAAGAATTTCCCTTTATATACAGAAGTGCAAAAGTCATAAAAAAAATTGAAATTGCATTTTGTCACTCTGTAGGTAAGTTAAGTAAGAAGAAGACGAGCGAAGAGAGCGAGTTATGATACTGACGAGCCTCTACGTCAGTATCATTACTCGCTCTCTTCGCTCGTCTTCTTCTCCTAGACGAAATGCCTATAGAATTCCTTAAGCTAATGCGAAGTTAGTCTAAAGTGGTCGCCGGACTCTTAAGTCATTCCTTAGAAGAATCTGCTGAGCTATTTACAATCATTCGGAAATGTTTCCGATCGGATCCTAGAAATTTCAAACTCAAATTGTTCGAATTTCAGTCTACTTTTAAACATCTTGAAATAGGGAATCAAGTATAAATCCGATCGGAAAAATTAGTCTTAAAAACTTATGAATATAGACTGAGATTCGAATAATTTAGGCTTGAAAATTTTGAAATGAACGGAAACGTTTCCGAATGGTTGTGAATAGTCCTGCTGAACTTTGTGTGCCCGATGAGCCAATATTTCGCTAGAAGTAGTCGAAAACTAGTTGAGCACGGACTTTGGCAATTCTTGTATTTGGTGCAAGTGGATAAAAATACATTTCCATATTGGGCTAGGAAATTTTAAATTTAAGGTCGTTGCATACGTGACGGGATAATATCTCGGAGGGGACGGGGACGGAACGTGATAGTGTGAATGTTAGGACGGGATTGTAACGTATACGCACCGTGAGAATTCCACAAAGCCAACGTAAACTGGAGCTCACTTCACTACACCACTCTCCAGAGCGAAGGAGGGCCCGCGCCGGCCAGGACGTGGTAAACATCGTCCACGACGATGTTTTTTCACGCTCCGTCCGGCGCGGGCCTCGTCTCGTCCGAGATCCCGTCGCGTATATTTTACTACTGTACTTTTGTATGTAACGATGTTTAAGAATTGCTCCGTTCCGTCCGGGCCGAATAAAAGACCGTCACGTAAGTAGCGACCTTTAGACAGGTTAGTCTGTTCGTACCTTCTCTCGAAGCTTCGAGCCCGTCAAGTCTCGCCGCATGCCTGTGGTGGAGCGTGCCGACAGCATAGGGGCAGTGTGTGCTGAGGTAACCATGCTTTTAATATCTCAAACAAAGAAATCCTAACTAATATTATAAATGCGAAAGCGAGGTTGTTTGTTTGTAACGATTTCACGTCTCTACTACTCAACCAATCGTCTTCAAATTTTGCATACTTTTTGTCAGGGTACAGAAAAGGACATAGGGTACTTTTTACCCGGCAAAAATAAACGGTTCTTGTGGGACTGCGGGTGCGCCCCGCAGGCTAGTAAATAAATAAATTCGGGACACTTTCACACACGGTCGTCTGACCCCAAACTAAGCAAAGGTTGTACTATGGCTGCAAAACACTGATAAACATATTTGGATATTTTTAAATACAAACTTATAAAAAATTCTTTAGTAAGTGTTTTTTTATTTTATATAAATTATAAGCGAAGATAGCCTAGTTGGAAAAGACTCGTCTCTCAAGCCAGAGGGAGCGGGTTCGGACCCAGCCGAAGGCACAACTCTATTTGTTCAATGTGTGAACATATGTGCGCATTTAATGTCATCTCTCTCCTCCTCGTCAGGCTCGCCTCCTTTCACATTTGGGACTGAATATCGTTCGGCGAAGTGTGAGTGTTGTACACCTCTGCCAGCCCCTTCGGAGGAAAGACGTGACGATATATTATGTTATAATTATTTACCGAAGAAGTTTGAGTATTTACAAGCATGCAATTGAAAAGTACGTTAGCTAAATAGACCACTTGCTTTGTTGCATTTTGCTACTACTACTACTACTGAGGAAAACAGCTCATTGGTCGTTACGCTGTTGGACGTTTGCTATTTAGACCTTTTGATCAGAAAGACTCTAAAATTAGAGATATTTTCTGATCTTTGTCTCTCTCGTTTGAATACCCATAGGAGTGAATGTGACCAGATCTCATTTCGTGTGTGTTGACACACGAAAGTAGGGGGCCTGTAGGGCTATTCCTACGCGTGCGATGAGATGAAAATTTATCGTAGTCACTCTCACACCTATGACCTTTCAAACGAGAGCAACAAGGACGAAAAATGGTGAGATGAAAATGTGAAATCTCCGAATATGGCCGTTTGCGCGAGCGATGAGCGAGCGAGTTTGCGAGCGGTGTTTGTGCTTATCACGTTTTCCGCTTGACATAACTGAAGCTTATGACATAACATTAGCTTTTGGTTGATATTACACAAATGTGATATACACATCAACCATAAGACGAACCAACTGGAGCTTAGAATGAGTTCGTGTTGACGATCAAGACAGACATTATTCTAGACTGTTTATAATTCCCAAGTCAGAACGTCATAAACCATGATTGTTATCACGTTCAAGTTTCTTGGCAATAAGCCATTATTTAAGAATGGAAGACTGCAAAAGTATCTTGGTACATTAAGAAATTATCCCTCAATCGCATAACTTATGGTCATGTTCTAAAAACGGCAGAGGCCAGCGTTTAGGCAGCATGTGTGAACTGGACCGGTGCGGTGGCGGCACGCGAACCAAATCATTTTGCGTATTTATCTGGACACTGGCCAATTTACTGCGGTTTTCTGGACGGAAACGGTGGTCGGCGCCCGAGCGCATTTCAAGCGTTTGTCTTGGTTTACCCACTAAATGATAGTGTCTTCTTTCACTGATGGTGAATAAGAACTGTCAATTCGTAGCAGCATGTCAGCACGATCGGCTTAAGGACAGACATTTTCCAAGGATAATTAAACAAAACTTTTTTTTTTCCATACCTGATGTTTTAAAGCTTTCTGAATTAGTGTTTTACAAAAAGTTGCTAGATGTTAAATGGATTTTCCTGGTACGGTTTTGCCAGGAATTGCTAGAGAAGAATGGGGAGTAGGGCATTACCTCTTCAAGACGGCTTTTTTCTTATTCGCTTCGCAGTGAATAGAGTTTTAAAAACTCAACAACGCTAGGTATATTGTGATCCCCGTCATGGTTATAGGGTCATTCTAGGCAAAGTTTTGAATTGTCTGTGATTACTAACGCGCTTGGAATTTCTTCTTGGAAATTTTTGGAAACTATTCGAATTCTTGCAAACTATTCGTCAGATTGTGAAAGAAATTGGCATGTGCAATCAAATGGGCTATTTCTCCTTCCTTTTTTGGTCTTGTATTTTTTTTTAAACATCCTCAAGGGAAAATAGAGCTACGAAAAATATCCGCATCTGTAAGGGGTCATTTTTAACTGATTTATTTATTAAATATACAAAGTAGTTTTATCAAAATACTTTTCGTTAGGAAGGTTGCCTACATCATTAGCTTTTAAATTAATCTATAACACAAGGGAAATTATTGGTTATATATTTAAGAATGATGACAAGTGACAATGTTATTAAAATACTGAAATTGCAATTTGTCACTCTGAAGATAACTTTAGAGGCTCATTGGTATCTTGACCCGCTCTCTTCGCTGAGCGTCTTTGTCTAGAAAAAGACGACGTAAGGCGAAAAGGTTCTCTCCTTTACCCAATGCGCACGCGCAGTAAAGTTAGTCTAAATTGTAGGATCTTTAAGGTTGCTATCATCAAGCTGCCCATCAAGTCTGATTGTTAGTGTATAGCATAAAAAGGTAAACATTAGACGTCTTCCGTTTGGATAGTTTTGCGTGATACCTCAAAATTAACACCTGATGAAAAGGAGAGATTGCTAAATTGCATCCAATCATCTTGTTAGCCAAAGTGTGAAAATTGGATTAATTCTTATAATAAGCTACTACTCAGAAGCTCAATGAAAGATTAAATAATTTCTTTAATAATGTAGATCTTTTAATTCATCATCAGTGAATATAAATTCACTACTGCGGTTATCTCAAGACACGTCATTCAGACCGAAACTTGTTAGTCTTTTTAGGGTTCCGTGGCCAAAGGGTAAAACGGGACCCTATTACTAAGACTCCACTGTCTGTTCGTCTGTCACCATGCAGGGTGTATATCGTGCACAGTGATAGTTTGAAGTTGAAATTTTTACAGATGATGTATTTCTGTTGCCGCTATTATGACAAATTCTAAATAATTGAAAAAAAAATTTAAGGGGGCTCCCATACAACAGATATGATTTTTTTGCCATTTTTATACATAATAGTATACGGAACCCTTCGTGCGCGTGTCTGACTCGCACTTGGCAGGTATTTTTTTTACCTTCCGAGTTCAGATAACATAGTGACTTTTTTCAGCAGGTAGATTAATAAGTTCAATTTTCAAATCTGTGTCGTGGACCAATCGCATGCCAGTAATTGGGCGCGCGCGAGTCGCGTGCGCAGCGCGCCGCCCGCGGCGTCAAGCGCTGCCAACATGCCGAAATTATCAACTAATCATACAGGGTGGCCAACATAACCGATTCATACTCGGCTTAATTGCTTCTTTACAATAATTTCGTCTTAAATGCTTGTTACCGCTTCTGTTTCTGGGATTTGAGACGTAATGAATCGCGGTCTGTCATGATGGGAAATGAGTCAGGAACTCCTCATAGTGCCTACTTTATTTACTCGTTCGAAGGTTGCCTGGAAGATATAGTTCTTAGCGATAAGATCCCCCTTCATATTACAAAAAAATAAGGAGCTAAGAACCTCTGGAAACATCTGGTTGTAACACTCCGACCTTGGATCATGATGATGATTTCTCATGCTATGTTAAAAAGTGTTGTGGTGTTTTGTATTGGTTCGTCACAATCCTAAGGCCATCAGTTAGAACACCTGCCTTCACTAGCGGATCCAGAAGAGGGGGGGGGGGCTAAGCCTTATTTGTGCGTATTGGATATCATCTGCTACATGACTGGAGCCCGGTGTATGGCAAGTGCCATACACCTACCAGCTCCCTACCTACCAACTACCAGCCCCCTCGGGAGAAAGGCGTGATGATTTGATAAAGGTAACCCTCAGCACTGCCTTCAGCTAAGTATAATCCCGTAGAAATGGCTTGGTAACGGGACCGGGCCACCGGACCAGATGAAACCAAGCCGTCAAGCTCCAAACAAAAAAACCAAAATCTAGCTTACTATAATAAAGCTTACTTTCACTTAAGTCAAGCCCTGGAAAAGCTTAACTTCGCACTAGAAATAAGGGAACCCATACTACGTGACCAATTTCTTACAATTTTTAACCCCTTCCCCCCCCCCCCCCATCTTCGGTGAACATCTGTACTCTATACTACTCTACTACCCTATTCTAAGACTCCCTCCCTCCTACTCTAGTCATACTTAGTAATTCATAGTTTTAAATCGTTTTTTGCAAACAAAATATTAAAAAATCGTTACCCCCGCCCCCCTTACCCCCCCCCTCCCCTAAATGAGTCACATAGAATTAAAGAAACTACATTAAAAGAATATTATAAGGTTACCAATTATTTAGAGAACAAAGATGTCTGGAGCCTTCCACTTCCGCCAAGTACCCACTAGTACATATATATAAAACCTAGTCCTATAATACCTATTGATATATTACCTAGTTGTAAGCCAAAATTTGTGATACAGTCATCGAATTATCTTTTTTGAAAATAATAATTCTACTCAGTTTCTTGCCTGTTCTTCTGTGTATTAGTGGGTCTTTTTCCGAACAAGGCGGTCGAATCTATTATAAAACTTTCACGTTCATAAGTTTATCTTTGATACCCAAACTGAATAAAAACATATTTATTTGAATGTAAACATAATTACATTCATAATCATAATTAGAACAGAACATATCATAAATACTTAAGTAGAGTCAATTTAAGTAATCTTGAAAACTACTCAACCTTTCAAAAACATTGGTACTCCAAGACCATGAAACATTACATTCATTGATTAAAAACATATTTTGACTTTGCAACCCAAATCCTGGATCCGCTACTGCCTGTCTTCACCAAAAAAATTGCTTACCTACTTTTTGCTCGATCGTGAAAGTCCTAAATCGAGCGCTACTTTTCCGTTTTTTACCGCCTGTCACAGCGACAATGTAGACACCTACGCTTCACTTTCTTCTCACGTCCAGGACAAACCCGTTTATAACTTATCACAAATTGGATCACAATAAATTACGAATTAAAAATATCGATCTTGTGAACAAACATCGTAAGCGACGCGTCGAACAAATCACATCGCAGCTCTATTCTCGCGCGTGCGGTTATTATCTTGGTCACTTTCGTTCTCATGTCTTTTCTAATGAGAAAGACAGTGGCTGAAATATTATCGTGCGGGTCAGAATAAAGCCCTCGGTTACGAAGATGGCCCATAATGACGGCGATCACCAATCGAGTTGATCGACGTAAAATCGATTATGTCAAATTTTAGTCCACTTTTTCTTTCAAATTATAAATGAGTGAAGCCCGGAGGCTCGCACTCGTACCGTATAATGCTCGAATGTGGAAATTCGTTATTCTTATAAATATTCTGGGAGACCGGTCCGAGTTTTTGCTTAGATCGTGTTGTTCACGATTTCACAAGCCATTGATATTTGATGGTAGAGCGCAGTTCAGTTCGCGACTTTTTTGAAAACGAGTTGATTGCTGTTTTTTCTGTTAGGGTGAAGTTATGCTGGTCGCGTGGCGCCTGCTACGAGTATTTAATTAAACTAACGTGCGAAAAAACCTAACTATTGCCAACTATTTACTTGCATTACTATTAAGCTTACCTTCTAAAAACTGTGGGTAAATCCCTACTCAATCAATGCCTCAAACCTGCAATCGAATGCGTCTAATTTTATGAATCAATCAATTTTTACGAGGCTCCAAATTTAAGGGCCAAAAGATTATGTCTGGCGGCGCGTTGGGACTGCGAACGACATAATTTCATAACGCGAGCCCGCAGCGGCTGGTCGCTGATCACCTGGCTATTGTGACTGCTCAATAATGAGTCATGTCTCATTTTAAGCCAAAAGCGCTTAAGTCCCTGTTGATTGCATGCATAAAAATGTTAATTGAACTGAAATATGGAAGGTAAAGCCGCTCTTGTCTTGCTTTTTGTTGTTTTATGTTGTTTGTCGTGTTTGATGTTGTTGTTTTGTGTCTTGTTGTTTTAGAATTTTCTATTGATTAGTTACTTACTAGTTATTGACTATAAGTATTAGAAAGAAACCAGTGGGACGACTGGTCAGCGAATATAGAATTTCCAAAAATCTACCTTTGCTTACGCAATGCAGCGTTGCTTATCGTATATCCAAAAAAAAAATTTATTGGAACTTTTGATCAAAAAGATCGATCTTTTTGATCATCATCTCTAAGGAGACCATTCCTACTCATGACGCGTGAGATGAAATGCGGTCACTTTCACTCCGATGACTTTTAAAACGAGAGAGACAAAGACGAGAAAATACATATCTCGAATTGTTGGAATAGTATATATAATGTATATATAAATATAAAGGTTCAAGTAAAAGAAAATATAACTAGAGAATTTTATTATCGTTGCTTTACTGTTCAAAAAGTTTGTGTTCGTGGCGATTTTTTTTTTGGGTAGAGAAGTGGCTCTGGTTTTTGTATACTTTATTCATGTAGATTTAATTTGTTGTGAAATCTCTACATAGAATAAAACATAGTCGTTTCGTCTGTCTGTCTCTCTGTCTGTCCATCCGCTAACTCCTAAACAACGCAACGGATTTAGATGCGGTTTTCACCATAAGTTAGCGAATTTTTCACGGAAGGTTATAGGTACCGAGAAAAGTCGGGTCAGGTCGCTAGTCTATACTAATATTATAAAGAGGAAATATTTGTATGTAAGTATGTTTCTAACGAATTAACTCAAAAACTACTGGTCCGATTTTAAAATTTTTTTCATCCTACATTATTCCTAATTAACATAGGCTATAAAACGTGAGCGTAACCGCGGGTAAAACCGCTAGTAAGGTATAAAGTTTGAGATATATTTAATATACTTTTGGTGTTTAATAAAGATATTGTATTATTATACAACATGTTGTTTTGCATTCCCGCATAATAATTTGTACAGGTAGGTATACTCCACTAGTTGAGCACGAATAAACTATGGGGAAACCTTAAAATTTAGGAAAAAAAAGCTGTTCCATACATCTTGTCGACGATCAACGAAATTTTTACCTCTACAAATAATATAATTTATATAATTTGTAGAGATAAACATTTCGTATCGTTCGTTTCGTGTACCAAATTACAAACCAGTACACCTCTACAAATTCTGCGGATATGCAAAACAACACGTTGTATATTGTAAAGAAAAAAAAGATATAATTTACATGTGTCCCAATAAGCTCTCGTGTAACATCCATAATAAAAACATTTGTTTTGTGTATCGGTTACAAATACGTACGAGTACGTATACGTACTCCATACCATATAGCTGTACCCTACAATATTTTGTAACCAAACTAATTCAAAGGCGGGTTACGCACAATACGAATGGTAAAATCATTTTATTAGCTATCACTAGGGTATTATCCACTTGAGCAGTCCAGTAATCCATGTAGCCCCGCCCACGGCACGTGCCATGGACAGACGCGCGACGTGTGAAAGTTAAAAGATTTTCCGACTCAGTGCTTGTACTCACGCCCTTAGTTCAGTTTGTGTAGGAAATATTTTTAATAAATAAATAAATTTGGCACACTTGGACACACGGTCTCCTGACCCCAAACTAAGCAATGCTTTTTTTTTTTTTATGATTGAATGGGCCCACGTTTGACCGCAACACACCTGATGGAAAGTGAGGATGCGGTCTAAGATGGAGCACGCTTGCCCATGAGGTGCCTATTCACTCTTGTCTTGAAGAGACCCAGGTTGTATCCATTGCTGGGGAACAATTTGCTTGTACTATGGCTGCCAGAGACTGATATATATACTTAGATATTTTAAAATACATACCTAAATACTTATTAACACCCAGACATAGAACAAACACCATCATCACATGAATGTTTGCCTTAGGTGGAAATCGAACCCGCGCCCCCAAGCTTAGAAAGCAGTTCACTACCAACTGAGCCACCGAGGCAGTCGATTTTATCATAGACTTTAGTTTAGGTTCACGTTTGTTCACAAGATGTTATAAAGTGAGTTTCAAAAAGAATAAAACTTAATAACTACCTATCTAACTAGTAAAAAAAAACAATTTATACAAACACACTGAATTTCAACTTTATTATTTCTTCTGTGCTTTGTTCATTTTGGAAATTAATTTATTTTTACACAACTTAAAAAAAAGACAGAAAATTCGAGAAATCTTAAATTTTTAAACTTTGTTCCTTGTGTGAACATATTTGCGTATTGTATGTCATTTGCTACATAACTGGCTTTGTATGACGACAGGCTTGCCTCCTGGGACTCCTGGGTTTCAGTCCCAAATGTGGACTCCTGGGTCCAGGAGACCACATTTGGGACTGATGATCGTCCGGCGAAGTGTGGGTGTTGTATTACACCTCTGCCAGCCCTCTCGTAGGAAAGGCGTGACGATATGTAGGTGTTACGTGTTCTATCTTACGCTTTCTCGCTGCTCATGAAATTTTGCAAACACGTTGTCAGGGGACAACAAACCTGTATGCAAAAACAGAAAATAATACTTTTCATCCCGAAAAATAAGGTTCCTATGGGTGGAACCGCGGGGCACAGTAATACCTTTTAAACACTCTCATCATTATGGCTTCTGTTGCACATTAAAAACACCTTTCAAATCGCATGTAATGTTTTTTAATCCAATTAACTTGAATTGCAATCAGAGCTCGAGTACCATAATTAAATCACTATTATTATGTTTGCGTACCAATTACTATACTTTTGAACGTCGCAAACCTGTACCCCTAGCATAATTTGTCGAAAAGTGCGTAGTACGAAGCCGAAAAGATCATTTGTATTTATAATGTAGATTTATTTTGGCACTACCAATGCTTATGTATGTTTCAAACAATTTTTTTACGTTTTTACGAAACTTTTTATGCTTGAGGTAGGTATTAAATTAATATTAAGATAACATAACAACAGTTAAAAATACGTTTCATGCTAAATGAATCTAAAATTCAGTACTTGCTTTCATTTGATACATTGAAGGTACTAACGTAATTTGCAATGTCTGAAACCAGTGAAAACGGATAGCTCAGGAGCCCTAACCCAGCTCAGTACAGAAATTCTCTATCACTTACGCTCTTATTACATTTGTAACTAGAAAGACAGTGATGGAAACAATTTGGAACACGCCAGATCAGGGTCCTAGGTCTACCGTACCATACCGTAGGAAAGGTGAAAGATCTATGTCCAGGCCTGGACTGATGGCGATAGACTGGAGTGAGTATCAAGTCTACCAAAAAGTAGGCTTAAAAAAACTTGATACAAGTTTTCCTCTTTATTTTAAGGTTGCCTGGAAGAAATAGCTATTGGCGATAATGCCAGTCTATCGCTAGCTTCAAGGGTCCGGCGACAAATTTAGACTAACTTTGCATTGGCTAAAGGTTTTCTATTGATGAGGGAAGAGAGCAAGTAAAGTTACTGACGAGCCTCTAAAGTTATCTACAGAGAAAATGCAATTTCAATCATTTTATGACTTTTGCACTCCTTTAATCGTTCTTAAATAATTAAATGAAATCCCTTGTATTATGAATTAACTTACAAGCTAATGATGTAGACAACTTCCCTATGTAAAGGAAGTTTGATTAGTTTTGTCTATCTAATAAATAAATCAGACAAAAGTGACCTCTTACAAATGCGGATATGTTTCATAGCTATATTTTCTTTTGAGGAAGTTTTTTTTTTAAACCAAGAACGGGCGGAGATATGGTTCATTTAATTGTGCATGCCAAATTTCATCATAATTTGACAAATAGTTTCAAAGAAATTTGACAGCGCGTTTGTATGGAAAATTCAGAGCGTCGCGGAACCCTAAAAGCCAGTTTTAAGCGTTATTATCACACTAATATTATAAGGGCGAAAATTTGTGAGAGTGTGTGTAAGTGTGCAAGTGTGTATGTTTGTTAGTTCTTCACGCTCTAACAGCTGGACAAATTTAAATGAAATTTGGTATGGAGGTACCTCACACCCTGGATTAACACATAAGCTATTATCACTTAAAAATTTAATTATGCACCAGTAATGTATACTTTTTACCCGCGGGTAGCACCGCGGGGCGCAGTTAGTCTTTTTATATTTGTTATTTCTGGTGAGAACATACCTAAAGAGTAACCCCTTAAATTAACAATGTTTTGTCTTTTTCGATAGAGAAGAAATAAATAAAAAAACTATGTATAACTATTCCAACTAAACTAATAACGTTTATTAGTAAGAGTGCAATATTTTATTTGTTCCTGTTTGTTGCTCACGCAGGTTCTATTTCGCGACAAAGAAAAAGCAGAGTGTAGTTTAACCGATCACTTAACGTGCAGTACATGAGGGTATTATCGGTGTACACTCGGCAAATTACTCTAAATTACAGTGGTTTTGTCAACTCGTGCGCGAGCGCAGGTGGTGGGCACCCATGCTCCGTGATGGGCGTTTGGGGCATCCCAGTACATGAGGTTTTTAAATATATGTATTTCAAAAGATTTAATTAACCGATATACAAAGAAAATCAATTAACACTTACACTAGTAGACTTGGGTCGTCGTCTACATCATTAGCTCTAAAAATTATCCACAATATCTCTAATTATCCATTTTTTTCCTCTAATTATTTGACGAAGCCCCTATTACAGCTGACTTAAGAGTTAGATTTATTTGAAATTATTTTAAATTTTAAATATAATAAGAATACCTAGTCTGGACACCCGCGCAATATTGTCGTTGTCGTTTTCTGAGGGAGACACAAAGCCTTAATAATATTACCAAATGCTTTTGTAACTTTTTTAATTACCTTTTGACGAGTCCATTAAACGCATGTTGTCATTGTAAAGGAACTGTTACTTATAATGACAATAAAATTTATTCTATTCTATTCAAATTAAAATCCTTGTTGCTTGGAAATAATTATTGATTAGACAAGTGATAAAGTTATTAACAAGTAACATTATTACGAAAAACAAAAACATGGCTACAAAATGAAATATCCTATATCACTTCCACTATCAAGACGTTCCACCTCACATATCGAAATCCATCAAGCTGTTTAGACTGTAGGGCGTGCCAAAGAAACCTCATACAACACATCCTACTATCCTACTCCTAAAGTTTGTAAGAATAGATGGATGGATGGATGTTTGTTACTCTTTCACGCCAGAACGGCTGAACAGATCTGGATTAAATTTGGCACAGAGATAGATTATAGTCTAGAATAGCACATAGGATACTTTTCAACCGCGGGTGAAACCACGGGGCGCAGCTTGTATATCCATATACTCGGAAAACATCTCTCAAAAAAAACAACTCTTTCTTGAGCAGTCGGGTAAAAATGGTTGAAATGGCTATCGTTTATCTGTATCATCAATACTTTGACTTGCTCTCTTCGCCTGTCGTTCCTAGATGAGAATGACTAGAAAAACTTGTACCATTGCAAAGTTAGTTCTAAATGTTTGCAGAAGCCTTAGTTTAACTTGACTCTCAGTAGTTTACTGAGAGTCAAGTTAAACTACTGTTACATCTTCCAGTGTCACCCACCCTTGGGTCCAAGTGATGGACCGATTTCGATAACGTGTACTTTGGACACCGGGCGGCCGTTTTTAACGTCTCGGATGGAGAGATAAGGTTTGGTGACGGAACTGACGAACAGGTAGGAACATCTAAACTGAGTTAAGTGGACTTGTCGTCCGTAACTTTGGCGGTTCTATTTGATCCAACGTAGCTGTTTGATCTTTAAGAAATAGTAAGCAAGTAGTTTGCAAATAAAATTTCAAGTCGAAGAAGAATAGATTCCGTCGAGAGTAGTAAATATGAAGAAACTAGCGACCCACGCGGCTTTGCTCGGTACTTATAGAAGAACCTGTAGACGAACCTATTGAAGAAGCGAAAGATGTGTGCCAGTATCGTAGCAAGTGGAAAGAAGCGGTATCTACTACTACGTATTTTTTTTACTACGTATTTTGACTACGTATTTATTATTTTTTTTTTTTTAATAAAACTGTTATTTGCAGCAAAAAATAAACCAAACAAAAATAACAAATTACAAATAATAAACAGAGCTCAAGTCAGTATCCGCGGGTAAAGTACCCAAAAGGCTGGCAACGTTACCTCGCTGAATAGCAATGCTAATTCGCTGACCGAGGTAAGCACCAGCCCTTTGGTCGTTTGCTCTCTCTATCATACTCTATTTTTTAATTGCTTTCTGTAACTTGATTACTATGTATTCAAATTTTTTAGTCATTAGCTTTTCACACGCCTTGGCGTTGCTGTAAGTGTGTTAAGTAATTGTTAATAAATGAAATGAAATGAAATCCTAACGGGAAAAAGTGTAACTATATATATGTATTGTAGGTATGACCCTACAATAATAACACCTTACGTGAAAAATTATCTAGGTGAGGGTGAAAACCGCATCATAATTCGTTGCATAGTTTAGAAGGAGTTATTAGCGGATAGAGGGAGAAACTCTGAAAGCGACTTTGTTTTATACTATGTAGAGAAGAGAAGAAAAAGAGAAGATTTGCGATTATGACATATCGTTTTGGTGATGACGACTGTTCGGGGCGAGGAATTAGTAGTAATGCCATAAACATTCACATACTAATCTTATACTTACTAATAAACGTAGTATAGCCTCTGAATTATAGAGTGTTTTGTTGTTTTTGTGTAATCGTCACGCCTTTCCCCCAAGGGGGCTGGCAGAGGTGTAACACCCATACTTCACCGGACAATATTCAGTCCCAAATGTGACAGGGGGCGAGCCTGTCGCCATACACCGGGCTCTTTAATTTCACTGAAAAAAGGACCCATAACTCATCTGCCAACATTTTAAAAATCTTTTCGAGAACATTTTTTAAATCTCTCTGATCTCACTTCCGTTCATTAGCAAATGAGGAACAAAAGTAATTTGAAGTCGGTATTGCCGTCAAAAAGAACATCGGTGCTGGCACTAATAAAATAATAAATATTGTTACTGGCAATTTGGCCTTAATTGTGGAGTTCAATTCTATAATTTGAGTTTATTCAGACTCGTAAATGTTTAGGAACCAGTTGGGTGCTGTACAATGTTGATCACTAATACTCGTAATTGTGCTCTTCATTTTGGATCGTCCAATTTTTATTTTGAAAGTTTTTCATTGTGTAAGTGGACCGTGAGGATTCTTCAATGCATGTGTTTGTACTTTTATAAATATTTGGATGGTTGAACAAAAAAGTTTTTTTTTATTTTTCGGTTTGTATCTACTTAATAAAAAAATATAATAAATAAAAAAGTATTTATTGCCTAAAATTAAAAAACAAATTAATGCTGGGTGCACGCATATCAAGCCAACGAACGCCAAGGCACGGGCAGCGTCCCGTTTCGTTTCAATAAAATAAAACGAGACGCAGCACATCGCCGGCCCTCGCCGGTCTTGGTCTGTACGCAGCATAAGAAGAACAGCATATATTTTTAGTTAGGCAATTGGGATATTCTCAGCTATGTACTGAGTAAGTTACTGTTAAGTTACTACTTAGTTTCCAGGTATCCGAAAAGCTAAGTATTAGGATTTGTAAGGGTTGGACGAAAAGAGAATTGCCAAATATGACCTTAAATAGACTAACGCAACGACAAACAGATGACGAATGCAGGTTATTTTTAACCGACTGCGCAAGAAAGAGGGTTATGTTTTTCGAGTGTATGTATGTGTGTGTGTCTGTATGTATGAGGTTTCTTTGGCACGGCCTACAGCCTAAACAGCTTGATGGATTTCGACATGTGAGGTGTCATTTGAATCGTCTTGATAGTGGAAGTGACATAGAGTACAATATTTTGGAGCCGGGTTTTTGTTTTTCTTTTAATAATGTTACTTGTTGACCATCTACAGTAAGAGATTCTGTATTCGTCGGATTTTTTTAAATTCATTAAACTTTTACTCTCCCAAAAAGTTACGTCGTTGAAAAAGAAACATTTACACATACACTAATGGGCACTTGCACTAAATATAAGAACTGCGTAAGTCTTTGCTTGACTAGTTCAATTTACTCCTCCCAAACTTTTTTTACATGAACCCTAAGACATTCCTTAGGAGAATCTTAACTTAATTTTATTATTTATTTATTTAGGATCAGTATCGCAATCCAACGGGGCCATGCGGCCAGCATTTTGGGTACATTGCCTACAGCTGGCAGCGATTTTTTAGATTAAGATTTTTACATAACTTAATTTAAAAACATTAATATGTTTTTTTTTAATCATCTGTTTTTTTATTTAAATAATTACACTCCTCGGACTCCGGGACCCAAACCTTTTGTTAACTGAAAATGAAAAATGAAAATGAAAATATTTATGAAAATGAAATAGTTTTGTTTTAGTTTATTTAATTATACATATACCAATTCAATTAAAGGTTAATAGTTGTCTTAAAACCCATATTAGGTTTAACTAGACAATTAGTTCTCGAATAAAATACTTACACATAAAATAATCCTACAAAATACATCAATAACAAATACCTACATTACACATCGCACAAAACTGCTGTCGCTAGAACACAAAAGCCAGTTAGTTCTATGTAAATTCTAATAATGTGCCCGATAAGTAAAAAAATTGCTAGGAATAGTTTTAAACTAGTTAAGCAACGATTTAGGAAATTTTTATGTAAATAAATAATAAATAAATAAATTCGGGACACTTCCACACACGGTCGCCTGACCCCAAACTAAGCAAAGCTTGTACTATGGCTGCCAGGGACTGATATACATACTTAGATATTTTTAAATACATACTTAAATACATATTAACACCCAGACATAGAACAAACACAAATGTTCATCACATAAATGTTTGCCCTAGGTGGGAATCGAACCCACGCCCCCAAGCTCAGAAGGCAGGTTCACTACCAACTGAGCCACCGAGGCAGTCAATGTTTAGTGCAAGTTGCAATAAGTAATAGACTTTT
Source organism: Peribatodes rhomboidaria (assembly GCA_911728515.1). Classification (NCBI taxonomy): domain Eukaryota; kingdom Metazoa; phylum Arthropoda; class Insecta; order Lepidoptera; family Geometridae; genus Peribatodes; species Peribatodes rhomboidaria. Next base: position 6,916,027 of record OU452188.1, on the reverse strand, counting down.
GCAATTGTTTCAACTCCGGTTTCGCAGACGACCAGGGTTTAGAAATAACTTAGTCTCCCTAAAAGCATTATCAACAATAACAACAAATATAAAAACTTACGCAGGGTAAAACGATCTAATTTCCACAATATCTTTACTAGCTGCACCCGGCGGTTTTAAACGTGTTTAAAAAGTAGCCTATGTGTCAATCCTGGGTATAAGCTACCTGCATACCAAACTTCATCAAAATCCATCCATCCGTTTAAGCGTGAAGAAGTAACAAACATACACGCTAACGCACATACACACTTACAAACTTTCGCCTTTGTAATAGTAGAGTGATTATAAACCCTTTCGGTTTAGCATACCTAATCCGAGCAACCCGTGAACAATCGTGACAGGTACGAAGATGGCTCGGGGCGCGGTGTTGCGCGTCGCAGGCGCATACGTTCATCGTGTATTCACGTAATGATGATCACACGCCTGCGCGGGCGCACCCGCTGCGGGACACGCGCCCGGCGCGCCGCCACCATTTTTTTGGTTTAGCAAGTCCGGTCGTTCAGACGGTCAGTCTTGATTTAAAAAATAATGGTCTAAATGAGGCTTTGGGTAGTGGTCATGTTTTTTTAGTACCTACTTATCTTTTAGAAATTGTAACTTATAAGATGTTAGCAATTACATACTTGTATTTTTCAGAGGTAGGTATTCAAATTTTGTTAAAGCGTATACTTTTACACGATTATTTTGACCACTATTTACTTGATGCTAAATGACAGCCTCGTCGAAGCCAGTAAGCACGACAAACTAACAATAGGAAATGTATCTAATAAAAATAAACCTTTATTCAGGCAACTAGACCCATATAACTTAGAGATTAACACACATGACATTATTATTAAAATAAAATAAAAAAATAAAACTATTTCTTTTAAAAAATTATACTATTTATCTCCTATTAAAAAAAAAAAAAAAAAAAAGTTCAATTCAATTTGAAATTTTTTTGAGCTAGCCGAAAATACAAGATTTCGTTCTCGTGTCACCTCCCACAGCGTTTTATTGTCACTACTGAACTTGTAAAGCATGGATAAACAATAAAATGCACAGATTTCCAAAACAGTAGTAAAATGTCTAACTTCAGACAATTATCAACATTACCATCAACCATTTCCCACTGATAAGTGTAAGTCCTTTTCAGCGAGCTACCTTTTCCGTTGCTATGCCAGTATCATCAAATTCCTTCGTGCTACCTTAACAATTATGTAGCGTAGCGTAGCGCTCACAGCGTAGCTTGACTAGGTGTTCGTAGCCTATCATCGATGCTAAGCAACGGACGACACGGGCAGTCCTAGTATGGGTGACCGCGGGTGGCATTTACAACTGAACGCTACCGTGGCTCGGATAACACGTTAAATTGCAAGCCCCGGTTGATTGTTCAATTACAACAATCGTCGAGCCATGTCAGAGGCCTTCGGGCGGCCTAGAAGCTGACATCAGGGCCTAGCCACTCGGCCTATATGAACTTATTAACAATTATGTCATCCGGTCACCAAGCTAAATATATATATTTTATGCCATAGTTGGTAAACAAGCTAACGGGCTGTCTGATGGTAAACGATCACCGTTGCCTATGGATACCTATAAAACCAGGGGCATCACAGCAGATACGCTGCCGATATTTAAAGCCTCTACTGACAGCCCTTTTGAAGAATCCCATGTTGTAGTTAATATTGCTATACATAATACAACTATTATTCAAAATTCAAAATTCAAATAGCATTTATTTCAGACATTGTCCATAAGTAAAAATAATCACAATAAAAAGTCCGATATACGTAGTAAGTTAAAAATAAAATAATATAATGGTAATGAAAGTAAAAAAACATATGTAGTTCAAATTAAAAATTAAAATTAAATATAACAATGTATCCGCGCAGCATGCATTTGTATAGGACAATCAATCCGAGCAGCTACAAATATACTAAGTTAACAATTATACTAAGCTTAAATTTTAATTCCCAACATAAAATTACCTAAGCATTCAAAGAAAAACGCGCACGCTTCAAGCGCATCCGCACAGGTGCCCCTGATTTTATTAATTATAATTTTAACCGTGGACGGTAGCAATAAAATAAGCATCCTAAACGCTCCCTAATAGGAATACCAGCATAAACTGAGACTGGCTGAGGTGTGGGTTCAGTGGGAGCGAGTAGCGGGACCTTAAACTAAGCGGGAGACAAAAAGACTAACTCCTCTTTCTCCTTAAATCTCTAATGGGGGAAAACTGGAGCGGAATGTAAAAAAATCTCGAAATCGCTATTTTTCTTCTCTCCCTGAGAGAAAACTGGGCCGTAACGTAAAATAAGTTCAAAAATATATGCAATATATATTTCTTTTAATTTATTCTTGCGTAATCACAAAAAACCGATAAATTAAATTTAGTTTTAATCCCGTCATAGTATTATGTTATTAAACTTTCTTTCGAATGTTTTGAATACTCTTCAGCAAACTAGCAAGAATGGCAAGTAAGCAAGGTGTTCTAGCAAGGTGATTGCAGACAAACTTTTTCAAATTTTCTACAGCCTCCTTGAGGCGAGAGATATTATCTTGGTCACCCTCACTTCTACGACTTTTCAAACGAGAGAGACAATGACGAAAAAGTCTCTCGACTTGTAAGAATTGTGCCCCTGTTCTATCTCTTGCAACTAACTCTGCTCTCTCTACTTGCTCTACTCTTCTATGGCCTAAAGGTATTAAACTTTTTGTCATGGAGAACAATTGATCAAAATTTTACTCTTACCACGGACCACCTGTCGTTTCCAAAACGTAGTGCAGTATTATCTTACATTACTGCAACAGCCTGTATACAACATTGTAATAAACCTAAAAAATTGCTACGCTAATCGCTTTCTATTGGCCCAATTATCACAAGGGTTGCAAGGACTAAAAACTGGAATTAAAATATCCCATTTGACAGGTGACAGTTCGTTGACAGATGATCTTACGAGATGGCGCTGTTTTTGCCAGAGCTACTCTTCAAATTGATTTGCTTCAGATTCCTAAATAATGAGGCATGCCGAATAAACTCAATGCAAAAAGGGATTCGTATAATTTGGCAAGGTTTGATTAAGAGCGAATTAGCTTGTAGAAGACTTTAAATAAACTTACGAAAAAATCTTTGGAAAGATCAATGGAAAATTCTATAGAAAAATGCAAATTATATGGACCAGATCTTAATGTAGGCTTCGTTTTTTTTTAAAGTGGAGTGTAGTCATTGCCAAAAATATGAGTCAACATTCTTGCTAAACTAATTATTAAGTATGTGCAATAAGCATCAACCTTTTAAATAAAGTAATCTGCACATAGGTGCAGATAAATCTATTCAATGCGAACCAAGGAACATAAATCCTTCCTAATTCCCTAGCCAATCCTGATTTCAATCACACCACAAAAACAAAAAGCTACCTGACTTCGATAAATAATTAAATTACGATAAAATCCAAACCAGTTTTCTAACTCCACAACTAATTTACTAAAAAGAAGCCATGTAATTTATAATCAATTAGTACTCTAGCTAAAGGTGTACCATGTTTAATGGGACATTTTTTACAACGCCGCACGTGTCTTGAAAAAGGTTGACAACTCTAGGATAAAAAATATTATAGACATGACTAATGTTGTGAGGGTCATATTTTATGGGTAATTTGGAACAAGTGGGGAGTTTTTTTTAGTATGGCAACCTACCTCAGGGCCTAAGATAAAATAAATAAATTCGGGACACTTCCACACACGGTCGCCTGACCCCAAACTAAGCAAAGCTGAGCCAGAGACTGAAATAAATACCTACTTAGGTATTTTAAAATACATACTTAAATACATATTAACACCCAGACATAGAACAAAAACAAATGTTCATCGCATAAATGTTTGCGATAGGTGGAATCGAACCCACGCCCCCAAGCTCAGAAGGCAGGTTCTCTACCAACTGAGCCACCGAAGCAGTCAAGTCAAGTCAGATGTTTTGTTACTTGGGTATTTAAAAGGTTTTAGGGGTGCTTCAAGATCGACGGATTTTGCAAGGTTTACGAAATAAAATTATCTTTATTAGTAAAGAATTAGTTAAATTGACTCTCCTTCTCTTTTTCTCTTCTCTACATAGTATTAAAACAAGTCAAGTTTTAAGCGTCTCTCTGACTGTACAGTGTACAGATTTTAATGCGGTTTCTACCATCAGTTAGACACATTTTCATGGAAGGTTTCTAAGTAGGTAAAGTACAATGTGAAGCTGAGGTGAGGTAGCTAGTCCTACCTACATAATTAGTTCAATTAATTCGTTTATTGAGTTCGTTTATTTTTTGTTCAGGCTCGCCCCCTGTCACATTTGGGACTGAATATCGTCCGGCGAAGTGTGGGTGTTGTATTACACCTCTGCCAGTCTCCTCGGGGGAAAGGCGTGACGATGTGTTATATATGTTTTTTGTTTGTACGTTTGTCACGCTTTCACGCCAAAAAATTTAAAATTAAATACTCAACCTCATCATGAACCTACACGAACCATCGGTACATGGTTGTCAGGGGTACAGAAAGGGTTATAACGTAAACTAAATGGGGAGGGTCCAAGGGGACCAGCGTCGTCGGGGCTGTGCGGTCGAGTGCAAGAGTGTTCCCGTAGCCCCGAGACATGGGCGCCGAGAAGAAACCCCCCAGGGTTTTTAGTGGGTATGCCGCCACTAGAGCGGAGACCCCCACATAACCACCTTGCCCCCCCCCGAGGCAGGGTGGTACCTATAAAAAAAGGTTTACCCTGGGTAAAAAAAAAGAAAGGGTAATAACGTACTTTTAACCCGAAACAATTAACGGTTCTTAGAGGACCGCAAATGAATCCGCGGGAAACAGCTAGTCCTAACTAATATTATAAATGCAAAAGTGAGTTTGTTCGTTTGTTTGTACCGCTTTCACGCTCTAACTAATCAACCGATCATCATGTAATTTTGCATACACGTTGTCTGGGGAACAGAAAAGGACATAGTGTAAATTTTAACCCAAAAAAATTAACGGTTCCTACGGAACCGCAAATGAAACCGCAGGAAGCAGCTAGTAATTCATAAAAATACTAACCACGGAACATGAAACATGTGGATAAATAAATAAATAAATTCGGGACACTTCCACACACGGTCGCCTGACCCCAAACTAAGCAAAGCTTGTACTATGGCTGCCAGAGACTGATATACATACTTGGATATGTTTAAGTACATACTCTTACTTAAATAGATGTTATCACCAAGACAGAACAAACACAAATGTTTATCACATAAATGTTTGCTCTAGGTGGGAATCGAACCCACATCCCCAAGCTCAGAAGGCAGGTTCACTAAAGTAATTAAAGTAGTAAATGAACAACTTTGTGTGCCTCTTAGTTATATAATTAATTTATGCATTTCAACAGGCACGTTTCCAAAAGCTTTGAAAACCACGATAATAAAGCCACTTTTTAAAAAAGATAATAAAGATAAAATGGAGTGCTATAGACCTATCGCATTACTATCAATATTTGCAAAGATTTTTGAAAAATACATTTATAATGAATTAAATTGCTATTTAGAAAAACATAATATTTTATGTAAAGAGCAAAAAGGTTTCAGAAAAAAGAAAACAATCAATATGGCAATATATGATTTTTTGAAAGAAGTTTTACAGCGAGTAGACAAAACCTCCCCAATATGTGCTGTGTTTTGTGACATGACACAAGCATTTGACCACGTCGATCATAAAATCTTATTGAGTAAACTTGAGGCATACGGCATAAGGGGTAATGTTTTAGATCTGGTTAGATCATATTTATTTGACAGAAAACAGTTTACGGAAATTTGTAGAGTAAATTTCAAATCTAAACGTGAAGAAATATTTAAATCAAGCGAACGTAATGTGAAATATGGAGTTCCTCAGGGTAGTGTCTTAGGCCCATTATTATTTATTTTATATATTAATGACTTACCGAATGCTACAACTCAACCTATGACACTTTTTGCTCATGACAGTACAATAGCGATAGCACGTAATAAAATTGACTCGTATGAATCTGACATAAATAATTCTTTGACATCTGTAATTACATGGCTAGACAATAATAATTTAAAAATTAAAATAGGCAAAACTAACATTATGGCATTTTAGACAGCGAGAACCAAAAATATCTAATATTATAGTTAATCATGGGTTTAACATAATAAAAGAAGTTGATAGTGCTAAATTTCTCGGACTAATAATTGACCAACAGTTGAATTGGAAAAAACAAATAGACAATCTCTCAAAGAAATTGTCTAGCTTAGCTTACTTATTGCATCAACTAGCAGGTACCCTAAACACAGATGCACTCCTTGCGGCCTACTATGGTCTAGTTGAGTCTGTCCTCAGGTACGGAATCATATTTTGGGGCAATTCGACTGACAGAGAGATAGCTTTCAAAAGGCAAAAACGGTGTATTAGAGCTATGTTTAAACTTCAAAGAACTGACAGTTGTAAACCATATTTCATAAAGCATCAAATTCTTACACTTCCGTCCCTTTACATAATGGAATCAGCTGTTTTTGTTAAAAACAATCTTGAACTATTTCCGACGCTTGCTGACTCAATGATTAGAAATCGGAGAGACAATAACCGGCTGCGAAATTTTCCATCTAAAACATCTCTAATGAGAAAAAGTATTGTGTGTATGGGACCGGTGATATTTAATAAACTGCCGAAACCTATAAGAATTTTAAAATGTGATCCATTTAAAGCAAAATTAAGAAAAATTCTGATTGAAAGAAGCTATTACAATATTAATGACTTCCTAAATGACATGACAATATGATTAATTTATATTTTATATTATTGACATTTTCTTTTTTATTTATTTGACATATATTTTTGTAACATTGTGACATTGTGAATTATTATTATTTAATTTTATTAATTATGATGACATTCAAGTAACTAGAAATTTTATAAAGGTAACAGTAAAGTTGCCATCTCCATAATTTTGCACGCCTCTTCAGGCATAACATTGCAGGACATATCTCAAATTGTATACCACCAAACGCATGCTATACCATTGTTATTGCAAATAAAAATATCTTTATCTTTTATATTTATCTTTATCTATCAAATGAGCCACCGGAACAGTCGATAAAATGTGGAAAACCATCTCTTTTTGATCTTAGTTAAAAATTAAGGTTCTCATGGGCCTAGACCATTAAAATGACGTTAGCTACCTCAGTAAGCCACTATTTTGAACTAAAGTCATAAAACTACGAATAAACCTATTAAACACTTTACATATTCTAATAAAACCCGCATGTCTAATTAGCAACCTTTTTCATTGAACTGAAACGATTTAAGAAACGTGTTTGAGTGCGAATCTGTTATCTATTTAGACACGCCTTCCCTTCGAAGCCGTATCGATTAAAGAATACTCGTCCCTTTCACGCTTATCGAGAAGACACTGTCCGTCTCTGTCAGACAATTCGAATAAGTGTTAATTGAATAAAGGCGTAAATGAATAGGAAATCGATTGATTTGTTTTTTTTTTTTTTAACTTGGAATGTTCGAGTTATTTTTCACAGTCAGTTAAAAGTTATTATTAAAATGATGGAATAAAAATTTGAAAATAATTGCTACGGAACCTTAATAAAATATGAAAACGTCATAAAAGTGCTTGACCCAGATATGACCACAAATTGACCACCTGAAATTGACAAGTAAACTATTTTTTTATACTAGCTGCGCCCCGCGGTTTCATCCCAGGTTTCCCAGCTGTCTTTGTACCGAATTCCATACAAAAATGTCTTTGGTTCTAAAAACTTTACAAGTTCACCCGCGGAGCTTCGAAATGGATCAAAAATTTCATGGAAATTGCTCCATGAAAGGAAAATACATACATACATACATACATACATCCGTTTTATACATACAGGAGACAGAAAAAAGACAACTGTAGCTTAATATGGCTTTTATTGCAAAATAAGGATGCAAACGAAAAATGTCGGCACAACGTTTTTGAAACAATGAGTAATTTACGAAAATCGGTGGTTAATTTCACGACGTGTGGCCAAAAAGTTGTTAAAATTGTTATATTTCTTGTTCTTGGTTGTAATTGGTAGTGTTGGGCGGAAGGCAGATGCGTGTGACTTCACTTCACGAGAAATGTTTTGGCAAGGTGAAGCTTGGGACTTGACGAAAAAACTGGATAGATAAGACTTTGAGGACAATAGGCGTTGTCAGCCTGAAGGGATCAATGATAGGCTACGCGCTTGACTACTTAACAGCATAATGAGGAATCATTTTAGCCGGAAGACGTCTACTGCTGCGACTACATCCCGTTAGGTAGGCAAAATCCCATTTGGTTAGCCTCTTAATGTACCTATTAAAATTGCGTTTGATAAATATTCTCCTTTCATTACATGCATTACGAAATGGGATACTCGTATGTCGTATGTACGAATGTCTTTCAATGATCTCCACAACGACTGGTCTTGCGCTGACCGCATCTAGCGTCTTACCTTCGACCCTCACCAGATCTTCGATCCGACTTGTGGCAGGTCTTCTCACGCTGCGTCTTCCGGTTCGTGTTCTTGAACTTGAAGTTCCTACTTGAGGACTTTTCTGCCCCATGGACCATTCTGCTCTACGAGCGATGTGCTCTAATATTGATACAAGTTAATGAGACAACCCTTAAAATGAAGGAAAGTTTCATCAGGTCCAATACATCATTAAATTTTGAAGGTCTTATTCCAATTTGTTGTTTTTATTCGCGATTTCAGACTCAGTTTAGTAAACGCTGTTCATAACATGTAATAATTTGTACAATTGCTTACCTCTATTGGTTTAGCAAATTCTTTCTGAGTAGCTTTGAAGACGAAATAGCCTTATCTCTCTCGCCATATTACTGAATTTTATAACATCGCAGGATTTCAATAACACACCGATAATTATGGTGATACTGGACGTTGAACGTTAGTGTGGCCTCTACTTGTCGCGTTAATTTTACAACGCCATTAACATTGCCGTTTGATATCATTGATGGGCATTGACGTAGACCGTTCAAGCGTGGCCATCCATTTTAAAGCGTTAAAATTAACGCATTAATTATCGGAATAATTGACGCGATAATGTGCATTGATGTTCCCCATTAGTGTGGCCGTAACATAAGCCAATTCAAACGACATTAAAAGCAAGATCGCTTCTTGGAATGGAAGCAATTAATAATTCATGAATTTCAATCTTATACTTTACTAATAAAAGTATCGTTTTATGACTTCCATCACGGGTGAAGAAATCAAATCCAGTTATTGATGTTCGAATTTGTTCCGCTTTCTTTGGAAATAGTCCTCGCATCGATCTCACACTTCCATTGAAGTTAGATTGAACAGAATTAAACATTAATCTAATCGCTTTTAAAAACTCGTTTAATTTTTTTACGTGGCTATGAACATTTATGATGACAAATGATACCTAGATTTGCTCTAGCATAATATTAGCTATTTGAGACTCGATTCTACTACAGAATAAATAATAGTACGAATAGGTACTAATTTTATTAAGCAATTGTTTTTAAATTGTTGATGAGTTGCCTGAAATTGTATTTTTTGTGTTCTAGAAGTAAAAGAAGTAGATATCAATTAACAATTTAAAAACAAGTAACATTATTTAAAAAAAAAAACGAAAAACCCGGCTGCAAAATGTTGTACCTTATGTAACTTCCACTATCAAGACTATTCAAATGACACCTCACATGTCGAAATACATGAAGCTGTTAAGGCTGTAGGGCGTGCCACAGAAACCTCATACATACATACATACATACCCGCACACATACATACACTCGAAAAACATAACCCTCCTTCTTGCCCAGTCGGGTAACAATCGCTTAGTCAAATCGAGGCACTGTGGGATACTTTGGTCGGGATAAGTCTGGCGCTAACCTTGTCATAAATACCTAGTAGGGTTGCTGGTATGTATTCGGTTGGAAGACATAATGTAAAATAGAGCACCTATCGGACTTACGATAAATGGAAATAACAGTTTTCACATATTTTCTATCAAATATAATAACAACAACTCATTATTAAAAACATAAAATAATTACAATAGTGCTTAAATAAGGCTTAACTAAGTTTTTAATGGGTGGCCTTCCAGGCAACCTGTATGGACAACAAATAAAAATACGTAGGTACTACAATATTTTCTACAGAAATTACACAAATCTACTGAATTTTCTAAAGAATCACGATGCACTCAAGTGGCAGAATTAGGACCATTATATCAGTAACTAAAATGAAACTAATTTTCGTAACGCCACCGTAAGTTTTGGTTCAACTCCACAGTTCCTGTGTTCCCATTACGCAATGTCCAACGCTTCCCTATAATTTGAGGGTGCCCGCGATCGTCGATAGCGCGCGGGTGCAAACACAAAATACAAACACTTTGGTGCGTCCGCTAATTACATACACCTGGGTGGAGACAATTGCAAATGTCCTGGGGATATTATATAACATAATTGATTAAAAATATCCAAATTTAATTCGGAGCCAGTCCATGTACATGGGTAATCTGTAGGGATGTTAAGGCAGTAACAAGGATCTGAAATGTGTGTAAATTTTGTTGTCCTTAGTCCTAGTCCTCTCTTTCTATAAGACTTTATACTGTTACCCTTCGCCGACAGAAGAAAGGTAGAATTTAAATAATTAAATAACTATTCGGGACATTTTTCCACACATTTATCCCTTGACTATAAACTAAGCAAAGCTAGTGCTACGGCTGCCAGATACTGTTATACATACATTTACATTTTTTAAATACATACATAAATAGATATGAACACCCAGATATAGAACAAACACATTTGTGTTTGTAAAAATGCAATGGCATACAAACACATTTGTGTTTGTTCATAACATTAATGTTGGCCCTAGGTGGGACTTGAGAATGGTTCTCATTAGTCAGTTAGGTACGTCGTACAAAGTGGTAAGCACACTAGCAACGAACTACCAGGCCTGGACATTACTCTACCGAAACGAGCAAAACTTTTAAATATTGTTGATGATACTTTTGCTTTTACAAAAAATTAAGTAAGTAGTAAAAAACCTATTTTATTTCATTATGGCATAGATAATATACATTAGGTTTAGCAATTAAAATACGAGTAACTTTAGTAATTTAGGTAATTCGATTAGAATTACTTTGTAATGCACTTGCCCGTTAAAAATCAGATATGCAGCCCACAATAATCATGCTCTTTATAATTGCAGGGCTCTTATCAGCTTATCAGCAGTCTCGCAGTCTTCCTGCGATGCCATGGTGACATGAAACGTACATATTTCATCGAGTGTAAAGCTCTAATTGCGCGAGAGTGCACCCAGTCATGGGACGACACGCCCGTTTGTCTGTTTGTTTTTGGAGCAAGGGAAAAGCTAACAGCGATTAAACGAAATTATGTAGTAATAGGTTTAAATAATTTTGTTGAAAGAACTTCAATTTTAGACGGTTTTCCAGTGGCTTCTCGCGACCCTCACCAGCAGGCCTAGCAAACGCAACGCAACAAAGGTGTGTCTACTCTATTTATCGAGACAAACGTATGTTTACACATAGCATTGTCACGTTCTCTCATAACAAAATTTAAAAGTGACGAGAAGAGAGTTAGAGACGGTAAACCTTCTCACGCTGCATCTTCAGGGTTCGTAATGGTCCCAATGGTCATCTATTCTTCCATTACGAAGAAGAGGCCTTCGTCAGTGACGTCTTTTGGCTGAGATGATAATGCTGAACAGCTCTAAATATTTTTTGTGGTTTCCGTAATGTTGTTAATACACATATGTTGTGCGTCGATCACTTAATGAAATGATTGGACCGAAGTAGTCGCAGAATGGTCGCTGCGGAACGGAAATTGAGCATCGAGGTATTCAGTTCGGTGTTAGAATCACTTCATTAAGGCAGCAAGAAGATAATGGATGATATCGACACAGGGCCGGAAAAGAAGACCTATGCTTAAAACTCTTAGATTGGGAATTTGACTTGAATTGTTTGACTGTTTAGGCTGTAGAACCTTTGCCAGTTATTCAACCGCCAAGCAGTCAGTAGTGTGCAAACATGACTGTGTTCTGGATTGAAGAGCAATATTTCCTAAGAAATTACTGAGCACAAAGAGATTTAACATCTCATATCTCAGAGTGACTAGCGCAGTGGCTTCAGCCCGCAGCAGCGCATTCTGAGTGGCACTGAACTGTTATAAGCAAGCGTGACGCTTACCATCAGGCGAGTGACTTATTCATAACGTCTTTCAAAAAAGGTGGTAGTTGAGACTGGTACAGGGCAGAAAAAAGGGGAACTTTGAAGAGGATATCTATTCTCAGTAGTGAATTGAAAGTATTTAATGCTTCAATGCGTCCCGGAGTTTCACCGGTGGCCTCATAGGAACTGCAATTTTTTTTGGGATAAAATGTACCCTATGTCCTTTCCTATATCCCTGGCATACAACGTGTGACAAATTTCATGAAGATCCGTTGAATAGTTAAGGCTTAACAAACAAACGAACAAACTCACTTTCGCATTTGTTATATTAGTTGTGATGATAAAAAATATTTTCTCGTATGTTCCCTCATAACCTGTCCCGTGTCCACACAGGGCAGGGTGACACCGGACACGGTGTTTGCCCTCACTCGTTACCCACCTATTTCTCGGTGCCTGTCGCTTCGCTCTGCGACAACCCCATTAATAAGCTCGCTGTTACATCTAATGACCATGCGCCTGACATGACAGACTATAGTTTTAACCAATTTAAAAAAGGAAGTAAGTTTCAAATGTTTGATTTCAAAACACATAATTTTAACCCGGCCATAAACTTTATCATCATTAGTCTTTTTACGTGCCACTGCTGGGACACCGAACTACCCTACGTTGAGGGTGATTGAGCCAGGGTGATTGAGCCGTTATGCACCACGCTGTCTCAGTGCGGGTTGGTGAATGTCACAAGTCTTTAGAATCATTCTTCTAGCTAGGACATTTCGGTTTCCTGACGATGTTTTTCTATCACCGTGAGAGCATAAACATAACAGAAGCAAAATCGTAACAGAAGATAATTAAGGGAACGAACGGCTAGGGACTGGAATCGTTTACCACCATCTATTTTCCCGATTAACTACAACCTAGGTTGTCTTCAAGGCCAGAGTAAATAAGTAACTAATAGGTCTGTTGGTGGTCAAGTGTTGACCAATTCTTTAAAAAAATATATAATAATAGAGGTCTCAAGGTCACTGTTCGGAGTGAACCACTAGTTACAAGTAGTAACAATTATAAGATGTCATTAATAATTAAATACAGTTCAACCTTCAAGAGTTATCTACCAGACAGACTTATTTCCTACAAGCTTCCCCGCGGTTTCTAATGCTATCCCACAAAAATCATTACGTTAACTTTTCAGCATTAAAAATACCTTAATTTGGTAAGAAACTCTAGATTAAAGTTATCTTCTTCCAAAATTTTATTAAAATCTGTGGAGCCGTTTCAGCGTAAATAACTAACATGCATACAGACACCCTCTCTCTTACAAACTTTCGCATTTGTACCTATATTATTATTATAATCAAGTTAAACCATCAGTAGCATTACTGCCAAAACGTGCGAATAATCCAATACCAATGTCAGTTGCCAAGAGCGATAAATTCAATTATTGAAATAGCCAAAACCATTCCACTTATCTACAAAACGGATACGTAACAATACAAACTGTTAACAGAACTTAATCCAACGAACAAAGCCCTCGACGAACCTCCCATACCTATACGAATTATCTATTTGACAGCGTTTAGCTCTCCGCCCCGCGAAATACCAGAAACGCTCCTCCACAAACTTTAACTTACTGCCACACCGAACTCTAACCCACTGAAATAGCGGCGGTAATCGATCAAGCCAGCACAAGAAGCGAGCGCTGAAAAAGACCAGTCAAGCAAGAGCTGTGTAAAAGCGTCAGTAGTAAAGCGTGTGAGAAAGCAGTGGGGGGTCGCGCAGGTCTGTTTTCATTGGTCGTTCTAGTAGGTATGAGGGAAGTGTGAAGAAGCTAAGAGGTGTATCGTCCCCACCGTTCCGTTCCGCGGTAGGCGGGGCCGGCACGCTCGGGACAAGCGGCCCGCGACTCGCGCAGTGAGCCCGCGTACAACGGAACGGCACGCGTCCGAATTCGAATCTGGAACGTCCGCGTCCGTCGCGCACATTATTCGCTCCTTCTAATTTTGGTGTTCTAATTTTTTTTTTGTAAAAGGACTTTTCTGATTAGAACTCTTTTTCGAGTCTGTGTTACGGTTATGCCTGTATTCTTTTTGATGCTGATTTGAGATCGAGATTACCGGTTTTGTGGGTGAGTATTTTTGATTTTCTTAATAAAAGTGCTATTCAAATTTACTCTATTTAAAATCGTCGATAAAATTATTGATTTAAAAATAATCTAAGATTTAGTCTTTTTAAGTAGCTTTGAATTTTAAAAGTGACATATAATATTAATAACCTTAAACAAATTATTAAAATGCAAGTTCGTAAAATAAAACTGGTTTATAAATAGTTATAAAAAGTCAAACAGAATAGATAACAAAGTGAAGACACCTTTTGCTTAAGAAAAGACTTCAACGCGCGCTCGTCGCTCGCAATTATCTTATCTATGATACATTTTTGTATTTTATAAAAAAAATACAAAAAAAAAATCCTTATCTAAGTTATGTGAATAAAACTGAACCATAGTAGAACCCTTTAAACTTTTGCATGAGCAATAACTTACTATTAATATTTGGTGAAAAGGTATCGAACATTTCTGTAGGCCTATTTTTATTTTGAAATTAGTTTCAAATACTGAAGGTTGTTTCAAATAAAACCAGGATAATATTTACAAGCCAATAACATTATCCATTCTATGTATATTGCTAAAATTACGCAAGTATATTTCTTTTTACAAAAAAATTAAAGATATTACCTAAATAATATTTTTCCTTATCAGTTTGTTTGTTATAAATTCCAATAAACTTATTAAACCTAAAACTCTTTTAAATTGATTAAAAAATCATATGTACAAAACATACTGCAAAATTTACAAAAACATAAAAAATACTTTTTAATACAAAAGTTAAAAAGGAGTTTTAGTGAAAAGGTATCACTACCGTAAGATACTGCAATGCTTGTCTGTCCGCATGTCTGTTTGAATATTTTTAGATATATCTTAACAATGCTAAATTTCTGACCTCTACGAAAGTTATTCTTTTTGAAATTATTTTAGAGGTTACCGAAATGAAGCTAGTTTTATTACAACGAGAAAAATTATCTCACAAAGAAATCAATGCACTTTAATTACAATAAAAACCTTGGAACATCAAAATCTTAGACAATACACCTTGTATACCTACATCCATAATCATGTCGGCAGATACAAACAAAATTCGATTAAATCTTACACAACAAAAACCTACTAATTTAAACACAATTACACTAATTAACATGTTTACATACATTTTCATCCAATAAAACATAAAAAAACTATATTATGTATTAAATATGTTATTAAACGTGTTATATAAGTATTATATTTATGTTGTCAAGTAGCGTGTCCGTCACGCGACGGGCATCGTGGGATTATATTATTATAGCGGATAAATAATTGGTTGGTAGGAATACAGCCCTAGGGCGGAAAGTTTAAGGTCTTATTTAGAAGTATGAAAGAGTGCGTAAGTATGGATGTGTACTAAGTCATAGGATAGAGTGGTCAATGTTTGAATCATACTTTATGCAAGTCTATTAGTATGAATACAAATCTTTGTTTGTTTGTGTGGGTTTGTGTTTATATGATTCAAATTTTGACCAAAAATAATATATTTAAAATGATATTTAAACAGAAAGTACAATAACAATATTACATGCTATGTAAAAATGATTTTAACAGAAAGCAGTTTTTACATCTTACTAGATAGGCTATTTTTTCATTTTAGGTTAACTATTGGCTTCTGCAGGATAGGGGTGACATTCCGAGGCTTATCAAGTCTACCTTTAAAATATTCATTCGTTTTCATGATTTTACAAATGTTTTTGGGAACCGACCTAAATTGATCAAAAATGCTTAACTTTTAAATATTCAAGACGAATTTCTAACCGACGAATATTTAACAGAATAAATCCAATCCGCACAATGTTGCTATACCCCATCAGGATCATTATGTGATACAATTTGATGTATTTAACATTTAAGAACAGCATGTACCATAATCAAAGGAATAAAATATTGAAAATTGAGTATTAAATTTCTTGCGCCTTCAGCAGCACATTCACATACACACACGAATTCAAGAGACGGATTGTAAAGAATTGTAATCAAAAATAAAACCGCTGTCTTCTATAACTTGCATCAAGTTACCAAAGTAATGCTAAGCCTTTATCTTACCGCGTGGTGAGATAAAAGTTAATAGTTAACTGCGGAGTAATGCAAACTATGTTTCACAGGTCTATCGCTTAATGTGAGCCTGTCACGAAGGGAAAGAATCAGCTACTGAGAAATTTAAATAGTTTGAACAGTGAACTAACTATGGACTCCGTTGAATCCATGATCCAAAAAAACAAGGTCAAGCGTTCCAGGAGCCAACACCTGATGACGTCACTCGTCTTAACTTAACTCGACTTAATTCGTTTTTGCTTAAGCATCGATTGACGTCACTGCGTGTTGACTACGTGAGCATTTTTGACTCGGAACGCTATGCCTGAAGAAGTATTTGGTTTAATCTAGTTCACTTGTGTGCAGTTTTGCTCTCGTTTCATAGTCTACAGTGACATCACTACTACACACTTAGTACTATACACTTCTAGTGTATCTAACTTTACAATAACGATTATTTCGTTAATATTAATAAAGAATAATAAGAATAAGAATAAAAATAGTTTATTGACAAACACAACATAATTAAATTATACACAGTTGATTACAGAATATATATAAACAGATAAAAGTGTTTGGCAATAGGAGTAAGCTCAGCGTTGTACTGAGCTGGTTTTCAGCTTACTCCATTGCTCGAGCTTAGGTGTTGGTCGAGCGGAAAAATCCTGTAGTAATGTTAGATACACTACTATAGAGTTTTTAAAGCCGGACTAATAGTTCCGGGAATTATCCCCTTTATACAAACTTACAAGCTTAGCTTTAATATGACAAACCATTTGGTTTTTTGGTGCAACATCTAAAAACCAACCTAAGTTTTTAAAGCCGGACTAATAGTTCCGGGAATTATCCCCTTTATACAAACTTACAATCTTAGCTATAATATGACAAACCATTTGGTTTTTTGGTGCAACACCTAAATATTTATTTGTACCAAAATTTTAAGAGACAATAAATTAAAAAAAAAAATGTGCGATGTTGACTTACCTTAATAAATAAATAAGCTTTACCTCTAAAATTGTAGACTTTACAATAGTATAAAATAACTAACTGAGGCCCTTGGTTGCACCTGCACTTAAAAAGTATCCTATATACTATTCCAAGCGATAATCTCTACCATTTTTAACCGACTGCGCCAGGAGGGTTATGTTTCCCGAGTGTATGTATGTATGTATGAGGTTTCTTTGGCACGCCCTACAGCCTAAACATCTTGATAGATTTCGACAAGTGAGGTGTTATTTGAATTGTCTTGATAGTGGAAAAGACATATAGTATAACATTTTGCAGCCAGGTTTATTGATTATTTTTATTTTTTTGTTTAACCTTTGTAATAATTTCATCCAGATCTGTTATGCCGTAATAGCGTGATTGAGTAACAAATATTGGTTTATCTCCACCGGTCCCGCGATCAAATTAAATTAGCAACGGACCCCGGTGCGTTGCCTCCACCGAACCCGGGATCAGTTTCCAACAAATAAACTAATTAATATTTAGTCTCTGATACCAGTATCCGTGGCTACAATAAAAAAAAATATTTTCTAAGCTGGTTCCGGTGTTCCAAGTACTTTATGGTTATATTTTATTTTTCAAAAAGTAAGAAGTTTACATTAAACATCCATTCACCCATACATCGAAATTTCCGCATTTATAATATTAGTGAGATAAGTTAATACAATACAAAAATAGGGTAGAGATTGATAAACTCTTAATTAGTTGCACCAGATATAACAAACAAGTAGAGAAGAAAGAAAGTGGAGTAGCAACTGGCGGCCTTATCGCTCAGAGCTCTTTCCAAAAACAAAATGTGGGTAATATTTTCGCAAGAACGCCGACGGCATAAAGCTAACCCCGTTTCAAAATTGACTCCGACCCGTAGAGTCGTTTCAGAGAGAAGTGTCATTACACATTATGTACATACGCACTCAAAAACTTTTGCTAAAACGTTTTTCTATAACTAGCTGTGCCCCGCAGTTACACCCGCGGTCCCACGGGAACAGTTTTTTTTCCGGAATGAAAGGCATCCTATGTCCTTTTCTATACCCCTGACAACGTGCATGCAAAAAATCATGATGATCGGTTGAGTAGTTGAGGCGTGAAAGCGTAACAAACAAACAAACTCACTTCGCATTTGTAATATAAGGATAATAGATTTAAACCACCCCCCTTACTAATAAACGTTGTATATCTTCGGAACAGTTATACAGCAATTCGTCTTTTTTCTTTTTTTTTTAATATTTAACTCGATCAAAAAAAAAAAAACAGCACTGTACACTATTCCGAATCTAAACCACGTTCATTAGTAAAGCGTTAATTGGCTAACCAAAGAATACTATGAAGCAGCTCCAAGTTAGGACAATATCGCTTCTTTCTTTAATCTTTCGTCGGTCAACTTCCCAACTCGACAGAATCCCCTAAAGGCTCCGCTGTGCCATCAAGTCCTCCTAATGATGAAGAGCCCATTACCACCGCCGATGACTGCCAATATCCCGAATTTGGCGAGTTAATAACCAACGTTACGCTACAAAAGTGTAAAAAATCGTCGCGTGCGCACCTCGAAACACACTTAACGAGCTACTAATAAGCTTCCTGGACTTTTAGCACCCAATTGGTGCTTTTTAACACTTTTGAAGTTTTTCAACACTCAATTTTCAGTTTGGACGCTACTACGCCCTGTAATTCTTCGCAATTAGAATCCAATGAGGTATTAACCATACGATCTGGCCAAAGCAGGCGGCTAAATTATCTGAAAAGTTGTCCAAATGAGAGAACTTAAAATTTTTGGGAGCATGCCTTCAGTTTTGTTTAGGTAACACGATGGTAGCTCCCTCGTGCAATGCTAAAGTTGGCTGGTTTGTAGTTCGTTGGCATCGCTTGTCTTTTTGCATGTGTTAAGTGAGGGAGGCATGTGAGAGGTGTGTTAATTTGGGCTCTTAAAGAAATTAGATGCGCGTTAAGAAAAGTTCACGTAAATTAAGCAGTAGGTTGTAAATTTACTGAAATAACTAAGAAAATGAAGAAACAAAACTGTAGCATGCACCTTCTAGCATGAACCAAATTATCATTAATTAATAAATAATAATAAATAAATATCGGGACACTTGCACACACGGTCGTCTAACCCCAAACTAAGCAAAGCTTGTACTATGGCTGCCAGAGACTGATATACATTTATAATTTTAAATACATACTTAAACAGATATTTACACCCAGACATAGAACAAACACAAATGCTCATAAATGTTTGCCTAGGTGGGAATCGAACGCACGCCCCCAAGCTCAGAAGACAGGTTCACTACCAACTGAGCCACCGAGACACTCAAAATTAAACTATAGTGTGGTATCAGTGTTGTAATTATCAGAAAGCTTACCACGTTTGTTCGTAACGAAAACTTTTTTCGTTTACGTTTGGCTCCATACATTTCAATATAGCGCACCTGACGGAAACGTTAAGGAACTAGGCTAAAGGTAGGAACCAAACGAAAACGAAAAAAGTTTTCGTTAACTATTAAAACTCGCGGTCAGCCCCCTGATAACTTAATCATTTTTAACCTACGTAGCAAAGGGGGAAGTACTCAATTCGATTGTATTTTTTAGCGTAGGTATGACACAGGATATATTTGCCAATTGTGGATCGATTTTAATTCTTAAGCAAGCATATTCTTTTATTTTATCTATGTAAATAAAGTGTAGTCTTTTCGTAAAGTTTCTCGTTTCCATTTAAATGTGTTTGGCGCTTGCTTAGGGAAGAATAGAACATATTAGTTAAAATTTACATTATTTTTTAATTAACAGCATTCTGTAGAATTTTATCACTAAAATCCATTTTTATACAACTTTTCATTTTTAGAATTTTAATTTTAAATAAAACTGCATCCACCCTCAACATTATTAAAAAGTCTTGTAAACTCATCTTGACTAAGATTTTAATATTCAGCGTGAATCGGCTGGAGGCACACTTGCCACCCGATGGCCCAGAGCAGATTGTCAAATGCAGCCTTTACATCGGCATGTGTCAAAATTATCTTGTAAATGTTTTTTTTTAAGATGCGGTGTGTAATCAGACAGCTGGGGGTGTTAGTAGAGGAAGAAAACTTGTTTTGGAACGTAATTTACATTGAATGTATAAAAACGAAAGTAATTTTGGCTTTTATCGCGGTTAAGTAATGTTTTTGTTGATAAAAAAATTAAGATCACCATTTTAAAGACTATCTGTGATAAAATTAATCATGTTGGTTGACTGATTTTCAAACTGATGTAATCGTCCGAGCGTAAGCGAGCGAAGCGTCTATGCTCTAGCGTCGACAAAAATGCTTTCGTATGATGGGTTTTATTAAATAAAAATCTCTAAAAACTGACTCGGCAAAAAAAATCTGTTTATTTTTTTTATTGAGATTTCCACACACGGTCGCCTGACCCCAAACTAAGCAAAGCTTGTACTATGGCTGCCAGAGACTGAAATTTATACTTAGATATATTAAAATACATAAATTAACACCCAGACATAGAACAAACACAAATGTTCACCACATAAATGTTTGCCCTAAGTAGGAATCGAACCCACGCCCCCAAGCTCAGAAGGCAGGTTCACTCCCTACTAAGCCACCGAGCAGTCAATTATTAATTATCGAACCGCTCACAAAATTTCACGAGAGTCGGTTGAGGAATGCGACCTGAAGAGGAGTACAGACAGCGGCCGCGAGGTGGCTCACAGAGCCACTAGTGGTAATTATACTTAAGAGTCCGGCGACCTAACTAATTTTGACCTAGGCGACCTTGACTAACTTCGCATTGGCTTAAGTTATTCTATTGCCATTTCGTCTCGAAGAAGAAGACGAGTGAAGAGAGCGAGTAATGATACTGACGAGCCTCTAAACTTACCTACAGAGTGACAAAGTGCAATTTCATTTTTTTTTATGACTTTTGCACTACCGTAATCATTCTTAAGTAACTAAGAATTTCCCTTGTATTATTGATTCATTTAACAGCTAATGATGTAAACAACCTCCCAATGTAATGGAATTTTTGATTTGCTTTGCCTACCTATTGAATGAATCAGTCAAAATTGACCCCTTAAAAATGCGGATATTTTTCATAGTTCTATTTTCGCTTGAGAACGTTTTAAAAAAAACATAGAACATAGGGGCGAAGATATTGTTAATTTAATTGTACATGCTAAATTTCATCATAATCTGACAAACGGTTTTCAAGAAATTTGAGTAGCTCGTTTGTATGGAAATTTCAGAACGTCGCGGCCCTCTTAAGTAACATGATTTTGACTCATAGTATCATGATTTTGACATATATATATAGATTTAGTATGTCAAAAACTGTTAGGCCTCCGCATACTACAATGTTTCGTTATGTTGATAAAAAAGATATCGGTTCTTAGTTCAAAACTACAATAAAAAAACTTAAAGTAAGTAATAGTACCTTTCTAGCAATTAGCTTATTTAAACTGAGAATCGTTTTTACGCGACTGCGCAAGACAGACGATTATGTTTTTCGAGTGTAACAACAACAACAACTCTTTATTAAGAACATAAAATAATTACAATAGTACTTAAATAAGGCTTAACTAAGTTTTTAATGGGCGGCCTTATCGCTCAAAGCGATCTCTTCCAGGCAACCTGAATGGACAGGTGCGTATAGTGTATGTATGTAAGTTTGTATGTATGAGGTTTCTTTGACACGCCTTACAGCCTAAGTATCTTCATGGATTTCCACATGTGAGTCGTCAATTGAATCGTCTTGATGGTGGAAAGGACATTGGGTACAAAATTTTGCAACTGGGTTTCTTAATTTTCTTTTAATAATGTTACTTGTTCAGGAGTCTCATAGGCTACATTTCGCAGGGTTTTTTTTTCTTCTAATTATATTACTTATCAACGTTTCGTTCGACACCGATCCACCCACACACAAACTGTCTCAAAACCGTAGCACCTATAAATCAAGTCCAAATATAAATGAGCATCATTATGTCTCACCCAATTTAAGAAGCTGATTTATTAAAGAAGATCAGGCAATTTAGAGTTCCAACTCTTGATCACACGTCTGTAATGAAATAACTGCTCTGGGCTATATGATCTCTGCCAATAAATTAAATGAGACTACTACAAAAATGCTAAAAAGGCAGCTAATTTGACCATTATTTCAAAGCAGTAAAGACCACATTAGCTTGCGAAATGATAGAGTAATTTTGTCGTCTTCAAAAGTTCGTGACGACGAAAACAATGCTTGTCCATTTTCGAAATTGGGGATGTAATGAGTGTTGAGGACGTATTGGTAATTGAGAGAGAGTAAGTATCGATGATGCATTAGTCACACACACATCCTCATAAACATCACAAACAGGAATACCTCAGGCAAAATTGTTTCATTGCTCCTAAAAAAACAATTCGTTGTTCCTAGAAAAACATCGTGAGGAAACCGACACGTCCTAGAATTTACAATTAAGACAGGTGACATCCACCATCACGCACTGAGCCAGCGTGGTGAAAACGGCTCTATCGGGTCTAGAGGGTGCTCTATGTAGGGTAGGTTAATGATAATGATGTTTGTATGTATATGTATATGTTTGTATCTGATAGTTTTAACTTTACCAAGTAGTTTTTGAAATAAAATTTGTTATTATATATTATTATCATCACGGTCAAAGTCAAGTTAAGCCGGGTACTCACTCAGTTAAACCGTAACTGTAACTAAGCAGATACAGTAACGAGGTTCTAGTGTGCACGCGTGAAACGTACATATGTGTACGTTTGAGAATGTATACATATGTTTTCATTCTCATACATATGTATACGTTTGGAACGTATTATACGTACCCATTACAAGGACACCACTAAGCTATCGTTTGAACCAACACTTTATATACATACATATATATGGTTACGCCTTACCCCCGACAGTGCTGGCAGAGGTGTATTACAACACCCACACTTCGGCAGACGATATTCAGTCCCAAATGTGACAGGGGGCGAGCTTGTCGCCATACACCGGGCTCCAATCATTTAGCAGATGACAAACAATACTCGTTGCTTACACAATAAACAAATTGGTGCGTGCCGTCGGCTGGTTCCGAACTCGCTCCCTCTGGCATGATAGGCGGATGTTCTCCAACTAGACTATCATAGCTTTTTGTACAAACTATTTCCAAAAGGTTATTTAGCTCCGGCACCGGCCACAATTTTGCTCACTCTTCATAGCCTACCGTTATCGTCAAATTTATGTCATACACATTACTCTGTTTTAATATGGTTACCAGCGGGAACCATTCCTTACCATGATCCAAAAAAAATTAGGTCTATCGTTCTGGGAGTTGACACCCGACTACGTCACTCGTCATCGCCATCTCTAACTTGTTGTAAATTACTTATTTCAATCTAGCTAATGCGTCGATTACCTCACTGCGTGTCACCCACGTGTCTTTTTTGTCTCCGGACGCTAAACTCTAACCTGGCGGAGTATAACTATTAATAGACAATGTCTACGAGTCAAAGTTTTTTTTTATTTAGAACTGTAGCTCCGGGTCAGTATTTTGTATTCTTTGTTTAAGCTTGTATTTTTGTCAGGGATAACACAAACATACAAGCTTACAAACTTATCTCATTCTTTGATTCAGGTCAAGTTAACAGTAAATCAATGTAATTAAACCTTAAACCTAAATTCTTTAGTGTATTTAATGTGTCGTTAAAGCGGAAATACACTAGAGCATTCTTAAAGAAACAGTTTTAAAACATACATCTACAAGTATAAATAAAATAATAAAAAATTATAAGAAACCGACTTTCATCAAACATACTCGTAGCTATGAACACTCCCGACTAATTCACCTTGCAAACAAAAAAACAAAATCAAAATGGGTTTATCCGTTCGGGAGTCACGATCCCACAGAAACACACTCACACACACACACGCAGACACGTCAAACTTATAACACCCTGTCGTTTTTGCGTCGGGAATTAATAAAACATAGCGTAGATTGGTTCTCATATTTTGTCTACGACACTGACCCAAATTAACTTTTATGAAACAAGAAATACTTGAATTTCGTAGAGTTACTCGTACTCGTCATATTGCACGGAACAGTTACGTGTTAATTACAGAACTGGAGCGAGTACTAAGCATTTTAGAGCTTCCTTTGATTTTAAACAGGCCTAGATGTGGAGCTTACACTATTTTTTCTTTTCTTTCGTTTAAATAATAATAAATATGTAAATAAAATTTGGGACACTTGCACGACGGTCGTCTGACCCCAAACTAAGCAAAGCTTGTATATGGCGGCCAGAGACTGATATACATACATAATTAAATAGATAATTAACACCCAGACCTAGAATAAACACGAATGTTCATCACATGAATGTCCTCTAGCTCAGAAGGCAGGTTCACTATCAACTGAGCCACCGAGGTATTCAAAAAGAGGCCGAGTTTGGGAGAAATATATGTACCATGGAGTGCGACCGGATTATATGGGATTCCTAAGGCATGGCTGCCTGCCTTGTTACATAGTGGAGGGCTCCGGGATCTCCAGAGGAACAGACTGAAGCCTTTAGTATTGTGCTTTAGCTCGTCCCGAGACAGCTACATGATATCCCGTTACACTAACCCGTACGACAGGGAAAGGGCCACCCTACGCTGTCGCCCTCGTTTGAGCTTGTTTGAGTGGGAGGCCCATCTCTAACCACCCCTGAGCACAAACTATTGATTACTTAGGTTAATTTCTTACGGGTCATCTTTGGGCTTGTTGGTAAGGAGGGAAAATCTAACATACCTGTCTGCCTTGGGGCACAGCCATAAGGGTATGTGTTATCATGATACTTATGACCTATTCATAATAATATTTATGTTTAAATCTTAACCTAACGACTCAGACTAGTTGGTGACGCTGACAACCCGGTCAGTTTGTCCAACTTTGGCAAAGGCCTATAACTTATCTTAGGCAACTAAACGCTCTATAGGAACTTGAAAAATCTTTACACCAATTTTCATTGATGGTAGAGCGATGTTAGCCTAGTTGGAGAAGGCCCGCTTCTCAAGGCAGAGAGAGCGGGTTCGATCCCAGCCGACGGCATGCACTAATTTGTTCATTGTGTCAACATATGTGCGTATTATATGTCATCTGCTTTATGACTGGAGCCCGGTGTATGGCGACAGGCTCGCCCCCTGTCACATTTTGGCACTGAATATCGTCCGGCGAAGTGCGGGTGTTGTATTACACCTCTGCCAGCCCCTTCGAGGGAAAAGCGTGACGATATGTTTATGTTGATGTCAAATTTCATAGAAGTCAAAGGGACAAACACACACGCACCTTCAATCATCCTCTTACTCACAATCACGAGCTATTCGTAACTATAGTAATAAATATGTAATACATTTTTATTTCAAAAACTACATGGTGAAGATAAAAATCAGATACGAACATTTTTTAGGAACAATAAAAGAATTTTGCCTGAACTAGGTAGTCCTGTTAGTCAGGCGACAACACATTAATATCTATAATATACTTCGAGTATGATTCCACATTTTCGAAGTTACAGTAAAACGCAACCAAAGCGTTTTGTTTCCACAATATTTAAATCTTTGGCGTTCGAGCATGTAAATTTTGTGCGAATTCATTAAAAAATTTGTGCTTTAAAACCGTGCAAGTAGCAAGTAGTTTCATAGTTTCATGCCGCACGAAAATGCTAATTCGAGCGGGGTCTTATTTTTCCGATGTCAAAGTTAATAATGAGTTGTTTTTTACATTAGGCGGTGTCAGGGCCGTTTTTAAGGCATGTTTTGGGGGCTAACAGACTACACCGTTTTACAAAAAATTTTTGATACAAGAAACCATCAATGTAAAGGCACGCAGGTAGTTCAGTTAATATATTTTTGTATGTTTACTAGTTTATTTTTACCCGACTGTCTAGAAAGAAGACAATATTTTGGGATTTTTGTTACCCAACTTCCTATAGAAGCAGAGTAATGTCTGTATGGTCCTATGTAACTTCCTACTTTACTTGCTAAATTTGGTTCAACCGTTAAGCAAGTAGAATAATGTAATTCCGTTTCTTTTTATCCGACGAAAAAATCGTTGGAGGTTTTTAAGTCAAGTTCAAGTATAGTATTTTTTTATGTCCGACCACTTTAGCTTATTACAGAGTAGTCCTATTTTGAAAATTCTTTTTTTTTGTGTCGGAATGTTAATAATATTTTTTTCACTTGGATTAAAAAAAATTGCTAGACTAGGCTTCGCCTGCATTTCATAGACTATGGCACTCAGGAATAATGTAGCTTTCTAGTAGGAAAAGCGTTTTTGAGAATCGGTTCAGTAGTTTGGGAGATTTCCCCGATAAACAAAATTACAAACTCATTTTTTTTTTATTAGTATAAAAGACATGTTACATATTTTCAGACGTTAATTAAATCACTTTAATGTTAAATCAACCTATTAGTAAAAAAAAACAGGTAGTTTGACTACACGAGTCTTTAAATATTCAACCCTTTCTATTCTGAGTGCAGCCCTGATGTATTATGAGGTTAATTAGGAATTTTCAGCGAATGTGATTCATTATCAGCCGAATGTTGGCAAGTTGAGTTTAAAGTTTAATTTAAATGGAATTCCTCGGCGAGGTTTACACTCACTGACACCTAAATGGAATTTACTGGTGGTTTAGGTATTTTAACAAGACTGTTACGTTTTTATATGAACAAATAGAGTAAGCAGGACAGTTGTTTTAACGGCAGAAGCAGTTGTTGCTAAATAGTTTGGCGGTTTGACGTTATACTGCAGGATCTTGGTTCGAATTTTTTTATACTAACCTTAAATTTATATTTTTTTACCTTTCTTAAAAGGCAAAGCCCCAGGCCAGAAAGGTAAGCGTAACCATGGTACAATAATTTACTCCGCCAGGTATAGCATTCAGCAACACGTAGTGACGTCAAACGATGCTTAAGCAAGACCGACTTAGTCATTTACAACAAGTTCGAAAGAGACGGATGACGATGACGTCATTATGTGTTTGCTGAATGCTAGACCTTGCTTTTTTGGATCATGAGCGTAACGACGTACATATTTTTTGGCCCAACTGGTCTAATTAGGCTAAGAAAAAAGACAATACAATACAATACATCTTTATTGCACACCAAAAGTACAAAGTAAAACAAACATAAAGAGAAAATTAAAATAAAATATCATTCGGCAGTACAAGGGCGGCCTTATCGCCTAAAGCGATTCCTTCCAGGCAACCTTTGGATGGACAGGACAGAACGAAATATGAAAGACACGTAGAAAGACATGAGGGAAGGAGTCCTTGCTTACATTGTAGTGCAACGCAATATATTACGAAGTAATATAAAAAGCAAGGTTTAAAAAACTGAAATCCATCCTAATTTATAGTAATTCGTCATCCATGTAAACAATTTTTTAAGCTTTTGTTGATATGTATTTTAAAAACTGTTCGAGCGATTTCCATAGGTATTATTAAATGGGACCACCTCTAAAGCATGATCTACCAAACAAAAAAGAATCAGAGTTAGCGGAGTAATAGCGTAACATACAATTAAGTACATACAAAAAAATATTTAAAAAAAACATAGAGTCGAATTGAGAACCTCCTCTTTTGTTGGAAGCCGGTTAAAAAAAGACAGATCGAGAAACATCGTTCACACGAAAGATAACAAACAAAAAGAAAACACTTAAACTAGCGTAACAACCGCCCTTATCGCCAAAAGCGATCTCTTCCAGACAAAGTTAAGTCAACTAATTGATGTTCACTGCGATACTCCAATTATCTACCTTTTAAATAGGGCTCAACGTAAACAGCAACCGATGTGAGTCCTATAACTACGAAGGTGTAAAGCCCTTGAAATAAAACGACGCGGCGCAGCGGTGGTCTCAGTGTGTGGCGTGAATGCAAATGCTCTCTCGACGCTATCTCTATCTGTAGCTGCAATCACACCAACGTGTAACAAAGTCACACTGGAAAGTTGAAATCATCATTCGTATCCATATTCTGTTTTTTTTTTTTGGTTTAACACTATGTATTTTTAAATGGTAACGTAATGATTAAATAATACGGCTTTACTAATTCAAATTCAAATGGTTTAATGACACAAAAACGGACACATCTATGTCAATAATATTCAAAATAGAATAAATTAAATTACATTAAAAAACAATACATAAAGTGCCAAAACAAAAAATTAATTAAAAATATTTAATAATAAAAATATAACTATAATCTATCACATTTTATTCAAGATCACAGACACATATGGACTTTTTGTTCCTGTCAAATTGGTCAGTTAATGTTTCGTTGTAACTTTAATTATGGCTTTTTTTGTTGTAAGATTTCATGTCAATATTTTTATGAGTAGATATGTTAACGAGTTTGGTTTGACATATATATTTTGACCTTAGCCTGCAATTGGATTGGATTGGCCTGCGCTTGGACTGCAATTGGTGTTTTCAATATTTTTTTGTGTTTGTTCATTTCTTTGTTCAAGTTTGATGACGTGGCAATCTTTTGACGCAATTTTTTGTACGTATTTTAGCGTGCAAATCTAGTTTATACCTGACTCTTTTTATTTTATGCAATCAAATATTTTAAATAGTTATTTAAATATTTTATGTATGGTAATGACTACCATAATTTAAGTACCTAGGTAATATTTTACGTGTTGCAATACACTTTAGTGGCATGTTTAAATTTGTACTTTTAAAAGTGCAGTCAGGTTTTAGTGTAATTTATATTCCGGTGCAGTAAATAATGAAAATTAAGTTGTTTTGCTTGTTAATTTTAAAGTAATTTAGCACATATGAAATAGCTTTGCGTTTTTTAAAAGTATTCTACCTTCCTATCTACCATACCATTGCATAATTTAATAAAACAACCTACACAATTTATATGGGTTATATTTATATTTAACCTATTTAAGTGTGTAGATTTTTTACACAATTACTCAATTTATATAGGTTATATTTATATATAACCTACGTAATTGTGTAGGTTATTTTAAATTATCATTAGTTATTTAAATTATCTACACTACTTTAACGAAGAAGCGTAAAATGCGAGATTTCTAGTCATGTATGTTCTAAATATTTCAAAAATATAACAGTAATTATAAATTAAGAATTTGATTTTATCAAGTAATAGCTGCACCCCGCGGTTTCACCCGCGGTCTCGCAAGAATCGTTATTATCTTCAGGATTAATGTGATAATGTGAGTTTGTAAGTTTGTTTTATTTTTAACCTCCGAAACCACTGATCCGATTTAATAAATTCTATCACTACTAAAAAGCTACACTATCCCTGAGTGCCATAGGCAAAACGCGGGCGAAGCCGCAGGCGAAAAGCTAGTATTTAAATAAACGTGCGGAGCAAAATGTTACGCAACTATGTAACAGGCGGCCGATCAACTCCTGACGCGCTGGCCCTCGCCACTAGTTAGCATTAATGAAGATATATTCATCCCACTGGATGTGGTGATTGTGAAATTTTATCAGTCACACCTTTATTCTGGCAATTAGTTTTTTAATAACCGTTCATTATTAATTTAAAGCACCCATCATGATTATGAAAGCTTTTATGATACTCTATGCCATTTCCACTCCACCCCTCAGCTTTTATACATCATACTATTGCAATGAGACTACGCTACAAGTAAACGTACTGAGTTTTTAATGTGTCTACTTATTAGTATTTATTAATTAATTTATTATTTATAAATAATAATAAATTAAATATCTATTATATCGGATTATTTTTACGTATTTCACAATTATGTTTTTATGACATTCAAGGCCTCTATTTATGTGAATGTTCCTATCCATACAGGTTACCTGGAAGAGATCGCTTTGAGCGTTAAGGCCGCCCATTAAAAACTTAGTTAAGCCTTATTTAATTACTTTTGTAATTATGTATTATGTTTTTAATGTTTTTAATAACGATTTGTTGTTGTTGTTTTCACTAAGTTATTATTACTATTACACACAACAGTCAGTCAAATCAATATCTACCAACGAAGAGTTTTTCCTTAATGGCTCATACATAGATTATTAATAATTAAGTAATAATATAGATTATTAATAATGAATAGGTAATTCTTAAGTTTTCTATTACAGTCGTATAACTCCGTTTGTATAATTATGTAAGTACAATTATGTATGTATGAATTAAAAGTGAATGAAATAGTACTGGTAACTTATTTTTCAAATTCCTGAACCATCAATTTATGATTAAAATTCTGCTCAGTTCTGCCAAACATGAAATCAGCTTCCACCGACTGCATTTGTTATTATTTTCATTATTCACTTTAACTGCATTATTTATACATTATTACAACAGGTGCCCAGAATCGCATACACTGTCTATCTACATGCTTGCCATCTGTGGCATAAAAAACGGGTAATCCAACGGGGAAAAGACAAAGAGCGATGTAAAATAATGTATTTTAGTTTTTAAGTTTTTCATGTAGTTTTTGGTGTGCAATAAAGATATATTGTATTGTATTGTAAAATCTTAAATCGCGTTAAATCCTTAATTAACCGCGAAACATTAACTAAACAGTTGTCATCTGTTCTCGGAATATGAACGGGTATATAGACCACACCCGCGCTATATCTCGACCTGACGCTACCGACTAAATTACACGCTCCTTAAAAACAAACGAGGGGTTGGGTTCTGTATAATATTAACGTTTGCTTTTAAAAGAAATAAAAACAGTAAGGATACTGATGGTGAAGTGTGCGAATCACCATCCAATTGCAAGAGATACTCCTTAAAAATAAAAAGTATTCGGGATTTTTTTGCACACACGGTCGCCAGACCCCAAAATAAGCAAAGCATGAACTATGGCTGTCAGAGACAGATAAACATACATATATTTTTAAATACATACTAAAATACGTATAAACACCCAGTCATAGAAGAAACTCAAATGTTCATTACATGAATGTTTGCCATGGTGGGAATCGAACCCACGCCCCGAAGCGCAGAAGGCAGGTTTACTACCAACTGAGCCACCGAGGCGACTCATCTTCGAGACTCGCGTAGAATACAAGTCGTCTGCATGATCCAAAAAAAAAGGTCTAGCATTCGAGGAGCAAACACGTATGACGTCACTCGTCATCGTCATCCGTCTCTTTCGCACTATTTGTAAATGACTTATTTCGGTCTTACTTAAGCATCGATTGACGTCACTACGTGTTGCCCACGTGACCGGAATGCTACGAGTATACCTGCGGAGTATAATATTATACCATAGTCATCTGTAAGTATCGTAATGAAAGTAGGGCCTAACAGCTAAATGTAATTTTTTTATGCCATAAGTGGCAAGTAAGCTAACTGGCCGCCTGATGGTAAGCGATCACCGTCGCCTATGCATACCTGGAAGAATTTAAAGTTAATATTTTCGTTGGGTTGCGCAAATTTTACATGGTTAAAATGAAGTGTTTCAATAATTTATTAAGCACTAACGTACTAATCAAAGTTGAAGTTACCCTTACAAGTAATAATTACAATATTTCCCAAAATATATTTATTAATAGTTTTTATTGGGTGTTTTTACAGTGTTTTATGTTTCATTTCGTTATTCTAATTTTTTTTAATCTAATGTCTTTTGTTATTTATGTTTTATTTTGGTAATGTGGTATAATTCTATGTTCATATTTTTGTTAATTGACAGAACAATTTATTTATATTAACATTTTTCTCATGTCCAAAAATGTATGCAAATAAATTTTAGCGATAAAATTAGATTTTTTTTGCATTTTTTTTTAAATTACGAAATTAATGGTGTAAAATATAATTTTATCTCAGCTTGAGGTTTATTTATGTTGTAAAATAATTGTAAATTTTCTGAATAAATTAAATAAATCTCTAAATTAAAGCTGATTAAGCAATTAGGTTCCAAAATTAATTAGCAGATTAAAGGTTAGGTTAGAACAGAATTATAAATATGAAATTAATTGCAGCATAAAATTAAATCGATGAAATAAACAATACTTAATAAAAGTGATAATTATGTGCTTAATAATTTAAAATAAAATTTAAAAAATAATTAAGCAAAAAAATCGACAATATAAACAATATCCTTATCAGATCGAAGCGATGATTTCAAGTATAATAATTTTTTTTAAAACCTGTTACGTGATGCTATTTTTGCATTTTAATGTTTTATTTATCGATACTCGACAATATTTAACGCCTTTATCAAAAATAAAAAATCGAATCAATGCAAGCATTACCATTCAAATAAATTTAATACTTAAATAAATTTCAAAAATCAAACCATAATTTCAATGCAAATTTCAAAAAAAACGATCAAATTAAATTAAATGTATTAAATAAAAAATATTTTATTGTAATGTTCGAACATATCGGTTTAGATTAGCCTTTTCGATCCGGAGCAGTAAATCGCATCATTTACCTAAAATAGTCATAGAAGCGAATGTTATGCCGGCTTCACACGTTGGCCCTAATGTTGGTACCAATGTTGGGGCCAACGTGTGGAGCCAGGGTCAGAGTCTACATGACTCAGGACAATTTGGTATTTGTTTGTACATGTGTTTTTATATTTGTCTGACTGTAGTTTGAGTACCCGTAGATCCAAACTTCATGAAATTTTGCAGACAAATAGCTCGTGCAAACACATTTTTTAGTTCAATTTTGAACATAATCATTTGAGGGCTTGTGAAGACTATTATGTCAAAACTGTTTCTTGAACCAATCTCTAGTGTATTTCCGCTCTAACGTCGCATTAAGTTCGTCAAGGAAGAAACATTTTTAATTCAATTTAATTTTTTATTCTTTTAACTTCTATCTATGATAGTTATGTATTTAAAGTTTACGAAGTCATGGTTTGAGGCGAACTAAGTCCTTTCTGTAAGTTAAACTAGCTGCGCCCCGCGGTATCACCCGCTAACAAAGAGTAGTATATGTGCTATTCTAGACTAATTTATCTCTGTGTCAAATTTCACCTAGATCCGTTCACCCATTCTGGCGTGATGGAGTAACAAACATCCATCCAAACTTTCGCATTTATTTGAAAAAAAAGAAAGAAAGAAAGAAAGAAATTTATTTCGAAACCATACATACAATTAACAATATAAACGACAAATAAAAGCAATAAGACAAAGTAGATACTTATAAAAATAATAAACAATAATTACAATTATGTATGTGTTTCAAAAAAATTGTTTTTTTTATTTATAAGTAGCTGTTACCCTGTTGTGCTAATTAATTATCAAATTTTAGCAAGATCCGTTTAGCCTTTTAGCCGTGTTTAAGCCTACAAACAGACAGATAGACAGACAGATAGAGTTACTTTACTGACGCAAAAAAGACAGGATGCTATAAGTTTGACGTGTCTGTGTGTCTGTCTGTGGCATCGCAGCTCCCGAACGGATGAACCGGTTTTAATATTGTTTAAAAAGGTAAATAGACGGAAGTTCTTAGCTATGTTTTAATCGGCAATCGAAAAAATCGGCGTTGAGGGTTTTTTTAATTTTTAATTTATTCTTGCATAATATTAGTATGGATATTTATTAGTGTGATATGTAGTAAAAATGTAGTTAAAACTAATAGGATTTTGTAGAGTTCATGATAAAGAATGTATATCTGTGGAACGCGTTTTATTTATCGGAAGTCAAGTCAGACACGGTTTAGACGCTGAGCCAATAAAGCTAATCAGCTAGCTCTTGTTTTTGTCTGAGAAGCGTTTCTGAATAAGGCCATGATGTTAAACGGAACCCTAACAAAAAGGGGAAAGAGCCCGATTCCGGGCGTCTGGTAAAAAACAAACTAGTGGTGAATTGATTAGCATAAACGCGCGCGGACCTCCCGCGGGTCAGTCCTCAATTAAGTCACTTGTCTCCGCGCGGTGTGCGCCGGCCTTATCGCGATCCCGGATTATATGCTGAATTTTATACCTAGGCGCCTGGACGCGAGTAATTTATTAGTGTATTGGGTTTGGTGTCATTTTGGTTTGGCAGGTTTTTAAAGTCAGGCTCTTTATGTTTCGTGCTAATTGTTGAGTCGGATTTGAGCAAGTTTTAGGGGCTTGGTAAGTGCTGTTGTTTGTGGTTTTCGTGCATTATTTGATATCAAATATATAAATTTTACTATGCAAAGACAGATTGAAACGGACATGAATGAAAATTGAGTGAATTCATAGATGACTCGTAATAGAGACGGGTGGAGAAAGTCTACTTATCGTATCTTTCCCCCCTTGGGTGGGATAAGTGTAGGGCGTAGGCAGATAATTATGATAGGAAGATTTATAAATTGCTGTTGTCTAGCATTAAATAGGTACGTAGCCAGCTTTTAATTTGTATGTGCTTAACTTTGAAAAAAAAAATTGAAAGTTTATTTTAAAAATGTTCAAAAATAGCTTCAGGAAAAGCAAAGTAAAATCTCAGTTTTTATCTGATTACGACAAAGAGGAGCATTAAGAACTATGCTGTTACGAAATCATTCCATGATCTGGTAACACGCTGAAAATGCTGAATGCTGGTGCTAAAGAGCAGTGACAACCTACTAATATCGGACATAATGTACTTGCGCTTTAAAAAAATAATAATGTGAATTTTGCAAGATTGTTTTATTTTTAGGAAAAGAATCTGTGGAGACCTGAAGTTGAGATTACGTTAAAACGCAATTCCTAATTTTAGTATACGCTGCTCAGGACAAGAGGGTTATTAATGACAAAAAATAACTCTGCAATTTCTAATTTCTTTAGTATACGCTACTCATGACAAGAGCGACATTAATGACAATAGAGAACTATGCAATTCCTAATTTCCTTACTACACATGACGCCTCACAATGCCCTAACTAAATTAACACTACCTAACAGGGTGCGCTCAAAAACCTAATAAAAACGTTAAACTATGCACAAATTAAATCTGACACGCACGTTCCGTTTCACGCAAAATGCGAGCGGGCGCCGCCGTTCCGTTTCCACCCGTCTTTAGATTATAAAAGTACTTGTTATCTTGTAACCTTGATTTCGGTAGCTATGGCATAGAATTATTACTGACGCAGTTAAGAGCAATAGATTATCTGTGATTAGTATGTCTATTGATGGGAAGGGGTAGTTCACACTAGTCACCGTGGTAACCAGCGGGATTTTTTCCCGCATCGGAATGTGGGAAAAATAGTCTTCAAGTAAAAATAAAAGGAAAAACCAAAAAAGAAAGGATGGAAAATGTCAGTATCCCTACTCACTTCTTCTGGACGACTTTATTTGTCTTCAGAATCCTGATTTCTTTTGCTAATAGTCACGATGCTGTGTAAGCGTGTATTCTGGTGCAGTCGAGGTTTTCGCTGTCTTTGTCTCATTATTACTGTCATTCGTGATATCTACATGATAGTAAGTGAAACAGAAATAATCTCAAGTGCTTGAGAATACATCCTGCTTTGATGATTAGTCCTATTAGTCCGACAAAAAAACCTTTCCTCAACAAAACTGAGATAAATAAAATTAAATAATAAAACTAATCAATACCTTACGTGTTTACGAAAGACTTTAAAAGTAGATGTGACCCGCTTAGACCAACATTTAAAGGAAGCAATTTCTATGTGTAAGAATCGAATGTACGATATAAATCGTCACAGGGGAACCCGTTCTTTGATGATGTCAATCATCAAATTACATGTAGATAATTGTTGTAATTAGATGTTTTAGACTCTTTAAGCTCAATTTAATTCTAGTTTTCTTCAAACTGAGAACTAGCGACCCTCGACCAATTCTTCACATATTCAAACTAAACCTTTACTTAAGAGGGCCGCGACCACAGATCTAGGATGTAAAAGATCGACAGTGACAATTCGATAGTGATACAAAAAAACATTTGCGCATGCGTGAGTAAATTAGTGTTGTGAAAAGTACTTATTAATTTATCGATTGACCAAAAATGGTCCTCCGGGTGCTTGTCGATAAATATAATCTTTCGCATACCAATTGAGTTGTTTTTTGTTCCAATTATAACACCGCTGCTGAGCTAAAATGAATATTAATCACTAAACGGGTGTTAAGCTAGGCGGAAGAGTTAGATAAGTGTCACCATGTATCTAAATTAACATAAGAAAAGTAAATAATGAGATCAACATAATACTATCCTAGTAATTCGCTTCGAATTGTGACCCTTGACCAAATTTACTCGTATACGGATTAGGATAAGTAATAATACTTATCTCATTGGTTTTGTACATTTATTTATAATTTACATATAAATTATTTAATTTAATTAAATATAATTAAATTAGACTTGGATGTAAGACACCCAAAATGTGTAAATTGAATTAAAAATGATGATCAGAAATTGAAGGTACATACTTATATATAATACAAAAATGTTTTACGCCTCATCATTCAGTACAAACTCGGAAGAATGTCAATTTACTTTTGATGGTATTGATTCAAAAATGTATGCTTTGTTTATGTATTGCACCCATCGCCTACCTAATGAACTTTGATAAAAACTATCGATAATAATGACGTCATCTTTTTATCCATCTCTAGTGAAAATCGAGCGTAAACTAACTAATATTTTAATGCTGAATTTCATCACCAATTCTGCTTTCATCTAGGAAATATAGATGTTACGAAGAAACGACAACAACATACCGCTGGTAAATCGGTTTTTGGAACCAATTTATGTTATGTTTTAGACAAAATTTAGACAAAAACATCACAATGGAATTTTCATATTTACCCATGAAACGACAAATTTTGTGGGTTACATCTTGGATTCACATCACAATTGCTAAACTCACAAGATGACATAACTGCATTTAGTTACAATTGCTCTCTTTTGAGTCTATTTATAATTATTTTATTAAAAATATAAATCATAGGAATTTTCGCGTGTTCCCAGGTGGCGCGCTGTCATTAATGACAAAAGAAAAATTGACTAACATTTTATTTGTAGGCGACCTCTTTCTCTCTTGTGGAGTTTACATTTCGATGGAGACTTCTCTGTCCCACGCTTCGTTGGTCTTTTGCGAAGCAAAAAAAATCTTAGGTCTGTGGCCGCGACGCTCTGAAATTTCCATACAAAACGCGCTACTCAAATTTCTTGAAAACCATTTGTCAGATTATGATGAAATTTAGCATACCTACATGCTAAATTTCATAATATACGGAGCACGGAGATATTGTTAATTTAATTGTACACAATTAAATTAATTATCTCCGCTCCTATGATCTTGTTTTTTTTTTAAAACGTTCTCAAGCGAAACTAGAGCTATGAAAAATATCCGCATTTTTAAGGGGTCACTTTTGACTGATTTATTCAATAGGTAGACAAAGCAAATCATAAATTCCATTACATAGGGAGGTTGTCTACATCATTAGCTGTTAAATGAATCCATAATACAAGGGAATTTTTAGTTATTTAAGAATTAATACAGAAGTGCAAAAAATTGAAATTGCACTTTGTCTCTCTGTAAGTAACTTTAGAGGTTCGTCAGTATCATTACTCGCTCTCTTCGCTCGTCTTCTTCTTCTAGACGAAATGGCTATAGAATACCTTAAGCCAATGCGAAGTTAGTCAAAAGTGGTCGCCGGACTCTTAAACAATGTGGTTGCATGAACTACTTTTCAGCAACGGTACTCATATTATCGTGTGACATGTCAATTTGTCCCAGTAGACTCTTAAGACCTCTCAATCGCTCAGTTAAAAACTTCTACATAATCGAAATATTCCAATGTTTCTCAAGTGGCAATCACGAACCAGAAGACGCAGCGGGGAAAAGCTTCCTACAAGGTGGATCGAGTACACAGTCCACAGACTTGGAATACCTGTGTAAGGGTCGCAGGAAGCCGCTGGATGCGGGCAGCGCAAGACCGGTCGTTGTGAAGATCATTGGGGGAGGCCATTATCCAGCAGTTAACGTCTTCTGGCTGTAATTAATTGAGATACTACTGATCGTAAGATGATCTCCTATCAACCTAGAGGAAAAGATGGAATACTGCGTTATATCTCGCTGAAGCCATGAAAAACATTTACAATTGCACGAAAACTAATATTAATTCCCAAACTCTACGTTAGCCATTTCCGTTCCAATAAACAACCTTTAGTAAATTTAATTTTCTAAAACTGCACATATTTGTAAGAATTTAATGTTACGGCTTTTTCAAAATTGACTTGTAAAAAAACTGCACAGTTTTTAAATAGAACCTCAAAATGTAGTCCTGGCCACACACTTTTATGATGCACTATGTATATTTTTGTATACGAAATTATACCATAAACCAATGCTCATAATGTCGAGGTAAGAATGACCAAGCAAGTAGCGTAGTTTTTTTTGCGTCAATGTGTGCGTGTTGTGTACATATACGACAGTAGCGTAGTTTTCGGATGGTTTTTAGCTTCACTTAGATCATACGCCGTGCGCCATCTTATTCTCTAGGTTGATCTGAGAAGATGATAAATCCCAAGTTTGCAACAAATCTGCTAATTACTTTCCCTAACATTTTTCCATAAAGGTACGTTAATATTTTGGTACTCTTGTATTTTAACCGATAGCGTGTCGGCTTATGACCCTAGCCATAATTCAACCATTTTGTCGTACCGTATTATGGTAATAGTTTTTATAATATTTTTGATACGGTAGCCCTCGCTTCCGTTGTGCTCGGGTCGCGGTAGCTTTTTAATTTGTTTTGTGTTTGCGTTTGAAGTTTTTGTATTGTGTAAACGCGGCCACTAAAATCATTCGTCAAAACAGTTTCGATTGTTTGCGGGAGAGTTGGAAAATTACATTTTTCTGCACTTTATTGCACGTTGTGAGTAATGCAGGATACGGACCCTATTCTTATATGTCGAGATATTTTTTCGTCATAGTTTCTCTTGTTTAAAAAGGCAGAGGAGTGAGAGTGACTAAGATAATGTCTCATGCGTCTGTATAGGAGAGCAGGGGCTCTATTTCTACAATTCGAGATATTTTCTGGTCTTTGTCTCTCTTGTTTCGTAAGTCAAAGGAGTAATGTGACCAGATCTCATCTCATGCGTCAAGATTGGGCCCAGGGAGTTTCAGTTGGTTTAACCCGGTTGCAAGCACAGTTAATAACGAACGATCTTAAATTTGTTTAAATCATAAATTCGTTGGCTAAATTTATTCCTAATTTTTTTTTTGTAAAATTGCCTTGCCTTGGGAGTATAGGTCCAGCGCTACTGATTAGAGTTCAATCTTTTCCTAGCAGAAAGCTCAATAGTCACTGAGTGCCTGATGGGCCATGAAACGCAAATGAAGTCCGGGCAGATGAGCTGATGAAAGTGCTATGGCTAATACTTATGCTGATTTGCCTGCATAGCTGAGTATCTCATCCAGATCCCTTTATAAAACACTTCTCAGTAGTACGACTGTGTAAGTAGAAGCCAATCCAGAGCGGGCACGCATTCGTACTGATATTCGCGTGCCGCGAGCGCCATCGCCAGTTCCTCGTTTTTGGATTTTCACGGTGACCAACCGGACGATAACATCGGCCGCACGCACCCACTCACTTATTTCCTGATTTAGTACCGCATCATATTTTGATAAGTATTTTTAATTTGAATAAATTATGATTTAAGGGTGTTATCGTGTATTAATGGGCGGTTGTAATCACAACCGTGGTGCTTTCATGCTATAATGTCACACTGAAATTGTGACTTTTTGTACACGAAAACTGTCGTGGAAAGGGCAGAGAAATGTACGATAAAGATGTCACGTGGAATTTCTTATGTTTCGGGGAGTTTTTAAGATCTTTTAGCGAGATAGGGTTTACGAGAAAGCCGGGTTTTATGTACGTATAAATTAAAAAAAAAAGTTTTATTGTTATTTTTAAGGCGTGCTTTAAAATTGTGCGCGTAGGCATGATTTCGTTTGTGAAATTGGCGGCGATCACGGAATGCGATTGATATCTTTTCGCCTTTGGATTTGGTGGAAAGTATTTTTCGGTAATAAAACTGAGCATTTTCGTTTTAAAGTTTTATATGTACTAACTAAAGATTTTATTGTGGAGCTGCGTCCCGCGATGCTACTGGTGGTTAGGTAGCGTGTTAATCTAGGGTATAAGCTACCTCCATACATACATTTACATACATTTCACAAACATCCGTCCGTCTACTCTAGCGTGAAGAAGTAACAAACAAACATACGCACAAACTTTAGCATTTAAAATAAAAATAAAAGTAAATAAATTATGAAGTATGATGATCAGGGGGTATAAAGATAGTTAATATACAACAGAGTGGAGACTGCATGAATCAGTATATTTAGTAGTTTGTCTTGCTTGGTCGTAGGTTTTCTTATTAATTCTGTGTTCGTAGTAGATAATGGCAAGCAGTTTTTGACAGACTGTGTGGGTTAGAATCGACAAAATTAGTTTTTTTTTCAAAAAATTCCAAGAATGTAGTTTAAAGCTGCAAAATTGATTTTGTCGATGGTGAATATAAAAATTTGTCAATAGATAAAATTTAACTTGTTTAACAAGTAAGAGTGTTCATGAGAATATCTAACGTATTAATTATTTGTTTCAGGTACATCCTCAAAATGCCTCATACAGGTAAATAAATAACCTTGACATAATCAGATAATTGGCCAGTGATTGGAGCAGCTAACGTCACGCCTCGCAGGGTGTGGGTTCAAATCCCAGCAATAAGTATTTTCAGTTTCACAAATGACTCACACTAAAATGCAGTACTGAGACATCCGATCATATTATCAAAACAAAAGTTAAAAAAAGAACAGAAATTAAAAAATTAAAAAAATATATAATTAACTAGCTGCTTTATTTATTTAATTTAATTTTATTTATTATCTACTTATCCATTCTTATAAACTTTCGCTATATGTATATACCTATACATATACCTATTAGTAGGATTTTGTAATTTAAAAAAATAGAATTCAATATAGTATAACGCGTTTGACTGTTCTTGACACCAGAAGTTTACCAAGTATCCCTGACAACAAAAAGCCTGAAACCCTTCATTTGGACAAACTAAAGACACTAAAGTGCAAATGGCAAAACGTAAAAAGCTGTAAGGCACAGTTAAATGTTTCAAATTTAATTTCTGTTTAAAATTGCATAAAGCTTTTTAACAGTTTAAATACTAAAGCCATACTATATCTACTTTACTACTACTGTCTGGAGCCTTCCACTTCCGCCAAGTAGCCACTAGTATGTATAGATACTCGTATTACCTAGTTGTAAGCCAAAATTTGTGAGACAGTAATTTATTTATTCTTTGAAAAATAATGCCCCTCAGTTTCTTACCTGTTCTTCTGAGTAAAGGCTATTTATCCGAACAAGGTGGAAGAGTCTATTTAAAAAAAAACTTTGACGTTCATAAGTGTATCTTTGATATCCAAATTGAGTAAAAATATTTTGACTTTGACTTCAGTTAGGCTGCGGATCCACTAAAGATGTGCCAGAAAGATGAACAGTGCGCGAGAAACCACCAATAGACTCACTTAATTTACCCAGAAAAGTAATCATATTGGTGAACATTTACCTCAAGCTTCACTCATCTTCCTCGCACACTGCCGGTGGAACACCACCCTAACAGTATTCATTGGTCATCTCTTACATCATTCACATATCATACAATACAATCACGCCGGTAGCCTCGGCCCATTAGACTCGACAAAGCTCAGATCTTAATTAACTTTAACTGCTGACATTAAGGTTAAATGCCGACGAACCCGCACTTATCGGCGGAGCAGGACTTTACCTCATGCGTTGAAATCATAAGCGTTTCAAAGAACCCTTGTTTAGGGTTGTCAATGTGTAGTTTGTGAAACGTTCTCGGGATTTCACTTTAAGCGTGTCAAGTCAATTTTTCTTGTAGGAACTGCCGATGTGTGTAAGTCGATGCCTGCGTTTGTCTTTCTACCTAAATACAATCCGGGGGTGTTCAAGAGTAAGGTGAAAAGGTATCTCTTAGGCAAGCGTCTTACACCTTCGATCACGTTGTCTCTTTCTATCAGGCGAGTCAATAGTCAAAAGCATGCCTAGTCCGTTGTAAAAAAGCTTCGCCTGTGTACTTTTTTCTATACATACATACATATTGTCAGGCGTTTCCCCCGAAAGGTCTGGCAAAGGTGCACAACACCCACACTTCGCCAGACGATATTCAGTCCCAAGTGTGACAGCGGGCAAGCCTGTCGCTATACACCAGGCTCCAGTTATGTAGCAAATGACATAAAATATGCACATATGTTTACACAATAAACAAATTGGGTTGTGCCTTTGGCTGGGTCCGAACCCGCTCTCTCGGGCTTGAGAGGCGTGCACTATCATCTATCATCACCATACGATACATACGATATATACGAGACTATCATCGCCATTTTTTTTCTGCTATGCTTTATTTATCGCTACGATTTTCTTCCTACATTAAAATATGCTAAAAAAATCTTCCTTGACAAATTATCTGTAAGCCTTTAAAACGGTCAGAAGCTCATTTCAATTGAAAATATCTCAGACAAAAAAAAAACGTTAAAATTGTAATACTAGCCAAATCATAACCGAAGCGGATCTTTTATGTCTAACTTTAAATGTATTTCTCTAAATCAAGTATTCCGCTCTAATTGGACAATCAAATAATACCAAATTCGGAGCAGTACACAATTTATCACACATGTGACTCAACAAATCAGAAAAGTGTCTAGCGACCAGCGACAGCCCTGGTGCATTACTACCGTCCCCAGACCCATTAACGGTAATTAAGAGAATCGAGAGCCAAATCTCATATCGAGATAAAATCGAATCCGTATCGAGTAGCCCACCCGCGTCTGCGCGACCTGTTCTCTAATGCAGCGCTGGCCTAACACTGGCCCGGTTGAGATTCCGTTGCGGCCCGCTATGGAGAGACATTACATTTTCTTTCGGTTACGTGAGCATTTAAAAGTGATGTAGGGAATATTATTTTAATTTGCAGGCCTTGTGATAACCTTTTCAATAAGCATTTGCGGATGAATCAAAAAT
Source organism: Peribatodes rhomboidaria (assembly GCA_911728515.1). Classification (NCBI taxonomy): domain Eukaryota; kingdom Metazoa; phylum Arthropoda; class Insecta; order Lepidoptera; family Geometridae; genus Peribatodes; species Peribatodes rhomboidaria. The sequence goes on along the minus strand of OU452188.1, from coordinate 6,872,649 downwards.
TATATCGCTACCATGATCTATCGAAAGATGTACACAGTTAAGCAAAGGCCTCCTTCAGGGATCTCCATGATGGCCGGTCTTGAGCTGCTCACATCCAGCGGCTTCCCGCGATCCTCATCAGATCACTATTCTACCTTGTTATAATCCTGCCAACGCAGCTAGTGGTTGCCAATTGAGAACCTTTCGCCGTCGGGTCTTATTCAGTTCCCTCCAATGATAATATTCAAACTTAAGCTTGCAGCCCCATAGCAAAAACAGTTGACCATCGCTTCTTTAATACATTATACATGCTTTACTCACATTCGTTTCTTATTAACATCTACTGACACCGAAAATTAACGCAGTCCGCCTCCAAATTAAACCTTATGCCTAACACGCTAAGGCGAAAAATATCACTCATTCGATTATTAGCAAAGAAAAACAGTTTAAAATCGATATACATCTTGCGAGCCGTAGCTTCTTCGAAAGCCGTGATTTCAACTTGAATTAGAATTATTGAATGTCTTGCTTCTAAAGATCACACACGATGTTTCCGGTTTTTTTTAATTCGGTTATTATACTTATAATAATATTTTATAAGCGTTTATTGATCTTTTATTCTGTTTTGAAATATCAAAGGATTTTTTCCGATTGTAGCAAATTCTGAGCGCGACAGGTTTAAGAAAACGATAGCCATTAGGCATTTTGCACTACTATACGTATGTTTAGCTGAACAGAAATACTTGTATTCGGGTTTATTTTTACATTTTAGACTTGTTTATTACTAAATAAAACACACACACACACACACATTTTCAAATTTGGGACTGAATATCTTTCGGCGAAATGTGTGTGCTGTATTACATCTCTGCCAGCCTTCACGGGGGAAAGGCGTGACGACATGACGATATGTTATTTAGTAATACTTACGTAAAAAGAAGTTTTAGTAAGGTAGAATTGAGGTAAGGTGAGTATAGGCCGAGTGAAGGCCTGAAGTCCTAGTTATTAACAAGTTGCAATAACTGCCAAGCGAATCTATTTCTTAAGGGTCCGGCGACCACTTTAGACTAGCTTAGCATTGGCTAAAGATTTTCTATTCCAAATTCGTCTAGAAGAAGAGCAAGAGAGCAAAGAGAGCAAGTACAGAGACTAACAAACCTCAAAAGTGCAATTTCTATCATTTTTAATGACTTTCACACTTCTCTAATCATTCTTAAATAGCTATTAATTTCCTTTATATTAAGAATTAATTTAAAAGCTAAAACAACCTCCCCAAGCAGGGTAATTTTTGATTTGCTTCGTCTATCTATTAAATAAATCAGTCAAAAGCGACCTCATACAAATGCGGATATTTTTCATAGCTTGAGGACTTCTCTTGAGGACGTTTTGATTTCTCTTGAGGACGTTTTTACAAAGAACATAGGGGCGGAGATATGGTTCAATTAATTGTACATGCCAAATTTCATCACAATTTGACGAATAGTTTCCAAGAAATTCGACAAACCCGTTTGTGTGGAAAATTCAAAGCTTTGCAGAACCCTTAAATCAGTAGCATTTGAATGTTAGCTGCTGATTGGACGATATACGAGCTATAGAAATGTCACGTGATCATTTTCAACACATTTAATGAGCAGCTGAAGTTCGATCGTTAGCGATTGTAGAGATAGAAAATCGCTTGAAGCGATTGCTACTTGTCTAGGGGGATCTCAGAGAGTTTAGCCGCCTAAGAGCGTAGCGTAGCTCGACTCGTCGGCCACCGATGTTAAGCAAAATACACATGGCCAGGCCATATTTTAACAATAGTTTGGTCGGTTTCTTCATGGTTTCTTAATCAGTGTGAAGAGGTATGCAAATGCGCACATAACAGCGATTCGGACAGATTCGGATTTTATCCTACCTACACATCCTTGTCCTGTTCATTTCCTGGTGGAAAGGCAGCCACACGCACAAGCTTCACCATACTTTTAACTGCGCAGCCTAGGCTTGAACACGGTACACCACGCGTGTGTTTCATAAAACTAAACCGCGCCAACCAAACGCAATGGCTTGCGCGATTTTCAAAACTGCCTGCGCAAGTCGACCGCACGGCTCAGTTAAGTACGCAGATCCCTCAGTTAAGTACGAAAGTGAGACACAGTTAGAAGTGTGGTGAAGCTTGCGCGTGTGGTAAGCCTATTAGATGAAACTTTGAGAACCACTGTGCTAGGAAGTCGCAAGACTGCTCTGGCTGCTGGCCCTCACACCTGTGCCTATCGCGGGTTCGGATCAACAAAAGCATCCGTTTTTTTGGACATGTCAACGTGCGGCGAGACGGTTTTGACGCCGAATTAGATTATTGAGCGGCGGGCTTGGGCGGTCACTGTTCACTCATGCCATTAGCCATTATATGGACATGTCTCTGGTAAATCGTGTTTGCTTGTCCGCTTACAAACGAATGGTATATTGTGGTATGCTGAAATGATTTCAAGTAGGTAATTTAAGTAAATAAATTCGGGACACTTCCACACACGGTCGCCTGACCCCAAACTAAGCAAAGCTTGTACTATGGCTGCCAGGGACTAATATACATACTTAGAAATTTGAAATACATACTTATTTACATATTAACACCCAGACATAGAACAAACACATAAATATGTTTGCCCTAGGTGGGAATCGAACCCACGCCCCCAAGCTCAGAAGGCAGGTTCACTACCAACTGAGCCACCGAGGCAGTCATAATTAGGTTTTTTAATGGTGCCATTTATAAAAAAATTATAAGTCGTATAACTTACTTCGAGCTTCTATAATTTAAAAAGCCGTTTGTAAGTTTCCATATATAAATAGCTTACCATAGGTATCTATTTATTTATGTAGGTATTATCTGATCTCTAAAAATCAATGTTTATCTCTCTCTCTGGCAGCTATAGTAAAAGCCTTGCTTAGTTTGGGGCCAGACGACCATATGAGCAAGATGTCCGATTTTTTAATTTTTTTACAAAATTATCGCGGGCCGCATGGAGGGGGCCGAGGGCCGCATGTGGCCCGCGGGCCGCGGGTTGCCGACCGCTGCTGTAGGATATCGGGCGAAATAAGTAGCTAGCAGCGAATATAAGTAATACCTAGTTAGAGCCAGCTAGTATAATTTTTTAGAAAATGCACAAGCGTACTCTACTTAACTCCTCTGACTTTCCTGTGCTCTACCAAGGATCGGATCGGATGACACGTGAAATCCCGTTTGTTTGCCTTGTTACATAATTGAATTGAACAAACGAAAAAAGAAATCTTACTAGTTCAGTCAACTGAACTGGACAACTGAACTAGTGGGAATAGGTGAATATAATAAGCAAATTTTAACAAACCGAATTCCTATTCCTATTGGTGGAGTAGTCGCGTAACATACGAGTATATACAACAAAGAAATCACACAATTGAATTGAGAACTCCTTTATTTTAAACCACCGAGCCATTTCAAAAGTCTTCGGATGAAGACAAACCCTAGAGATGAGATGAGATGAGACTAACCCTCTCGTCTTAGGCAAATTTACTTACTTTATCAACATATCGTCAAACCTTTCCCCTGAAGGGGCTGGACGACGTATATTGCAATACCCACACTTCCTCGGACTATATTTAGTCCCAAATGTGACAGGGAGCCATCATAGACCGGGTTACAGTTATGTAACAGATAACATTAAATACGCACATGTGTACACATTGATCAAATTGGTGCGTCTCTTCGGCTGGAATCAAACCCGCCCCCTCTGGCTTGGAGCCGAGCCTTCTCTAACTAGGCTATCACATGACATAATGAAATACTCCGTTGCGAGACAAAAAAGAACACGTGGGTGACACACAGTGACGTACTTCTAACAAGTTCTAGAGGGACGATGATTATGACGAGTGACGTAGACAGGTGTCAACTTACGGAACGCCTAACCTTATTTCTTGAATCATTTGCTATCATGGTTTTCAATCGTCATGTCCACATTAGCATCGCCGTAACAGTTAATACGACGGGTCCATATCAAATGAATCTAAAACATCAGATTCGATTTTCTACTCGAATGTTTACAACTATGTTACAATTTTATATCGTAAACTTTATTTCCTTTTATTATTGTTAATTAATTTAAATAAAAAACTAGTTTAGGAATATCGTAAACTTATAAACGGTGGAAACAGGATAAGTTGGATTTTGTAGCGTTTTGTGATGTAATTTTATTGGAGTGGGAAATTTTGGGAATATTGCTGGGAAAGTTTTCATAACGATTTAGTACTTACATACTCTTGAAAACTTTAATGAAATAAAAATAATAATGTTAATATAAAAACAGTTTATAATCGTTTTATGTGTATATTAGTATGTCAGGCATAGATATTTACGCTGAATAATAGTTTAATCATAAATGTTGACGTTGAAACCAATTTTAATAAAAAGTTACGATGGCTTGTGGAAAATGCCTCGAAGAAACTAAAAGATCAATTCGGGGCACTTCCATACACGGTCGCCTGACCCCAAACTAAGCAAAGCGTGTACTATGGCTGCCAGAGTCTGATGATACATACTTAGATATTTTTAAATACATACTTAAATAAATATTAACACCCAGACATAGAACAAACACGAATTTTTATCACATGAATGTTTGCCCTAGGTGGGAATCGAAACCACGCCTCCAAGCTCAGAAGGTAGGTTCACTACCAACGGAGCCACCAAGGCAGTCGAATTAAGAATACATAGGTTTAAAACAAAAAACTTGCAAGGTTTTAAGCAAAAAACTATATTTAGACTAGTAAGAAAGAAAAAAGAAAGAAACAAAAATAATTTATTCGTGACTAAACGCAGTAGTAGCTCGCCTCGGACAGACACCTCACAACCACTAATCTCTACATACCCTTAGCCTATTTTGCTAATATTCGAATATAAAAATTGTATAGGAACGAAATACCTGCCTTGAAAATTTTATAAAGATCGGAACAACGATCGCTGAAAGAGAATCTGGAAGAGATCGCTTTTAGTGATAAGGCCGCCAGTTGTTACACTATTAAATAGGTTTTATGATAATTTTTCTCTTGTTGTTCTGTATCTGTGGTGTGAACAATAAAGAGTTTATCTATCTATCTATCTATCAGCGGTGCTCAAGTTATTGTCGCCAAAATATATGTAAATTTTTATGTACATATATTTTGATATATGTAAATAAAAATAATTATATTTGTTTTTATAATATATTTTTTTTTACATACAAATTCTAAATTATCCCAGTTGACTGTGTATACAGTTGACTGGATATACCTTCGGTTGGCCAATAAAGCCTTTTTAGTTGTGGCGGTTTGGCCGCGCGTTTTCATTCTGCAGCAGTAGATCCTTTTACATTTAGCGATATATAGCGATTTCTGCGCTCCAGTGGACTGGCAGTCTATGCCAGTCCACTGGAGCGCAGAGGAAGGGAAAGGAACGAGGCTGTGCCAATAAATTCACCAATAGAATTCCATAAAATCTCTGCTGTGTTTATTGGACAGAGATTTGGGGATTCTATTGGTTAATAATGGCACAGATCAGCACCACTCCTCTCTCCTCCGCTCCAGTAAATAGGCAGCCTTGTTGCGAGTAAATCACGACATTGAGTCGCAAATGTGAAAAGGCACTAAGACTTTACTCAGCCGTTCTTTTGACCCTTCCTTCGGGACGTACAAGTCTTGACCCTCATCCGCCGCTACCGGTTCCATGTGCGGTGACATGAATGGACACCACATTCGCTCGATCTTCTTCGCCTCGCCAGTGAGCCTGTTCTGGGGTAGCTCGTGCCACTGCAGCATCATCCTCGCTTTGGGTTTCACGAACTTCCTGTCGCAATGGGAGATGCCCATCTTGAACCAAGACACAGCATATCCGGTGCCTTGAAAGAGATAGCTTGATTTATTAAAAATGAGAGCATGAGAGAGAGCAGAAACTCTATTCTGACGCGTGATCAATTAATGCGTATTGTATGTCATCTGCTACATGAATGGAGCCCGGTGTTTGGCGACAGGCTCGCCCCCCTATCACATTTGAGACTGAATATCGTCCGTCGAAGTGTGTGTCCTCTGCCAGCCCCCTTGGGGGAAAGGCGTGACGATATGTTATGAGTAATAAATTATCTTGGTCACTCTTACTCTTATGACTTTTTAACCAAGAGAGACAATAACCAATATTTTTGCACGCGTTAGAATAGGGCCCTACGTAGTTTTAGAAGACAGCGTAGTACACACACTCCGTTAGAATCGTCCTGTGCAGTCGTGTGGCGCTAAGCAGTGTACGAACTGTCTTAATTCAAATATTGTGACGTGGAGGTAACTATTGGGGCTATCAATAAAATCTGGCTTCTGCAACATTGAAAAAGCTTCATGCACGCTTTTCACTGTGAGCGCAGCGGGCTTCGTATGGGCTCCGTTCATGATTGGTTGAGTGGTTGGCCCTAAAATCAAACGCTAGCTTATAAAGCCAACTCAGCCTGCAATAAACGAAGTGCGTACGAAGCCCGCTCCGCTGTCAGTGGAGGGCGTGCATAAGAGAAGGATTGGTTGCAATTAGTTTGATAGGAAGTTAATAAGAGTAAACGGAAGCTCTATTGCAAAAGGAACTAATGATGAATAGCTACTAAACGTAAAGTAAAACTCGTCACGATATCTCCTCTAGAGTGTAAGAACATAATTATAATCCTCGTATTCCTACCAGTGGCAGAACCCTGTAAGAACATGAGACGTTTGGATTAACAGTAAAACATATATTATTTACGATCATGGTTTTCAATAATATCCGATCTCAATGTGCCTACAGTGAAAATTTTTAATTTTTTCACGGCTTCTGCATAATCTGGACATCGGCAGCGATCCATTTTTTTGTGATTTTATATGTTTGGCATGCATAAATTAGTTTAAAAATTAAGTACGACGAAATCGCGGAGGCTCGTCATAGAGATTTTCGACAAATGTCAGTGTCAAAAAACCGTCTAGCGCACAGACCTAATTTTTTTCTGCTTCGGTCTCTTAAGGTAACCATTCTGCCTTAAAAGATGTAGCTTACACACACAGACATCCAATACAGTAGCTTACACACCATCCTGCACGTACATCCTGCCGTTTCCGGACGCGATGCAGGCTGCGACAACATTGACCATCCTGCATGAAGCTGCAAGCCTGCAAGCAGTACTGCTAGGCAAGATGGTGAATGGTTACCTTAAGCGACTTCCAAAAAATGAGGAAGTTCTGTTTGCTAGTGTTTTTACCCGACTGCACAAGAAGGAGGGTTAAGTTTTTCAAGTGTATGTAAGTATGTATGTATATATGAGGTTTCTTTGGCACGCTCTACTGCTTAAACAGTTTGATAGATTTCGACATGTGAGGTGTCATTTGAATAGTCTTAACAGTCGAAGTGCCATACGGTACAACATTTTGGAGTCGGCATTTTCTTTTTTTTTTAAAGTTATACTTGTTTATTCACGAGAACAACCAAATAACGGAGTTCGTGAGTCCCTAATTCCGAAGTTTTAATTTGATGGGTCACGGTCCAGTGAACTTTAGGAGCCACTGCCAAAACTGCCATCAGTAGCAGAGCCCCATAATACCCAAAGCCTAAATCGTCTCCAATCGTCGGCGTAGTAAAATCAGTCACAAGCTGTAAAACAGCCATAACCTCTCAATATATTGCCAATATATTCGCTCAGGAAAAAAATGTACAAAAACCGCTGCAAGTTTTACGCTGCTACTCGCACTTATACTGCACATTTACGATTATTGTTAAACTGGGAGCGTATTAGGGATTTACTGATCCAGTATTTAGTGCGAACGGGTTGTAAAAATCCATTTTTATCGCGTTTGAACATCACTTGCATCAGTAACTCTGTCCCTTCAACAGTCTTAACATTCTAAAGTTTTAGGAAGCAATTAGACCGTCAGTTGTTGCACTAAATAGTTTTACACTAGTACTAAAAACTGTTACAACTAATCTTTAGTGTATTTCCACTCTAAACTTAGTGTCTTTATAGCGGAAATAACATAATATATCGTCACGCCTTTCTCCCTAGGGGAGAAATACAACACGTACACTTTACCGAACGATATTCAGTCCCAAATGTGACAGGAGGCGAGCCTGTCGCTATACACCGGGCTCCAGTCATGTAGCTATGACATACAATACGCACATATGTTCACACAATGAACAAATTGGTGCGTGCTTTCGGCTGGGTTTGAACTCGCTCGTTCTGGCTTGAGAGGCGGGCCTTCTCGACATAGGCTATCATAGCCTTTTTTAGAGCAGAAATACACTAAAGATTAGTTTTAGGAACAGTTTTGAAGATGAGCTTCCGGAAAATAACGCCTGACTCAATCAACTAGCACTAGTACTAATCTGAAATACTTAGTACAAGTACTAATAATTCGGCACAACTTTTACTATGGGAATAATAATGAAATCGCAAAAAAAAATATTCCAGGCCTATTGAAACAGCATCGCTAACTCTGGAACGTCAGCTGCTGATTGTACGAAATACTTTAAAATGTCACGTGGTCATAATACATTCACAGTACTATCCACTGAACCAGACAATTTTCATCCCAGTACCTCGCGGTAGACATGCCGTATTTAGTAGTTTTTTTTTTTCAAATTGCACAAGCACTTTTCGATATAATTTTACGATCCCAGCCATCAAAGTTATGTCATAAAATATACACGAGTAGCTGTCAAATGAGTCTGGCAACAAAATCTCGGATGAAAAGATTAGTGTCAGATAGAATCCTAGTTTTATAACCCTTTGGTAGTCTCGTTGTGCTGAAAATACAAAAGTCCTAGCTTTATGTTAACTACTCAATTCGAAGCGTAGTATGTATTTAATATTGCAACAAAGTAAGGGCAACTTCTTTGCGAAAGCTCAAGTTATCTTTTAAACTCGGAGTTTAAAGTCTTTTAAACTCATCAGTTACTGAGCTGAGCTCATCAGTTACACTGTCGTCTTGCGCTTGCCACCAAGAGTTAGAGGCTAACCTTGAATTAACACAATATTCTAGAGACATTTATAACATTTTATCTTTGAGCTAATTAACACTGCGTTTAAAAATGTAACTCCGTATCTTCCGCAAGTGGGTTTAGGTTAGTAAGCTAGTTCTGCAAAGGTACGGAATTTTAAGGCATTAAGCTACGGCTACATTAGAGGCCTTCAGCGATAATTTGGGCTATCGCGACAAGAGTAGCCGCACTCAGCGATATATCGATAATAATTATATTAGCGATATATAATTTACTTTGATAACTGTAGATATTCGCTATGACACCTCTTTAATGTAATATATTTTCGTCCTCTTGGTTGCCACGTTACGGGCCTTGAGCCTAGTGTGGGACCGCAGGTATATATCTGGAAATTGTCTTTAATTTTCAGGGATTTTTAAATTTTTGTATAAACTTGTATTTAATCATACTACTATAAAGTTAAACTACCACTCACTCACTGACTGACTGACTCACTGACATAGAGAAAGAAAGAACTTCAAATTTAGTTGTACTCGAACGCTGCAAGGCTCGGCCTTCGGCCTCGCCTTGCACCGGTAGAGTACGAAAACTGCGATTTAAACAGACTGCTTGACCGAATAAACTGCGGAATCAAAACGTAGAGCACCACAAAATCAGGGCACCCCGTCTACAGGGCACCGCGGACCGCTTGCGGCCCGCGCACCGCCCAAAATACTAGTATTTGTATAAACTTGTGTTAAAATGTAAACAATCCGTATTTTTGGAAATAAATTATCTTATCTTAATTATCGCCCATGTCAGATCCGCAAATAGGCGACGAGTTGACTGCTAATGTAGACAAGAACATCGATAACCGAAATCGATGAATTTAGCGAGACAACGCGACAGGAATTATCTCGCGCCAATGTAGCCCCAGCAATGCTTTAGTACTTAGCCCCACCCAGCACCATTAGCAATTTTTTTAGAAAATAATTCGTCAAATTTCGATTAAACTTAAGTCCCACGTAGGTAGTAATAATCGTTGTATAGCCTCGGAATAGTTATTCAGTGGTTTGTCGTTTTCGATCGAGTTTAAGATTAAAAACAAAGAATACACAAAACTATGTATAATTACTCAATACGGTTAATTTGCTATCAACCTTAATTGGCGATAAATTGGCTACCGATATTATATAGGTTGTCTCTAAAAAAGCGATGATAGCCTAGTTGGAGAAGGCCCGCCTCTCAAGCCAGAGGGAGCGGGTTCGAACCCAGCAAACGGCATGAACCAATTTATTTATTGTGTTATCATATGTTGCGTTTTGTACGTCATCTGCTATATGACTGGAGCCGGGTGTGTGGCGACAGACTCGCCCCCTGTCACATTAGGAGCTGAATATCGTCCATAGTAATGTGGGTGTTGTATTATCTGCCAGCCCCTTCGGGGAAATGGAGTGACGATATGTTATGTCTCTAAATTCCGTAGATGAAAAATGTTACTTCATCGTCCAAGTCAAAGTCCACGCAATAATATACTTACTCCGCCAGATATAGCATTCCAGTCATGCGGGCAACACGTAGTGACGTCAATCAATGCATAGGCAAGACCAAAATAAGTCATTTACAAATAGTTCGAAAGAGACGGATGATGATGACGAGTGACGTCATTACGTGTTTGCTCCCGGAATGGAATTTGAACCTTGTTTTTTTGGATCATGTCCGCAGTCACACAACTTGTTTCCGATACACACTATTTTAAAGCACATTGCAGATAATGGGACACCCTGTAGGTGCTGTAAAACATAATGCTCGGCACTCAATCGGTAGCAATACCGTTTCAGTCAGTCTCGGTCCAGGTTTACGACTCCTACCAAATGAGATTTTATCCCAACGGCAGGCTGCAAACTACTTCATGTTATTTTGTACGCTTTGATGAAAATAATCTTTTAAAGTAAAAAAAAAAACGACTTTTCGTCGTGCGAATTGTTTTTTTGAAAAATAGGCTTATTCCCACTTCGGACACTAGATTTTCGGACACTGTATCTGAAATGGGACTTTTGCATTTTAATACCATTTCTACTTTTCGGTTTTTCACATTTCGGATACTGAAGCGATGGCAGTCTAGTTGGAGAGGGCCCGCCTCTCAAGCCAGAGGGAGCGGGTTCAAACCCAGCCGACGGCACGCATCAATTTGTTCTTTGTGGGAACATAAATTACCTGCTACATGACTGGAGCCCGGTGTATGGCGACGGGTTCGCCCCCTGTCACATTTGGGACTGAATATCGTCCGGCGAAGTGTGGGTGTTGTATTACACCTCTGCCATCCCCCTCGGGGGAAAGGCGTGACGATATGTTATTTCGGACACTGAATGGATAGGAGCATCTGTAAGATTATCCTTTAAAAAAATCATATTATCGATTTATAAATAACTGAGTAACACGAAAAACACAACAAGATTCACTTAAAAGCCCTTTGATCCACGAGAACTCTTGCCTTTCTACCTTTGATTGCTTCAAGCTAAGCTTTTCTAGGAACCGAAAAGAAGTTCTAAATAGAATTCGCACTTCATTGGTTCAATCAAGAAACGCAGCTCCATACACCATCGATACATAATCAAATCAACCTATGAGATTAGATTCCCCGATTCGCGGAACCATTGCTACCAGACAACGCCACTAATGCGATCCGGCCTTTCCGATACTTTTAATGACATCCCAAGACACCAACCCAAAAACCACCTTATGCGATGTCGCTATGGTAGAGATTAAACTGACGGTTTGCCAGTCATTAAAGAGCGGTCAAGAAAGAGCAATCGTAAAGCAAGGAAAGTAATTTGCATCGGACGGAGGTTCGTTTTGCGCGACAACACCGTGAAATGGCGTGCGGCGGGTGCCAACGACGGACTCGCCACTTTTTGCAGACAATTGTGTTGAGGTGTGACGGAGAAACGGAAGGCTTTAAGCCAGATGAGATAAGACATTGCTGATTTTTAGGGTTCCGTTCTAAAATTGTAAAAACGGACCCTTATGGCGCGACTTAGATGTATGTATGTCTGTCTGTACGTTACAGTCTACTAGTGTATTGTCGACGAGCTTTCGTTGGTCACTGAGAGATTATACCGAAAGAGGTCATTTGCTAAAATATAGAGCTACCGACAAGTTCAATGTGTTAGCAAGCTGAAATAGCAGTAAGCAAGTTTTAGCCTACTTGCCTGGATACAACAGCTCTGGAGAGGAAACTGCGAAAGGCATCTTCTATGTTTGTAGTGTAATATGTCCTACGCAATACGAAGGAACAACGACAAACGAGGAAATAAGGCAGTTGAAAGAGACAAAAGGTGAAAAGACGACAATCAGAATAAGTGTCGAGTTCAAAAAAGAGTATTACGTCATACAGAGGAATGATAGAATCGAATGAGGCCTATGATAATTATAATAAGGTAGACAATCAAAATATTATTTTCAGGTTATGGAGATGTAATGTCATGCCAATACTATATTGGCGAAATGAACGTTCGCAAGAATGATTAAGAATATTAAATTCACTTATACCTGTTCATCGTTCACTGACTATCAAATGGGTCGCTAACTTCTTTTACGCGCCCTTTAAAAAAGTTATTATTATTAACATTCACAAGTTTAAATCATGACTTATTCATACCGCAATGTAGACAATACATATCGCGCGATTTACCACGAAAAGTAGCACGTCTGCAGAGCCCCTAAAGAAACGCCGTAAATCCAGGTTGCTCCAAACAAATTAGAACGTTAATTTTATTACATTAAGGTAATAAATCGCTCGGCAGACGATTGTTTTATGGTTTTATAATGCAGGCTTTAACGGTAGCCGATGCGTAGGTGCCAGCAGATAGCCTTCTAGAAGGATAATGAGATGTGAGCGTTTGGAACTGATTATTAAAGCTTAAATAGTTTATTGGTCGCTAGTCATCGCGCAGTCAAGGCTCTAGGTAGTCTTTGTTCCGGACCAAAAGTTCTACTTCAAAGCTTGTCTCATCAATGATATGGTTTAGGTAACATAAAAAACAAATTTTTGAAGATTAAATTCAATTCAAATACATATCGGTCTAAATAAGCGAAGAAAGAAGCCTAGTTGTAAGAAGGCTCGCTTCACAAGTCAGATAGTGCAGACTCGATTCCAGCAAAGGCCGCATTTGTGAGGGTCACTTAAGAATGATTTATTTAATAGATAGACAAAGTAAACTAAAAATCTCTTCCTCTACGAAGGTTGCCTACATCATTAGCTTCTAAGTTAATCCATAATACAAAGGAAATTTTTAGTTGTTTAAGAATAATTAGACAAGTGCAAAAGTCATTAAAAATGGTTGAAATTGAAATTTGTTACTCTGTAGATACCTTCAGAAGTTCAACAGTATCTTGTCCTGCTCTCTTATAGAATAGAATAAAATAGAATATTTTTATTGCATAAACTGTGTAAGTACATAAAGTGTTCTTAAATTTAAGGTTCAGAGTTTTAACAGTATGCCCATCGCGGGCGTGCAATATGAGGCTATGCCTAACTATGTTTATTTTATTTATTTACACTAAGGTTTACATTTCAAATTTAACCAGCCTAATCTTAATCTTAATTAAAGAGAGCTTTCTTAAAATTTTCTACTTACATTTCTAACTTTATGATAAATTATCATGTATCATCATTAAAATATTCTTTTAGGTTATAATACACCTTCTTCTTCTAATACACCTCTACACATCTTCGTCTTCTTCTACTAGATGAAATGGCAATAGAAAACATTTAAAGTCAATGCGAAGTTAGTTCGAAGTGTTCGCAGGAGCCTAGTCGCCAATAGCACTGAAAATAAGAATTGCCTAAGTCCTTGTTTAACTAGTTTAAATCACTCCTAGAGCCACGTCTACGCTTTTGAAGACAGGAGAAAGAGCGAGTTGGACCGGAAACGTGATGAACTAAAGAACATGCCTCCCTCAAGTAAAAGTTACAATTACGTAAGTGGCATCTTGACTTGCAGTGATTGTTCTAGGACTTTCAGTGCAAAGATATGCTACATAAGCCATGTGAGAACACACCATCAAGGCTCACAATTTACCTAACAGAAGCAATAGTCCCCGTGGCCGGAATCGGCTAGAAGGTCGTCAGTTTAAATCACTCCTAGCTGGCTCCTACCGAAATTTTCTTAAATGAACCTTAAGCCATTCCATTAGAGAGTCTTAATTCGATGTGTCCGATATGCATTTCGCTAGGAGTAGATTAAACTAGTTAAGCAAGGACTTAGGAAATTCTTATAGTCAGTGCAAGTGACCTTTAAGTCAATGCTAACTTAATTTAGAGTGTTGGTTAAAGTTTTTACATTTTTAATGACAACAAAAGAAACGCCTCTACCAGCTCCCAGTATTTTTAAGAGCCCAAACTTTAAATTAATCTACTTTATAATCGACTTCTAGTTTAGATTATCATATCATATCCCTCTTGTGCCTATTAAAACCATATTTAAGCACATAAAATTCCCTTAACTTGTCGATCTGTTTTTACCTCGTAAAATATTTACGAGCTTCTAGAAAGATAACGCATCTAATATCTTTAATTAGAAAGTTAAATATGTTTTTTTTTCTTTTTCTATAAGTTGGCTTAAAATTGATGGTTCGGTTGGATGGGAATTTGGCAATCAAATTCGTATTAGCCTTAAATAAGGGCAGGTGGAGAGTTGCAATAATTTTAAGGCTCTTTTGTCAACGATTGAGACGTGCATGCGTTGAAAACTTGGACATAATTTATTTTTGGATTGAGTCATTAGGGAAGCAAGCGTTTTTGTTTCCGTTTTACGTATTTATTTTATCGGGGAACTGATCGCTGCTAAAGTAGACAGTTTTTAAGTAGAGACCGTGGTTAGTTAAATGCACAAAATACTGATAACCCTCGCCCATCTGTTTACTCAATGAGATGTATTTTATATCAAATTTTGTATGTTAAATGTCATTTTGGGACTGTGTTGCCTAAAAAACTCCTTTCCAGGCAAACTTATATTTTGTTTTTTTTTTTGTTGTCAGGCATAAAGAGTCTAGTCGTTATTAGCAAATTGAACACACGTGTTTACTCAATAAAATGTTGTATGAAATTACATATAATTTAATTCCGAACACGTTGATATTTAGTTGCTTAGAAAAGCCTGTTCTGAATTTTGGTTGCCTTGCAACCAAATAAGCGAAATACTGACGACAAGAAAAAAATTGGCTTTCATACTATATCGATACCTATTATCGGTGGTTTAACCACCATGTACAGCGCGCGGCAATTATCTAGAACTATCTACATAACGTATGTACTTACTTATTGGAAATATTAAAACTACTCTAAGTGCCAGTTCTTGCAATAAGTACGAGTATAATACTTATCTTAGATGTTAATTTCAGGGTCCAGCGACCACTGTAGACTAACTTCGCATTGGCTAAAAGTTTTCTATTTCCATTTCGTCTAGAAGGAGACGACGACCGAAGAGAAACCTCTAAAGTTATCTACAGAGTGACAAAGTGCAATTTCAATCATTTATTATAACTTTTGCACTTTTCTAATCATTCATAAATAACTAAAAAAACCCCTTGTATTGTGGATTCATTTGGAAGCTGATGATGATGACAACCTCTCTATGTAAAGCAATTTTTGATTTGCTTTGTTTATCTATTAAATAAATCAGTCAAAAGTGACCCGTTTCAAATGCGGATATTTTTCACACCTCCATTTTCTCGTGAGGCTCTTTTTTTTAAACAAAGAACATATGGGCGGAGATATAGTACATTTAATTGTACACTCAAATTTCATCATAATCTAACATGTAGTTTCCAAAAAATTTTTGACATGCGCATTTGTATGGAAAAATTAGAGCGTGGCGGAACCCCTAAAGTACATCTATTAACGCTGACACTTGCAATAATTAATATTTTCAATACGTCATTTAGTACTAGTTAGTTGGATAAGATCTTATCTTATCCAACTAACTAGTACTATCTAATACTATCTAGCACTAGTACTATCTAGTAGATCTAGTTACTAGTACTATCTAGTAGATAGTACTATCTAGTAGATAGTACTATCTAGATAGTACTAGTACTATCCAACTAACTAGTACTACTTATCTTATTCTTATTCTTGGCGCGCGTTCTAAATGTGGTTGGTTTTTTTTTCATGTCGTATCTTAGTTATTAGATGGAGTGCCGATCTGCGGAATAAAATGGATGCAGCGAGCAAAAGATTTACTCGGTTGCGTAATGAGCAGTACCTAGTAACAAAACTCCATCATAGTCATAAATAGTTGCAAAACATAGTTGAATTGATGAAATTCTCACATTCGTCTGTGACCCGTGATCTACTTAATAAGTACACCTACTTATTAGGAAATATGTGTGCTAATTCTGACCGTTGTCAATTTGGACAGATTCGCGTTTTATCTAGTTTTATGGTTATGTTTTCTGTTCTATCATGAAGTTTTATGTATACCACCTACTTACCCTTTTCGTATTTCTATAAGTTCCTGTCAATCCAAAGTTACCTGGAAGAAATCGCTTTAGGCGCTAAGGTCGCCCTTGTACTGCCAAAAAAATATTTTAGTTTTTAAGATTTTCATGTAGTTTTTTGGTGTGCAATAAAGTTATATTGTATTGTATTGTAAGTTAGGTATTAAATTTCATTTGAGTAAGAAATTCGAGAACGGGAACAACTAACTTACTTTGTTGCCGCAGCGACCCGGACCGTTCAAAGTCAAGTCAAAATGTATTATCTTTATTCAACTGCGTATCAAAGATACGCTTATTTAGGCTGGCATTTATCTCGGCCAGAAATTGATCATTGCCATCCAGCGTGGCAATGCTGCTAGTATTCTGGGCACCTTTCCCTCTGCCAACGGGCTTTTAGATTAGAATTTAGTTGTAGGTTTATGCATGTCAAAATATTTTTAAGATTTCATCCATGTACTTTAAATTAAATATTGTCTTTAAGATACACTTAAGAGCATCAAAGTTATAAAGGTGACTCTACCAGCTTATTAAAAAGAGTCACTACTCAGAAGAACAGGCAAGAAAATGAGGGGCCAATTTTTTGAAAAAATTTGATTCTCAATTTTTTGCTTAGAACTAGGTCACATTATTTATTATTTAAGTACTAGTGGCTACTTGGCGGAAGTGCCTTTGCCAAGTCTTTGCCTTCTAAATAATTATGTATAAACTTTACAATATCCTCTTTTCTTAAAAGTAGTTTTAACAAATATAGTAGGTATATATACCTATAGTAGAGAATTTTCCTTCAGTGATCCCTGTTTTATCTTTGGGAATTTTACCATAAAAAACGAACGCAATTGCCCTAAATTACGTTTCCTGGTCTCCGATCCTACCACTCTTCTCTGTCTTGAGCAAGATAGGCATCAGCTTGAAAAATAAACTTCTTGCCTACACTTTTCATTGAACTGTATTGTTTAATTTATTTGCAGGGCAAGCCGGCGTGAACCAACTAGGCGGTGTGTTCGTGAACGGCCGCCCGTTGCCAGATGGCGTCCGCAAGCGGATTGTGGAGCTGGCCATCATGGGTGTCCGTCCGTGCGACATCAGCCGCCAGCTGCTGGTGTCCCATGGCTGCGTTTCCAAGATCCTCACTCGGTTCTATGAGACGGGGTCGATTAGACCTGGCTCCATCGGTGGAAGTAAGACTAAGGTAGGTGGAACAAGGTCTCAATCAGGGTGGATCAAGTGTCTCTTTGAATCCAGGCCCCCTCTGAACAAATTGTTACAGAATCGTATCGATTGTAAGTTGCTGATTGGACGAATTTTAAACTTTAAAAATGTCGCGAGATCATTATTGTCAAGTCGTCCAATCAGCAGCTAGCATTAGAGCGATTTTAAAAACAGAGTCGCTTGGAAACGATTCTAGGGCAACTTTTCTTCAATTGTCATTGTTTTTTACTGTTAGGATTGTAGAACACCTCTTGAACCTTCAAACTCTCTAGATGGTCGGTCTGACGTATAGGCTAAGGGAAGGTTTTATTAAGCGCAGTTCTACATAAACTGGTTCCACAATGGTTGGTAATGTAATCATTCTTTTAGTATTTTCTTTATCACAAAATCGGTAATTATTCATTGTTTTGTGTTTCTGGTTGAAAATCTGTTTCAGTTTTGGCTCGTGTTATGAGAAGCGCATAATGATAGGTTGACCATTCAAAATGTAATCACAGGTGGTGCTATTTTCCAGTAGAATACGATAGATTCATATCACAATTATAGTCAGAAGTATCAAGCTAAATTCAAAGTGAGTAGCACAAAATAATCAAAACAAAATTCTCTAAATACCAAAACACTTTTTCTAAAAAAAAACACGAGGAAAACCACACAAAGATTCCGCCCGAGTGCAATTTACAGATCGACTTACTTACCAATATCGTTGGCGAAATGATGGAACTAAATTGTTATCAACATTATATCTGTCCATTTCGTTTAGAAAAATGATGGTGGCACCCTCATCGACTCCACAGCAAATCGATCGTATCGTAGAAGTGAGATCGTACTCTCAAAGCGAATCGGTCAGGTCACGGCGGCAATCAGAAGTAATTATAAACTATAAAAATTCGACCGACGCGCGGCTTTCGGCTTCTTGAGATGGCCTTTCGACATGGCCGGCTGATGGGGTCGATATCGAGAGAAAGAGTTGTGGTTCCATAGGATAATTGTTTTTTTTAACGGATGTTTTGTCTATTTATTTTGAGGCTCTCTTGAGTAAAAGACAGACAGTCAATTGGATAAGATTTCGTACATTTATTCGTAGGTGAGTCAAACACCAAGCTACACCTTAAAATGTAAGACATCTTTAATATCTTTTGCAGTATTTTTTTTTTGTAATTCATTTGAATTTCACTGAGCAACTACCAATAGCCTGTGACCAGCCTGGATGTCAGAGTTTCAAAGAAAATAATGGGTTGGTAATGAAAATTAAAAATCATAAAACTTCGTTAATTTTCTGATTTTGACTTATGTGGTCTCGATAGATCACAACAATTGACCAACGTTTTGTCTACTAGGTTCTAGAACAGTAAGTTTCTCATAATCAAAAACTTGCTACAAGTACCGTCCAGTTAATCTTTCCTTCCCTCCACGGAACCCCAAACCCAAGTCCGGTAAGCGTATTCTATATCGACCTCAGTGGATTCGGTACGCCAATAAAAAGATCGTTTGTTCTTACACAGACGGACGCCGCCAGAAATTGATTACAACAAAATACATCCAAATCTCCGAAAACTTTTATTGGCGCTGTTATGGGAACACTTAATTGACTACTAATCAACGTTCGAGGTGATCTCAGAACGGCCGATGAAGTAAAGATGCATGTAGATCTCTACGCAGTGTAAAACAAGTAACATTTTAAAAAGAGAAACAAAAAAGCCGGCTGCAAAATGTTGTACCCTATGTCACTTCCACTATCAAGACAATTCAAATGACACCTCACATTTTGAAATACATCAAGCTGTTTAGGCTGCAGGGCGTGCCAAAGAAAACTCAAACGTACATACAAACATACACTCGAAAAACATAACACTCCTTTTTGCGCAGTCGGGTAACAACGTCGCTTTCTTCTTCTTCCGCGTCTGTCTGTGTCTCTACCTGTTTAACTGCTAACTTCTCCTAAACTACGCATCGGATTTTGATGCACCTCTATAATTAATAAAATCAATCAATTAGCTCAATAGTTAATCAGTTAGATAATTTTTCACGGAAAGTTTATAGGTACCGTGCGAGGCTGGGGCGGGTCGCTAGTGTTCTATGTGCAGCGAAGTTTTCGTTTATACTCTATAAGATTCTTAGTTAAATAAAGGCAGCAAAACAACCTAGACATCAGTATCAAGTGAAAATCATATAGATAGTTTTATTTTATTTTTATTTATTTATTTCTCATTACATTTATTCTTACAGGATTAACCTAATACAAATAGAGTAGTCAACATTACATTACAATTAACTGAGTGAAAAAAACATATTACAAATGAACTTATCTGAAGGTAAATTAGGGAAAGGAACTTACCCAGTTCCTAAAGGAATTTCCATCGCAAAAAAGACACAAAGGGGATTTCTATGCATTGGATTTTAGCAGGATTTTTTGGAATCCGCTGAAATTTTTTTGCAGATCTGGCAAGAGCAGACTTAAAATTGAACAAAATATTGTTTGATTTAATTTTAACCATTCAATTTTTTTCCAATAAAATGATTGAACTGTTTGTTTTTGAAGGATTTTTTTAACTCCCAACCAATCCGCTACTGCCATGTAAAGCTGGACGGAGGATAATAATAATATCAACAAACTAGATCGGTTAACTTAACCTACTAATATTTCATTTAAATTATTAACTTATTAAAAAAAATCGAGTAGCCACAGTAGTCAATAGATATCCCGATGTGTTCGAAATAATAGTAGTTTTAATACTAAATCGATTTAATTTGCATTTTTATTGGAAACCAACCATCTACTTCATGGGAAAAGGCACAGGTTGAATGTTATCTCACAGTATCTTAAAAGGAATTTGTATTGAATTCATTGAATTGATTTAAATTAGAATATAATTACTTACACGTTTTCTAGCGTTGTCAGTACTAATCTTTCTATCAGAGTTAAAAAAACCTCCTCTTTCTGAACTCGGCTAAAAAATTCGAAAGATTAGTTGATCCTATTTAGAGATCCTAATTCAGTATTCTTTAGAAAATACCTACCTATTTACACAAATTCATATGAGTAAGAAACAATCCATAACAACTCTCACATTTATGCTATTAATATCAGTCACTATTATAATGAACCGATTTCTATTGTTACTACCTACTTTGGTAACTTATAAAGTAAGCGACGAAAAATTTCACTTTAGTAAATCTAGTGAAGTTGGCCAAAACATAACATGTCGTCACGCCTTTCCCCCGAAGGGACTGGCAGAGGTGTATTACAACTAGACGATATTCAGTAAATGTGACAGGGGCGAACCTGTCACCATACACGGGACTCAAACTATGTACCAGATGATGACATTAATTAATTAAACGCACATTATGTTCGCAAATGAACAAAATGCGAGCTGTCGACTGGGATCGAACCTGTACCGTCTGACCTGAGAAACAAGCCTTCTTCCAACTAGGCTATCATCGCTCTTTTAACAACAATACACACACTCCAAAAACAATCCAAAAGCTTTTTTCAAAAACTTATATTAACCAACTAAAATCCTCAAGTCATTAAACTTTAATTGCAGTAAAATGGAAGCCGAATCGTTATTACCCCGTATTATCTGAAATAAATGCTTCTGTAGCGATCACCGATTATTCTAGAAAAGCGTGTCTTATAACTTTGATTGGTGGGAGCGTGAAATCGGACTGTTTTCGCTATTTTTATAAAGATTCCTTCGGGCATACCTGTACGAATGCCACGTCTGGCGTCCAACCGATTATAAACGACGACTCTTTGAGGACGTCTGGTAAATTTTTAATCGTGCTGCAAATTTGTTTTGTATACTTAATCACTTAGTCATGCGAAACATTATGAGCTAAGACTACAAGTATGTATAATGGGTACGTGCACGTCTCGTTTTGATTAGTAAAAAGTAAACAAAATTTGTTGCGATTTTTTAATTCCTTTTATACTTACTTTGCTCAAATTCAAAAGTTTGTTTATATCACTGGTCTAAGATCTCTTTGGAAATATAGAACCGCAACATATTTATGTATTCTTTCAATTTATAAAAAAAAACTTAAATGAATCTTTAAACATTTAGTAAAGTAACGTCATACTAAAATTGTCCAAGAAAAGCTCACAGTCAAAAAGTCAAATTTCCCCAACCGAATCCTCCATCGCATTCGCGCTAGTCGCACACGTATGACCATTTAAAAAACGCCAGCTTTGAACTATTTGAAGCTAGCGGTAAATATTTGTCGGGTAGAGCTGGGTATCGTGGCTTCCCACACTATCGATTAGTCTCGGCTTCATGAGAGATTCTTGCATTGCATACATGCTTGCTTTACTTTGGATATGACTTAGACACGCCTGGAACCAGTGTAACGCTTTATATTTGCTTCGATACGCGGAAGGATTTTATTGTCAGGGAATTTGATTGTTCTACGGTTAACTGTAACAGGTCGTTTATGGGGTTTAAACATGTAAAGTTAAACTTGAACAACAGGGGTTACAGGGCTTTTAGGTACATATATTTGTGAAAGTTAAAAATTGTTGTAACAATATTTTGTCTTTGAAGGTTGGATTTGGATTTGGATATGTTGGAATGTAGCAATTTATTTCCTGACTGCCAAGAATGATTTTTGGGTGTGTATATGTTTAAATATGTTTACCTGATTCTTTAAGGTCGGCCATTTAGTGATTTCTTTTTTAAGGTTATTTTAATACTAACAACTCTTTTCCGCTTCAAATATCGCCCAAAAGATCAGTACCTATCTGTGGGACCAAATCATCAAAACAATATAACGATCGAAGGACAAAATGAATCAATTTACTCTTATTCAACGTTGGGAAATATTGAAACGTATTACCAAAGTAACTGATGTGTAGCTAAATCAGTGTGAATTTTGAAAATAAGTTAATCGTGTAATCAATCTTCTTGGCGATGTCAATTGGCCGCCTCTGAATTGGGTCGGAGCTATGATTTTTCGTTGTTAGACTTTTTTTGTGAGCTACTGTAAAAAGATGATGTTATGTTAAAATTCGCAAACGATTTTGGCCCGAAATTCTCGAATGTCAAAAAAGTCGAATGTTGACTGAGCCATTCGTCAGATAGAGCCTAAAAACTACTCGTATCAGCAAAATTTAGCAAAATTAGGTTGACAAGATGCGCTCCTGCCAAGCCAGCCGAAGCAGCCATGTGAATAAAAATGTATTCTATAAATAATGGGAATGTTTGCTCTATCTCATAAAACCATATTATTTGGTAACTTTATTGCACTTTTAAAAATAAACTTATATTTTGCCCATGCACTCTATACTATTTACTATTTGTCACCTGAACCTGAACAGTTCATCGATTTTGATTTCATTCCAAGGTAATAAATTACTCTTCATCTCCAAAATGTCGCAGATCCTACATTTTGTAGTCGGTTTATTTCTCGTTTATTACTAAGGGCCTATATATTTTTTTAATTTTATTGCCAAAATCCGTCGTGAATTTTTTCAATTTTGTTTTAGAACGTTTAGCCAAAGTCGCTCACTTTTGTCGACCAAGGCCCGATGAACAATAAACTACCGATTCAATCAAAATAAAAACCAACGATTAAAGGAAAATCACAATAAATTTTTATTTGGTACACCCGAATCTCATATGCATCATATAAGTAATTTGGAGGTGCCTTCAGAATTATGGCTTTGACCTTATAAAATTCGAGGTCCAAAATGTCCAATCAAACAATTTTACACGAGCTCTGGTAATTATTTCGGATCGGAGTGAATCGCTGATGGTTTCGGTACCAACTCTGATGCCTCAATTAGTGTAATTAAAAGAAGCTGATGGTTTAAATTGTCGGGGTGTCCTCTAGTCTGTTTCTTTGTTAGTTACAACCATCGAAATAGGTAGGTACCTAGTTTTTAGCGAGCGGAGTGTCTATGCTTCAGCTGAAAAAAATTCGACAAAAATGAGTTCGTATGTCCGAATTCCGGATCTTTGTCTTCGTCTACAGATCGCATTTCTTAACCGATTCTTTTAACACATCTTTATTTTTAAATCATATCTTCGCCATTTTGGAAAAATTCCGTAAACTGACTCGGCAAAAAAATCTGTAATTATCCAGCCTGCTCACAAAATTTCATGAGGCCGATCCTCATGAAATTTTGTGTTTTTAAGGAATGCGACCTGTACAGGAGACAGACGTTGGTCGCGACGTCCGCGAGGTCTACAGCTCCTATAGAGTCACTAGTACCTAAAGGTTATGTTTAGGTCACTTTACTTACTTACTAATCTCATCTCATGTAATGCAAAATAGTATCTTTCTCTCTGACGTTATAGTTTACC
The DNA here is from genome assembly GCA_911728515.1 of Peribatodes rhomboidaria. NCBI lineage: Eukaryota > Metazoa > Arthropoda > Insecta > Lepidoptera > Geometridae > Peribatodes > Peribatodes rhomboidaria. The sequence continues at coordinate 6,848,688 of OU452188.1, read as the reverse complement.
AAAAGTGGCCATAGTTATTGATTTTAGTAAACTTAATTATAAACTGTTGATTTGATTTAAAATAATTATAAATGTTTGTATAACTTTATGTTTTTTTTTTTTATGGGCTTAAATAATTTTGTACTGTTTTCTTCGACTATGGAGTGGTTCCAAAATAAATTATATTTGAGTTTATTTAACTGCAAAATACAACTTATTTAGACCAACATAGCAGCTTAGCTCCTATTTTTTGTGTAGGTATTTTTTATTATAATTTGTCAACTTACCCCCGAATAACGTTCAGGATTATATTACACAGGAATCTCTTATTCTATTAAGTACATACAATTTTAATACTGCTTTCTTAATCTAGTGACTTATTCTACATATTTATTAACCTACTTAATTATTATCTTAAATGCTACTTACGCTATGTGAATTTACAATTTATTACTATTCTAGGTCTTAATTTTGCCAAGGTTTATATAATAACACTATAAAACTTAATAAATGCTTATTTATCTAATGTAGTATTCCTATTATTTACAATTTTACATATTTGAATGTAGTTCACAAAGTCTGTACGGCTATTTTTATCGTTTATCACTTTACTAAAACTATCCACATTTAAATTTATCCCTAGTTTCTGCTCCAGGTTGAATCTCCGTACTGCATGAACCGGGCACTGTGTGAGGAGATTGTGTAGGTATTGCAGGCACTAAGTCTTGCAACCTGATTTTTTGGTTTAAAAGATCATGAATCGATCACCTTAAAACTATTCACGAACTGGTTTAAGTACCAATCCTTAATTGCTTTTAATCCAAACCAAATTTCCAACTCCCCCTCTCCACCAGCTCTCTACCTCGACCCCAATCAAAATCATATAAAGCTAATCATAAACCACGATTAGGCAATTACCACTTATTAAGAATATTAATAATCTGTACCGAATAATCTTCTAATAACCAAAAGCTTTACCAGAACAAATATAAAGGCACACTATAACTAAAATTCAGTGTGAAAGTAGTGATGTGCCGACCGCCATAAAACTCCCGCCTAATTATGGTCATTTGGCTGTAAATATGGCCATATGGCCATACAGCCATCGATCATAAACGCAGTCGTAAAGAAGACAGCTCGAGAGCATGCAAATATGGATCTGTGGTCTAATTTGTTAAAAAAAAATTGTTTAAAAAAATATTGCTAACCTTTTAGGGTTACCCAAAATTAGGTTTGGTTGGTACCCAAAACGTAAAACGAGACTCTATTACTAAGACTCCGCTGTCCATCCGTCTGTCCGTCTGTCACCAGGCTGTATCTCCTGAACCGTGATACGAGTTTAAAACGGTACCGAGACGGTTAAAATTTTTACAGACGAAGATGATTTCTGTTGCCGCTATAACAAAAAAGTTTACTAAAAAATGTAATAAAATAAACATGTAATTGGGCTAACATGATTTTATTGCCGTTTGTAAAGATAATGGAACGGAACCCTTCGTGCACTAGTCCGACTCGCACTTGGCCTGTTTTTCATGCGTTGATTTATGTTTGGCTGCTATGGATTACGTTTACGTAGAAGAAATCGAATCACTCAAGACTTGAGAGCACCTATACTTACTAAAGTTAGCGTCGAGAAAACATACCTACTGAGAGATTAGTTAAACGCTTTAGATATGGATAAAGACTGTTTGCCTCTTAGTACCTACTGGATTGTTGTTCGAAATATGTAACAAGTAACAAAAACAAAAAACCCGGCTGCTAAATGTTGTAGCCTATGTCACTTCCACTCAAATGACACCTCACAGTCGAAATCCATGAAGCTGTTTAGACTGTAGGCCGTGCCAAAGAAACTTCATACATACATACCCACATACATACATAGATACATAGATCCATACATAGATACCTACATACACTCGAAATACATAACCCTCCTTAAAACGGGTAAAACAATTGTCCCTGATTTTTTTACCAAATCTCCTACTATCCTACTTCCTTCCTACTAATATTATAAACGCGAAAGTTTGTATGTATGGATGGATGGATGTTTGTTACTCTTTCACGCCAGAACGGCTGAACAGTTCTGGATGAAATTTGGCACAGAGTTAGATTATAGTCTAGAATAGCACATAGGATACTTTTTAACCGCGGGTAAAACCACGGGGCGCAGCTAGTTATATAATAAAAGCAAAAGCTGAGCTTACTCCTATTGCCAAACACTTTTATCTGTTTAATATATTTTGTAAACTGTGTTTAAGTAAGTTAATTCTGTTGTTTGTCAATAAATTATTTTTACTCTTACTCTTACTCTTACTCTTAAAAGCCTGGCCACAGTTGCCCCCAGTGGATTCCTTCGCTTGGTCGGTCAATTAGAGCTGAAATGGCACGTCAGTTCGCGCTTCACGGCAAACGACACCCGAGGTGCAGGTAACATGACAACTGACATGTTACAGTCCTTTATGACCAATTAGAAGGTTTGCGTGCTCTCGCGAAATATTATTGGATGTTTGCAACTACATTTTGAAAATAGTAAAACTAAAATTGTGTACAGGGTTGTTTTTAATTTACGCAAAATGTCTCAGTATCAGAAGCAAATCCAAGACGTTTTGAAAAAAGGCCAGGTAAGGAGAGTACCTCATGAAAGTTGATGAAACGGAAGATGTGTGCCAGAATCGTAGGAAGTATAAACAAAGTGTCTCTGCCTACCCCTACGGAAAAAAGGCGTGAATATAACATTATATTCATACCGAGACATACATACTACATATACAAATACTACATATGTCTCGGTAGCAGCTTTCCTACATCACACCTAACAACTTTTAGTTTTTAGTTTTTAGACCTAAGAAGACAAAGCTTTTAAGTATTTAAAGTATTTGTGAGACTGAAATCTTTTTAAGTCTCACAAACTTTAAATATGTTTTGAGTAATGCATAAAGTTTGTGCCCAACATGTTTTAAAATACCTACTTAAAAATAGCCCTGTATGTAAAAAAAACCGTTTTTGCAAAGGAACTTGCACTATTTTGAGCCACATTAAAACGAAATAAAAAAGTTTCAAAGGATGGCTAGCACTAAAATCTAAAATGGTGGACGAGATAGTAGGTATGGTATGTACTATGTAGGTATGGTCAAATGTTTGACCAGTCCCGATGATAGCATGCATGGAACCATTAACTTAATTTACAATTTTACACTATCGGTCCATAGAAATCGCATTAAAAATCGCCAGAACGTAGATTAAAAAAATACAATTCCCGCGCTTCGGTGTTGCCTGCCATTAAAACTCGAGTAGGTCGGTAATGTGTGGCCAGTGCTGAATATTTAATGTTGCCACGTTATGTTGTTTGACAAAGCTGTTAATGTCACTCTAGCATGTCATCGGTGAGATGGTTATCGGGAATTTTTCAATAAAAATAGATACATGGAAAGCTTCATTAATATAATACTTACTAGCTAGACCCCGCGGTTTCGCTTGCTCTTTTCGCTCGTCATCTTCTTCTCGACGAAATGGTTATGGAAAACCTTAAGCCAGTGCTAAGTTAGTAAAGTGGTGAGTAAAGTAACGTGGTCGACGGACTCTTAAACTTTAAAATGTAAACATAAATGCCTACTTGCACTAAGTAAATATAAGAATTGCAGAAGTCTTTTCTTGACTAGTTTAATCCACTTCTTGCTAGGCTCATCCTACATACATTTTTAACATGAACCTTAGGCCATACCTTAAGAGAATGTTAACTTTATGTGCCCGATAAGCGCATATTAGTAATTTAACGCTATTTAAGCAAGGATTTAGGCAAATCTTATATTTAGTAAAAGTGGCCATTAAACTTTAAGATTTCAACTTAAAATGATATTGGCATGAACTACTAATAAACGAATATGTCACTTCCACTATCAAGACTATGACGACACCTTACATGTCAAAATCCATCAAACTGTTTTAGGCTGTAGAGTGCCAAAGAAACCTGATTGATACATACATACATACTTACTTACAAACTTGGATACATTCATACACTCAAAGAACATAACCCTCCTTCCGCAGTCGGGTAAACAGGTAAGCTCTACTCACCTGTTTTCTACACATAATATAGCTACTTCGGTACAAATCTTGCTACAGTTTCATATTTAAGCTAAAAACTGCATCCATTTGTAAAAACTCTTCGTTTTCCGTGCTTCCACCGCCGATCTCATTCAGATACCACAAGTGATCGTTCACAGGCCACTAAAAAAGCAAACAAAAAATTACCCCGAAGGACAGGTCGATGTATTAACATGTTATTAAGATAAACGGTGTCGCGCTGGCCACTGTCCTTCAAATTAAGGGACACCAAATAAAACATGAATGGAAATGCACGTTAAAAAGCACAAGCAAATTTGAACCTTATCTCTAGGCAACACGCGTCTATTTTTTAACTAATCACGACAATGAATTTGATCCTAAACAATTTGATAGCTAATTTTGAGCTTTGTGACAATGAAGTAAAGTTTAATTTCTACGGACGGTAATTGGTTTTATTCGTGTGGGGTGGTTTTTATTCATGTAATGAACAACATTGTCCATTCCGATCGCAATTTGTGTGCTTTGTAATCGACATGCACTAATTTTGTGGGTGAATGGGGGTTAATATGCGCAGGTGGGTTAATACGGTTAGGTGGGGGTGAATATGATCATCACGTGACGTCAGTTCCGGTTTTTCATTTGTGTTTTCTTTTAATGGTGGGAAAGTAGCACGTAGGGTCAACTGGTGCAAATGTATCTGTGGGGCAATTGCGTCTTTAGAAAATTACTGACAAACCCTTCACAAATTAGGCAAATATATCCATCTTGTACAGATTATTGCGACTAAAGATAAAAAAAGGTGGTGGTGCCTAATTTGTGAAGGGTTTGTCAGTAATTCTCGAAAGACGTAATTACTCCACAGACGCATTTACCCCAGTTGACCCTACCTAATTTTTTTAAAATTATTTTTACCTAAGACCTTTAAAAGCCTAGGATTATCTCTCAGGAACTATATTACGTATCTCGCAAACTAAATCTCTAGACTCGGACAGTTCCCTTCAACCCATAATAACAATTTACCGCTCCAAATATTATTGTCCATTACGCAAAACCTGTTCAATATTAGCACAGCGAAAACGACCACGGGATTTTCGCATCTTAAGTCGGATTTGCGTCCATATCGCTCGCTTTATGGTGCATTTCTGGATTATTCTGTCAATATTATTACTCGCCTTTTAATACCGTAAAGCTGGCATATAAAACACGTATAAAACATATTGGAAATGTCGACAGTATCGATGTTTTATCAGAAGATTTGCAGCTTCATTGTGACATGATAACTCAATCTGTGGTCGATATTTACGGGTATTGAGGTAATAACGCTGGGCTGGATTAGCCCGAGTATCGGTAGAGAAAGATAGCTGGATTAGGGCTGGCTATGGCAGGGATACCAGGATTACTGAGGCCGGAATGCTAAACGGAGATCAATCATCGTTACAAACGGATATGCGGATTATTGATTAGCTAGGCTATCGCGAGCTAATCGCCAACTCGATGTTTGATAGCCATTTTGTTGATTTTGGAACTCCCAACGTCATGTTTCTAGAATCTAGAAGTTTGATCAGTGGCCCTATTCGGAGATTTGAGATTTTCATCTCATCCTTTTTCATCTTTTTTGCTCTCGTTCGAAACGTCATAGGTGTGAGAGTGACCAGGATAAAATCTCATCTCATCTCACGAGCAGGAATGCCCCCCTGTTTTATAAAACTTTGCGACTACGGTGGCAGGAATGTATAGTAGCTAGGTACGTAAACTCTTTCACAATAAGTGAAATGGATGCGAATTACCGCAAGCCTAAAAGCAGTCTGAAACTTGGTGACTCTTTAGCAAATTTATCAACTGTTTTTTATAAAACAGGAGTTTTTGAAGCTACTCTATTATCTTCAGCACGTATTTACTCGTAACTAGTTTACTATTCCCGTACCAAAGCGATCAATCCAGCAGATGCAAGCTCACGCCACAACGTCGCTAATGTCCTAGACATTTTGCTTCCTACCCGCACCATGTAATTACGAGCGACTTCCTCAGAGGACACTCTTAATGAGCTCTCATACTATGACCCATATAAAAAACATGTCAGCGCACAGCTAGACCGTACACCTGCAGTCTTCCTCTTATTAATATCGAATCAATCCGTCATTAAAGCAACGGTCTCTCTCACGCCCTCACATTACGTTTCATCTTTCACCCCATCAGGAAGGTGGAAAGTCTAATAGAAATCCGTAATAAGAAACGTTAATCGTGCACACGCACGGACAGTTACTGGTCGCCATTTTGTAGTGCAAAAACTGATATTGGATGTGTCAAGGAATGATGGATGTGCGCGCGCAAAAACCGGTGAACGGAACGGCCCGTGACGCGAGAGCTTGGCTTGGCGCTTCTGTATTACGCGGGTAAAGACCTAGAGCTTCTACGAGCGTATTTGTAATCTGTGGGTACCTAGTTATGACTTGAATGTGTGGTTGGTATGGGTAATGGGGCACAGAAAACGTTTAACTGCTTCGGAGCAACTTTTTTTACTGAGACTTCTTCTTTGGCTTTGCACCACTGATTGGATTTCTAGAGCTTCACACGACGCATAATAGTTAGCTCTGACATACAGACAGACAGACAGACATACATCGGAGTCTCAGCATAAGGGTTCTTTTTTACTATTTTGGTAAGGAACCCTAAAATGGAAGTAGCTATGATCAAGTTTAATATTTTGAAATTCGAACGTTTCACAAAAAATGCTCTAGGTATTCACCTAGGTACGAGTATCTAACGCCTTTTATATTAGGTACTGAGTTTAGTCGATTATTTTTCTAAGTCTAACGGTTCACTTTTAGCTAGTTATTTTAAACCCACGCTAATATTCTTTAATTGTAAAAAAGGCGCATCTTATCTTTTTATGCACATTATCAATTTCCGGAATCTCATGGCATCTGTTTGATCGAATCAATAGCCAAAACAATTATCGAAACCTAAATCCATTACAATCCACTTTTTGCGGCCAAAACCAAAACGTAACTTCCTTTCATGTGTGGCTTAAAAAAATAATTATAGGACTTTTAAGTAGCCTGTCAGACTTAATGTGTAAATAGTAGGCTTCGATACGGGGGTGTGTTGGTTCGTCCCGCGGCAAGGCGTCAATTTTACCGGAAAACCATGTAATTACGACATTAGAACTCGATCGATACTTATTTTCTTTTTTTTTCGATCGTCACTATTGAACGGTCAATTTTGGCGCCATTTTTTCTTTTTAATTTTAACTTTTTTAATCGAAGGGTGCGTTCGTGTTACGGGTGTGATCTATAATTATTAGGTACTGATGCGTTCAAAAGTTGCTGCTGTCATAATATTTTTGGGTCTTTTTTGTTTGCGTCCGTTGTTATTGGCAGTCCGTGGTCTATGTAAAGTATTATTTTTCTACTTTCTGTTGGTTTGTTCATTTTGTGCTCAGACGCAGCTGATACCTAATTACGCAGACATATGCGTTTTTTTCTATTTTATGGCTACTTACCACGTATGTGGATCCAAGTGTTTTATATAAAGTAGTTAATGCTGCCAGCGTTTAATTAAGCATTTTCCCGAATAACTCTATTATTCGTAGATTAAACGAGATAGTGCGGCCCCCGGGGTCGAATCTGATATCGATAGAAACACTCGATCGAGTATCTAATGAGCAAAGCCGCGGCACTAAGCCATTACGACCAAGTTATAATTAAGGTGGACTACTGAGAGAACTAACACTAGTCTCTTATTATGCTGCTAGTGTTGTGTAGAAAAAGCGATAGTGACGCCCCGACCCAACTTCACAGATAAGGGACTTTACACACAGCTGAGCGTTCGCACGAAATTTCATTTCGTTGTTATTACACTTGGATACACTATTATTGGCTTCACCACACTTCACAGTGAAGATAGGTTGGTAATGAAAATTCCTTCACTAATAAAGTTGTGTTTGCCCCCGCTTACTAAACTGTAGATGATTATCTTTGTTTCCTACCTACCTTGTGGTGATAGAGGCATATAGAGGGGTGATGTTGTAACGATCCTAGGTACGTAAGTACATGTGTACTCAATAGGTAATTGTTAGAGTACCTACGTTGTTTTTCATAGGTCAATGTAAAGATGCATATAGGAAAAATAGAAAAGTTTTTTTTTATAAATTCGGGATGTTTTCACACACGGTCGCCTGACCCCAAACCAAGCAAAGCTTGTATGGCTGCCAGAGACTGATATACGTACACATATATTTTTAAATACTTACATTAAAGATATTAACACATAGAACAAACACAAATGTTTATCACATAGATGTTTGCCCTAGGTGGGAATCGAACCCACGCCCCCAAGCTCAGAAGGCAGGTTCACTACCGACTGAGCCACCGAGGCAGTCAATATAATGTTAGTTAGGATTGAATATAAAGCCACTGATGAGTAAGATATTTATTGTAAGCATAGCTAGATGTGTACTTATACCAATTGTAGCTCATTCTGTAAAATTATTTTAGCAAGAGGTAAACCAACATTTGTATTTATAAAACTTGATACTTTTTATAATTTAAATAGACTGCTCCCGCGACTTCGCCCGCGATTATGTCTATTGTACTCGGCGGTTGTGTAGCTTTGTTAGTGAATAATTTTTAAAACCGTAACTGTATTATCGAAGATAACCCTCTACATACAAATGGACAAACTTTACTTTTTTACTACAAGCTTTTACTTAACTTCACTATCGTATGTTTATGTATGTGTGTTTCATATGTATGTAGATACAAGTAGGTATGTATGTTTAGCCTACATCTTGTATGCAAGATTTGAACTACTCCCTGCAGTGCTATTCACAATCATTCGGAAACTTTTCCGATCGGATCCCACAAATTTCAAACTCATATTGTTCGAATCTCAGTCTACTTTTATACATCTTGGAAAAGGGAATCGAGTGTAAATCCGATCGGAACAATGAATCACGTTTAAAATCTTATGAATACGGACAGAGATTCAAATAATTTGAGTTTAAAATTTTTGGAATCCGAACGGAAACGTTTCCAAATGGTTCTGAATACCTACCCTGGTGTTCGACTGAACTAAAATTTGGTTTGCATATGTAAATTACAACAATTTACATGATACTTAATTTAATTTCTTCTAAAACTTTTTAAATTACAACTATAACTATATAACTATAATAATAGTAAGTAGGTATGTAATACAGTCAGGTAGGTATGTAGTACTGCCAAAGAGTGGAACGCACTTCCTGCCTCGGTGTTCCCCAGCAATAGATACAACCTGGGTCTCTTCAAGACAAGAGTGAGACGACCTCGTGGGCAAGCGTGCTCCATCTTAGACCGCATCGTCACTTTCCATCAGGTGTGTTATGGTCAAACGTGGGTACATTCAATCATTATAAAAAAGTCAAATGTATGACTGTTTATATTACAGAAAAGGTAAACCCTGAAAATTAGTTTTTCCCGCATGATTATAACGACTTTGACACTCACACTATATTATACACTAGTTACGCCCCGCAAAGCTACGCGCTTTTAAATAGCAGCCTATGTGATATTCCAGACACTATAATCTATCTCAGTGCCAAATTCATCCAGATCCATTCAGCCGATCTGACCTGTGTCCATTCTTCCATCCAAACTTAAATAAATAAATAAATAATAAATAAATTCGGGACACTTCCACACACGGTCGCCTGACCCCAAACTAAGCAAAGCTTGTACTATGGCTGCCAGAGACTGATATACATACTTAGATATTTTTAAATACATACTTAAATATATATTAACACCCAGACATAGAACAAACACAAATGTTCATCACATAAATGTTTGCCCTAGGTGGGAATCGAACCCACACCCCCAAGCTCAGAAGGCAGGTTCACTACCAACTGAGCCACCGAGGCTGTCAGTTAGTTATAACAAACAGCAGCCCGCGACTTCGTTCGCGTTTATTCAGAAAATAGTCTCCAAAAACATTCCCCGTGAAATACTGTAACTAATTACTAAATTTTGATCGAGATTTGTTCAGCCATTTAGCCGTGAAAAGTCTACAAACAGACAGACAGACTGAGTTGCTCTCGATTTTATAATAATAGTATGGGTATTCGTGTGATTTAATGTAGCATGGTGCGAGCGATAACCGCATTTATTTATTTTACCCGCGTTCATTGCTGCAGTTAGTGAGGATTGCGTATTTTATGTAGTGATACTAACTAAGCGATGATATCCTAGTTGGAGAAGGCCTGCCTCTCAAGCCAGAGGGAGCGGGTTCAAACACAGCCGACGGCACGCACCAATTTGTGCATTGTGTAAACATTTATATATAACTGTATGTCATATGCGACATGACTGGGGCGAGCCTGTCACAATACACCGGGTATTGTGACAGGCTCGCCCCCTGTCACATTTGGGACTGAATATCGTCTGACGAAGTGTGGGTGTTGTATTCCACCTCTACCAGCCACACCGGGGAAAGGCGGTATTAAGGGTGTTGCTGAAGTTTAAGATTATGATTTGTAATTCGCGGCAACTTTCAAGGATGAAAAGGAACAATTTGTCTAATGTCAACCGCACCATCCTACAATGGAAATCGCATACTACGTACTAGGTACGTTATTTACGGCAAAATGATTCGCCGTAAGAGAACGGTATCATCATCGATGGACAGTATTAAATCGTCATTAGCTGTCAGCGTGAAACCGTGGCTCACACTTTCAACGTTGGCATGCAGTTACACCTAACTGTGGACTAATATAGGCTTACACAGAATAAGCTAGTATTTTGACACGAAATGGGACTTCTATTCCATGTATTCTAATAAAACTAAAATAACTAAAACAGTACATTATGATACAATGTGTTTGAATTCGAACTAGCGATATTTGAAAGCCAATTATATTATTATTAATTTATTATTATTATATATTATAGAATAGTCAATCATCGACAAATCACCCCCATATCAGGGTAAACAGATTTTTTTGGAATAGCCGCCATTTTTAATATCACAGTTTTTTTTTCTGAAACTTCCGCTACAAAAAGCTGTCATTTTTTATGTAAAAGCTCTACAAGTCTACCTATATGAAAAAAAAAAACCTCAATCGAAGGGTAGTAGTATGTTCTAATGAAAATCAAGATTCGATGAATCAAGAAATCGCTTTGCGTTTGGCCGCCACGATTAAGCACTCTCGTTTAAGAACCAAAAAGGTTGTTAACGAACTCCTTTCTTTTTTCCAGCAAGTAGCAACCCCAACAGTCGTCAAGAAGATCCTCCGCCTCAAGCAGGAGAACCCTGGCATGTTTGCTTGGGAGATCAGGGAGCGGCTGCTGAGCGCTAGAGTGTGCGAGCCTCACTCCATACCATCTGTGTCTTCAGTGAACCGGATACTGAGGAACAGCGGGCTGGCGTGGAGCGATGATGAGAGGGTTGGACATGGTAAGTGTTACTTCTACCTACAAGATGCTCCGCTTCAAGCAGAACCCTGTCATGATCGGTTGGGAGATCAGGGAGAGGCTCTTGAGTGCTAGAGTGTGTCAATCTCTCCATATTGTGTCTTCTGGGAACTGGATACTGAGTACTACTTATAAATAATGCAACCATGTTGAAACAGTATGTTTGCGTTGCGATTTTAGAGCCAAAGATGTGGTCCAAACTTTGCGAACTATAAACTTACGTATACAAATAGGAGGACCACATCGTCGCTTACCAACAGGCGAGTTGGTGGTCAAACGCAGATAAAATAAAGACACATATAAATATACAAATGTTAAGTTAAGAGTTCGGCGACCACTTTACTAACTTCGCATTGGCTAAACGTTTTCTATTGTCATTTCGTCTCAAAGAAGACAACGAACGAAGGGAGCAAGTAAAGATACTGACGAGCGAGTGACAAAGTGCAATTTCAATCATTTTTATGACTTTTGCACTTCTATAATCATTCTTAAATAACTAAAAATTTCCCATGTATTATGACTTAATTTAAAAGCTAATGATGTAGACAACCTCTCTATGTAAAGGGATTTTTAATTTGCTTTTTCTATCCATTAAATAAATCAGTCAAAAGTGACCCCTTACAAATGTGGATATTTTTCATAGCTCTTTTTTCTCTTGAAGACGTTTTTTTAAAAAGACCAAGAACACAGGAGTGGAGATTTAGTTCATTTAATTGCACATGCCATATTTTAATCATAATCTGAGAAATGGTTTCCAAGAAATTTGACAAGCGCGTTTGTATGGAAAATTCAGAGCGTCGCGGAACCATTAATTAAAAGCTTCTTAAGAAGTATTTAGAAGTGTTTGAGTAGGTATATAATTATTATGTAGAAATGTATGGACTAATGATGATGATGATGATGATGACGATAAAGCGTCGGTGAACAATTGTCTTTTTGTGTACTTTTGGGTAGTAAACTATGTAATTAAAATAATTTATTTTGTTCTTAACTTGTGTAAGTAAGAAGGTACCTACTTAATTGGAAACATAACTCCAAATTTATTTTAGCCAGGTGCATTGTCGATTTCTAATTCAATTTCCCTAATTTAAACATTAGACAAACGTCCCCAAAACGTGTAATTCTAATAAACATTAATTAATTTGAACTAAGTTTAAAAAACCAGCTATTTCCGTCACCTGCTCTATGAACCGATACTGGCTGAGTACATTTTCCTTCTTAAAAATTATAAATTGGGGAATAATTCTTTTGAATTGTGTTTACTAATTTCTTTAGTATCCACTACTTTTATTTAATTTATCGTTAATTTTATGATTTACAACTCAATTGAACGACACTTGTTTATTGCAACATAAACTATGGTAGAGGAATAGCGTTTTGTTTATGTAGGTATGTAACTTTATTGTGTACCAAAGTAGTAATATAATTATTTGCTTAGTTTGTATAAATTCTAAGTATCGCATGATCGCGTGAACATAACATATCGTCTCTTTTTTCCCCCGAAGAGCCTGGCAGAGGTGTACAACACTCACACTTCGTCGGACGATAAGAATGATTGGCGTGAACTGTTGCGATAATTAATGCGTTAATTTCAAGGCGATAAATTAGGTGTCCACACTTGAATGGTCAACTTCAAAGCCCATTAATGTCGACCGGCAATGTTGATGCCGATGTAAAAAGCACAATAACGTTCAACGTCCATCATCGCCATAATTATCGGCGTTTCTTGTTAATGTGGCCGCGACATAACAGTCTACCTGTTATGTTATATAAAGAACTAGCAGCGAGCCGCGGTTTCACCCGCGGTTAAAAAGTATCCTATGTGCTATTCTAGACTATAATCTATCTCTGTGCGAAATTTCATCGAGATCTGTTCAGCCGTTCTGACGTGAAAGAGTAACAAACATCCATCCATCCATCCATTTTTACAAACTTTCGCGTTTATAATATTAGTAGGATTATAACAGTTCTCGTTCTAATAATTGACTTCTCTTTCTTTCCAGAACCGTACCCACAACCGGAGCTCCCGAATCTCATAGACTACATGTCTCTCAAGACGTCGCTTCCCCCAACACCTCCTCAAAACCCCCCTTACTTCGTCCACTCCGGCATCCGCGTGCCCCCACCAACAACGTCCGACGCACACCTCTACGACCGAAGACTCGCGACCTCCTGGCTCCTCGCCAACCAAGTACAAGCCCAAGGCTTACTCAAACCCTACCCGATATCCCCCTGGCAGAGAATCATGATGCCTTACCACGCCGACGCTAAAAACTTCAACCCCTACGCCAACATAAACAACGACTTCTTGAGAATCACCACGGACGAAGTCAAGACCGAATCTGAACACATTTCTGTTGAAGCCAGCGATGACAGCACTGACCGACCAGACGATGACGAGCAAAAAGAGAAGGAGAAGAAGAAGAATCCTTATTCCATAGAAGAATTGTTGAAAAAGCCGGATAAGTTGCCGAATGTAACGCCAGTTGGGTTCCAGAATTTCCTCAGGCAGCCGAGTGGGAGCATGATAGAGTACAGTAAAGAAAAAAATATGAGTAACAGAAGTTCTCCAGCCAGTTACTGCTCCGCGCAAAGCGTATCTACTGATTGCTTTGTTGAATCAAGCAGTCCTGAAATAAAGGCGGGAAATTAAATAGCGCCTATGTGTAGTAGTCAAATTAAAAAAAAATACAGCGGCAAAAATTGAATACATTTTGTGGTTTGTGGCATAAATACTGTATCAGTACAGTACTATACAGTAATGTGTTTAGGTACAGAGAAGTATGTAAATTGGTTTTAATGACCACGTATAGTACACTATTAAATATCATATTATATTTACTTACCCTAAAATAGATAACTAGATAAAACATTAAAGTAGGTGTTGCCATAAAATGTATAACTTAGTTCATCTTTGTGTCCATATTAAGTATCCATATTTAACCTTAAACAAATAACAAGTATGTACTTAGTATGTTAGATAAATAAATGTATTATAAAGAAATTAGTAGTTTTTATAGAAATACGTTAGGTACTTAGGGTTGGTAGGTTGACTACTTGACCTAAGTATTATGTAAAATTTTGTAAAAATAATTATAAATAAGTAGGTTCATAATTAACACGTCATAATTTATAATTCTGTGATATTCTAGTAAGAAATTATTTATTAATTAAAATATTCATTAACACATGTATAATATTTAAAACTAATTAGGCAATGATACAAATATGTACTTAGGTAAGCATATTTATTGTAGATATATTTTCGAGCATTCCTATTTTTGAACCATTCCAAAATTTTAGATTAAAAAGTTGTTACCCATCAATAAAATATTTTTCCTTAGAGTAGGATATTTTACATTGTAAATATTTTGATGTAGGTATTATGTAGAGATCGGATAATCAGATATAGGTAAGTATATATTTTTTACCTAAAGCTCAAATTTTACTGGAAATTCTCACTTACTCAGAAAGTGTGGATTTTTTTTTAATTTTCGCCTTTAAATTTTCCTAAATATTTTAATAAGGATGCTCCTAGACAGGATATATTTTAACTGCAACACTGGCCCGGCAATACTGGCAATATTGCCGTCTGTATCCCAGCCATCATCATCCATGCTGATGCCATGGTGGCCGGGCTACCAGTCAGCAATATTACCGGTATTGCCGGGCTATTATTGCAATAAAAATATCGCCCGTCTAAGACCACCCTGATTGTTCGTAAATCCGATTTGCAAAGGTGGCATACTAGGGTCAACTGGGTCAAATGCGTCTGTGTAGCAATAGCGTCTTTTCAGAACTGACAAACCCTTCACACATTAGGCAACTAACGCCATCTTGTACAGATTATTGCAACTAAAGATACAAGAAAGATGTAGGTGGCGCCTAATTTGTGAAAAGTTTGTCAGTAATTCTCGAAAGACGCAATTGCCCCACAGTCGCATTTGCTCCAGTTGACCTTAAATCTTAGACCTACTGAGTACCAAACCCAACAATCACGGAATCGCGCAATTTTTCAATCAACGCAATTCTCTTCATACTATACTTACTCATCTCATTAAGTTGAAGTAAATAGTACCTACGTTTATATGTAAATATCCGATTTCTACAAGTAAGTTACAAGTTTCATTGTAAGTGTAGTAATAACTAACAAAGTAATTTAGACTGTTGAAACCCCCAAGCCTAATAAAGGCCTACTTATGTACACATACCTTAGAAACCTATTTATTCTATGGTATACCTACAGACTACAGACTTACAGAAGACTCTATAAAAATAAACCAAATTATAAAAACTTTGAGGCATTTTTATTTTTGGAGTGAGATATATGAAACCGTAAATCAGATTAAATTAATTATATACCTACTTTTACAGCGTGTCACAAAAACCCTGTTGTATAATTGAAGGGCATAAACATACACACACTTATAAGTATTCTTGCAAAAATACCAAACGCACGTAAATAAAGCACGTAATGCAAATAAAGGCACGTTAAGAATAGCAAGAGTTATAATCGGTCTAAGAACGCAAGAAAAAAAAGATTTTTTGCAAAAATATTAACAAATCTGTGAATGGCTTTCATTGTAAGAAAGTAGCGGCACGACGCGAATAGTTTATAAATAAAACCGAGGCAATTGGTTGCTGGGTTCCGCTTTTAGAAGGGCGGAGCGTGAGGTGTGCTCAAAAATTTTAGAGTCAATATTTAATTTAAACTAACATAATTGCAAGCTCTAGTCGATACTGTATGTTCCCCTCGCGGATTTAAAAGAGATTTTGTAACATCCCGTATAGCAACCACCCAAATCCAAGTTGTATTTTCCTAGGATACCTACTTCAATTTCCAATCTTACGTCCTTAACTTATATTTCCCATTTTCTCCCAAAATGTATTTAAAATCGTTGTGTGTTACACGAGCGTAAAGCTTATAGCAAACTCGTAACTTTGGTTAGCCCTTGCCTTTGACTCGGGCTGACAATATCTACTCGTTTGAAATAGCTACTTTCCGTATTTGTATCACAATGTACCTACTACATATTTCCAAATTGGTATACAAACAAAGTACCTAGTAACTAACATAAAAATTACAATCTAATTGAGAACCTCCGCCTTTTTTTTAAGGTGTTTAAAAGTACGGTACGGTGGAACTAGGCGGTGGAAGCACCAAAAATGTTTGAGGTCTGGGCGAGGGTCTCCATAATTTCACACTATTAGTAAGAAGTATGGATAAGTTATATCGCTCTATGGCGGAGTAGAGTAGGTACATTATTATACCATGCTCTATGCTAACTATACCAGCTACATTATTACCTACGTACGTACCTATAATTTGTAGGTACATTAAAAATGCAACTTTACAAATACAGGCTAGAAAAATTATCAGGTGAGTACTACATATTACATCTCGATTCAAAAGAAATGTCGTGCGAAGTGGGCAGTCATTCTAATGCCTCTTAATATGCCCGTATCGGGGCAAATGTATGAAATTACAAAGTTTCCGGCTGCCGCGACGTATTTCCATAAAATATCTATTACAGACCGACCGAGTTATTTGTCGAGTTCGACAAATAAATGAACTAAACACTTTCTACATTTTACTGGAAGTTGTGTTAGAAAAATACGACGGTAGCGCCCTCGCTCAACACTTAACAAAAGTTGTTGTATCGTATGTTGGCATTTGCATACAGTCTGTGCATTACACACGCAAAATACCGGCTGATTTCATTCCCATTGGTAGGCACTTACTTTTACCTATTTTTTTAAAGACAATTTTTTGTAATGTAGGTAGGTCTCTAAAATTGTAATAGAATCATCGCCATCAACAAGTCGTCGTCCAATGGTGTAATTGTTATGTTTTATTTAGCTCACTGCCGTCGGGCATGCCACCGTCCGGTCCCGGAGAGTCACTCAGGCAAATAATTTCCGATTGTTCGCATCTTGCTATGCCAAATACTTGCACAGGCACAACCAAGTAGCCAGGGTGGCTATTTCTGCGCGTGAGATGAGATGAGATTTTATCTTGGTCACTCTCACACCTAAGACGTTTCAAACGAGAGCAACAAGGACGAAAAAAGGTGAGATGAAAATCTCAAATCTCCGAATAGGGTACCAGGATCATCCACCAGCAACTTGCCCTTCAATACCGTCTTGTCGAGTCTGAGGTGCCGTACTATAAGTACGCACCAGCGCCAGTTCTTTAGAATGGCCGTGCTTTGCTCTACTGGGACCGCTCTATCATAACGGACATGACGATTGGAACCAATAAGCCTGATATCGTTATGATCGACCGGTCCCCAGGCAGGGGGGCTATTCCTGCGCGTGAGATGAGATGAGAT
This sequence comes from Peribatodes rhomboidaria, assembly GCA_911728515.1. NCBI lineage: Eukaryota > Metazoa > Arthropoda > Insecta > Lepidoptera > Geometridae > Peribatodes > Peribatodes rhomboidaria. Next base: position 6,830,864 of record OU452188.1, on the reverse strand, counting down.
TTTATCTTGGTCACTCTCACACCTATGACATTTTAAATATTTATTATTTATTTATTTATTTATTGACCTTATGTAAACTAATTATTAGGTACTAATTTATTTATATTTATATCTACACGAGTAAGCATCTATTCATCATTTTACAAGAACAAGCGACGTGAAGTTAGGTCCCAAACGCTCGGAATCGGCCGCCGCCTGCGCCGCAGCGCGCGGTTTGGCGCGGTTGAAATGAGAGCAACAAGGACGAAAGAAGGTGAGATGAGAATTTCAAATCCCCGAATAGGGTCCCTGTGCTCGTCGACATCCCATCCCACATGACGAGAACCTCGTGAAGGCTGAGAAGGACAAACTTAGCAAAAACCTTGAGTTGGCTCACGAGGTAACCGTCATATGGGATGTTGACTCATAGCGAAGAGCCTCGACCAACACCTCAAGAGGCTCTCGTTAGACCGTTGGATCAAAGGCCAGACACAAAAGACAGTGATCCTAGACAAGCGCCGTATTGTCAGAAGGTTTCTCTCTGCAGACCTAACCACCGGTAGCTTGGGCCTCGCCCCACTGCCGACAGCAACATAGTTTTTAAGTTTTTTTTATAATAAGTATTTGTTTTTTATATTCATAAACTCGGTGTTGTAAAAAATTAAGAGAATCATTAAATAACTGAGATAATAATATGTGATACTTAAAAATAGTAGTTTATTTCAAGCTGGTTGTTTTAAAATAACAACACGGGCCCATATCATAAAGACTTTACAGACGTAAGGTACATGTTTGCTCTGAGAATGCTAGACCTTGTTTTTTGGATCATGGTGTAAACAATTATGTACGTCTTTCTCGATAAAAAGAGTCGACATACCGTTGTCGCGTTGCTCATGCTAGGCCAGCTGAACGAGGTTCCACAGCGTCGTTGGCAGGTTGGCCAAGCCGAAATAGAATCTTGTTCTAATTTACATGCTTCCCTACAAACATCAATAAACAGGGACAACAGGTACGAGTATGTATGGCTAAAATACCTTTTCCCCATACTTTTATTTTTCAACATATCAATAAAAAGTCGATCTCACTTTTCGTGAGGGGTCACGAAATGCTATTAGAAAATACTACTTTTCGTGAACTCTACAAAACTCGGCTTACAGTTTCAGTAATATATTTACGACTTTACTAAAATGGGGAAAGGGGAGGGATTCGTCTCATCTATCATCACCCTCTCATCTTCTCATAGATTTAACTGCTGTACGGATAACATACGAATGACTAGGCGGTATGGCCATATTGGCTCTAGCCAAAAACAGGACAAAACCAAAAAAACACTTTTGTGACACTGACAGACAGTGACAGTGACTGACAGACATGATTTTAGGGATGGGCAAGTGAAAAAAAATAAATTGATATTTTTAAATTATATCGAAAATGATTTAGGGATAAATTTCGATATTTTGTTAGTTTCCGCATGATTATTCATACGTTTTCCCAAAGCATTCAAAATTTATGCAAAATAATAAATATGTAGAAAATAGTACTTTTTATTATTATGCAAGCATAAACTATAATGAAAATGCCTTAATCCGCCGTTCAACATTTTACTAAATGGCGTCTAATAACACATTGAATACACTGGCTGGCTGTTGCTCAAGTCATTCGTACAATAGGGTGATTATTTGCCAATATTACTATTTTTGGCCGAAGAAATGTGTTTGAATTAATTTTGATAAAAATTAAATCCGAAAATCGGTGAAACGAACAACAATTCTGAAAGACATGATAAATTATTATAAGCTAAAACCTCTCCTGCCCATTTCCTTTATCAGGGCAAATCTGACTTGGAATGGTTAGGCTACATATTTCATATTTGTTGTTTTTTTTTCATATAACAACCCGCAATACTGATAAATGTTTTTAAATACTTAAGTGACTTGGCTGAGAAAGTAGTCAACGTTGTCGATCGAAGTCATTTTGCCTAGCCGTTTTATTAAATGGCTGAATATCAACAGGAAACTAGTAAAACGGAGCCTTTGAGTAAAAAGTTAAAGTTAATTGAACGGCGAATTAAGCTAGTTGGTGGTGGCATTTCTATACAAATTGATATACGAGTAAATGTATCGATAACTGTAAGGAAAAATATCGACATTTTAATATGTCGATATTTTTCTTTATATTATATTTCCCATCCCTCAAAGAAAATAAAGTTTGTGTTTAGAAATTTTAAGTGGGCTATGGAAAATAATTGAAAATATTGAATACTCCACGACAGATACTCAAACAAATCTATCCAGTTTATCCAATATCTTGTAAACACAAAATGGATACAGATAACTTAACAAAACAGGTGACTATAGTTCATGAAATTTAACCTCCATATGTTTTCATGCAATTTTTTACTTTTATGATATTTTGTAGGCCGAAGAAGTAGAAGCATTAAGTGCTATCTACGCTGACGACTGGAAGACAGAGGGTGAAGCATCCAGATCATACAGTATCGTAATAGAGAAAGGAAAAAACGAAGCAATTTTATATGTAACTATGCCTGAAGACTATCCTAGTTCGGCGCCTCCAAAGTATGAGATATCAGCCCCATGGATGGATAGAAAGGCTAAAGGCAAGCTACATAGTGCATTGGATGAGGTATACTTGTAGGTATCTATTAATTTCTATTTAAAATGGATGTAGCAAGTGAACAAAACTCTTTCTGTTAGAATATCTGTGTGTTGAGTGCTCCAGATGCTGTAGTCACAGTATTTTATATGCGAATATACCTATTACACTTTTACGACCAAATAGCTGAACCCACGGTATAATAATATACTCTGCCAGAACGTTTTGAGACATAGAGGTACATGGGAGACACACAGTGATGTCAGTGATGCATAAGCAAGATTTGAGTAAGTAAATACAGCAAGTTCAAGAGAGACAGTGACGAGTGGCAGAGTTGGGGGTCAACTCTCGGAGCTCTTTAAAAACCTTGTTTTTTTGCAACTGCTAAATTTATTTAATAGAAACAATAATATAAAAAAGAAAGTTGACTGTGGCCAAAAAATTTGGAAACTTAGGTTTTGAAAAAATTTAGGGGCAGTGTAGATATAACAAGTGAAATATTAGGTCCTTACGTATGAAATTGGCGTTTTGTCGTACTGATCAATTTGATCTGAAATATCTCCTCTTTGGTTAAGAATTCGAAATTCAAATTAATAAATTCATTTAGCTGGTTTTTTTTTCTTTGGAATACAGTCATTCATTTGTTATTTTCCTCATTATTTTTTCTTTGGCGTCGCTTATTACCGCGCAATGGAAAACATGAAATATCGGTATATTTACGAGTACGAGTTCTACCGTGGCACCAGTGCTGCAGAAACAGCTCGAAGAATTAATGATGTGTACGGCGCTGGTGTCGCTAAAGACAGCATGGTACGTTTTTGGTTTCAACGTTTTCGTTCTGGAAATTTCGACCTTAAGAACCAACCCCGTGGACGGCCGGAGATCAAAGTGAAAAACGAAGAATTAAAGGCTATTGTGGAAGCGGATCCATCACAAAGCACTTCAGAGATAGCAGCAGGCCTCAGGGTAAGTGACAAAACTGTATTAATCCACTTGAAGCAAATCGGGAAAGTAAAAAAACTCGAACGATGGGTACCTCATGAATTGAGTGAATCGAACTTGCAAACACGGGTCGCCTGTTGTGTTACTTTGCTCAACCGACACAATAATGAAGGGATTTTAAATCGAATCATTACTTGTGATGATAAGTGGATATTGTACGATAATCGAAAGCGCTCATCGCAATGGCTGAACCCTGGAGACCCAGCCAAATCCTGCCCTAAACGAAAATTGACTCAGAAAAAGTTACTTGTAAGTGTTTGGTGGACTAGCGCCGGTGTCGTTTACTACAGCTTTCTTAAATCTGGCCAAACGATTACGGCAGATATCTATTGTCAGCAACTGCAAACCATGAAGGAAGAACTAGCTGTTAAACAACCGAGATTGGTCAATCGCTCTAGGCCACTGCTGCTTCACGACAATGCAAGACCACACACTGCATAACAAACAACCACTAAGTTAGCTGAGCTACAATTGGAATGTCTGCGACATCCACCGTACTCCCCGGACCTTGCTCCAACAGATTACCATTTCTTCCGGAATTTGGACAACTTCTTACAAGGAAAAAAATTCCACTCCGATGCAGCAGTCCAAACCGCCTTCAAAGAGTTTATTGATTCTCGCCCCCATGGTTTTTATAGTAAAGGGATCAATGAACTACCCATAAGATGGCAAAAGTGCATAGATAACAACGGTGCATACTTTGATTAATTAAATATATTTTACAAAAAAAAATCGACTTTTTATTCCTCCCGTACAAAACGCCAATTTCATACGTAAGGACCTAATATTTAAAATCAAATTAAATATGCAAGATCACATTTCAGATGGTTTGTTTGTTCAGTTATTATTTCATTGTAGTTATCAAAAAGGTCAAAGTTTTTTATCTGATAAAATCATACTTATATAATTTGAATGAAAAACTACTGTGAATGTTACCGATGAGTGTGTATGAAAAGAATCATGGAAGTAGAAGAAGCAAAAGATGTATGCCAGGATCATAGCAACTGAAGAAAAGTGGTCTCTGCCTACCCCTATGGGAAACAAGTGTGACTAAATGGACCATATAAGAACTGGTTTAATGCGGCTTAAACTGTATTATAGGCCATTTTTTCTTTACTTTCTCTTGTTGACATCTCTTTTAAATTGCATTTTATAATTAGATAAGGTGTAAAATAGTTATCTATAAGCGGAAATGTGTAATTGGTGCACAGTTATACAACTGTTAAATTTATTAAGTCTGTTCGCACTGTTACATTTCCCGAACAAAATAAAATAAAATATTTATGGAAAATCACATCATCACACTATTATAATGAATGTACTAATTTTGCCCCAGAAAAATTTACAGTGCACTTATGTCCCACTTGAGGTGTTGATAATGATTATTATTTGATTAAAACAATGTTTCTGTAAATTTCAGAGAGAATATAGGCGAAACTGTGGTATTCCAATGGGTCGAGAAGATAAGAGAGATATTACAAGAGATGAAACCTCCTGACGTTGAAAAGAAAGAAGAAGATAAACCTGCTGCTGTGCTGTCCTTAGATTTAGCTCTGGTAAATATACATGAAGTAACATATTTTCTGAGCTTCCCAATAAAGAGGCTGGCAGAGCTGTATTGCAATATCCACACTTCGCTGGACGATAATCAGTTCCAAATGTGACAGGGGCGAGCCTGTTGCCAGACACTGGGCTAAAGTTATGTACCAGATGACATTAAAATACGAACATAATTATGTTCACCTAATGAACAAATTGGTGTGTGCCTTTAGCTGGGATCAAACCCACTCCTGGCTTGAAAAGTGAGCCTACTTGCAACTAGATTATCATCGCTAATTGTATACATATATAAATTGAGATTAGTAGTATTTGTAACCCCCAATGAAAAACAGAGTGTTAATTGTAAACATATATAAATTGAGATTAGTAGTATTTTTAACCCCCAATGAAAAACAGAGGGTTATTATAAGTTTCACATGTGTATCTGTCTGTGCCATCATAACTCCCAAGCAGATACATCAATTTTAATTTTTGGTCTGATAGGTCATTGAGTGTTCTTAGCTTCAATCTGTACTTACTCGTACTTACAATTTGTACTTGTTGCTATAAATATTTTTTAATTAAGATGTTTTATTTTTTTCAGTTAGACATAAACTGCCCTGACATAACCCATGGCGAAGTAATCATGGATCGGAAGAGCTCGTTCCAAGGACATGCGGCGGAAGTCTACAGTATGGAGGATGTGACGTAAGTAAAAAAAAACAATAATTAGTACAAGTATAAAACACTATGAATTAACAATTAAGTAATTTAATACTCTAATTGTGTTGACATAGAGTTCGTTTTACACCACACAGAAATACACAAAATCTTTAAAAAAAAAACAATTATTATTTTAAACAAGTATAAATTAAAAATTTAAAAACCCTCGATACCGATTTTCATCAAACTTAGCTAAGAACACTCCCAACTAATTCACCTTTCAGAAAAAAAAAAATCGGTTCACCCGTTCGGGAGCTACGATGTCACACACACACACACACACACACACGTCAAATTTCTAACACCCCGTCGTTTTTGCGTCAGGGGTTAAAAACTCGACAGAGAAATGACACTCGCGCTATAAAGACGAATCTATTATCAACATATTAGTCATTAAAAACGGTTCAACAGTTTTGTAGTTAAAAGGGAACCTAAGCATGGGACTATGACCAATCCATACATACAGGTCTAACACATAACCTTCCGTCGGTGAACGGAAAAAACAATTCTTCTATGCTTTTTCCGTTCACTGCCCTCCGTTCTTTTTTGACTTCTTAAGAGGGCCGCGACGCTCTGAAATTTCCATACAAACGCGCTACTCAAATTTCTTGAAAACCATTTGTCAGATTATGATGAAATTTAGCATGTACAATTAAATTAACAATATCTCCGCCCCTATGTTCTTGGTTTTTTTTAAACGTTTTCAAGCTAAAATAGAGGTATGAGAAATATCCGCATTTTTAAGGGGTCACTTTTGACTGATTTATTCAATAGATAGATAAAACAAATCATAAATTCCATTACATGGGGAGGTTGTCTACATCATTAGCTGTTAAATGAATCCATAATACAAGGGAAATTCTTAGTTACTTAAGAATGATTACAGAAGTGCAAAAGTCATATAAAAAAAATTGCACTTTGCCACTCTGTAGGAACTTTAGAGGCTCGTCAGTATCATTACTTGCTCTCTTCGCTCGTCTTCTTCTTCTAGACGAAATGGCTATAGAATACCTTAAGCCAATGCGAAGTTAGTCTAGGTCGCCTAGGTCGAAGTTAGTTAGGTCGCCGGACTCTTAACAAGTATAAAGAAATTTCAAACTTGCCTGTTTCAGTGCTGTCCTGACTAAGTTGAAACAAAACAAGAAGATTCTCAACGCTACACACAATATGTACGCTTATCGCATAGAACGTAAGACTTCTAAAGGGTCCAGCATACTTCAAGACTGCGACGACGACGGTGAAACACATGCAGGCGGGCGAATGCTGCATCTGTTGCAGATACTGGATCAGAAGAGTGCGCTAGTTGTTGTATCTAGATGGTAAGAACACTGAAATGTTGTATCTGGATAGTAAGGCCAAACTAATAATAAGAGTTATAGCATAACATCGATGATAGCCTAGTTGGAGAAGGTCTGCCTCTCAAGCCAGAGGAAGGGTTCGAACCTAGACGACGGCACGCACCAATTCGTTCATTGTGTGAGCATATTATGTGCGTATTGTATGTCATCTGCTACATGACTGGAGCCCGGTGTATGGCGACAGGCTCGCCCCCTGTCACATTTTGGGACTAAATATCGTCCGGGGAAGTGTGGGTGTTGTATTACACCTCTGCCAGCCCCCTCGGGGGAAAGGCGTGACGATATGCCAGGTAGAGCATTCCGGTCACGTGGGCAACACGTAGTGACGTCAATGATGCTTAAGCAAGACCGAATGATGTCATTTACAAATAGTTCGAAAGAGACGGGTGACGAGGACGAGTGACGTCATTATGTGATTGCTCCCGGAATACTAGACCTTGTTTTTTTGGATCATGACTTGTAGGACTAAGCATAGTTAAGGCAGAGCTTAACAAAAGTTTATGACGTTTCTTCCTATCTTTGCAACTACACAGACTTGCGAATTGTTATGCCAACTCGATATGTTACTTAAAAAAAAACATTACAAATTAGTTTCCGCTTTTAAAGATGAAGAACAGAAGAACGCCCTTGTTATTATATCTAGACAGTAAGAGAAGTTATCCGCCTTCTAAAATGCATAGTAAATCCATACTTCCATACCAACCTGATTTGACTGCCTCGGTGGCTCAGTCGATAGTGAACCTGCCTTCTGAGCTTGGGGGCGTGGGTTCGATTCCCACCTAGGGCAAACATTTATGTGACGAACATTTGTGTTTGTTCTATATCTGAGTGTTAATTATCTATTTATGTATGTATTTAAAAATAAAAATGTATGTATATCGGTCTCTGCCCGCCATAGTACAAGCTTCGCTTAGTTTGGGGTCAGACGACCGTGTGTGCAAATGTCCCGATTTTTTTTTTTTTATATTATAAATTCGAAAGTAACTCTGTCTGTTTGTAACGGCTGAACGGATCTTGAAAATTTGAAAATCAGTTACAGCATATCACAAAGAAGGTTTTTGGATACTATTCTCTTAACTTCCCCTCTTTCGTTGATAAGTGTATCTTTGAAACCAAAATTGAGAAAAAATATTTTGACTTTGACTTTGGCCCCAAAGGAGTCACGGGTAACAGCTTATTAGATTAAATCCCAGAGCTACCAAATAAATAAAATCCCAGAGCTACCTAAATAAAATCCCAGAGCTACCTTAATAAAATCCCAGAGCTACCAAATAAAATCCCAGAGCTACCTAAATAACGTATCTTACATTTCAGGTACGGAGGCATACAGCTGGGTCCTGATCGGTTTCGGCACATCAGCAACGCGACGAGGCAAGTGCTGCTGCAGGCCGGCCTTCTCAAGAAATGACATTGACTGTATCTGCTCTACAATAAGCAATAAAACTTTACACTTACTGTAGCTACTGGCGAATGATACACGCTCAATATTTATAGTGACCAATTTACTGTGTGGCTCGGCTTTAATTGTGCACGAGGACGCTAATAAAGTGCTCTTACTGGGTTCGTCTTACTCCGCAGAGAATGTCAATTTAAATTAATTATATAAAAATTTTAAAAAAAATTAAGCATTAGGGTCGAATTTAGAGGTGTAGAGGCCCTAGGGCAATAGGAAAGTGGAGGCCTCTTCTTATTACTCAAATAAAATGAAAAAAAAAACATGTATGCAACAAACAGTAAAAAATGTAATGCAATTTTATTTATTGCAAGAAACAAATTATTGTTTAACTACTCAAATTTTTACAAATATGTATTAAAGTAAAAATCTTTTTAAGTAAATTTCTTTTTTTTTAATACCTTTTATGGAGGCCCCGGGGCTGTAGCCCCGCCTGCCCTCCTCTAAATACGGCCCTGCTTATATGTAATACACATGCTTGAGTATTTGTGTAGCGTGCTCCCCGGGTAGTGCTAACTGGGTAGCAAACTCTGGTGGGAGGCTTCGGCCGTGGCTAGTTACCACCCACCGGACCAAGCCATGCCGTGAAATGACCTAGTCGTGTTTCGGGATGTAGTCCGGTGTAACCGTTCCGAAGACGGGTCTGAGCAGTAGCGCACTTGTAGCGCCTCACTCAACTGCCGTCTTTGTACTTCTTCACTCTACAAAACTTCAAGGCTAGAGTGAATAAGTACCTTATAGGTCGTCGTGCTCCATCTTAGACCACAACGTCGCTTAACATCAGGTGAGTTGGTGGTCAAACGCCGACCTATTCTACATTTAAAAAAAGCGAGCCACAAACCCGACTAGGCCTGTCTCTTGGGGCCCATATTCTAGCGTTACTAAATACATTTTTCTGAGACCACAGATCTGATGTAAGGTGCAGCGATTGTTAGTCAATTATTTTTAAATAGTTAAATTTTCGATAGTTACAATTACATTTAGTTGCTGAAGTCAGAATAAGCTTAATTTACATTGCCGGCGTCGAGAATTTAATTTCCATTTTTTAATTCCCAAATTTCCATCCTACTAATATTATAAACGCGAAAGTTTGTAAGGATGGATGGATGTTTGTTACTCTTTCACGCCAGAACGGCTGAACAGATCTGGATGAAACTTGGCACAGAGATAGATTATAGTCTAGAATAGCACATAGGATTAACGTCTAGAATAGTACTTTTTTACCGCGGGGTTGGGAAAAGCTAATGGTAAGGCGGGAAAGCTAGTTTTCCATAATTTAATTTCCACGCAATCGCCCAGTCGCGAGAGAACGATCTTTCGAATTCAACCGTATTTTGAAGGTTACATTCGAGAAAAGCTCATTATACTATGTATTTACTATCGATACATTCTCCCAGATTCGTCGGCAATGTAAATTAAACCTTAATCTGACTGGAGTAGTTACACTATTGGAAAACATTTGCCGTTTACTTTTATGACACTTTGAACTGAAGATAACTGAACTGTGGCACTGTAATTACTGTTACGAACTGTTTATGATATACTGTAACATACTATTCATGATATTATACATTTCATTACGATGACTAACTATGTATAAACTTTTGAAATGTTCTATACAATTTTTGTAAATAATGTAAATTGTGATAAACTTAATGGAATTGTTAATAACAACTTTATGTACATATGCACTCTTAGAGATGCCTCCGGACTAACACATAGGTAACTTTTTATCTCAAAAAAAAAATAAACAGCTTCTAGGGACTAATAGATGTGACTGGGTTACAGCTAGTGTAGAATGAAACTAATAATTATCATAAAAAATAGTATATATTTACTTTACAAGGCATAATTTAAAATAGCATGTATAATGTAAACATTATTATGATGTTCATTTATCCAGTTAGCAATAAACGTTGTTTAAGCTTGAGAGGACGTAATATTTAACACCATGTACCACTTATGGTATTATAATATACTCCGCCAGGTATAGCGAAACACGTAGTGACGTCAATCGATGAAGCAAGACCGAAATAAGTCATTTACAACAAGTTCGAAAGAGACGAGTTTTTTGGATCATGGTACCACTAACATGCAAATATAGATTTTGACTTTGAATAGGTATGGTATTTTATCTTTTTCCTTCGACTTTTTTTGCTCTATTGAAAAAGACAAAACACTATACTATTCCGAGGTTTTACAACGTTTATTACTAAAGGGGTTATTGTTTAAACTCTTATACAATACAGTGCATGATTTGATATCATTGCGATAAGGATAGCTTGATATGAATTTCATTATAGTAAAAGAGAAACAAAAATCAAATATGTAGTTTGTCTTTTTTACTCCCATCCCAATCATATCTAGCTATCCCTGTCGGTCGTGTCATTTGAATTTTATCGTCATCGAATCACATGAACCAAATTTTTGTTTGCTAGTCATTTGACGTTTGAGCCAGGGACGCAGAAATGTATGAAAATATATAGCATGCTTTTTAACTTACTATCGACGGCCGGACCTTGTTTTTGCCGGCGCCGTGCCTTTCACAATCATTCGGAAACGTTTCCGATCGGCAGGGCTATTCACAACCATTCGGAAACGTTTCCGATCGGATCCCAGAAATTTCAAACTCAAATTGTTCTAATCTCAGTCTAATTTTATACATTTTGGAATAGAGATAGTATAAATCCGATCGAAAGAATTAATCACGTTTAAAAACTTATGTATATAGAGTTGACATTCGAACAATTTAGGCTTAAAATTTATGAAATCCGAACGGAAACGTTTCCGAATGGTTCTGAATAGCACCACGGATCCCATAAAATTGAAACTCGAATTGTTCGAATCTGTTTACTTTTATACATTTTGGAATAGGGAATCGAGTATAAATCCGATCTGTTCAGTGGATTATATTTAAAAACTTATAATTACGGACTGAGATTCGAATAATTTGGAATTTAAATTTTTTGGAATCCGAACAGAAACGTTTCCGAATTATTGTGAATACCTATGCATATACATACATATCGTCACGCCTTGCCCTCCGAGGGGGCTGGCAGAGGTGTAATATAACACCCACATTTCGCCGGACGATATTCAGTCCCAAATAAGACAGGGGGCGAGCCTGTCGCCATACACCGGGCTCCAGTCATGTAGCAGATGACATACAATACGCACATATGTTCACACAATGAACAAATTGGTGCGTGCCGTCGGCTGGGTTCGAACCCGCTCCCTCTGGCTTGAGAGGCGGACCTTCTCTCAACTAGGCTGCCATCGCTAATATACAGATATACATATATGTCACGTATTCTTAAAAATCCGGCCTCTATAGGGCCGCCGCATCGACACTTAACGTTCTATTCAAAATAACTAAATACATAATTATAACTTCATTTGATTTTAAGCCTTATTAGTCGGCAATAACGTTTTACTAAAATGTTTAACACATTTTGGCGTCGTGACACTGACGCGATCACAGAGCGACTGACAGCGAAACAAGGCTTAGTCTCAATCTAAGCCTATGGTATAATAATATACTCCGCCAGGTATAGCATTCAGAAACACGTAGTGACGTCAATCGATGCATAAGCAAGACCGTAATAAGTCATTTACAACAAGTTCGAAAGAGACTGATGACGATGACGTCATTATGTGTTTGCTGAATGCTAGATCTTGTTTTTTTTATCATGTCTAAGCCTACTTTTCAAGGTGCCATTTTTCGCATTGAGACTTGACATCTATGTTATATGTAGGTACATAAGCACACTGCTCCACGTTGCGTCGAGCCAAATCTCCCGCGCGGGTTGGCTTTCTTCGTGTGTTGTACTCGCGCGCGTTTTATTTACTAACTGAGATACATAATAAAGTAAAAATAAAAGTTCCCGTGCAATCTCGCGCGGCCCGGAGCAGTGTGAAACTGACCTTAGCTATTAGGAGCAAGTAAGATTGGGGCACATTTCTTTGGATTGTAACATCGAATGAATTTTTACATTCTTGGCACTTTTCAGCTTCCATTATTATTATTTTTAGTTATTTCTATGGTTTTTGGCATCATTGTCGGTTGTCTTCACTGTTACGCATTTCTTATCGAGGAATTTGAGCAGGTCCTGAAATAAAAATGAATTTTGTAAATTAAGTTTAGTAAATAAAACTCTATAGTATGTAGGTACTATCATTTTCACTGATTAGATGTAATTTTTATATAGATGTTCAATATACTGAATTTTATTGTTTGATCGTTGTTTATTTTTTCTACCCAGACAACCCAACGCATTATTTCGTACACTTGATTTGTACACGGGCGTAAGGCTCAATTCTATACCTCGGTCGATATGCAGCACAGTATGCAGGTATTGAAAACGTTGGTCTGTTGATATCAAAAAGATTGCGGGTCCACAGTGGTACAGAACAAAAAAGAGCAGATTGGAGAGAGCTGGTCCTCCAGCTCTCTCCAATCTGCCTGAAAGGCCTCCTGGCCTTCGTGTCGCAAGGACACGCCGACACCCAAAACCACTAAATCAATAAATAATAGTAGGTATTGAAATTGAAATAATGTTGGCAATAAAGGCTTAATTATAATGTAGGTAATAGTTGCCCGCAAGCGGTTTTGCGAGAACAGAAAATGACACACGCCGCATGCGAGCCCCATCGACTAATGACCGCGCGCGCAGGGGCCCTAGACAAGTTTCAAGCGCAAGCGAGATTCTGTTTTTAACGTTAGCTGCCGAATGCAGGCCCTGATAACCAGGGGCCCTAAGCAAGTTGGAAGCTAGCTGCTGATTGGACGAGTTGGCAATATGGTCACGTGACAGTTTTATAGCTTGCATTTTGTCCAATCAGCAGCTAACGTTCGAGCACTGGCACTGGCACGGGGTTTTTCTCCCTCCCTTTTCGGAGGAGTACGGATTCAGACTCGAGGAATTTCATCCTTTCCGAGGCTATTCGTTGGGGGTCACTGACCCCAGGGGAGTTGGACTCGACCCGCGAGTGTCAGCCCGAGTTGGCGCAGCTTCTACGAGCCGGCGCAGCGCTCTGTCCCGGCGTAGTCTCCCGGGCGAACACACCGTCGTAGGTGGAGTCGCGTTTGTAGGCCGGGTGTGGGCGCACCGGCCGGCCTCAGCTGGGGCTCCGAAGATCCGGAGCGGGCTTCAGAGGGCAGCTGCTCTTGCAGGGACGGGGGGCGCTGGTCACCGGGTACGCGGATTTTCCGCCTACGCGCCTCTCTGCGGAAAATCACGCACTGCCGGCTGTTGACAGTGTGTTTATCTCTGCAGTTTGCACAGGTCGGGGGCAAACCCTCGGCTTTGGGGCACTTTGAGCCGAGGTGGGGCCCCGCGCACTTAACGCACTTCTGCGGGCGGTAACAGTTGGCCGAGGAGTGACCAAACTGTTGGCAGCGGTGGTACTGCGGCATAGCCATTCTGCCTCTCCACGCCTCGATCACCACTCGAAGCATGTTAAGGAGGGCTGTGGTGTTATATAGCTGTTTCAGCTGTATGTGGAAGACTCACTCGCACGCTTTAGGCCGAGGCGGTAGTTGACGAACGAACTTCGCCGGGAACCCGAGCTCGATCAATGCGCCGACTATGAGTTCGGGCTCGGTTCCCATCGGCAGGCCCCAGAGGGCGATCTTCTGAGGCTTCTCGCTAGTCAGTGCGTAACGATGCCACGATATATACTCCTGAGTCGTGGCTTATATCAAACAGGTATGCTTGCACGGCCCGTCTCGACCGCGCCTCGGCGTGGCCGAGCCTTTTTCTGAGCTCGGCCAGATGTCTAGGCCAGTCGGGTAGTACATCCACTACGACTACGGCCCAGCGGCTGGCGGCAGCGATGGTTGTGCGGGGGGCAGAGCGACGTCCATGGTTTCGGCCTCCAAAGCCGCGTATAACGTGGAGTCGAGCCCGGTCGATTCCTCTCTGAGGCTATGATGGACCATGACGTTGGTGAAACCGATGTGTCTGATTCGGCTGAGCCGTCCGCCAATGAGTGTAAGCATACCTCCCCAGAGTTCTGGGTGGTATGCGGGTTTGTTGTGGTCAGTGGGCAACGGCGGTGCCACGCTGGTTCGTGATCTGCTCACGTCACTGGCGGCTGGATGGATTCTCGAATCGTTGAGAGCGAGTGACGATGACGGTGGTGGCGCTTAATGTTGCCGAAGCGGCTGAGCAGTCCGCCGCCGGTTCGATGGGCGGCTGTGACTTTGTCCGGGTCGGTGCGGTGGGGAAACATAATCTCCCCAGAGTTCTGAGTAATACGCGGGTTCGTTGTGCTGCGGCGGTGCGCTTTGATGGCTTGAAAGAGATTGCAAGTATTGCAACTTGTCTAGGGCCCCTGGAGTATTTATGGGATGATGAATATAAGCAGACTACAGATTCTAATGTATTTAAGAACCTTTAAAAGGCATTATTGCTTTCTCGCTCACACAAGACCGCGTTTCCGCGTTTTTATTAATAAATAATGACTGTGTGTGCAATTGAAAATAGTTATCTATAAGTATTTAGCTACAGGCCGATTCAAACTAAATGGCAGCTGTGACCTTAGGCGCGAAACGCTGCGCAGTAGCGAGAACGAAGGTACGCGGGCGACAGAGAGACAAGACGCCGCAGTCTCGCTTGCGGCGCACGCGCACAGCCGCCGTTAAGTTTGAATCAGTCTACAATAATATAACGGTTATTTTTAACTAACTTTTTAGGCATCCACACACTTGAAGTGTGTGGATATCTGTGTGTGCACACAATAAAATAATATGAAGCACTAAAAATTGTCCAAAATTCTTAGTTTTATATGTACCTACTTATTTTTATCATCATAAAACAATATTTGTCTTTTAATATTGAAAACTGTTCTGTTTCTTTAAGTTTATTTAGTGATTGTTTTTATTATTTTGTAAATAAAATGTAAATCCGTAATTAGCTGTAAGTTTATCTGTAAGTTTATTTCATGTCATTATTGTGAGCTGTGGATTTTGTTTAAATAAATAAAATAAATAAACTTTAGTTTTCATACCTTTTTCTTAGACGAAGCAAAACATTTTTTTTTTTGACGTTCGATTGTACGAGCGAGAAAGCAATAACGACAGTTAAATGCTCTCAAAGGCTTCCCAATCTTACCTTAGGGTCGTATCTATGCCCGTAACCGACCAAGTCCTTGTGTATAAGGTCTATCTCCACTGGTTCGTAGCACAGTATCGCTTCTCGCAAATCTCGTCGCGACGACACATAGTTGAAAAACGCTATGTGTAGAGGCACTCGGCACGAATGGACCTGTCAAATATAATACCATAAGACACAAAATACCAGTTACTTCTGTTTCTTCTTTAAAAGAAGAAAGAAAGATTGCCTAGACATTTTGCTGAATAAAAAAATTACCTTCGCTTTTTCTCTCCTTTGGAACACCCAATCTTCGGGGCTGCATTCAATCTCTTTACAAATAGGAATTTCATTGGCAATCTTCTTATTTCTACTTTCTGTATTTTCTAAAACATCATCTGCTTTTTCTGGAACATCTTTGTTTTTATTTTTTAAGCTATTTTTGCCTTTTCCTTTACCTTTTCCTTTATAACTGTTCCCTTCTTCATATTTCTGGCTTAGATTATTTTCCTTATCAGTGTCTAGTATGTTCTCATTTAGATTTAAAGCATCATTTGAAGTTTTCTTTGGGGATGGAAGAAGTTTTTTTGGTGATATAAGTTTTTTAGGAGATGTAGATGGGTGATTTAGTTTTCTCCTTTTTGGAGGTGTAGCAAGGTCATCAACTATGTCCATGATTGGGTGGGTTTCTTTGTAGATGTGTGTCAGCATTTGGATGGCTGGAATGTTAATTTTAGTTGTTAGAATATAACATACTTCATTACCATTTTAACAAAAAAAAATGTCATTGTGTACATTGTACATAAGTCATTAAAATTTAAAAAAGATAAAAAATTAAAAAAGTAAAAAACTTAGGTTCTGTTTTATCTTTTATTGTTTTTTTCCAAATTAGACTAATTAATCATCTTTAACTCTTTTGTTAATATTAAAGAGGTAAAGTAAGTTTAAATGTATGGAAAAATCTCTGTATTTTCTGGTCTGATTTTTGATACCTCTTTCAATGTAAGAAGCAAAACCAAATAGCTGATTTATAAATTATTTATTTCACCTCATCTCACTAACATTATAAATTCGAAAGTTCTGGATGGATGTATGGATGTTTGTTACTCAATCAAGCCAGAACAGCTGACCGGATCTGGATGAAGTTTGGCACACGGATACATTAAAGTCTCGAATAGCACATAGGATACTTTAAATCGCGGGTTAGACTGCGGGGCACAGCAAGAACAACTATTTAGTTTTTGAGTGCAATAATTAAGTATCTATTAAAGGTACCAGGTACCGGGTTACAAGGTTGGATACCTTGTAACCTTTAATTGTAAATTAATATTGTTTTTATCAATAATATCATAACATTTCGTCATGCCTTTCGCCCAGAAGGGGCTGACGAGGTGTAAAACACCCACACTTCGCAGGACGATATTCAGTCCCAAATGTGACAGAGGGCGAACCTGTCGCCCTACACCGGGCTCCAGTTACGTAGCAGATAACATTAAATACGCATATATGTTCACACATTGAACAAATTGGTACATGCCTTCGGTTGGGTACGAACCCGCTCCCTCTGGCTTGAGTCTTCCCCAGCTAGGCTATCATCGCTTAAAGTTAGTACCTTGTAAATAAATACTATAATAACTACTTAACTATTATCATTTTTATACTCGCCGGTGCCAAATTTCATTGAGATCCTTTCAGCTGTTCTGGTGTGATTGAGTAACAAATAACAAACATCCATACTTCTATCCATCCATCTTAACTTTCGCATTTATAATAAATATTAGTTAATAATTTATAGGCTTTTCTTACCTTGTTTCCGTTTAAATGGTTTGACACCGTACTTATCTAATTCCTCATGAAGTTCAGACAATGACATAGATTTATAATCCATCATCGGAGTAACGTTGTCGGTTTTAATTATAATTTCACTATTTTTAGGAGTAGTTACTGTAACTGTATTACTGCTACCTGCTTTTTGAGGAGTAGCAATTTCTGTGATTCTTCTGTGTTTTATTGGACTTATTTCATTACTTCTCTTTGTATTCTTCCTGTTGTTATTTGCAGGGAAACTTTCAATTTCAATGTCATTCACAATATAATTGTTATCAGCCTCTATTGAATTCTTAGATGCTCCAAGGTCAGACAGATCATCCATTATAGATATGCTTCCAAAAGCGAAATTGTCTAGAGGCATCTCTAATTTTGATTTATGCAGTGAATAGTCCAGTTCCTTATCTGATATTTCAAATATTTCTGAGTTTTGACTGCAGTTTGATATGAAACTATTTCTCTTTGTAAATTTTTCAATATCTTCATTGGAGTTTTCGTAAATAATGGATTCAGGGTTAGCGTTTTTAGAAAATGTCAGTTCGTTATTTGCATAAGTGTTAATGAGTTCGTCATAATCTATAGAAACATCATCTTTTTTACCTAGATTGCTGAATCTTTGTGAAATTGTTACAGGTGGTAGGTCATTATCGTCATCACTTGCTTCCATGTTTTCTTGGCCTCTAGAATCATTGTGATCATTTTTAGAAGATTGGTCCGATTCTTCAGATGTGTCCGTCTTTTGTGTTAAATCTATGTCATCTATTGCATTGTGGTCAAGCTGTCCATTTGGGCTTAGTGCCAGATTTAATTTGCTTTGAGAATTTGTAGGATAAAATGTTATTGGAACTGTTTCTATGATACTTTGTGAACTGTTGTTGCAATAGTTAAGTTGAGAGGGAGAGTTAGTGTTATTTCCTTTGAAGTTTCCACTTGATTCCTGAGATGTATTCTTGTTTTTAAAACTTTTTGAAAAAGGATATTGTGTAAGATCTATTGTCTCGTGATTTTCTTCATTTGCTATGGCACTCGGGTTATTTTCTTCTGTATTATCTGGACTATCAGAATGATTATGATTATATTCTTCAAAAAAGCTCTGACTTTGCATTTTAGCTGCATTATCAGTTGACATATTTTGTGTCAAATCAATATGTGCAACTATTTCTGTCTGTGAATTTGTTCCTTTATTAATAAGGGCATAATCGTTAATATCCAAAATTATAGTATCATCTGAAGAATATTCTCTTGCAGCAGTGAGGCTTATGAAAGGTAATTCATCACTAGTATTCGAAGATTGAGTCAAGTCCATACTTTCAACATCTTTATTTAGATTCACTTCTTTTGGTGTATTTCTATTATCAATATCATCATCATTATTTACTGTGCTACTTGTTAAAATAATTTCAATACTTTCACTAGGTTTTGTTTTCATAGTTTTATCTTTTTCAGTATTGACTTTTAAAGTATTTTCTTCAATAATGTCAGGGCTTTCTATAAGATCAATATTATGTTGCACAGGCTGTGATGATGTTGAGATGCATTCAGTTAATTCCATAAAATCATTTGATCTTCTTTTTGTTACATTAGTTTTTTGAGATAGTTGAGATGTTTGATTTGCACATTGATGCTTCGATTGAATTTGAATACAGTCTGTTAACTCCATGTCATTAGATTTTCTATTTGTTATATTATTAATGCTTAGCTCAGGCTGAGATTTTTCACAAACAGGTTCAGTAAGATCCATAACTTCCAAATTAGTATTTGTTATAAATGATTCAGGAAGTATTCCATTTTGCATTGTTACAGCTTTTATATTATCATCAAATATATCTGACACTTCATCATCAAACATATCTGGAGAAGGGCTTCTATAATTATTTACAGTTGAAATTGGCTCCACAACTTCAACATCATTTACTGATCTTACTGCTACTGTGTATTCTTGATTAATTTTATTTATTTCTTCTTTTTTGGTATTTTCTATGCTAATGTTATCATCTACACTAATTATTTTACATTCATTGTTATCGAGACAGTCTTTTATTTTCTTTCTAGCAATTTCCTTGCAGCTTTTCAGACAACCACTAAGTATAATGTCTAATTCGTCCTGCGAACATTCTATTTCACTAAAACTTACACTCATTGGTTCAAAAAGTTTTGGACTCTTAGGTCTGCCTGGTATTGTAGACCAATCCCGTAACAAGTTTCCAGGGCTTACAGATTTCTCTATCAAATTATCTACGTAAAATGTATCTGTTAATTTTAATTTGTCATAAGGAACATTTGAAGCAAGATAGTAGAGAGGTATATCGGTAGCATCTGTGTCTGAACAATACAAGCTGCAGTGTGTTATATTTTGAAACAAAACTTGAGAGAATCTATTTGCAATAATTTCTTTCTTTTCAACGTCACTTGTCTGTATCAATTTGTAGTTCTTCCTTTGCTTTCGAACTTTACGAGTGTTGCCAGCTATTTTGATTTCAGGTACTTTAAAACCATACTCTTGCAGAGTAGTTCTTATTTTTCCTATTCTGTCTTGTGAAGTTAAGGGTTTGGAACCTTCAGAAGACTCGGTTGAAGTTGTTTTCGTATCTTGAAGTGACTTTGATAGAGCAATAGCTAGTTGTAACTGTTCAGAGTTAACATCTATGCCAGCTTTCTTACACACCTTATCAAAGTCCTTGGAGTATTCTTCCAATTCATTTTTTTTTGTCCGTAAAGCTGTTCGGATGTCTTTCTGACCTCGAGGTCTTTTTGGTCCTTTTTTAGATTTTTTGTTTTGCTTTTCAATGTTTTTAGGACCATTAAAAGTTTTTTTTGTTTCTTGAAACTCTGATAGACTCTCATCCATACCAGGGTTACGATTAAAGTACTTGCTTCTCACGGCGCATGAACTTGATTCACCGCTGGCAAAATAAAACAAATTTATTGAGTTCACATCTTTATTATAACAACTACATAACAGAAATAAGTTAAATTAACATTACCTATCACTTACGTTCATTATTTGAACGGTAAATCGGGCCTACTATCCTCTTTCATCAGTTGTCTGATTTTATCAGCAGTTCTATTCGGTAGACCGCTGGCGATCATTAATTTTCTTTCAACTTCTTCTATAGGATCTTCGTACAGTCCTTCACTGGCTTTTCTGATGTTCTGAGTACGTTTTGCAAAGCTGCAAATAAAATTGTAGCAGGTAAACAAAACAACTTAACCTCGAATTTTCGTTAATCAATTATTATTGTCTCACAACAGTGAGATACTTACTGAAATATAAAGCCGCTAACTATTCCAAAACTTAGTATTCCAATACCTAGATAATTGCGAAATTGAGCAGAAGGAGTTCCTTTTAATCGTCTAGGTTTCCATTTTGACGTATCGACACCGATGGCCATTTTTGTGTCAATGAATTGAAACTTGAATGAAAGTATGAAACCAAACCATAGACACCAGATGGAAATGATTGATGAAACTTTTTTTTCCCACGGAATTTGGCGCAGCACGTCATATACATTTCCCTTGCCATGCCTTGTTACGGAGTCTACACACCAAGAAGACATGAAACCTTAGACCGTCTAACCAATGGACGAGCCTCGTGTGACCATTACCCTCTGCCAAGGTACAAGACTCACAAATCAACCACGTTTATAAAAACTATTTCAATAATTGATTTTAACAGTATGAGTGTCGGTGTTACCGCGTGAGAATCTCTAGAAAAATGCCACCCTGTGCTGTGGATGTTTGCGATAAGAAATCAACCATTTCAAATCTACAAAAAGAAGATGCAACATTCCACATGGAAGTACTTTTTTATTGTATTCATTGCTTATTTTTATTAAAATCATTTAAAATTGTTTTTAAAAGTTGACGTCTAGAATATCTATTCTTAAACGGAGTAAGAAATAAATCGCATCGTCTACCGGCGTATCTTAGTTTAATTTTTTACCGTAACTCTCAAGAAAAACAGTCTATATTTGCCTAACAATGTCCAAATCAAATATTTTGATAAATTTTAGGCATCTCTAGTGCACTCCCCACGAGACTAATGCGAAAGTTTAAACATTTTTGACCAAACAGAACGAGTAAAGAAATTTGACTAATCGTGTTTTTTTTTGCGACACGAGATACATAAAGAGATGAGATAATCTATAATATCGGTGTCTAAATCGATTTAAAATTAGGTACTCATCTTCGTTTTAATTGGCTAGTAGCTTGAACGTTCTTCTAAATTTTCCAGTTTTCTTAAAAAATCCTGTACCAAAAAAGGAAATACAATTAACAAGATAAAGTAAAAATCGTGAAAAAGAAAGCGAAATTGGGAACCTACTCGTACAAGCACTATTTGTTCAACCAGTATATTTTGATTTACACAAAATAAATGATTTTATTTTAATGATTCTTGAAGCGTCTAATACGCTTCAAGAATCATTAAAATATTCAATAAGCTTTTTTCAAGATAAGTACGAAAATGTTTATTTTCAAAAAAATGTACTTAACTCGACTTTAGAACAACAAAACGGCACTAAAAAGCAAATAAGTTTCAATATTTATAAATGTTTCAGCAACAACAATTATGACTTTCCGACATTTATGTTCTCTTCTCCTGAAAGAAGAAAGAGGCGTGAAACAGATGGATAGAAGTGATTCAATCCCTCTGTATCTTGCCTGTTCTTCTGAATAATTTCCAATAGAATAAATAGGAAAGCGCCTGGCGTAACCGCGTCTGCATTTCACTGTTTACACATTCGTCTGCGTTTGTTTTAACTATTACCAAAAAATGTTTATGGACCCAAAAGTCTAGTTTTTATAAGTCTCAGGACGTGAGCTTGTGGATTGCCTCGGCGACGTAATCGACATTTTTTGAAGAAATACCCGCGACCGAGATGCGACCATCCTTAGTAAGATAGATATGGAACTCCTTAGTCATGCGCTCGACTTGTTCGGGTTTGAGTCCAGTGAAGCAGAACATCCCAATCTGGTCAGTGATGTGGCGCCAAGAGTTTTTATTGCCTGCGCCCTCGATGCCCGCGCGTAGCTTCTTACGCATAGTGATGATTCGATCTGCCATTTGTTTTACATCAATTAGCCATTGTTTCCTGATGTCAGGGTTGTTCAGAACCTCTTGCACCAGGCGGGCACCGTACAGTGGTGGGTTGGAGTACATACATCGAATCATGATCTTGACTCGTGACATCACCTTGCTGGCCGATTTTGCATTGCCGCAGTCGATAGTAAAAGTACCAATGCGCTCGCCGTATAACCCCATATTCTTGGCGAAACTCTGAGCGAGCATAACTTGGTGTCCATCTTTAACAAATAACCGAAGGGCAGCCGCGTCGTTATCCACGTCACCAGTGGCGAAGCCCTGATAGGCCATGTCAAAGAGTGGTAATAGTTTTCTGTCCTTGACTACCCGGGAAATTTTCTTCCACTCTTCGAGCTTGGGGTCGACACCCGTGGGATTGTGGGCACATGCGTGGAACAGAATTATTGAACTTTCTGGTATTTTAGAAATGTCTTCAAGAGTTCTCTCAAGATTAAAACCGTTGCTCTTGGCGTCATAATAACAATATTTTTTGTTTGGCAAGCCAAGCATATTGCAGATCTGAGGGTGGTTGCCCCATGTGGGATTGGATAGCCAGACTGTCTTATTTTTTGCGTATTGCTTCGAGGCAAATTCTAAACCAAGACGCAAGGCACCTGTACCAGACAGCGACTGCACTGTGCAGTTGGATTTTCTCTGTAGCATGGGGCTATCTTCTCCGAAGGCTAACTTAGTAGCTGCGGTTGTGAAAGTACTTAGGCCACTTATGGGGGCATATTCGTGGTTTTGACCTTTGTGAAACATATTTTTCTCAGCCATTCTCACACTTGGAAGAACCAACGGCTTACCCGCATCATCTCTGTAAGCCCCAACACCAAGGTTGACTTTGTTTGAGGCAGTGTCTCTTTTGTAGGCTTCAGTGATGCCAAGGATTACGTCAGGCGGTCCCATCTTGACATTGCTCCAAAAAGAGC
Organism: Peribatodes rhomboidaria; assembly: GCA_911728515.1. NCBI lineage: Eukaryota > Metazoa > Arthropoda > Insecta > Lepidoptera > Geometridae > Peribatodes > Peribatodes rhomboidaria. Next base: position 6,807,261 of record OU452188.1, on the reverse strand, counting down.
TGTTTTTGACCATTGTACAGCTGAAAGTGGTTTCCATATTGTTGTTTTTTGACGCTAGACAATGTGTGGCTAACTTTTTGACTGCTTGAGTCATGGTTTTAACGCTGTCGAACCCAGACTACTTTCAGAAAGTAACAGTTTTAATATGAGACTACCGGGTGCAACAAGGACAGCGAAGTAGCAAGCTTAGCTAAACCTAGTGACTGAATAACTGAATAGATACATTTTAGGTAAGTATAAGATAAAACGGATATTCCAGATATCGAGTCATAAGTTTTAAATAAGTTTAAGAAAGCCACAGGGAAACATTTCCATGTCATGTGAAACGGACGAAACTTCTGATAAAATCTAGTCTAGTAAAATATAAAACCAAAGTACTTAGGTACTTTAATGAAAGTAAAATATTACAAAATATTTTGTTGATAATCTGCACAACGCGTTGGCATTACGGGGGCTATTCCTGCGCGTGAGATGAGATATGATTTTATCTTGGTCACTCTCACACCTACGACGCTTTAAACTAGAGCAACAAGGACGAAAAAAAGTGAGATGAGAATCTCAAATCTCCGAATAGGGTCCCAGGTCATTCTTACGTCTAAAGAGAATATCCTAATAATAAATGTCTCTTTGAATAAAACTTGCATCAACCCATGGATTTAGTATGCATAATCCGCCAGGGGTACGTTCCTGCGGTTTAGCTGGGATAAGATTTGACCTGGTTAAACGACAAATACCCCGTTTTCGGACGTCCGTCGGACGAAATTTTAATTAGATTAAAAATTATCGGTTTGTTCCCGCGAGACTTCCGGTATAAAATTTGTTCTACCTCGAATTTATTTTCGCCTACCTTCTAAAACCTCCGTTCCCGGGCGCTAGTCGAATGAAATTTTACTTTGACTAAATATTATTACACGCGTTCCCGTGAGCATTTCCGGTATGAGATTTGGCTAAGTTGAAACCTTTTTTCGGCAAAGTAAAATGGTAGCAAGATTTTGATTTGGGAGAGAGTGAGAGATTTGAGTTTCTGCCTCTCTCTCTAAAGGTTTTGGCTGGTTCTGTGTGACCAGAACTTGTATTATGTTTCAAATTGCCATTTTGTTTGAGTTGAAGTATTTAGGATGCTTACTTTAATTTTTAAGATGAGTAAAGGCTGCCCGGACCCATAACTTATAAAACAGCTCGATATGGTAGCGAAGATTTTATTCAATTTTAAAAAGTTTCGAGAAGGAAAAGGAGAGGCTAAAATGATTATTTGCGTTACACAATGCACATAAAATTTATTCGTAGCCAGGAAAACTTCCGAGTAGGTACTATCATTAATAAACTCAATCGACAAACAAACAATACAATAAAATAAAAAAGGGCAACTACCTATCTTGAATTTGGTGTAGAAGTTTTTTAAAGTGTAAAGTGTAGAAGAATTGGGGACGCCGAGCACATACTCGTAGGTTTTTACCTCTAGATACCTGTTTGCCAAAATCATGCTCTAAGGGTGGAGAGCTCACGAACATTTTGGAACAATTCGAAGGTTCCGGAAAGCTTAGGAAGGTTCTCGAAGGCTCCGGAAAGTTCTAGAATCATTTGGTACGGCTTTGGAATCTTCCCGATAGTACTCGAAAATGCTGAGTAGAGAAGACATAGAGCCTTCGTAAAAAAGGGATAGAGAATGGTTAGCCAATCAGAGCTCAGCTCTTAGAGGGGGATTTCGGTTATTAGGGCGCACGGGATATTCCTACGCGTGAGATGAGATGAGATTTTATCTTGGTCACTCTCACACTTACGACGTTTCATACGAGAGCAACAAGGACGAAAAATAGTGAGATGAAAATATCAAATCTCCGAATAGGGTCCTAGGAGTACGTATCATAAGTCAGTCTTAGTTGATCGTAAGTCTTAATTGGGCATGCGCAACAGTGTACCAAACAGTAAACCAACCAAAAGTGTATTTTCCAAGTGCAATATCCTTGTATATAATAATTATAAAAGTCGAAATGATAACCGAATGTTTAATTTTAAAAAAGTGTCCACTACAATATATTATTATGACCAAAATCTACTATTTTGGGAATAAAAGTTTTCATATATATATTTTGAATTGTCGTCATTAGCGCCATCTATCACGGATGGGAGAAATACTAACATTATCTATCCAATCACTTCCAAGAGATGTCGCGAAGTCGACTTTTCATACATTCCACTTTTTTAATTGTCACATTGGCAACAGCTACTGTCATTTGAATTTGACCGGTATTGAATTTTTTGTCCGGTATTCTGTATAATACCTAGGCAATGCCTAGAATACATAAAACGTTAGGGTAATGTGTAAAATAATTATTATTTATCCATTTGATACCTTTGCCTAGTTATTCTACTATCATATTGTTACAAGCGGGGTGAAGATAAAAGGAATGAAACGTCGATGTATCCGAAGATTCACTTTATTCACCAGTTACACTCACACAAACACTGTTACACTACACTAGATACATTCGATTTAACAATAGCGCAAACACACAAAAAGTTGTTTATCACGCGGAGCCACGCGTTCAATCTAGAACATTGAAGTAAACACCCTATTATTCAATAGATAAAAACATCACAAAAACGGTGCACAATAATTGCTTTCCAGAAAGATTTCTTTTGTTCCGGATTTTAATAATGGGACGCGCGCGACTCGAGCGGCTACTATTGTCTAATCTGCGTTACCTATCGGTAGTTGTAAACAACATCGTCACAGATTAGCGTATAGTTTCTGCGACTGGCGTAACAATATTCTATTTATTGCCTAGTATACAATACCTGAATTATACAGATTGCCGGTAACATATTTATAGCCAGCAGCTCTCTATATGCTGAAATAGATTATAAATTAAGTTAATAAGTACCAAAGTACTTTAATTTATTTACTCAACAGATCATCGTGAAAATATACAAGACAGGCTTTCTTTTAACATCACACAGAGAGGTGGTATGGCCTTAATGTCCCTACCTCAGAACAAAAACTAATTGCTTTACTTAGTTATTTTTCTGAGGTCCTAACCGCTTGAAGTCCGTTGAGGGGTCAACGGACGGGGGGGGGGGCCCCGGTGTCCAAAAACTTTTATCCGTTGCAGTGCCTTGGGTACCCAAGGTGTCCAAGAGACTTAAAATAAGCAAAACATGCGGATGACTCGGCAGTATGGCCGTGTTGGCTCTGGCCTGCCTTGCAGACAAAAAGAAAAACATGTATTACTGTCAGTTTCACTCGATAGTTTTCTATCAATGGCGATATGGTTGTCAGTGTCACCTTTTTTGGAAATTAGAATTGGTTTGGTTTGGATTAAGTTTCTTTTCGTTTCGAAAAATTTAATTTAAACTTCTACAGAAAAGAATAAATACGGGCTTGGAACCAGGAAGACAAATCTATGCTGACCTCTATTTCATTGGTTGGTTATACTATGAATCACAATTCGCAGTAATTAGATTAGACACCAACAAAAATGTCTTTATTACAGAGTATGTCTTACAAAGAATACAAAAAAGCACTATCTTTATCAACCGAACAATGTGAAAAGATTGCGAGATTCGCTGACCTGAGGTATGACTACAGACCGGTTATCTACCATGGTTGTGAAAAAAGTAGCTCATAGGACACTATTAGACTTCGTCCTGACTTAGCGAACAGAAGCAGCTAACTGTGTGCCACTAGAGCAATTCATTTATTATTTTAACAGACTGTCTGAGCAGTGCATACTGTAAGTACGCAGTTTGCGGCGTATCACTTGCAGACTCATTTAGTTAGCGGCTAGATCGCATTTTGTTTGCTACCTACTCAATGTTGAGTTTGCCTTATATGCAAATCAAGAGTCAGTCAGCCACTCACTGTTTGCTTAGCTAGGACTAAGCTTTCTAGTATGGATTGGTTGAAAAAATATTTTAATTCATTATAATTTTTTGATTCTCAACCATTTTTCCAGCATTCAATTCTCCAACACCAGCAAACCTGGTGAACTTCTGATGAAAGAGCTAGACAGAATCGGTTGTACTCTCCAAAGATATGCCCAGCTTGTCTCGGCTTTGAATGTAAAAACGATTCTGACTTACTACAAACCACAGACTAAAGTAGCGATTCTAGTTGCTAATGACAAATATGTGCACTTGTCCAAGTTGGCGACTCCATCTGTGGACTGTGACTCAATAGGAATGAAGCTAAGAGATTTAGGATTCATTGTAGTAATGATCAAAAACACTACAAGCTGTATTTTGAAGGAAATCTTGAAAAGGATTTGTGATTTGATACCAGAAGATTCCTATGGTAAGCATGAAACAATAGTTTTCTTTAAATACTGCTGTGTCTTGAATTCCTAATGTTAAAATCTTAAAATATAAGGTTCTTGCACATTATAAATAAAAATAGCCTGAATTTTCTTATTAACTACAATTTTTTAGATTAACTCTTATTGTCTGTAACACTGGCACCAGTTCGCAAAACTTGTCCTCTCTGGATATAGGGCTCTTCAAGAAGTTGCTTCTGTTCTTAAGCTCTGGCTTTTCTGCTCCATCCTTTTAGTAGAGCATCCTCCTACCTTTTTAGTTTTGTTTAGAGGATCTCACCAAGTTTCTCACATATAGCTGCTTAAAAATGCCATCTAAGTAATGTAGTTAATATGAATTTCAGCTTTTATATTCTATGCGGGCCACGGCTGCCAGATTTGCAACTCAAAATGCTTACTTGGAATTGACTGTCCCATGGAAAATATTCAGTTTGAGCACTGCATTACTGAAAATTACATTATGAAAGAACTGGAAAGATGCAAAGTAGACTTGTGTGTCTTGATTATGGATATGTGTCGGGTATATTTAGATAGGTGAGTGCAATTTACATTATGATTTATTAATTAAAATTACGAGTGATTTGAGTTGGTTACTCTGACTATAGTTTCAATAGTGGCAATTTTCTTCTTCTCAATTTGTCATAATCGGTCTCGGGACTTACCATGAGTTTTCACAGTTACGAAAACTTTTTTCATTTTTGTTTGGCTTCATGCATACACTCAATAAAGCACCCCTGGCAGAAACATTGGAAGGAATTAGGCTAAATGTATGGAGCCAAACGAAAACAAAAAAAGTTTTCGTTATTTATCAAAACTCATGGTAAGGCATGTTTTATGCTTGTTATTTATTGTCACCATCCAACATTGCATTTCTAAGTTTCTAATTGCATTTCCCACTTCTGATTAAGGTATTTTTGATGTTTGGTTCTGTTAATGTAAATTCTTGTTTATCATTTTTTATGATCAGAATTTACAATTCTATTACACAGTATAATATATTATTGACACAGTAATGAACACGGTTCAAGTCAGTCAGTTACACAGACAAGCACACATTAAAAAAAAAATGGAAACAAACTTTTAGCCAAAATATGTATAGAATTTAAATAGATACATACTTTGTTTCATTCTGACGTGTAAGTAAAGAATATCAACAAATACTATAAATAATAAACACTCTTATTTTTGTTTTCAGAACAATAAACCCTCAAATATTTGAATCAATGTCTTACATAGAGGAATTTGGTATACACAAGAACCTACTTGTGAGTTACTCATGCCAATCAGCCGAAGCAGCGTATGAAGTTTTGCAGATTGAATGCTCTACCACCATAGACAGTGATGTGACATATGAACTGAAAACTGGTGATACGGATAGAATAGTGCCGGGTGCCAGTCAATATGTGAATGCACTGTGTACTAGGCTTGGTGATGACTTGGATGTTAGTTCTCTCTTAGATAGAGTCCATGCAGGTATAAAACTCTAAAAAATAACTTTATTATTAACCTCTCAATTATGTAAACTAAAATCTAAACAGTTAACAAATAATAAACTTTTTTGATTTTTTGTTTGGGATACATACTTACATACATTTAACTTAGTTCCTTAGCGCTTCCGCCAGGAGCGCTTTATTGAAATGTATGGAGCCAAACGAAAACGAAAAATGTTTATTTAACTGTCAAAACTCAGGGTAAGGTATGTACCCTAGCCATAATAAAATTACTACTTATGAGTGATCAATAAAGTTATAGCCAGATAAAACTAGTGTACCTATTGAACGTAGCTCGATATGAAACGGATAGGGCGAAACTGCGAACTGAGCTTGAAGCGCCATCCAAAGAAAGTCTTTGCCGAAAATGCTTTCGAAATAAGTATGAAATGTACCTATGATCTTGTCGCGTTTTGGCTACTGTGCGCAGCGCTGTTTGATTGACTGCATCTTAAATAAATAGAAATCCGTATGAAATTTGGCTGATAAAACAAGAATAACTAGGTATCTAAACGCAAGAATGTACCTTTCAACTTTGTGCTTCACTCATTTTCTTTGAATGACTCAAAAATACTAAAACAAATTTTCGGTTCACAGATGTGGAACACTCAATAAAGAAGCAAAGACCATTAAAAATGCAATGTGGGGTTGATAAAAGATCCTTATATGATCCAGCAATAGGTAAGTGAGAATGAAAATTTACTTTAAAAAAATATGGGTACATTATAATAGGTATACTCCAAACTACCTCAGCCAAGTTGTTGAAGAGCCAAATTATGTGGTAAAAATACTGGTGTTTTTGTTCAAATATTTGGCACATTGCTAGTATAATGTGGCTGTTCTGGCAAAAAAAAACATTGCATCATTTAGTTTTTTTTTGTTACGATATCTGAGCAGGGACCCTATTCGGAGATTCTCATCTCACTATTTCTCGTCCTTGTTGCTCTCGTTTGAAACGTCATAGGTGTGAGAGTGACCAAGATAAAATCTCATCTCATCTCACGCGCAGGAATAGCCCCCCTGGGGCCCCATTCGGAGATTTGAGATTTTCATCTCACTTTCTTTCGTCCTTGTTGCTCTCGTTTGAAACGTCATAGGTGTGAGAGTGACCTAGATAAAATCTCATCTCATCTCGCGCGTAGGAAAAGCCCCCAGTGGGGCTATTCCTACGCGTGAGATGAGATGAGATTTTATCTTGGTCACTCTCACTTATGACTATTCAAACGAGACTAACAAGGACGAAAAATGGTGAGATTGAATCTCATTCCGTAAGAATAGCGCTCCGGTACACTTTCGGCGAGTGCCCGAGACCGTATTGGGAAGTTTTACGGCATACAAAAATGTAGACAATAGACAAATATTTATTTGTAGCAAAAACATACAAAAACAAAATAAAAATTACACAATTATAAAAAAAAAGAACAAAGTTTTTGCCACAAACCGGTCCCAACTCAGCATAATGCCGGCTCAACCGGCAGGTTGTATAGTGGCCAATGGTCATACATTCTTGTATGGCACGCGCCCGCGTGCGAATTTCACGGGCTCAGGCTCTCAACGAGAGTAGCCAGCAGGCATAGCATGCCGAACTCTCTCTCTGACTCTTTTTAACAGACTTTAAAAAAACAGGTTTTTCAATTCGTCCGAATCTTTTGCTTATAATAGGGTTACCACACGTGCCAGCTTCACCACACTTTTAACTGTGCGTAACTGTGTACTTAATTGAGCCGTGTGGTAACAAAAGTATCTTTTCGGTTTACGTAGGCAAGTCGCTGCTGCCACGCCGTGGGGGTAGGCGCGGTATACAGTTTTACCAACCACACGCGCGGTGTTCCGTGTTCAAGTGTGGTGAAGCTTGTGTGTGTGGTAGGCCTATTATCGAGATAGACTTATACACAGTCTTGTCACGTTCTCGCATGACAAGTGACGAGAAAAAATTTGTCGCCCTCGCATGCTAGGGGTGCCGGTTAAAATATATTGACTCAAGCAATTTAAGGAAAGTAATATCTTTTATTTATACTTAATTTTACTTTTGCAGATGACCCAGAAGAACTTCTATCAAAACTGCAAGAAGTTTGTAAAAACTTTTCTGACTGTTGCATGGTGTTTTGAAGCAGTACTAAATGAAAAATATGGCAAAGACTTTTAAACTATACTTGTTTAGCTAAAGTAAAGATGAAGATAAAACTAATAAAATATCAATGAATGAATGAGTGTATGTTAGCTATGAGTAAACATGACATGTTTCATACAAACTAGGCAAGATAATTTTACGTTGCTTGAGGCTGGCATGCCTACGTAAAATGTGGTGCTATTTTGTTTATTATCAGTAAGTAAAGTTAAAATAAAACTTTTGTTAATAACAATAACTGCATTTATTACTTTCTTAATGTGACTGAGGCCTATAACATTAACAATAAACTATTTCTTCAGTGTCTGTGGGTGAAAATGATTTACTATGTTCACCCACCAGCTGTCTTCGACTCCTTTCGTAAACTCTCTGATAAATCTGTAGTTTAGAACAAATATCTTGTCTTGAAACTCTGGGTTTACGCTGTAAAAGAAAAACAATGTAAAATTAAATCTTTATTTTGAGGTAATAAATAGGCACACGCATAAGCTTCACCATACTTTTAACTGCTCCGGCCAGGCTTGAACACGGAACACCGCGTGTGATTGGGTTAAACTGAACACCGCGCTAAACCCACGGCGGCATGTCGGCCGCGATTTTCGACTTGCTTACGCGAGCCCCCGGCTTGTGCGTATCGTTACTACACAGCTCAGTTAAGTATGCGCAGTTAAAAGTGTGGTAAAGCTTGTGCGCGTGGTAAGTTTTTAATATAAGGTACCCAAGCAAGGGGTGCAAGCACAAACATTTATCTGAGGTTTCAAATCGACAAAATTGACTTGGAGACATTGGTTTAAATGTCCATGCTTGCACCCAAGGTGGTACCTTAAATTACAGTATAAGGTAAGGTATAATCAATGTATTATTTTTGAGAGTTCAAATTAGGAACATAACATTATGAAAATAAAAAATAATATTTTGACATGACTAGAGAAATACCCGAATTTCATGGGTTAAGTAGTAATATAGAGAACACTTTTTTCGTCTAAAAATCCCGCATTTTTACGGATCAATAGATTTAGTTTAGCATGCTACTTTTGAAAATCAGATTTATCATAAGTTAAGCTGCTAAAATGTTTTTTGTTTTTAGTATCATAATTATTTTTATGATATTTATTTTTAATTATAAATAATAAATATTTGGGGACATTATTGCACACACGGTCGCCTGACCCCAAACTAAGCAAAGCTTGTAGTATGGCTGCCAGAGACTGATATATACTTAGATATTTTTAAATACATACTTAAATAGATATTAAATATTCAACTGTGGTGTGTAACTACAGGAATTATCAATAAATTCTGATTTCTGTTTTCATAAAAAAAAAAGCTGGAAAAAGTAGAAGCTGGTTCCATACTTTCTTAGCTTTGCCAGTAAAAACGGAACTTTAGGTAAATATATTGATTCCTGAATATTCGAACGCTGGACATGACGGAAAATTCTACCAAATTTTTTAATCTTATCTTGTAATTAAAAATAGTCTTACCCTAACGAGATAGGAGGTAATTCATCAGTATCTTTCATTTTCTGTAGTCCTTTTAGAACATGGTAGCACATCGTAATCTCTACCCATCGCTTGTCAGAATCATCGAACATGACTCCTACCTGAAAGTATGAAAAATTCAGACTTCAAATTGCCATAAGCTTTTGTATGTTTTATTGTTGTGGTATGTAAGACATACTATGGGATGGGTGACATTAGACAAGTCATTCCTTTTCACCCAGTTGCAGCAATTTACAAATTTTGACTTAAAACTTTAGCAGGGCCCTAAAATATGGAATCAACAATACTGAAGCATTTTAAGCAATAAACAAACTCCTCTGCTACAATAAATAGAGTATAATTTGGTTACAAACATAGTATGGTCCAATATAATATTGCTGCACTGCGGGTCGTATGCTCAGTCTTGAATCTCAGTTTAAAACTGGTACTATACATAACAGTTTTAATCAAGATTCAAAACTGAGTGTCATATTTGAATACAGCCATAAGTATGTAGTGAACCTATATTGGCCAAAATTATCTTTGCACATTTTCTAGCTTACACACAGCAGAAATTTGAACTCAGTATGAACATTTGTAGAACTTTATTATTTACCTGATAAGGGAAGGAGTAGAAAATATCATCTTTCTCTATTGATAACATTTGTCTTTGTGACACTGATAACTGGGAAATTGCCGTCTTGAGTGCGGCAATAGCATCTTTCTCGACTAGGCCTTCCAATGATTTGAAATCACTCCTTTGTAAGGCATCTGAAACAACCTGACAGAGTATTTTAGTGGAGATACTAATTTGAAGGGTTTGATGATGATTACAGCTATGACAATATAACTGTTTAAGATTAGCAAGCTCAACGAATAGTAAGTCGTATTTAACTGGGACTCGCTCAGAGTGTATCAAGAGAGGTTCATGCTTAGATATCCATGAATTGGTCCATCTTCTGTACATAGTATTAATTTTTCACGAAAGGTTTATACCGTGTGTAGCCTGGGCGGGTCGCTACTAATACATATTACTAACCTCTACTGCATGTTTGGAGGCTTCTATAAACTCATGCAAGTTGAATTCATGATCAAAATAAGGTCTAATGATAAAGTTGGCAAACATCCAATTCTTCACAAACTTAAGAAACGAGGGCCACACTACAGGTGGGAATTCCATCAAGGGAGGTAGCTTCCTGGTTTCCACGCTCCGGTTGTCGCAGTATTTTCGAAATTGTATAACAGAACATGATGAGGTTAGAGGCAGTTCGTTGTTGAGGTTTTTGAGTGGAGAACGATTACATAGTCTAAATGTCTGCCTTACAGCTAAATTCATATTTGTTTAAAAAATAATAGAGTTTTTACGTGAAAACCAAAAGTAAAACATGAAAAACTAAAATTCTAAACACAAAGATAAATAACAAAGTACATTCTCATTGGCTATTTTTGGGACATTTTGAATATTATTCATGTTTTGAAACATCTGTGAATTTTATTAGTCAAATACAAATTAAGATAAGAATTTGATTCGCTACGATATTCTGTAAGGAATTTTATTGGCCAAAATAAAATTTATTTTTAAAAGGTTTAAAACAAGATTTGATAAAGAAGAACAAACTATTCGTTTAAAAATTTAGTCATCGTGATTTTAGCCGGTTGAGGCAGATTTTGTTGACTTTTTGAACTATTTTATTTATTCAGTTTCATTCAACGGTGACTCCCTTCAATCATTGTAAACAGATTTACACAATCCTACTAATATTAAAAACGCGAAAGTTTGTAAGAATGGATGGATGGATGGATGGATAGATGTTTGTTACTCTTTCACGCCAGAACGGCTGAACAGATCTTGATCAAATTTGGCACAGAGATAGATTATAGTCTAGAATAGCACATATAATATTCTATAACCGCGGGTAAAACCGCGGGGCGCAGCTAGTCAGATATAAAATAACTGAGCCTGATCGAAAGTAGCTCCTTTCCAACTTGGTTGCACAGATTTCTTATTTTATTCTACTTGGTGATTTCCGAACGAATTAAAAAAAAAGTTTTGATTTACGTTCCTGCGGTTCAGTTGGGATAAGATTTCGCCTAGTTAAACGACAAAAACCCCGTTCCAAGACGTCGGACGAAATTTTGACTAGATTAAAAAATTTCTGCCTCGTTCCCGCGATACTTCCGGTATAAAATTTGTTCTATCTCGAATTTTCGCTAAGCTTTTAAACCCTCGTTCCCGGGTGCTACTCGGATGAAATTTTGATTTGACTAAATATTATCCACCACGTTACGGTGAGCATTTCCGGTATGAAATTTGTCTAAAGTGCAACATTTTTCGCAAAGTAAAAAGGTAGCAAATTTTGATTTGAGAGAGAAATTTGAGTTTCTTTAAAACTCTAGAGAGACACTCAAAAGTTTTTGGCTGGTTCTGTGTGATCAATCTTATATTTTTTTGAATTGCCATTTTGTTTGAGTTTATTAGTTTATTATTTATTAGTAGTATTTAAGATGCTTAATTTCATTTGTATGATGATTAAAGGCTGCCCGGACCCATAGCTTATACAACAGCTCGATATATGTAGTAGCAGGAGATTTAACTCAATTTTAAGCAGACTCGAGAAGGAAGTGGAAAGGCTAAAACGATGATTTACGTTACACAGTGCACATAAAATTTATTCATAGCCAGCAAAATTTTTGACTAGGTACTATCATTGATAAACTCAATCAACAAATAAACAAAACAATAAAAAACAAAAGGGCGACTATCATGAATTTGGCGCAGGAGTTTTTCACAAAATATATGTCGTGGACGCCGAACACATAGGTATTTAGTTGTAGATATGTTGAAATTATGTTCTAAGGGTGGATAGCTCTCGAACTCGAACATTCAAGAACAATTCGAAGGTTCCGGAAAGTTCAGAAAGGATCTTGAAGGCTCTGGAAAGTTCTAAAAGCTTTTGATACGGCTTTGGAAACTTCCCGATAGGACTTGAATGTTCCAGAAAACCCTGGGTAGGGAAGACAGAGAGCCTCCGAGGGAAAGGGACAGAGAATGGTTAGCCAATCAGAGCCCAGCTCTTAGAGGGGGGATTTCGGTATATAAGGCACACGGGACCGCGCTAGGAATAGGTATATATATGTAGTCAGTCTTAATTGAACAGTCGTAACAATGAACAGTAAACCAACCAAAAGTGTAATATTCAAGTGAAAATATCCATGTACAATATCCTTGTATTAATAATAATAAAAGTCGAAGTATAAAAAGTGTTTAGTATTAACATAGTGTTATGTAATAAAACCACTGCAATTTAGTAACACTAAAATCTACTATTTTGGGAGTAATCGTTTTCATATGGTGATATCGAATTGTCGTCATTAGCGGCAAGTATCACGGATGGGAGTGATACTAACATTATTTTTCCAAGCACGTTAAAGATGTCGCCACTACATTATACGTTTTTTAACTGTCACATTTGCACCTACTGCCGTTTGAGTTTGAGACTAAAATCAACCGAGTGGTAAAAAATGTCGTTCCTGATGCACCTTGCTAGGATTATTTTTCACCTGGGATGTTTGGATGTGGGACCCGGTACGAACCTGACCGCTGAACGCATCTGTCATTCACTGTCAGTGTCAGTTCTCTCCCTCGCAAGTTGCTGAAGCAGTGTGTCCAGATTTAGCAAGATTTTGCGATTTTAGCAGGATTGGACCCTCATTTTAGCTCCTACCAGGAAGCGTAGCATATTTTTTTGAAGTCTAGCATTTTTCATCACTATTACGTAAATTTTAGCAGCAATATGCATGCAGTACAATCGTGCCTATATATTTGAGCGTGCCATGGCATTCTAATCTTTCAACGAATTCATAGTTATAAAATTGCTGATTTTTATAATAGAAATACTTCATTCTCATTCATTAGACTCCGGTATTCTAGCTAGATTTGTCGGTTAACATTATGTATGTAACTGTGTTTGTGTGTCTGTGTGTATAGTACAAAAACTTTTGGACTTTTAGACAAAATCTTGGCAATGCAAAAGCCACGCAGTAGCCTCGATCACCTATTTTACATTACTGATGAGTTTTCCCTCGGCCTACTGCTAGTTTTCTAAAAGCTTTCATTTGAACTTCAAACTTTATGTGTTAGCAGTAATTTAACATTTTCTGTAAAACAACTAGCAAGTTTTAGCAGTTTTGTCCTTAAGACTAGCTGAATTATAAATTTAAATATGGTCACACTAAAGTCGCAGTTTCTCAACTTCTCTTACCTTTCGCTTTCGTTCGTTCCTTTTTCTTCGTCTTTCTTTTTCGGATTTGATTAATTTTGTTTTATGCTGCTGTGAGCAGGCAAAAATTGAATGGGTCGTGAATAAGCTTAGATTAATCCATAAATAATTATCATTTTATCGCCAGCAAAACTTATTCTGCATCGGAAAAACTAAGCCGGCAACATGGATGACCAAGCTTGTCCTCGGTGCAAAACGACAAAATACAGAAACCCATCGTTGAAATTGATGGTAAACGTGTGTGGGCATGCTTTGTGCGAGAATTGTGTTGAATTGCTATTCCTAAAAGGTAAATAAATATAAATGTAACCTATAATGTTTCCCAAATTCAACATCACTTTGAATAAAATTGAGGTCTCAAAACAACCAAGTTTAATCTACCGGATTTTCAGTTATACGAGCCGAACCAGGAGTTCGCTATGAGATATTAACAAATAGAATTGTCCTAATTTCATATGTTTGTTCTTTTCTCTGACCAGAATTTTTGTGCCTACAACAATTTTGAACCTTTTTTGCACTTAAAAAGCTGAGGTGTTAGCCATTAAGTTTACTGAAAACATGACTTATTAGCCTAGAACAGTGATCACCAAAAAATTATTATGTATAAAACTCATCAGCATTCTGTGAAATTATTTTATTTTCTGCTATCCACATAATATAATAAATACTACAATTTTATTACACATATATTATGAAAAATATTATTTTGACAGAGCAAAATTTGTGATAGGTACATGCTTTACTTACTTCTCTCCACTTGTTACTATCCTGGCATACATACATCTTTCGCTTCTTCCACTTCCATGAGTCTTTATAAACATGCTCATCTGTAACAGGTTCTCTTGATCTGATCTTTCTTTATTACATCTTCAATTCGGTCGAGATACATGCACCTAGGTCAACCCTGACCCACTTGACCATCCACATTTGCCTTGTAAACCTGTTTCATCAATCTCCTTTTCCCATCTATTTTCTCCATTCGTTCATGTGTCCAAACCATCGAAGCTTCCCTTTCTTTATTTTTTATTATTACATCCTCTACCACAACACAACATTTTTTATGTTGTTAGGTACTAGGTAGGTATTATTAGTAGATAAATAAATTTTTAATTTATTTTTTAGTTAAATCATTTGATATAGGGCTCTATGTAGAATAAAGGTATTTGGTAAGTGTTCCATAACCCCTGGCCTAGAACACAATAAACTACTAGTCCTTTACTATTAAGGTAACAGACTTAGCAAAAAATAAAGAGTTCAGAGCTCACCATCTATTATTTTTTACAGGCTCTGGCTCTTGTCCTGACTGCAATGTCCCGCTACGGCGAAGTAATTACAGAGTACAGCTATTTGAAGATCCAATGATAGAAAAAGAAATAGATATAAGAAAACGCGTTCTCAAAGACTACAACAAGAAAGAAGAAGATTTTGCCACATTACGGGAGTATAATGACTATTTAGAAGAAATTGAGACAATAATATACAATCTGACAAATAATATTGATATTGTGAATACTAATAAGAAAATAGAACAATATAAGAGGGAGAATAAAGAGTTGATTATGAAGAATAAAGTTAAAATTGGTAAGATTTGTAATAGAATAATTGATGGATACATTTTTTATACTCATGTCCTCATTGCCAAAAATTCTAATTAAATTATTAATTATTGTTTACCGTAGATATACATCTTTATCCGTAGATATATGTTCATACATATTGTAATACCTTTCCCTCAAAGGAGCTGGTAGAGGTGTACAACACCCACACATTGCAATATCCAGTCCCAAATCTGACAAGGGGCAAGCCTGTCGCCATACACCAGGCTCTGGTTATATAGCACATGTAGATGTTCTTTTAATGCAAAGTAATAGGCCCCAGCTTCTGAATTCTGAAGCTGCTTAAAGGCTTTTTAAATAGCTCATCAAAAAAGTTTCAAACAAATCAAGATTTGTTGTTTGAGTGATGAGTAGTGATCGGATATTATTATTCAAATACATATTTACCTAACTTTTTCTGCCAAAAGCTGAGAAAGTATGGAAGCAGCTTCTACTTTTCCCAGGGTTTATTTAAGAAAAAAATTTATTGATATAAGATAAATTCAGTTTTAAAAGCAAACTCAATCTGAAACCATTACTAAAAAGAGTATCCATCTATCCCAGAAATTGGTGATTTTTTGTTGAAAGAAGTGCTCTACTATTCAACCCATGAAGGTTAGGTAAATATGTAAACGAATAACCAATCTAGTGATATACCTAATTGATAAGCAACCTATGCTAATATTGTAAAGAGGAAATATTTGTATCTTTGTATATTTGTGACGAATAAACTTAAAGACTACTGGTCCAATTTCAAAAATTCTTTTATCATTTGAAAGCTATATTATCCCTGAGTGACATAGGCTATGAAACGCAAGCAAAGCCCCGGGCAAAAGAGTTAGTTAAAAAAATAATTTAACATTTGCAGGTCGCGAAGAAGTAGAACTCGAAGAGATTTTAGAGATAGAGAAACAAATGGAAGAGCTCAGACGTGCCGAAATAGCTCGTCTAGAACAAGAGGCCAAAAAACAGAAGATAAGGGAAAAGGAAGCATTGATAGACGAACTAATGTTTGCCGAGGGAGATGCTAAGGATATATTGAACACATTTGCTCAGACAATTGCTAGTAAGCAGGAAGAGGTTGTGCCAGCCGTTGCTAAGGTATTTATTGGTTATTAAAAAAAAATCTGTGGCCTCTCTAAAAATACGATTCTCCTGCAAAAAATACGACCAAATCTGAGGCTTCCATACACATTTATATAACCACTAGCTGCACCCCGCGATGTTACCTGCAGTTAATAAATAGTCTATGTACATGTCTAGTCGATATACCACGTACTCGTACTAAGCGGTTCGCCTCCACCTTCTTAATACGAACGGCTAGGGACTGGAATCGTTTGCCACCATCTGTTTTTCCGACTAACTACAACCTAGGTATCTTCAAAGCCAGAGTGAATAAGTACGTACTAGGTCTTCGTGCTTCATCTTAGGCCACAATGTCGCTTCACATCAGGCGAGTTGGTGGTCAAATGTTGACCTATTCTTTATAAAAAAAAATAAAAAAAATGTGCTATTCCAGACTATAATCTAATCTTACTCAGCGCTAAATTTCATCTAGATCTAGCCGGTCTCGACTTGATTGAGTAACAAACATCCAAACAATTATCCATTCAAACATTCACATAATTATTACATTAATGTTATATGCACATATCCAACCACTCTAATGTAATAATCAAGTCTTTAAAACTGTTGACTGCAAAGTTAAGCGCTAATATTGTTCATATCGTAATTTTCAGGTTACTCAATTCTCATCCGGAGTGAAATTCACTCGAGGTCTCCAAGAGACTATTCCTTTGATAGAGGAAGGGCCGCTGTATAAATACGAGCCGCCAGCCGCGCCCGACCGCGGCGGACCCGACCCTCCAACTATACAGAGCATCGTGGCTAATGGATATTTGCATCATGTTAGGTAAGAATTGTAGTTATCGAGATGTAGGGTCGACTTGTGTGAAGTCAGAGTTGAGTTGGCTTGTTTGAAGGTGACTGGAGTGAAGTTGGCTAGAGTCATGATCCAAAAATGGATATTTGCACCATGTTAGGTAAGAATTGTAATTATCGAGATGTATGGTCGACTTGTGTGAAGTCAGAGTGGAGTTGGCTTGTTTGAAGGTGACTTGAGTGAAGTTGGCTAGAGTCATGATCCAAAAAAACAAGGTTTAGCAATCCAGGAGCAAACCCGTATGACGTCAGTCGTCATCGTCATCCGTCTCTGTCGCACTGTTTGTAAACGACTTATTTCGGTCTTGCTTAAGAGGGCCGCGACGCTCTGAAATTTCCATACAAACGCGCTACTCAAATTTCTTGAAAACCATTTGTCAGATTATGATGAAATTTAGCATGTACAATTAAATTAACAATATCTCCGCCCCTATGTTCTTGTTTTTTTTTAAAAACGTTCTCAAGTGAAAACAGAGGTATGTAAAATATCCGCATTAAACTTTTGGCTGATTTATTCAATAGGTAGACAAAGCAAATCTTAAATTCCATTACATAGGGAGGTTGTCTACATCATTAGCTGTTAAATCAATCCATAATACAAGGGAAATTCTTAGTTACTTAAGAATGATTACAGAAGTGCAAAAGTCATAAAAAAAATGAAATTTCACTTTGTCACTCTGTAGGTAACTTTAGAGGCTCGTCGTATCATTACTCGCTCTCTTCGTTCGTCTTCTTCTTCTAGACGAAATGGCTATAGAATACCTTAAGCCAATGCGAAGTTAGTCTAGGTCGCCTAGGTCGAAGTTAGTTAGGTCGCCGGACTCTTAAGCATCGATTGACGTCACTACGTGTTGCCCACGTGACCGGCGCATACAAATGCACAGCATGCACGTGCATCCTCACATAGATACCCAAGAAATGAACTAGCTCCCGCAAACTCAGGGTATCCTACTGTGGGAGCTAGGGCCTCCAACCATGTTATTTTATTTTGATATCTAATTTTTAATATACTTATATTGTGAACTGTTATTATTAATATAATTTAGCGTAAGAAATTTGTAGGAACTTATTATTTATAAAAAAAAAATTGTCTTTTGCATGCATGAAACTAAAATTAAATAACATAACATTTGCTGTAATATTTTGATTCAAATAAATAAATTATTATTAGTAAAGTTGACTTGTGCATAGACTAATATAATACTAAAGACTGACAATGCCTAACAAAAAAACGTACGCCGAAAATCTGCGAATTCCTTGTCCTATCTGTAGATGGCGCTAGTAAGTAGGCTGAAAATTGTAAATACTTTGTTCACTAAAATAAACTTGGTGCGTTTCGATGCTCAAAATTAAACTTTTTTTTTCCAAATACCATACCATAGTATGTATCTAGTGCCTGTTTTCACGTCAAGTTATTGAGAAATTTACGATTCAACGAGGATTTAAAATACGTAGCGACATCTTGTGAAATTACAGGATCTATTTATCTGCGTGTGGAATTTTCTCGAGCGTTGCAAGTCTTATGTATTATATTAGTCTATGGCTTGAGTAAAGTTGGCTCAATCAGAGTTGGCTCATATTTAATGAAAAGTGTTTTCATGAAAATTCTTATTTATTACAGGACGGAGAACGAGACAGAAAAGGCTGGTGGCTACAACGCTACCTTGCCTTGTCTTCGCGCGTTACAAGACGCGCTAGCTGGACTTTACCACTCAAGCTGACCTGACTGAGGCATTATAGTCATTTTAAGGTAGTGGCCCGCCTAGTCTAACTAGCTCTAGTCTAGTCGCTTAACATCAAGCGACTAGGTGGTCTAAACATCCATCTATGGTATAAAAAACTTAACTATTAAATTCTGTGCCAAGCATAGATGCCCTGTAGATATCGGATTGTAATTTGGGAAGTGTCAGTAATCCTAACTATCCTAATTCTACTAATGTTATAAATGCGAAAGTGAGTTTGTTCGTTTGTTTGTTACTTCTTCACCCCTAAATTTCATCCCTGAATAATAATAATATTAGTAGCTTATACCTACCCCTTTTTTTCTCCAGGGAAAACCTGCAGAATAGGTACCACCCTTACCTTGACACACTCCTAAGCCATTGAGCTTATCAGCCATTACTCTGCGGTGGATATTCCGATCTTTGTAATTGTTCTACAGTTTTATGCGCTTGTGTCTCTACACAGGGTCATATAACAAAAGTTGGTCATAATTACAAGTACAATGATATTTTATCGTGATACATTACGATTATTAATAAGGTGGTAAAATTATTGTACTGTATAATGTAACATTCCCATGTCATGTTTTTGAAACTTAAAGGTATTAGTAGGTAGTAGCTTAATTAATTTCATTGAAGCAGTATTTTAATTGTGTAAATATTTTTGTACATAAGCTTAGGATTTAGTTGCAGAGCGACCGACTTTTCTGGAGAGTTGATTGAGGGAGCCACAGTCGTTTTTTCTGTACGTAACTGTGAGGCTCCCGTAGGCAATTTTAGTTCCACAATTTGGACACCTCTGTAAGAGTTGGTCGTAAGTGCTGTTTTTAATTTTAAGTGTAACTTGTAATTCTGGTTAAAGTTTGAAATTGTTGCTATTTTTGTGATAATATAAAATAAGAGTTTTGAAATTAGTGATTTTTTATTTCTACTTCATTACAAACACAGGAACACCTAAGAGATAGGCGAAAAGGCGGTCTTACCGCTACGAACAATATCTTCCAGACAACTAATGTCACATGGATACCAGAATCCTAACTAATATTATAAATGCGAAAGTAAATTTGTTTATAACACTTTAACGTCTCAACTACTCAACCGATCGTCTTGAAATTTTGCATATCCCGGGTACTTTTTATCCCGTAAAATTAACGGTCCCTATGGGACCGCGGGTGAAACCGCGGGGCACAGCTAGTTAAAATAACGTAAAAAAAGTGCAAAAGCGACAGTAGCGTGGAATACTCTGCCAGAGTGTGTGTTCCCTGACACTTATAATCTGGGTGTCTTCAAGTCTCGAGTGAATCAGTTTCTTCTAGGCAAGCGTGCTCCATCGTAGGCCGCATCACTGCTTATCATCAGGCATGTTGGCGGCCAAACGCAAGCCTATTAAGTTTTATTTTAAAAAAAGTAGCAAAGCTACAGCAATCATTACACGATCGGTCGCAAAAGCCTAAAATACAAAATCGTATCAACATAAAAGTCAGCGTCGCTTCGATATTAGGTGCGATTTTGTATTTTAGACTATGGTGATAAAGTTAAAGTTTCAATACTTTCAATGACGTCTGAAATTGCTCAAGCATTTTCCCGTTCGGTCTGAACCGACCCTAAATCGTATTACGAAAGCCGATCGCAAGCCTCCTTGAGGCCTAGAAAGTTGAATTTGCCAAAACTATCGCTTCATACACTTTGGCTATCAAGACAGCAATAGATGGAAACAAATTAGTTCATAGATTGGCCACCAGAGGGTAAACTAGCGCTCAATTGTCGCCTCTGTAGCTGCTGATACAACAAGCATAAATTAAAACATTAATAAAACTATTGACTCCGATTTTCATCAAACATATACAATACAAAAACTCTTTATTGACACCAAATACAACATAAATCTAAACTAAACACTCAAAAATATAGGCGCAAATAATTAACATTGATTCCCTACACGTGGTTCCCGGGTAGTGCTAACCGGGTAGCAAACTCTGGTGGGAGGCTTCAGCCGTGGCTAGTTACCACCCACCGGACCAAGCCATGCCGTGAAATGACCTAGTCGTGTTTCGGGATGTAGTCCGGTGTAACCGTTCCGAAGACGGGTCTGAGTAGTAGTGCACTTGTAGCGCCTCACTCAACTGCCGTCTTTGTACTTCTTCACTCTACAAAACTTCAAGGCTAGAGTGAATAAGTACTATAAAGGTCGTCGTGCTCCATCTTAGACCACAACGTCGCTTAACATCAGGCGAGTTGGTGGTCAGACGTCGACCTATTCTACATGAAAAAAATAAAAAAAAACAAAATCGGTTCATCCGTTCGGGGGCTACGATACCACACCAGACACGTTAAACTTTCCATTTCCATTTTCCATTTTCCCCCGTTGTTTTTGCGTCAGGGGTTAAAAACTGACGTTTGATAGCAATGATCTAACTAACTGACGGATCTTCTCCCTCTCTTTTTGGGGGAGTCTGGATTTGGCCTCGAGGACGATCTCTTTGCCAAAGCTGGGCTATGAGGGACACTGCCCCCAGGGGATGTAGAGAGAACGAGTTCCTCTAATGTCATCTGCTACGTAACTGGAGCACGGTGTATGGCGACAGGCTCGCCCCCTGTCCCATTTGGGACTGAATGTCGTTCGGCGAAGTATGGGTGTTGTACACCTCTGCCAGGCCCTTCGGGGGAAAGGTGTGATGATATGAGTCCCTTCCCAGCGCGAACCAGGCGGCATCTCAAACGCCCTCTTTTAGCAATGATCGCGCAGTTTACGCCTATAGCACGCTTGTGAGACCTGCCGAAAACACTACCTTCGTTTTGGTAAATCGGATAAATAGATCCCAAACCCGTTAAAACCATATTACAGTACCACCAACTTACATCTAGTAGTGGCGAATTTATACAACTAAAAATCAGTGAATATTTCGTTCAGAACATTTGACGGTGGCTCCACTATTAAGCTACAGGAAAGTTGGTTGTATTGAAGTCCAAATTATTTAAAAGGCATCCGAGGCGTTCGTTCGTCGCGGACAAACATACAGACAAATATTGTTATAACGATAACATGTAAAAGGCCCGCCTGAGTAAAAGAAGGTATGACAAATAGTGTGCACTTTGACTGGCCAAAGGTGCGTTTTTACTGCATTTTAGTTGTATTTTAAAAAGGTAGTTTTTAGGCATTGGATCACAAACTTACTGGACTAGTATAAAATGCAGTTTTCATTTTAATATGTCTTAGCCAATAGAAATAGCAAACTCTGGTGGGAGGCTCCGGCCGTGGCTATTTGCCACCCACCGGACCAAGCCATGCCGTGAAATGTCCTAGTCGTGTTTCGGGATGTAGTCCGGTGTAACCGTTCCGAAGACGGGTCTGAGCAGTGGCGCACTTGTAGCGCCTCACTCAACTGCCGTCTTTGTACTTCTTCACTCTACAAAACTTCAAGGCTAGAGTGATTAAGTACTTTATAGGTCGTCGTGCTCCATCTTAGACCACTACGACGCTTAACATCAGGTGAGTTGGTGGTCAAACGCCGACCTATTGTAAATTTAAAAAAAAAAACCTTACGGGTAAGGTTTTTACTAAAAATCAGATTGTGTGTTACGAGCTTTTCTTTGTTATGGTGGAAAATAAAACTTTTTTAACGCAAAATTCATTAACGAGAACTTTTAATGAGTTTTGCGACAAAGTAGACAAAGCAAAAACGCCGTATTCCTAGCAAGAACACAAAATACGATTAAATGTTTAACTTAAAAAAAATCTAACATGTTTTCCAGTGTTACGCAGCTTTAGCTGAGCGCATGTTTGTGTGTGCGTCTGTTTGCGAGTCGATAATGCATGAACGCGACGCCTCATTCTTCGGGTCACCTGCTCTTTTCCACGGATTTTCTTGGATAAGTACCGGCCTGCATATTTATCCCTAAGTACTTACCTACTTGTTAAGAGGAAACCACATTTAGCTAACTCACGGGCGATGGTGAATGGTGGTCAAATGTAGACTTAGAAAACGTCAACGTTTCGAGCTGTAATGTTCTGATTTATTCCTCAGCTTGGTTCTACTAAGTCCTAGTAGGTTCAGTACGATTTAGGTACCTACTACCCAGGGTCGGACTGAGCTGGAAGGGCCCGGGTGGCTCCCTACATGCCAGGGGCCCGAGACGGGCTGTAGCCCTAACCTACTTAGTCCGAGTAAAGTATAGTCCGAAGGGGCCCTCGCCAGCTGGAGCGACAGTATTGCCAGTCCGACCATGCTACTAGGTGGTCGCGTCTCCAAGCAAGCAAATACACTATAGCCTATAGGCTAGATAAGTTCATCTTATATTTTATTCAGTAGGTTTAAAGGTAAGTTCCTTTGTAATTTTTACGTAAATGTTTGAATTGATCTGAATAAACATATCGTCACGCCTTTCCCCCGAGAGGGCTGGCAGAGGTGTAATACAACACCCACATTTCGCCGGACGATATTCAGTCCCAAATGTGACAGGGGGCGAGCCTGTCGCCAGTCATGTAGCAGATGACATTCAATACGCACATATGTTCACACAATGAACAAATTGGTACGTGCCGTCGGCTTGGTTCGAACCCGCTCCCTCTGGCTTGAGAGGCGGTCTTTCTCCAACTAGGCTATCATCGCTCCTGACTCATCGCCGGACGATATTCAGTCCACATCGGGACTGAATATCGTCCGGCGAAGTGTGGGTGTTGTATAACACCTCTGCCAGTCTCCTCGGGGGAAAGGCGTGACGATATGTTATGTTAATCGTTAACTCGATCGAAAAAGACGTTTTATGTTTTTGACGTTTGATGGTAAGCAGGATATAGTCTACCAACTAAGCTGCCATCGCTAGTCTGATCTGGTCTGGTTTGAATAAAAGCCATTTTATTCTTATTTATTCGTGGCACCACTGATTAACAGTGGGGGAGCTATTTATGGCTATGGGCTAAAACCACTACTGACTACGGGGCCTACCATGCCATTGATACCATGATGGTAACGTTTTGTTTCCAACGCTGCGCGACCATGGACCTTATTGCGCGATACGACTTGCGGTCGCGCAGTGTCGAAAACAAAACGTAACCATTTTTTTTTGGCACGAACAATAAGTACCTACAATATACGATGTGAATCCACTGACTGCGAACTAGTGAAAACTGTGTTTATCATTACCTATGGCAATGAGATGCCATGGTAGGCCCCTGGTCCCAAAAGTGAAACGGCCTTTACTTTAAGAGTCCGGCGACCACTTTAGACTAACTTCGTATAGGCTAAGGTTTTCTATAGCCATTTCGTCTATAAGAAGAGTACGAGCGAAGAGAGCAAGTAATGAGACTGACGAACCTTAAAGGTAACTACAGAGTGACAAAGTACAATTTCATTTTTTTTTATGACTTTTGCACTTCTGTAATCATTTTTAAAATAACTAAGAATTTCCCTTGTATTATGGACTCATTTAAAAACGAATTATATAGATAACCTCCCTATGTAAAGAGATTTTTGATTTGCTTTGTCTATCTATTGAATAAATCAGTCAAAAGTGACCCCTTACAAATGCGGATATGTTTCATAGCTATATTTTCTCTTAGGGCTGTTTTTTAAAAAAAACCAAGAGGGGCGGAGATATTGTTAATTTAATTGTACTTACATGCTAAATTTCATCATAATCTGACAAATAAATTTCAAGACATTTGAAAAGCGCGTTTGTATGGAAATTTCAGAGCGTCGCGGGACTCTTGAGTCACCCAGGAGAGTACTTAATACTCAGTTGGCCGTGTAGCACGCAAAGTAGCAGATACTGTATCTATTGAGAAAGCGAGCTTGCTGTTAGTACCCTGCTGAAGAATTGGCCCACCATAGCGAGGAAAAGAGAAGCTTCTTGGTCACTCTCACACCTATGACGTTTCAAACGAACGCAACAAGGACGAAAAAAGGTAAGATGAAAATCTCAAATCTCCGAATAGGGCCCCAATGGTGTTTAAGAGCAAAGTGAATAGGTATCTCCTAGGCAAGCGTGTTACACCTACGATCACGTCAACGCTGTATACGATTTATACGATTATACGAGTCAGCGGTCAAACGCATGTGAGTGTCGTAAATAGATAAACCTATTTAAGCTTTAAGTATATTTTTCCTTAAAAAATCATTTATAATTTGTGTAAATAGTTTAGTATGATTTATAAATACATATTTCGATTGGCATTTACTTACAGATTTCGCAAAAGTTTTTCTGTGTTGGTAATATTGGCACAGCACAGGTCCGGACGAAACGGAGCGCCGCGGTCGCCGCCGTAATAACAAGTCAATATTAGCTGTGGGCGGGCGGATTTTACCAACGCCGCCCTAGCATGGAGACGGCTTTTGAGTTTATACACCCGTTTTTTAAATTTACTAGCAAAACTTTAAAAGCTTCTCATTTTCCCAATCCTTTCCATTCCTATTTTATGTACCTAATAAAAACAGCACAGTAACGAAAAATAAAGGTAAATAACAACAAGTAGGTAACATTATTAAAAACGGAAAACCCGGCTCCAAAATGTTGTACCCTATGTCACTTTAAAGACGATTCAAATGACAACCCGCATTTCAAAATCCATCAAGCTGTTTAGGCTAAAGGCCGTGCTAAAGAAACCTCATAGATTCACTCGTAAAACGTAATCCTCCAGTCGGGTAAAAACCAGCTGTTTCATACAAAAAGATAATTGACCAACTCCAAAATGCATGCAGCAGCTGATATTTGTTTTAACATTCAAAATAGTATACCTACTTACCTATATTTATAGGTGAATGCTATTAGGACGAGCTGTTATTAAACTAGCAGAATATTACACAATTAACCATGTAAGATGAGAACTTGACTCGAAAGCTTAAAAAAAGTTCTGTTTGTCAATAAATTATTTTACTCTTTTTCTTATTCTTAAAAAGCTCAGAAAGACCAAAACCTTTTCTTGTACCTAATAAAAAACAGCAAAGTAACGAAAAAAAAGGGTAAATACACAAAAACCGTACTGAAGCCCGCTCAGCAAATCTCCAGCACCCCAGCAGCGTATCACCCGAGGCGTTTCGATAACATGCTGGGTTTACACAACGCCAATTAGACTGTCCCCCGAGCGCCGCTGTTTTCACATGCTAATGGCATCCCCTAGACGAGCAGAGCCGGGAGCCTGCACTCTCTGCAAGATAAGAGATATTGTATTGAAAGGATTGGTAAAGTTAACGAACGAAAGGTGGACGGAATCAATGAAAGCAAACGAAGGGGTAGCACTTATCTGAAGTTTACGTAAACGAAACATCGAGGTGGGTAAAGAATATGCTAAATAGGTATAAGCATACAAGGTGTTGGTTTTGGGTGTAGTAATACTGTAAGATGTTGTTCTAACCTTTAGAGTGAAAAAAAAAAACAAAACCAATACAAAATTAATCACGTGACTAGTTATTTTATGTGGAGACTATTACTTTTCTTTTGGATATTTTACACTTATATTCTAAAAGCGATGGCAGCCTAGTTGGGAGAAGGTCCGCCTCTCAAGCCAGAGGGAGCGGGTTCGAACCCAGCGGATGGTACGCACCAATTTGTTCAATGTGTGAACATATGTGCGTATTGGATGTCATCTGCTACATGACTGGAGCCCGATGTATGACGACCGGCTCGCCCCCTGTCACATTTGGGACTGAATATCGTCCGGCGAAATGTGGGTGTTGTATTACACCTCTGCCAGCCCCCTCGGGGGAAAGGCGTGACGATATGTTATGTTATATTATAAAAGTAGTTTACTTTGACAGGTAGAACATCACTATAGTATTGCTACGCCAATCGCGGAAACTATGCGCTAATCTGTAGCGATGTTGTTTACAACTACCGATAGGTAACGCAGATTAGACAATAGTAGCCGCTCGAGCCGCGCGTTCCATTGTTAAATCAGGAACAAAAGAAATCTTTCTGGAAAGCAATTATTGTGCACCGTTTTTATGATGTTTTTTTTCTATTTAATAATGGGTGTTTATTTGAATCCGAATGTTCTAGATTGAACGCGTGGCTCCGCGTGATAAACAACTTTTTGTGTGTTTGCGCTATTGTTTAATCGGATGTTCTGGATATCTTAAATTGTATAAATACGCGGACGAAAGACGACTCGGCAGTCATTTTTGATTACGCGTTCAAAGTGCTAACATTGAAGTAATTGTGCGAGAAGTGTTCAGAGTGTTATAGTGCAAGTATCTAGTGTAGTGTAATAGTGTTTGTGTGTGTGTTACTGGTGAATAAAGTGAATCTTCGGATACATCGACGTTTCATTCCTTTTATCCTAACCCCGCTCGTAACAGTATATACACTCTTACTACACTCAAAAACAGCACCTTGCATAAAAAAAAAAACATTACCCTCAATCTCTTGCCTGTGTTTCTGGGTAGTGGGTAGTGGCTCTTTTTCCGAACAAGATAGTAGACTCATTTAAAAACTTACATCTTCATAAAAGTTACCCAATTGAGTAATGACAGACAAGTGATTTAATTTAAAAATTAATCGCAAACGAAATTTTGCAAACAAAAGTTTGCTCTACAAACACTCTTCTGCAATTTTGCGTAGTAAAACCTTTTTGGATAGCCGACTAAAATTTAACGTCAACTGTTGCTATATTACTCTTATGATGAGCATTGTATCCCTTTAATATTTATCAAAATCAGTTTTACTGCTTAGCAAAAAAACAAATAAAACAAAAACAGAAATCTCCATTAAATATTGCATTTGGGTGGAATTAATAAAAACATTTTCTTTCACTAATTTAAACAAGTAACTTATTCATAACAAAAACAAAAAACTTGGCTGCTAAATATTTTACTCTCTTGTATGTCACTTCCACCGTCAAGACGATTCAAATGACACCTCACAAGTCAAAATCCATCAAGCTGTTTGGGCTATAGGGCGTGCCAAACTCATATAAACCTACATATACATACACAAAAAAATTACCCTTCATCTTGCGCAGTCGGGTAAAATACATCTAAATATTACACAAAAACAATCCTTATTTCAATATTAGCAAAGTTTATTACATAAATTAAATAAAGAATTTAATTGGTCAGTATCTAAAAATATGAAAATTAACTTCCAGATTCTATTAATTTTATCTTTCAACCCTTAGAGACCAGGTAAGGTGGCATCGCCTTTAGGAGATAACCACGGACATATAGAGCGCATTTTAGCACAGGTCCCAGGTTCGATTCCCCGATAACGCAGAAACTTTCATGGAACTTGGGGTAATTTTCTAAAATATGTGTGGGTGCAGATTTCCCGAGATTAGGGGGGAAGTTCAGTGTTGCAAGTCTGCAAAATTCGAAGTGCCTTAAAATAGACATGATATTAGGTAGAGATTCTAGAGATGAAACAGATAGGTACTAAGTATCTACCTACGCTCTCTCTATCTACCTATCTCTCTATCTACTCGTACCTATCTCTCTATCTACCTACGCTCTCTGAAGTTTGCCTTGATTGAGATTTTTCCCTTTTTCTTTCACATAACATACCTGACATAACATAATCGTCAAGCCCAAAAGGACTGACAGAGGTATATTACAACACCCATACTTCACCGAACGATATTCAGTCACCCTGGGTCTCTTCAAGACAAGAGTAAATAGGGGCCTTATGTAACTTTATGGGCAAGCGTGTTCTACGTGCTTCATTTTAGATCACATCGTCACTTTCCATCAGGTGTGTTGTGGTCAAATGTTGGCGTCATTCAATTATAAAAAAAGTCCCAAAAATGACAGGGGCGAGCCTGCCGTCACACACCAGGAGCGAGCTATGTAGCACGATACGCACATATGTTCACATAATGAACAAAATTGGAACAACCTCCGGCTGGGATCGAACCAGCTCTTTTAGGCTTGAGAGGCAAGCCTTCTTGAACCGGGTTATCATCACTTCTTTTCCATTCACAGTCCATATTAAAGAGTAGCAAACGGGACTTATCTTAGAAGGAATTTAGAAGTTTTTGTTTGGGAACATAAAATGTGTTTTTTTTATTTCGAGAGATTACTTATAGTCTTTCCATTAGCTCGTAGATTAGATTTTTAAGATGCTTTTGGCAACTTTTCCTTGTTTTGCATTGTGATGTAATGATTGTCAGTCAAATTCTATTGAATGTATACGCTAGGTAGGATAATGTAGGTAAAACATCGTTGGTAAGTCTATTTACTTACCAACGATGTTTGATTCTGAATGAATGAATGAATGAATGATGAATCTGATTTTCTAAACTCTTTGTCAGTTTCTGGTGACGAGATTCATTGGCCTCAGAATCCGACCACCAAAACTATTTGTGGAGTTCCACCAACGTATTTTCTAAACCAAATTAACCCATTTAAAAATTTCGGTTCCTTCAATTTGCCCAGCTTTAGAAGTTTCGATTGCATTGTATTTACATTGAAATTGATATCCAACTCCACACACATTCCTAGCCATTCAAACAACAACGGCCGGCGGCCATATTGTTTTCGATGACGTTTCGACGCCATCTTGTCTCGGGTGGCGGGAACAAAGCGCGGCACACAATGGCGTAAGCTGATATCGATGGATGCAGTTTCTATGCGCTAATTCGGTTTAATAATCGTGAAGACCACACGTGGCGCTATTGTAGGTGTTGTGCTGAGTTAATTGTTGAGTAATGTTACGGTGTACTTTGCTCGTAGATGAGATGGATTCTGACAAGCGGGCCAGACATCCAATATCTACTCGTATTTCATACTAGCAGGAGAGAGTAGGACAGCGAAGTTACAACAATTTCAACGGTTGATTACATTATTAGCAATTTCAAAAACTTTAGAAAAAGTATTTTTGAAGTACTAACTACCTCTATAGACTATGAATGCAAAGAAGAATGAAAAAGATGCAAGGAATTAAAAGGAAAATTGTTGGTTTTTTTACCTCGTTCGATAGGTGGCGCTATACGCTCATAAAAATGCAAAATGTTGGTGTTTTCGTGGCTCGCGGTGGTTACTTTTTAATTTTGCCTACTTTATTTAAATCTAAACTAGCAGCTAGAGCTGTTGTAGACTACTTAGATAGGTACGTAGACTTAGTTGATGTAGTCTAGCTATACAAAATCTAGTCTACTAGTTACACTTGTAACTCCACTCCCTTTAGTCTGATCTAAATTTAATCCAGAATTAAATCAACCTTAGTGCAGCTCTACCGTTACCATAATAAAAACTGGGCTAAATAAGGCCAAGCCCACACGTTCGACTAAAAAATAGCAACACCGAATTCTCGACTTTTACCAGGACTTTTATTACACCCACAAATCAGGCCGGGTTTTATGTAGATAAACAAATTAATATGCAGTAAAAACTACAATATCGACGCTGAGTTTACTCTTGGTTTTATAAAGACAGATGGTTCTGGCTCGGGCTGTTGATTGACAGGGCAACACGCCGATGATTGAGCGCTGATACAAGCCAGTATTTAGATAAATAAATAGATTTAGTGATGGGAGCGGAGAGGAGAATTTTATCGATGGATTTTTTTACTTCAGTGCAAAAGCACAGAATTTACTAGTAAATAATAATTCAGAACAGTACTTGTAATCGAACCTAGGTATGTTGCTAAATCTATATTATGACTTTTATCGTTGTAGTTGCAATACACTTATGAGATTTAAAAAAAGTTGGTGATGCAAGCGTTAAAGTTACAAATGTCATTCCAACATGACAGCCCTCTGCTGGTACTTTCTCTAGCTAGAGCAATGTTTGCATGATAAAAAAATAAGTTTTATTTCAATGTTGTCATGTTGCTAAAAAAATTAATACAATCTTACACCATTTTTATTTATTATTCTATACCAAAGGATCAATTCGATCAAATGACTAAATCGACAAATTTGTGGAAATTACCGATTTTGTCAATTTGAAACGTCAGCTTAAACGTCCGTGCTTGCACCCCAAATGGTACCTATAGGGTGCAATATAAACATACAGAATTGATTGTCAGTTTATCGATAAAGTAACAACACTAGAAAAAAAATCAGGTTCCCGTTTACCGGAGCTGTTGTTATTCGGCAGCGGCGCGATGACGCGGCCCGCTTCGAGTCAATCCGAAAACCATAAACTTAAGTTCAGCAGACGAAAAAGATCTTGGTAGAAAGAGTAGATTTTACTGATTTCAAATAATTTTAATTTCTTTTTTTTACTAGCAGTTGGCTTCCAACTATGTACTTGCGATTCTCGGCTTATTTTGGTCATAACCGAAGTTAAAATAATCAAAACAAATCAAATCAAATCGTTGCTTCATACATTCACATAGGTATAAAGGTCTTAAAATTATTGTTGTAGGTATAATGTATTCTGTCTGCATGCAGACGTGCAAATATTTAATGTTGTAAACTGTTTCTTCGTATAATTTTACGCTAAAATTTATAAATTCCTTAGTGCTATAAAAACAGTTATGGTGAAGCCACTCAGTCAATGAATTTTTGAAATCGAGTCCATTTAACATTTTTAAATCATTTGGAACATTGTTATAAATTGAAATGCACATATTATACACATTGCGTTGGTAAATATCTTTTTTGACAGGCGGTTGATGTAATAAGTTAGCGAACTTTAGTCTTTTTTGACGAGTCAAAACATGGTTGCGGTTCTTAAAATTGCATAAAATATTAATATAAAATCTTAAAATACCACGAACACTAGTCTCAAAACTTCATGAAGATTGCAACATCAATCAAACCTTATTCAAATGCCGATTTGTCCCTGTTGACTCGGAGACCTCACTTCACTCGGTCTAATATATTATTATTTATCTATAATATGACTGAAACCATAGTAATGATTTTTGTTGAAAAAATAATTTTTCAAAACGAGCTTTTATTGCGCTACAAAGAATATTTTTGAGCAAGGCTCTAGCTCTCAGCAAAGCATTTGATATCCATATTGTAGGAGTGCATTAAAAATAACTTGTCCGCCATTTTGGATGTTCCGCCATGTTGGATTCAGAATGACGTCCAACTAACCATGCGTTGTCATTCAAACTAAACGTGTATACAAAATTTCAGCTCAATCAGTTGAAGATATCTGCTTTAAAATTAAGTTGCAATTTTCTACCCGAATAAACATAGTTACATACATACTCGTACATATGTACATTTCAAGTTAAATCAAAGCTTGAAAAATGAGCTATGTTCTAAATAACACGTTAAATGTCAGCGATTAACAAATCAAGGTGGCTTACAAAGTAACGTTACTTAAATGCTCTACCTACGACATGCAAACCCTACAACTCTAAAATCATTACGCCTCAATAAGAAATCTACTTTCCGTGCAAGCAATGGTTGGTAGTTTGATACCTGCCCTTGGTAAGTATCTGTCAAACTCTTAACAACTGGATCCCTATTCTTACAAGTCGAGATATTTTCTCGTCATTGTCTCTCTCGTTTGAAAGTCATAGGAGTGAGAGCGACCATGATATCTCGCGCGTCAGAATAGGGGGTCAGTTTTACAGGCTCTAATTAAGGGTTGTAAACCTAACGGCTTAGTTTAAGCCAATTACTTTACCGCTAATCGCTGGTTTAGACTTACTATTACAAGGATTATGCTAATTACATGTAACATTCATACGTTTTGGGCGTTCACCTTAAAGTATTGCGATTGATTTAAAACAATGTTGCACCTTAACGACGGTCTTTCCGACAGGAATTGAAAAACAAGAAAATGTTTGCAGGCAGTTGCCATAATAATTCTGGAATAGGTTTACTTTTACATTGAGCACTTTGATTAAGTATTTAGCCCCTACGTAAAAACGACGGGGTGTTGTAAGTTTGACGTGTCTCTCTCTCGCTCTCTCTCTCTCTTTCTCTCTCTCTCTGTGTGTGTGTGTGTGAGTGTGTCTGTCTGTGGCATCGTAGCTCCCGAACGGATGAACCGATTTTGATTTCATTTGTTTTTGTTTGCAAGGTAAATTAGTCGCGAGTGTTCTTATCTATATTTGATGAAAATCGGTGTTGGTGAACATCGGTATCACCCGATACCGATGTTCACCAACACCGATTCGAGCACGGTTTTGAATGTATAATTCATACTTGTTAAACAATTGAATTGGTTTCTGCCTCCTTCATTCTGATCTCAATGACTAAATAATTTCGATTACTTATCAATGAATTATTTCGCAAAATATTTGTGAAATCTGATAGAGTTATTTTTGATTTTTAGTATCTTTCTAGATCATTATATTATAGACACAGAATACCCACTTAATTATGTCTGTGATTTAAGATTACGTCAGTAATGGCTACCTTACCTTAGATCCTACCAATTTTAACTGACTTCAAAAAGGGCGAGGTTCTCATTTTGGCTGTAAGTAGGTAAGTACTCGTAGGTAAGTAAATATATGTTCGCGACCCTGTCATTTAAAAATCGGTTTAGAAAATTTGATTTTAATTTAAAGGATTTAAATTACAGTTTGGTCGTATTCGACATAAACATAACATATCGTCACGCCTTTCCCCCGAGTGGGCTGGTAGAGGTGTAATACAACACCCATACTTAGCCGGACGATATTCAGTCCCAAATGTGACAGTGGGCGAGCCTGTCGCTATACACCGGGCTCCAGTCATGTAGCAGATGACATACAATACGCATATATGTTTACACAATGAACAAATTGGTGCGTGCCTTTGGCTGGGTTCGAACTCGCTCCCTCTGGCTTGAGAGGCAGGCCTTCTCCAACTAGGCTGTCAGCGCTGGTCGTATTCGAAAAAAATTCAAAATCCTGAACACTGTTTTTTTTTTCAAGATTATTTATTAGTATAAACTCGTATATACCCACCTTGTCCTTAAAGAACAATGTTCTGAGAATCCCTAGCTCTCCCTATATTTTGAAAGAATTTTAGCTGCCACTCCTAAAATTTAGTAACAGCAGCAAATTCATCCCGTGCAACATCTTTACTCAACCGAAGATCTGTCATAACCTTCCGTAACAGAAAACAACAATATTTTCTGCATCATCGAGAAAAATGCAGAGTCAACAAAAGAAAAAACACAACCTCCTTCCTCAAAGACAATGCGGGTAAACAAAAATATAAAGAGCAGATTTCTATGAATAAAATAATAATAGTACAAGATAATATCTCCTTAACTGGTAGAGTATGGAATATGCCGACTTATTATATACCTAATAACGTGAGGGTATTAACTTGAGCTCGGAGGTAGGAAGGTTTAGACAGGACGCAAGGCGAGGGATTGAAATTTTGTCACATTCTTTATTTTGACAGAAAAGTGAAGCGTGTGTGTATTATAATAGGAAAACTAACTACGAATTTAATCCTACTAATATTATAAACGCGAAAGTTTGTATGTATGGATGGATGGATGGATGTATGTTTGTTACTCTTTCACGCCAGAACGGCTGAAAAAGTGTGGATGAAATTTGGCACAGAGATAGATTATAGTCTAGAATAGCACATAGGATACTTTTTGACAGCGGGTGAAACCGCAGGGCGCAGCTAGTAAGCTATAATTTTTTACCGCAATTAAAGATGAGTTGCAAGAAAAAACTTTGTTTACAGTGTAAAAAAAAAAAAAAATTGTAGGTAGGTACAACAAATTAAGTAGGTATATTACCTAAAACAAGCAGCCCATGGCAGCCTAGTTGGGAGAATTTCCGCCTCTCAAGCCAGAGGGAGCGGGTTCGAACGCAGCCGACGGCACGCATAGATTTGTTCATTGTGTGAACATATGTGCGTATTGTATGTCATATGCTACATGACTGGAGCCCGGTGTATAGCGACAGGCTCGCCCCCTGTCACATTTGGGACTGAATATCGTCTGGCGAAATGTGGGTGTTGTATTACACCTCTGCCAGCCCACTCGGGGGAAAGGCGTGACGATATGTTATATTATTACCTAAAAAATTTAAATTGCCAAAAAAAAAAAACTGTAGTTAGCAATGTGTGCTTCTTGGAGGTAACACAATACTGCGAATTCACAACGCCGAAAACTGCCGCACGCGAATTGATGCAATGCAATTATTGCGGGCTTCTAAAGCCTCCTAGCTCTACCATCCAATGTCTTAAAGGCATTTATAGATTATTCATTTGTATCTGTATCGACTCTTTTATGTTATTGTTGTCTGCTTTTGGATATCAAACGTAATTGGCAGTTATGCTATCGCAATACCATCCGCCTCTGTTTCCATCCTTCAGCTGAAAAGAATAGGGTTTCTTTTAGTTTGGAAATGGCTTGTGTTCCTCAGGGTAAAGATTTGTGTGTTCTTCGGTAATTACCTTGTCTATTGATGGATGCTGTCTGTGACTTGTTATTTCATTAGGGAGGAAAGTTCAAAATAAAATGGGATGAGAGATGTGGAGTAGATTTTTGTGATTACTCGTATGTTAGAAAGAGGTTGCATTTTATTCCTCTCCTAATTTATAATTGAATAGACCCACGTTTAATCACAACACACCTGATGGAAAGTGACGATGCGGTCTAAGATGGAGCACGCTTGCCCATGAGGTGCCGTCTCACTCTTGTCTTGAAGAGAGCCAGGTTGTATCTATTGCTGGGAAACACCGAGGCAGGAAGTGCGTTCCACTCCTTGGCAGTTCTTATTAAGAAGGAGTTTTAAAAACGCTTTGTGCGGGCTTTATTAAAGCTGACGACATATCGTTAGAATAAACGTTGTATAGCCTGGGAATAGTTCAATCGCAGTGTAATATTATTGGTAGGCTGTGGTTATACAGTGTGTCGTATGTTCTATGTCTGGGTGGTGATAAGTATTTAAGTATGTACATATTTATTTAAAAATATCTAAGTATGTACGAGTATATCAGTCTCTGGCAGTCATAGTACAAGCTTTGCTTAGTTTGGGGTCAGGCGACCGTGTGTGGAAGTGTCCCGAATTTATTTATTTATTTATTATTTTTATTTTCTTTCTTTCAAATTTTAATTCAATCAAAAAAGACACAACACTGTAAAACACACACTGTACTTATTACGAGGCTAATACAGCTGTTATTCGTAAAAGTGTATGTTTTAATTAGCGTGTGTTAATTGAATAGGTAATAGCAAATACAGCCGTTGTTGTTAATGAAGTACTTGCTTAAAATGTTCGTACTTTTAACAATTTTATGAACAAGTCAAAATTAATAAATTAAAAGCCTCCGACACCGATTTTCATTAACACTGATTTTCATCAAATATAGTTAAGAAAATCCCAGCATCAGCTTTCAAACAATAAAAAAACAATTTCAAAATCAGTTTATCCATTCGGGAGCTACAATGCAGACACACACACACATACACACGCACACACAGACACGTCAAACTTATAACACCCCGTCTTTTTGCGTAGGAGGCTAAAAGAGGTAATTATAGTTCATCACGCTTGCTCGAAAACGAGACTTCATTAGATCGGTTTTAGACTCCAAATCCGAGCTATTGACGAACATTCTCACCCATCTCACAGCTGACGTATTGTCAGAAATATTTGAGAGCTAATGAAATAATACAAACAGATTATATCGTCTTTACCTATTAGATTGGCAACAATGGCTTCAATTGAAGCAACTATCATTGTATAAGGGGCAAGCCAGACAGAAGAGACGTAAGGCGATAACGGGACACGGACGGAACGCGGACGGAATGCAGACGCGGCGTCCCTTCAATGTACTTTGATACAAAATGTATTGTCGTATAAGTTAGAGACCGTTAGCGATTTCTGTCCGGATCTTTGTCTCCCTCTACAGGTAGCATTTCTTAACCGATTCTCTTGAAATATTGTGAGTAGGTTCGATAATTAAACAGTTTTTCTGTCGAGTCAGTTTTTGGAAATTAGATTTTTGAGATTGGATTTGGAATTTTGGATTTCTTTTTTTGGAAAAAAAAACATCATTAGTCCAAAATCTGAGTAGGCATAAATAATCTGTAAAATTATTGAACCTGCTCACAAAATTTCACGAGAATCGGCTGCGGAATGCGATCTGCAGGGGAAGACAGACGCCGGCCAAGAGGTCTTCGGTTCACAGAACCACTAGTATAGAAGAGGCGCAACGCAACACATACGATGAAGACGAGGCGTAGAGAGGGCGCCGACGCGACTGTTCTCGTTTTTATGAAGGTGCCATGTTTTCGCTTCTTCCGTGTCTCGTCCTCGTCTTACGTCTTTTCTGTCTGCCCAGCGCCTTACTGGTGTGTTTACTTTTGCTATTGAGCGTCCTGAGAACTGGCGCTTACACTATTTGGTAGATTCTATGAATTGTGGTTAATGAGTAACATACTAGGAAGTTTAAGAGATAAATATTTACTTCTAGATCTTTTGACGAAAAAGGTTAGTGTGGATGGTCAAGTCGGTCAGGGTCGACCGAGGCGCACGTATCTCGACCAAATCGAAGACGTATTAAAGAAAGGCCAGGTCAAGAGTACCTGTAACCGACGAGCGTGTTTAAAAAGACTCATGGAAGTGGAAGAAGCGAAAGATGTGTACCAGGATAGTAGCAAGTAGAGAGAAGTAGTCTCTGACTACTGATGGGAAAGAGGTGTGATATATAATGTATGTATGTATGTAGAACTTTTCTTTTGCTATACTTTTTTCTTGCGGTACTTATCTTTACGTTTTTTAACCTGACGACGGAAAAGGCTTATGTTTTTAGCAGTCAGTACGTATGCATATTCTTTCTGACCAGTCTTACAAACATTTGGAGGGCATTTAAGTTAATATAGCCGATACTTAACTGAACCGACTTACCCGTCTGTTTTTTCGGCTAAGTCTTACAAATGTTTCAAAAACGAGTCACCTATAGTCCGAAAATCTTGTGTCCAAAATTGGGTTAAGCCAGTCTGATGCGTGAGATGTTTTCTTGTCTCTGTCTCTCTCGTTTCAAAAGTCATAGGTGTGAGAGTGAGTAAGATAACATCTCTAGCGTCAGAATAGGGAGCCTACTCATTTAGCTCATTAGCTCACTAATAACTGAGCTGTTCCCGTTCGTTTTTTAATGCTAACGCAAAGTCAACGATTCTGTTAAGCATCAGTTAATTCAGCTACGACTAGCTGAATTGCCCTCCTCAGATTCCAATTAATAAGATTGCCATTTTGCCATTTCTATCTTTAATATGTATATTTATAATAAAACCATTTTGAATTTGACTTTCATTTCTAATGCTAAAATCTTCTATATCTAAAGTTATATCTATAATCTAAAGTTAAAAGTTGCAGACTTGAAAGAAAAAACGGTATCACATTAACCTTCCATCTTTCTGCATGCTGTATAATTATTGTGATATGCTGACTTACAATACTCTTTGTGCTACCTTAGCTCTCCCCTATTATCAAAGCAATAAGCCTCAATTTCGCCCGTTTCCACGCCTAACGCATTATTTTCTCCATTTATAATTTCTTCACCATCTGTCGGTGTGTTTGATCTATTGCAATTACTGTTTTACACCGCTCGTAAAGACGGGGAAGCAAAATGGCTGACAGGTAAGGCTATTGTTATTTTTTTTATCTCTATGGGGTTTATAGAGGCCCTTTAAATTAGTTGTGATGGCGGGTTTTACAGTTTTGATGTTGAGCGAATTTGTTCGTTCAATTTTGACTGGATTTGTACCTTCATCATTCATTTTAACGCAATTTCTAATCGGTAGGGTTAGCTAGGCTTGATCTCCTGCTAGACTCTAGAGTTTATTTTGCTATACGGCACGATATCTCCTTTTCTTTCATCTTCTCTTTTATTTGGTCTAGAAAACAAATTGGTACCTAACACAATTAAAACAAAGGTCAGAATGCCGCCAGCATTCCGGGGACCTTTCCTTCCACTTATGGTCTTTTAGTTTAAATTTTTGTGATTTATTTAGTTATTTTAAGTTCTAGTTTTTAGTTAATAGTTTCAGTTTTCTTTAATTTTCAGTTCTTATTTTAAGTTGTGTACAAATAAATACTTATGAACAAAGGTCAACAAACAAAGGATCCTTAAGAATAGATTTTTTAAGGATTTAAGTAGGAATAGAAATTTCACTGATGGCAGTTGATCAGGTCCACGGGAAAAGACCACGCGATCGCTCACCTGCCCGTTGGTCAGACCTAGTAAAGACGCTCACTGGCCTGCCAATACTTAGGACTGTGACGTGTAACTATTAGAAGTTATCAATAAATTCTGATTTCTGCTTAGAAGATAGAAACAATCTGGAAGAGCAGAGTGCATAGAGAGATCAACACTAATTCAAACCAGCCGCGACCTTCAGCTATCAAGATGCCGTCTAAGAAGAAGAAGTAGTTGCACTTATGGTCATCATAATCTTCATTCATACGAGTAAACTTTGTCCTTCTTCTGAGTTCAGTAAACAGTGGCGCATGCAAGATTTTGGTTTGTCTTAGGTGAAAGGAAGCTTCATCAAGGTAGGCAAACACTAAAAAACAGACATTTTCTACTATTGTAGCCCGTGAATGATACTTTACTGGTGGGCTCCTGGATCCGCTAGTGTCTGGGTCTGTCTTTTACAGTGCCACCTGCCTCGATCCTGTCCCAATCGGGTCCAAGTTCGATAACGATAAGTGTCGGATAACAACGCTCCGCCTACCTTGTCTTAGAACAGACCGAAATATCTTCATTGGGTATTAAAAAGACTACCTACAAATACATTACACTCTTTGTTTCTGCAAAAAAAGATTATATACTGAGGTTGGTAAAGTATTTTGCTATCTAAATAACACATCGTCACGCCCCGAGGGGGCTGGCAGAGGTGTAATACAACACCCACACTTCTCCGGACGATGTTCAGTCCCAAATGTGACAGGGGGCGAGCCTGTCGCCATACACCGGGATCCAGTCATGTAGCAGATGACATCCAAAATAGGAATCGAAAAAGCGTATAAATATTTGATCCAATTTAAGATGTTGAAATTCCACTATCAAAGTATCGACATAAAGAAGGATTTAAAAATAAAGCATCATTTAAGGGCAAAAATCCTATGAATTTCCGCAATAAACAAAATTATACGACTTTAAATCCCAACTTTCGATCAGAGTCAAATCATTTTCAAAATAAATGATGATAATTCTCCGACTTAACATCTCAGGAGGACGGCGTAAGTCCACAATTGATGTGTTTATGCTTATTTTTCTGGAATCCAAAAGTTACTATAAGTTTTCGCAATATTGTCGAGATTGCATTTTTCTTTTTTTGTAATCCTCACCACAATGTTTCATCCAAAGGTTTAATAAAAAGGGATAGGTATCTTTCCAGGTTTTGTTTTGTTGTTTTGCACATGACTTAAATCTCGTAAGTTAATAGTTTCATCCACCATTTGAATTCGTAAGTTACAACAAATAAAACTCTACACCATTGTCATCAAGTCATCACTTAAACACAATACGCCATCGTCTTGACATATTTACACGTGGATTCACAATCAAATTGATTGAATGCGACGCGAGAAATAAATCGCAGTGTGTTGCAAAATCGCGAGGCTCGTCAGGTTGACATTTCGCGCGGCATTCCGCGGTCGCCGGGCTATCGAGAGCCATCGAGCCCGTGGTAAGGGCCCAAAGGATGAACTCGTGCACTGTATTGCATCTACACGCCCTCCGGTTCGACCCTTCCCCTTTACGGAGAATCCTATGGAATACTTACGAGCGGCTTCAAGCAAGCAAAGCAAGCGGAGCAAGCCAGCCAGTCTGGTTTTGTGTTTCCAACCGCGCGGTTCGCTCGCGTCGCGACCAAAGCAGTACAATATAATTTTTCGATTTTTCGAATTACGAACTAAGATTTCTTTCCATAATAATTGTAGTGTATTATATCGGCCGCCATGAGTTCCGTTTTTAAATTTGAGCGGTTTCGCGCCGAGTGAACTTTTACGAAAGTTTGTTTGAAAGTTTTTTCTTAATTATTTTTTTTCGGTTTGTGATTACTTTGTTATGTTGTGGTTTCTGTTTGGTGGTTTGGTTTGAATTTGCGGGTGGAGTTTGTTTCTTTATGATTTCTGTGGTTTGTGAAGTGCGCTAGAAGTTTCGCTTCTTGTGCTTTTTTAAAGGATGTTCGGAAAGTGATCGTCGGCTAAGTTTTAAACACAATGATGTTTTGGGCAATATTGTGCTCTTTGCTTCTGCTGGCGCAAGCTGTAACAGCGAATTGGTGGTAAGTTGAAGCTAAAAGTTAGGTCATTACATAAAATAAACGTCACATAACTTTTTTTTTTCAATTTATGTTTTAAACCTACCTTTATTCAGCAAGAGGTAAAAACCTTTTTAACCATTTTATTAGCTTGTATTTCTTCTTACGATCATATTTTTGTCAAAATGACATCACGTATGAGTACTTAATAAACTTTGAATATTTTGTGTTTTTACACTTACACGTTTTTTACTCTGCGCGACCATATTTTAAGTTTTATTTTTTTTACATGCCCTTTATAAATAGAGTCAAGAACATTAATGTGTTAACTTAATGAAGTTGTGTTATTATAATGTAAACGCAGATAAAAGCATAATATTAATTTACCGTTGATAAACTGGTTATCTAAAAACAAATTGAGCTCGGTAGGAGTTAGCATGCACTTTGCATGTAAAGTTACTTGAAAGTACTGTTTAAAATTGCATAACATTAATTTTGGAAATCGTTCATCATGTTAGGACAATGATGTAATAATATAATTCGATTTGTATTATATTCTAAAATACTGTTGAGAATTGTTTTTTCTTATCTACCTCTCTGTACAAATGTACAATGTGTTCATTTAAATTAATGAACCTTCTACGTTTAAGCAAATTACCACAAAATTAAACTACATATGTATGTGTCCTAAAATACTTTTCGTTTTGGCACTTAAATGATAGAAAAATCCAAAAATATTGCTTTACTTAATTCGAACAGTTCTCATATTTTGAATCAAAAGAAGAATCATCTGGAAGAGATCGCTTTTAGTGATAAGGCCGCCAGTTGTTACACTATATAATAAGTTTTATCATAATTTTTTCTTGTTATTTTTGTTATCTGTGGTGTGAACAATAAAGAGTTTATCTATCTATCTATCTATCAAAAGCATTAGTATCATGAAAACAGGTTAAGAGTGTGTAAGCCAATTTTTAGAAGAAAAAAAAACATTCGTTTTAAATACTGTTAAAACCGTGCTTCATAATTTGTCTGTTATCATAACACAGCTCAACAAAAAACTTTTTTTCATGTTCTTGTTGCCCTGGATATTTTTGCGGATTTCTATGTTTTCAAGTGGCTAATTTTTGAATATATGTATTCATGAAAGTACTGGTTTTGCTCAATAAAATTTATACTATTGCTCTTTCTCTCTCCCTCTGCTTTAGAACATTGTACTATTATTATAGTACAATGTGAAAATGAAGATTTTTAAAAAACTAGAGCTTAGTTTCCAAAACCACTCACATTTTCTTAAATTGTAGACGTAAAGTGTATTCGAAACCACTCTTACATCAAGGGTAACAAAATCACTGTCGACCAGTGTTATTTAAAAATAATAATACGATATTTGGTATTTTTTTACTTATACAATGGACGACCATAGACAAACATAAAACAATAGATGTTTGATTCTAAAAATAGTTGTTCCGATGAAAAATTATTTATGCTCGAGATGTTTATGTTAAAAACAGAGCAAGATGGATGTTAGGAAAACAATTTTTATAAACTAACGCAAGTGATTTATGTTATTACTTGGATTTGAAATGTGATGGACGGGAAGCTAGAGCAGATTGGGGGCAGGTGGGCAGTGGGGATAGTTGTCTAGTAGATACGTTATGAGATAAAAATGGCTATTCTAACTAAATGCATCACACTTAATAATGTAAACTATCTACGCCCCGCAATTCCACTGAAAAAATATTTTTTTTCGGGATGAAAGGTATTCTATGTCCTTTTCTGTACACCTGACAACGTGCATGCAAAATTTCTTGATGATCGGTTTAAAAGTAAAGCGTGAAGGCGTAACAATTAAGAATAAAGTGAATGGGTATCTCCTAGGCAAGCGTGTTACACCTTCGATCACGTCGACGCTTCCCATCAGGCGAGCATGCCTAGTATGTTGTAAAGAAAAAAAAAATAATTAAACAATTACAACGAGCAAACTCATTTTCGCTAGTAA
Source organism: Peribatodes rhomboidaria (assembly GCA_911728515.1). Lineage (NCBI taxonomy): Eukaryota > Metazoa > Arthropoda > Insecta > Lepidoptera > Geometridae > Peribatodes > Peribatodes rhomboidaria. The sequence continues at coordinate 6,764,246 of OU452188.1, read as the reverse complement.
TATTGCTAGCGCGTTTATTCAGAAAATAGTTACAAAAACCTTCCTCGTGATTTACTGTAACTGATTATCAAATTTCATCAAGAGCCGTTCAGCCGTTTGCCCGTGAAAAGACAGACAGACAGAGTAACTTTCAATTTAATGATAAGTAAAAATTAGAGATTAGCTACGATGCGAAAGTTTGCATAGATGTTTGTTACTCAATCACGCCAGTACGGCTGAACTGATCTAAATAACATTTAGCACAGAGATAGATTATAACCTGGAATAGAGCATAGGCTTTTTAACCACGGGTAACACCGCAGGTCGCAGCTAGTCCTACTAATATTATTAACGCGAAAGTTTATAAGCATGGATGGATGGATGGATGGATGTTTGTTACTCTTTCACGCCAGAACGGCTGAACAGATCTGGATGAAATTTGGCACAGAGATAGATTATAGTCTAGAATAGCACATAGAATACCCTTTTAGAAGCACCTTTTTAACCGCGGGTGAAACCGCGGGGCGCAGCTAGTAAGTAATAAAACTCAATCCAAACGCAAACAACTTCAAAGAGAAAAGAAAATACATAAATCTACCAAAATGCATCTACCTTATATTTACAAGACAAACAAAACTTCTAAAAAAAAGAAAGTTGATAAAAAGTGACTCTACCAAAAAGCATTGATATTTTAAAAGGGAAAAGGTAACCCTCCGGTCGAGATGGTCTATTTCCCAACTTGGTCCAAGGTACCAAAAAAAAATCAATTTCACCAAAAACAACTTTTTGAAAATATTTTTCATGGCTACGTTTTTGTTCTTTTTATTTACCTGCTGAGCCCCGTGGTGCTATCTGTAAACAGTAGCCTATTTGTTAATCTATGTTATTAGCTACCTCTATCCCAAATTTTATCAAAATCAATCTATTCGTTTGAGCGTGAAGAAAGTAACAAATCCACACAAACTTTCGTCTTCATAATAAACTATCTTCTGCACCCCGCCGGGTCACCCGCTGTTAAAAAATATCATATTTATATGTTATTCCAGACTATAATCTATCTCTGTACCAAATATCATCCAGACCCGTTTAGCCGTTAAGGCGTGATCGAGTAATAGACACCCAAACAACCATCAAAACTTTCGCATTTATAATGTCGTTTTAGTAGAATTTTCTTAATTAAAATAGTTACTTAGGTATTCCGTATGTTACGAATTAAAAACAACAGATCATTTTTAACCGACTTCCAAAAAGAAGGAGGTTTTCAATTCGACTGTTCTTTTTTTTGTACATGTTTGTTACGTGATTACTCCGACAATTGAGAATCGATTTTAATGATTCTTTTTTTGTTTGGTAGATACAGTGGTCCCATACAAATTTTATCGAATTCGGTCAAGCAGTTTTTGAAATATCAACAGAAGTTTAAAAATGGTTTACATGGATGACGGTTTTTTAAGCTTTCCTTTTTAAATTGTTGCCTCATCAAAACATACTTGCATAGATTTACAAATACAGAAAAACCACATTGAAATCGGTCACACACTAAGTCCAATCAACTACCACCACCCAGCCACTCGTATGTTTACAAAAAGGGGCAAAACACGAAGTTATTTCGCGCGTCTAGCGCAAGTTATAAATAAAATTTAACTGCCCACTACCGGAAGTCGCGGAGATCAAACGTTTGACAGTTCTGTGCAGTCCGTCCGTTTGTTCTCTGCGTTGGTTATGTTTCAATTTGCAATTGTGTAGTCGTCAGGTCATTTGCTTGATGGTTGCCGCTCTCTTTAAAGACCCTTTTCTGATCTCGATGGAAAAAGAAGGATGTTATAAACTTACCTTCTTACTAATAAACGTTGTACAGCCTCGTGATGGTTAAACAGTATTTTGTAGTAGTAGTAGTATTTACATTTTTAACTTGAACAAAAAAGAAAAACAATAAATTAATTATTCTGAGACTGTGCAACGTCAGGGCTTAAGAGTCCGGCGACCTAACTAACTTCGGCCTAGGCGACCTAGACTAACTTCGCATAGGCTTAAGGTATTCTATCGCCATTTCGTCTAGATTCTAGACGTTCTAGCTTTAGAACGTTTAGCTCGTCTTCTTCTTCTAGACTCTAGAAGAAGAAGACGAGCGAAAAGAGCGAGTAATGATACTGACGAGCCTCTAAAGTTACCAAAGTGTTTAGTGTGTATAGTGACAAAGTGCAATTTAATTTTTTTAATTACTTTTGCACTTCTGTAATCATTCTTAAATAACTAAGAATTTTCCTTGTATTATGGATTTATTTAACAGCTAATGATGTAGACAACCTCCCTATGTAATGGATTTTTTGATTTGCTTTGTCTACCTATTGAATAAATCAGTCAAAAGTGACCCCTTAAAAATGTGGATATTTTTCATAGCTCTATTTTAGCTTGAGAACGTTTTTAAAAAAACCAAGAACATAGGGGCGGAGATATTGTTAATTTAATTGTACATGCTAAATTTCATCATAATCTGACCAAATTTCAGAGCGTCGCGGCCCTCTTAAGGTCGAGGTGTATCTAGTGGTAATTAAAACTTTACAATACGATTGATTATACTTGACTTATTTGCAAAATTTTACGAAAATTATTATTTTACGTATTTTTTTAAAACTTTACAATACGATTGATTATACTTGACTCATTTGCAAAATTTTAATGCATTGTCAAAAACGGAAAAATAACACAATAATCACAGTAGCCATAAACCAAGTCTTAAAGTTAAACTACATACGAGTACTTATCTTTTTTGCGAGTATCAATTGTAGTTTCTTAAAGGTATTGTCGCGACGAAAGGTGTAAATAGAAGTTTTATCCGTTATTATTTTTCAATCATTACGTTCCTTCTTAATTATAAGAGTAACACCATCTGCCAACTTTTCATATAAATATCAATATGTATTTCAATGCAAAGTATGCGGACGGACATGACAAGAAATCAAAAATCAAAAGACAACATTGAAAAATTCTGAAAGTCAAATATTTGAACCTTTTTGAATTAAGAAGATCGAATCAGAATAAGATTATAATTAAATGTATCATTATCAGGATTTAGGAGCTTAGACTTTAATTTAAGAAATTCATAATACAGAATTTGAATCTTTTGTATTAAGAAGATCGAATGAGAATAAGATCAAAATTAAATGTATCGTTATTAGGAGCATTGAGTTTAGACTGTGATTTAAGAAATATATAATACACTAGCTGCGCCCTGCGGTTTCACCCGCGGTTAAAAAGTATCCTATGTGCTATTCTAGACTATAATCTATCTCTGTGCCAAATTTCATTCAGATCTGTTCGGCCGTTCTGGCGTGAAAGAGTAACAAACATCTATCCATCCATCCATCCATTCTATCAAACTTTCGCGTTTATTTTATTAGTAGGATTCTGTCAACCAAACGTTTTGTAGGTAGGTAAATCTACTTAATTCCCAACTCGTTGCAAACGACATGAACACGAACACAAATAAACCACTTACAGCAAATGTAGAGAGAAAACAAAATAAGCAATTCCCAAGGACGCATTGAAAATTATCCAATAAATTATTTTTATTCGTCCCATATTGGACGAAAGAAAGTAAAACTAACAAACTCAATCGTATAGAATAAAATATGGCTGTGTTACCGTTTGGAGAAATCACTAAGAGAAATTGGTACAATATTGTTTTTTTGTTCGATAAATTCTTCATTATTGGAAAGGTTTCACCAATCGATCGGTTGCTGATAAAGTTTTTTTATAATCTTAAAGTAAGAAATTTAAGTAAGCATTATACCCAATAAATTTTGTTTCTTAATTTTTTTTGCAAACAATCCTACTAATATTATAAACGCGAAAGTTTGTAAGAATGGATGGATGGATGGATGTTTGTTACTCTTTCACGCCAGAACGGCTGAGCAGATCTGGATGAAATTTGGCACAGAGATAGGTTAGAGTCTAGAATAGCACATTGGATACTTTTTAACCGCGGGTGAAACTGCGAGGCGCAGCTAGTACTCAATATATTTTGTTTCTTAAAATCTTTTTGCAGAGAGAAAGGATTATATTTGTACCTACTCGACCGAACGAGCGTCTATGACGGTCTATGCTTCGGGGGTCTATGGTCTATGTAGTGGGGTAAGCGTCTATGACGGTCTATGCTTCGGGGGTCTATGGTCTATGTAGCGGGGTAAGCGCCTATGACGGTCTATGCTTCGGGGGTCTATGGTCTATGTAGCGGGGTAAGCGTCTATGACGGTCTATGCTTCGGGGGTCTATGGTCTATGTAGCGGGGTAAGCGTCTATGACGGTCTACGCTTCAGCTTCGATAAAAATGCTTTCGTCGGTCTGGATTCTGCCGGATCTCTGTCTTCTTCTACAGGTCGCATTTTTTAACCGATTCTCTTGAAATTTTGTGAGTAGGTTCGATAATTATACAGTTTTTTTTGTCCAGTCAGTTTTTAGAAATTTTTCCATCATATCTCCGCCGTTCACTGAGAAAAGTGACCTATAGAGGAGGACAACGTCGCAAGGCCTCCAGCTCATAGAGCCACTAATTTATGTTGAACAACAGTAGGCTCTTATTGCTATGCAGAATTTACACTCATAAACCACTTACAGAGGAAACGGAGCTAAACGCAGGGTTTATTAACACAGAGTTAAAATGTTATACGTGACACTCTCAGATCAAACTAGAGAATCAGATGGCGCACGGCGTATGATCTAACTGAGGTCAAAAACCATCCAAAAACTACGCTACTGTCGTATAGGTACGAGTACACAACACTCACACATTGACGCAAAAAAACTAGGCTACTCACTTGGTCATTCTTACCTCGAAATTTTGTGCATTGTTTTAAGTGTACATAAATATACATATGGCTTTTTAAAAGTGTGGCCAGGACTAGGACCAGGTGTGACAGGACATTTTGAGGTTGTTTTTAAAAACTGTGCAGTTTTACTGCAAGTCAATTCTGAAAAAGCCGTAACATTAAACTCTTACAAATATGTGCAGTTTTAAAATGTTAAATCTCCTAAGTTTGTATATTGGAACGGAAAATGGCTAACGTAGAGTTTGGGAACTAATATTAGTTTTCTTGCAATTGTAAATGTTTTTCATGGCAACATTACCACGCACGTGTGTACATTGAAAACGATGTGGCTTCAGCTAGATAGAACGCAGTGAACGTCTTTTCCTTTAGATAGATCTGAGGTGACACTCTAACATTTTACTAACTCAAGGTTAGCTTCTAGCTCTTGCTGGCGCAAGACAATTTATTAGTGACATTACATCTGATAAGACTTAATTCCGAGATAAAAAGATAACTCAAGCTTCTGCATGTGGCGTTTTTGTCATTTTTGCTATAGGCAACTAAACCAGTCATAAATCATTGTTAGATTTCGAAAAGTTATCATTTTCGTAATAACATTTTAGTTCGATTACTAAGTATACGTACCTATTTTCTTCTATAAAGTCTAGTTGTCTAATGTTATTATTTGCTACAGGATGGATTTAAAGCAAATATTATTAAGTTTACAACCTATTGTGTAACGTTGACTCATGTTCATAATTTAGATTACCCCCTGTAGATTCCTCACTTACGACGATTTAAGCTTATCAAACATAATTTAGAAACAAAAAAAAACATAGTTATTAGTGCCTAGACATTTTGAGACACTAGACGTTTTCACAAGTGGCTTTTTTTTAAATTGGACGTTTTAGAACACTGGAGGTTATTGGACTGGACGTAATAAGACATGAACGTGTCAGCAAACTAGACCTTCTCGGACACTAAACGGTATCAGCTTCAACGCATTGATCTTTGTTAAAAGCAGCTAAGCAAATTTTGAGATAATCCTTACAGCGTCAACAACTTGAGTCAAGCTTTGATGAGTTTTGATCGGAAAGATCAGATACAAATTAACGTTTTATTGATAACTAGCGACTAGCCCCGGTTTGCACAGTACTCATAACCTTTCCATGATAATTGGCGACCAGCATCGGCTTCGCAAGGAGCCGATTCGTAGCTTAGAATGAGTTACAGATATGCAGACAGAGAAGAGACAGTCGTTACTTTGCTTTAGGCATACTGTGTAAGGAAGAAAAAGATCAGATACAGAAAAAAAGATTATAATATTATTAAGCAACCGTAAAAGATAAATCAATTTAAAAAAAATTGCTAACATTATTACGAAAGTTACAGCAATAATGACCTTAGTTAAAAATAATAATAAGGTTAGCACTCAAAACAATGCTTAGCAGAAATGTGAGTATTGTCGTCCACTAGAGCAAAGATAAAATCGTAAGATGATATACAACTGTGTTTTGCTGAACGAAGTCTCCGACTTATGTCAATGAAAAGCTGAACATATAAAAAAAAAACAGCAATAATATTTATAATGCGGTATCTATAACTTTAATTGGTAGTCTTCGGTAATGCTAAAGCAAACATAAGACAATGTAAGATGTTAGTTTAATGTAATTAGTAGCAGAGATAAGCCAATCCATTTAATTTAGTTCAAGTGGCTTAGCTTATCTGCTTATAATGGTAAATTGATTTAAATCATGGAACAGAGCATTATAATGGTACTTGGGAAATTGAGAATTAATCCAATACAGCTAACCAAATAATCTATACTCTACCCTTCTTACTATCAAACGTTGTGTAGTCGGAATAGTAATACAGTTTTTTGTCTTTATTGATCGAGTTTGCAATTCGTAAGAAAACAAAGGTAAAATATTGTATGACTGTTTAGAGGTTTAAAAAGTTAATTAGAGAAGGGGTAAAAGACCAGATTGACCGAGCGAGCAGCTCGAGCGAAGTAAAACGAACAGTTTCTCTTGACATGTCAATGGCTTTTGACAGGGTCTGGCAGCCTTATCAGCAAGCTCACTTCATTTGGCTTGTCCGCTGGGTCTTTAATGGATAGTATTAAGAGGGCCACGACGCTCTGAAATTTCCATACAAACGCGCTACTTAGATTTCTTGAAAACCATTTGTCAGATTATGATGAAATTTAGCATGTATAATTAAATTAACAATATCTCCGCCCCTATGTTCTTGGTTTTTTTAAAAAACGTTCTCAAGCGAAAATAGAGCTATGAAAAATATCCACATTTTAAGGGGTCACTATTGACTGATTTATTCAATAGACAGACAAAGCAAATCAAAAATTCCATTACATAGGGAGGTTGTCTACATCATTAGCTGCTAAATGAAATTCTTAGTTATTTAAGAATGATTACAGAAGTGCAAAAGTCATAAAAAAAATTGAAATTGCACTTTGTCACTATGTAGGTGACTTTAGAGGCTCGTCGGTATCATTACTCGCTCTCTTCGCTCGTCTTCTTCTTCTAGACGAAATGGCAATAGAATAACTTAAGCCAATGCGAAGTTAGTCTAGGTCGCATAGGTCGAAGTTAGTTAGGTCGCCGGACTCTTAAGTTATAAAAAAATTAAATGTGCTTTATTGAGACATTTGCCTTTGTGTTTAAAGTCTAAAAACCAGTTGATTACCTTTCTCCCTCAAATAAGGCAAATTTTAAAAGCAATAAACTATTTAAACAAGGTTTCTAAAAGTATCTGTCTCTTTCAGCTTCTTTATATGGTATCTAATCTCGATTTGCATTCAACATCGGAAAACCCACGTTAACTATCAATTAAGCAAATGTAACGCCTACTATCTGTCTTAATTCCTTATCTCTTATATAGATCTTTGTCTTTAATTAAATTCTAATCCTAACTAATATTAAAAATGTGAAAGTGAGTTTGTTTGTTCGTAACGCTTTCACGCCTTAACTACTCAATTGATAATCATTAAACTTTGCCTAAACGATGTCTGGGATATAGAAAAGGACATAGGGTTCTTTTTATTACGAAAAGATTAACGGATGCTGTAGGAGGGACGCGGGTGAAACCGCGGGGCGCAGCTAGTCTGTAGATAAACGAATGTTTAACCTAAAATTTTACGCCTTCGCCATCATGACCAAAATATGATTTTGGTGAAAAATACGTTTCGTTTAATATGGTGCAAAATGACGTTTGGATTTTTGGTTAATTGCAACATAATGAGTTCTAAGTTTTCATAGTCTTTTGTTTTAACAACATCTATCCTACGGCTAACGTTCACGCAAAAAAATTCAGTCTTAGACTTATTATTTTATTCTTATTTTCATTAGCGTCGTAACTAGTCTTTTATGCGACCGGTGCAAGCTTCTACGATGGCAGCCTAGTTGGGAGAAGGCCAGCCTCTCAACCCAGAGGGAGCGGGTTCGAACCCAGCCGACGGCACGCACCAATTTGTTCATCGTGCGAGCATATGCTGTGCGTATTGTATGTCATCCGCTACATGAGTGAAGCCCGGTGTATGGCGACAGGCAGGAAAATATATATGTATTTATATCAGTCTCTGGCAGCCATAGTACAAGCTTTGCTTAGTTTGGGGTCAGACGACCGTGTGTGTAAGAGTCCTGATATTTTATTTATTTATTTACCGCGCTACGCAAAATAGGATCGTACGTGATTTCAACAATATCGTCTAATCGATACACACTAGAATACTATACATATAGAACTGACCGTGTGGTCAGTTCACAAACTAGACCACACCTAAACACTTAACCGAAGAATTAAAAATGAATAAAACGCCGATTCTAGGTAAAGTAATTTTGCCTAGCTCCGTTTGAAGTTAACGCTCCGTCTAAATTAACATGTGGGTTTACTTGTTAGATGTTAGGATAAATGGCCATTTTGGTCTATTTATAGGTATTGGATACACATTTCCAAGAGGTAAGCTTTAGAACGTTTTAAATTGTTTAACAAACGAGTGTTTAAAGGATCTTCTTTAGCATTGCGTAGTATTTAATTGACTTTTAGATATACATAACATATCTATCATAACATCATAAAATATTAGTGTGATAATATTATAAAGGTGAAGGTGTGAGTATGAGTGTGTAAGTGTTTTTTGCTCATCCCACGGGAATAGTCATATTTTCCGGGATAAAAAGTAGTGTATGACATTTAGAACCAGGCGACGAGTCTATTTAAAAAAAAAAACTTTGACGTTCATAAGTGTATTTTTGATACCCTAATTAAATTACATTTTAACTTTTAAAAAACATTTTGACTTTGCTCATTTATCAATTAGAGTACTTTCCAAAATGCGCATTTTTCAATTGAAGCACTTTACAAAATGCGCGTTTTTCAATTGGAGTTTTTCCCATAATATACATTTTTCAATTGGATCACATACCAAAACGGGTAGATACGTATTATGCAGAATGGCACTTCCTATTGTTTAACCGCAGGTTCTCTACACAAACTGAGATACTTCGGTACAACCATGGTTTATACCATGGTTGTACCGAATGGTTGTACGTGTTGCTGAATGATATACTTGGCGGAGTGTATTATTATTAATACACTCCGCCAAGTATATCATTCAGCAACACGTAGTGACGTCAATCGATGCTTAAGCAAGACCGAAATATGTCATTTACAACAAGTTCGAAAGAGACAGATGACGATGACGTCATTATGTGTTTGCTCAATCCTAGACCTTGTTTTTTTGGATCATGAGTGCAACAACGTGAAAACGCTCTCTCGCGCATCTTCGCGTGCCGCGGAGTGAGAATCTCTTTAAACCCGTACCATACTATTGCTGCAAATGCTCATTAAAGCGCTGATACATCGCTCCCATTGGTCAAAAAGTCATAAACAACCAATAGAAACAGTTTCGCGGGCGTTCGCGGCAATAGTCTGTTACCGGCTTAAGAGTCCGGTGACCACTTTAAACTAACTTCGCATTAGCTTAAGGTGTTCTATAGCCATTTCGTCTAGAAGACGAAGACGAGCGAAGAGAGCGAGTAATGATACTGACGAGCCTCTAAACTTACCTACAGAGAGAGACAAAGTGCAATTTCAATTTTTTTATGACTTTTGCACTTCTTTAATCATTCTTAAATAACTAAGAATGTTCCTTGTATTATGGATTCATTTAACAGCTAATGATGTAGACAACCTCCCTATGTAATGGAATTTTTTATTTGCTTTGTCTACCTATTGAATAAATCAGTCAAAAGTGACCCCTTAAAAATGAGGATATTTTTCATAGCTCTATTTGAGCTTAAGAACGTTTTTAAAAAAACCAAGAACATAGGGACGGATATATTGTTAATTTAATTGTACATGCTAAATTTCATCATAATCTGACAAATGGTTTTCAAGAAATTTGAGTAGCGCGTTTGTATGGAAATTTTAGAGGGACCCTTAAGAATCTACAGTGTAATGGTAGACATCTCAAGTAGCTGATAGGTACTCCTACATGCATTGGAGGAGTAGTGTAGGTAATGATGCGTAATATGTAGTACCTATTGACCTTAAAACGAGATCCACTGCATTGTGCACTGCACTGCAAGATGACGGATGTACCTACTTCTTATCAATGAGTTTTGTAAATGCTTTTGCTTTGTTCAGTTTTGCTTTTAAAATGTTTACTTTTTACCTGACTGCGCAAGAAGGAGGGTTATGTTTTTCGAGTGTACTCGTATGTATGTATCAGGCATTCTCTGGTACTTCCTACAGCCTAATCAGCCTGATGTATTTCGACTTAAGAGGTGTCATTTGAATCGTCTTGATAGTGGAAGTGACATTTTGCAGCCGAGTTTTTCGTTTTTCTTTTAATAATGTTACTTGTTACAGTTTAGTAAATTGCAATCCCAATTCAGTAAACTTATCATAAATTTGTAACACACTAAAATATTATTTACTTGTTGATTGTTACATTGTATTTCCAACTAAGGCTAAAACTAGTGAAGTTTTTTACAACTCGAATCTAAACTTAAATTTTGCTCATAATATAATTTTACAACATACTTAAAATTGTATTTATTTCGTTGGTCGAAAAATACACCAGCTTTTCAATTAGGTATTTTGTAATGAAGACAAAAAAATACCTATAACATTATAACAAAAAAAAAACTCTTTTTGGGCAGTCAAATAATTATTATTAGACCATATTTTTTCTACATTATCGTCGAATATCGTCCGGCAAGGAGTGGGTGTTGTCCTGCCTAGTGCCTACCCCTTCGGGGAAAAAAGAGTGACGATATGTTATAATCGACCGAGCGAGCGTTAGCAAACGAAGCATCTGTTTCAGCTTCGGCAAAACTGTATGTGTGTGTAAAACAACACCCACTCCTTGCCGGACAATATTGATGATATTGACTCGTTTATTCTAAATTCTATTAAATAAATTCATACTGACAATAGCCTAATATTAATTGAGATCACTGATTATTAACTCAGTCTGTGCGTAGGGTCATAGCAGTTGGCTTTATTAATACCCACTTAACGGCAAATTTACTGTGCCAGACGGTGGCGAACCATTCCTTGCCTACGTTATTTGACAACGTTGTCATTGTAATTAGCTCTGAAAACTTACGTCCTCGACTGTACGTTTGTTATTGAAAATTATTAATATCATCTGTAAGCATGACATAAGCGTAAGCGTCTGTAGTAAGCGGTTTTGCTGTTTTTTCATAGCTTATGTAATGGGACTCAGTGATTGCGTGATTTAGCTTTTAATCCCCGACGCACAAACGACGGGGTGTTATAACTTTGACGTGTGTGTGTGTGTGCGTGTGTGTCAGTGGCATAGTCGCTCCCGAACTGATTAACCGTTTTTTTTTTAAAGATGAATTAGATGAAAGTTGATGAAAGTCGGTGTCGAGGGTTTTAATTTTTTTTAATTGATTGTTTTGGTAGGTATACAAGAAAATTTCAAAAAGTACTAGTATTTACAGTTATTACCATCATCATTCACCTCATCATGACCGCTACATCATTTGTTCTCAAAGTCGGCTGGCCCACGACCGCCCAACAAACTCGGGGCACACTTAAAATATTTTAAGAGTAGGTACGAAGTGCATGGAGTACTATTTCATGAACAGAATCCATGCATGAATGCATGAAAGGCTTTTTCGATTTTTGGTCTAAGATTTTCTTCTATTTTCCAGTCAAATATGTAGGTATATATTTGGTCGCGTGGGACCCATACTATGCGAATCACTGCATTTCGCAAAGTATGGATCCCACGAATTTAAACATAAAGTAAATTACATTTTTATTAATCATTTCAATGCAAATTATTAAAAATAACATTAAATTACTAAATACTATGCTAATATGTCTTTGGATTTTAGAAAGATTGTATAAACACGTTTAAAACAAATAAGTAACACCTCAACGGAAACGATCTATCATATCTAATTGAATTACGTTCTTACCAATCCAATTAAGAAGATAATTAATTGTAATTAGAATGGGAAATTAATTAAAAAAGATACCGATCGGTAAATTAGAACGTGGTTAATAAAAATAAAGTTGTTTTACTGTCGCGGGTGGGAAACGCGGAATAACTCGCAAGTAGGAGCTTGCATGTCACAAGGGACATGCAGTGCAATGTAATGTACCTAGTGTATAACAATGCTGCGCAATGAAATGCAATGCAATGTAATTCGTGCAATGTAATGCAGCGCAATGCAATTCAGTGTTATTTAAAAATATAATTATAAATATATTTTTAAATAGAATCTTTCATGCGCATTTATAAATCTATAGACATTCGTCCCTTGTATAACTTTATTTACTTATAATTTTTTTAAAGTTATATTAGTTTGGATATTAGACTAATTAACTATGTATTTGTATCGGTTTGTTAAAATAATAAAGAAAAACACTTAAACTCTTAGCTAGCCCACATTCCAGTTTCATGGCATTATTGGATGGCATATACCTACCTACTAATATTATCTGTAAAATGTAATATCTAGTTACCCCACCATATTTAAAATCCCATGTGTTTGAGTGACGCTGAGATTGCGTCCAATTCAATTTGGCATCGTAATATATCAGACAAAACGTTGGATAAAATCATTTGTAAGCGCGTCGCAACACATTTACATGTTAAGGGATAGGGTTGTAGCGTAGCCAAAAAAACTTCCAGTATTTTTTTAAAGATTAAATGAAAGAAAGAAAGACAGAAATTAATTTATTTTGAATCGCATACAATTATTGATATACTTAAATGATAAAAGTAATTAATAAAGTACTTAAATCAATAATAAATAATACTTTTAATTAGGTATGTGTCTCAAATAAATATCTACCTCCGCATATGCTGTGCTGATTTTCCGGTGGAGCCTTCAGTTGAATCATAAAATGTTGAGTATTATTATAATATTTTCTTTCACATTCTGAAGGCCTAACTAAATGATGTAAATCAGCAAAATTATTGATGTCCTACTCTTGTAGAAGGCAATAACAAAGAGTTATATTTTAGCGAGAGTAGATTTGTCAAATCATTCTAAATTGTCTGCATTGACATAGTTAAATGTCATTGTAAAACTTCAAAAAAAAAAAGCTTATATCTAAAGAACTTTAAAGAAAGGAAACCTAGAGAACTTTAAGTTTATAATTTAGGGAACTTTTTCTATAGGGCAGGGAATAGGAATGTAAAACGAAGTTACGAAAACCAAAATATGATTACAAAAACTCGTACTTTTAACAATACAACTTTTACGGGTACGCATTTTGGATGGATAATAAGTATTTAAACAAGATTTTGACTCAGGAATAATTATTATTTGTGTATTAAATAAGTAAGTGGTCATGATAACTAAACAAAATATAAGCACCAATTGAACGGGTTTACCTTTATCCCGTGTCATAATTACTAATTAAATAAATCAACTGTTTAGTAATTATTAACATTTATAATATACTATACTTACTTGTTTCTAATGTTGACATTTAATTTGTATTACAGATTCCTTTGAATTCAATTAGCTTTGAGAATTTATGACAAATTTACACGCCTCTTCAGGCATAACATGAAGCTCGTATTTACTTTGATGGAATAACAATATTATTACTCGTGTTTAAAGCAAATAAATGTATTTTTATCTTTGTTCGAGAACAAGTTCAGATTTTTCTCAAAAAGTGGCAACCCTACACTAGCCTAAGGGCTATTGCACACCGGCCAGCTAATTTGGTGATGTTGTACAAGTCGCCTCACTCTTTAGACTGCCTATTACGATATTGAACGAAACTAGTGATGGGCGCTACTTCTAATCGTCATAATCTATATCGATAAAATAAGATCAACAAATTTCGATTTTTCTTATCTTACTTTTTTACGAGTATAATCTTAAAAACGAAACTTTTCCAGTAATTTTACTGGATAATTCTGAAAATAACTAGATCACAAGATGTGATCTGTGATAAAACGCCCGTTAGTTTCAGATTATGCAGTAATAATGTACCTATGTACATAGTTAACAAAACAAAACAATTCGTAAAATGTGGTATCTACCTCTGTACAATTAAAAAGCTCAGTCATATTTCTTTAAAACCTTACCTAGAAATAATCAATTTCTGTCCAAATAGCCGTTAAAAAATTTTTTGTTTTATATTTATTTTTTTACTATCAACGATAAATTAAGGGTTCCACGACGCTCTGAATTTTTCCATACAAACGCGCTTGTCAAATTTCTTGCATACCATTTGTCAGAATATGATGAAATTTGGCATGTACAATAAAATGATCTATATGTACGCCTTTTGTATTTTTATGTCTTTTTTTCAAAAATGTGTTTAAGAGAAAATAGAGCTTTGTAAGTTATCCGCATTTGTAGGGGGTCACTTTTGACTGATATTTAATTAAAAGACAAAGTAAATGAAACCCCTTTACATAGGGATGTTGTCTACATCATTAGCTTTTAAATTAATTAATATTTAATAATATTCAATAATTAAACCTAGTACACGGGATGTTAGTTATCTAAGAATGATTAGAGTAGTGCAGAAGTTATAAAAAATATTGAAATTGCTCGTTGTCACTTTATAGATAACTTTAGAGGCTCGTCAGTATCTTTATTTGCTCTCTTCGCTTGTCGTCTTCTTCTAGACGAAATGGCAATAGAAAACCTATAGCCAATGCGAAGTTACTCTAAAGTGGTCGCCAGCCCTTAACTAATTATTTATCTGCCTGTAGATGTAGATAAATAATTGGTGTGGCTTAACCCCACAGTCAGTATGTTAAGTACACGTGCACTCCGTGAGCATCAATATTTTGTCCCTCATTCAAACCGAAACACATACAAAGTCATGCATAAAAACTGCATAAATATACATCATGGCATTTTATCGACGACGTCACCGTCACTGGTCCGAATGAATATTTAATTTCACCCCTAGCGTTGTTTATTTATTGGTCGTATATTTCATAGCCGGGGGCGATTTGCATGCGGTGGCCGTACTATGCTGTCAAAATTGTTAGGGGTTGTGCCGCGATGAATGGACGCGAAGATACGGTTGATACTAGAAGTGTCAAAACTACGTATGTACGTTGTGTGCTTGTTAATAAACTTACAAATTACTAGAAATTCCCCGGATGATTCGACTAAAATTTGTAATTTTGTAAAAGTAGACGTAAAAGTACGACAGGTTAAAATATTATATGAAAATAATAAAATACGAGTATACATGTATGTATATTAGTCTCTGGCAGCCATAGTACAAGCTTTGCTTAGTTTGGGGTCAGGCTGCCGTGTGTGGAAATGCCCCGAATTTATTTATTTAGTCTTAAAATCTTTTAAACTACCAAACCTACTACTCAAAACATTATTACAAAAATGATTGTAAGGTCGTAAAATTACCAACTTAAATTTTTTTGTTAGCTGTTAAATTTATGCTCTAATATTATAGTTCTAAAAGCTATAAAAATATTTATTTTTTTGTTTTACTGAGCATAATAAGACTCTCTTCTAGTTCTGTTTGCTACTCGTCACAGTCCTGAGGTAATCCCATTCGATCCGTGTCTTTCGCAATATTGTCGACCAATCTAGCAACCCGTTCCAGAAAAATCTGCAGTAAATTAAAAAATAGCGAATTGCTTCTTCGTATAGCGCATTACCTACACATGCAATTGCACTTCATCACTTTATCTGAAATCTACTCATCTGACATATAACACGCTCCCTAAGATAAGACCTCCATCGAGCCATATCTAGCGACATGGCTAAACGCGCAACTTTGATAGATCGATAACATGTTTCACATCACTATTATGCTCGGATAATGAAAAGTTACATGATATCCGAACAATGGACTGGAAATGTACAAGTACCTTAGTAATTACGGTTAAAATGTATTTTGTAATTTAGGCACTTGAATTTTGAGTATATAATTGCTTGAAACAATGATCACAAAATTGGTGCTTAAATTTCGAGGTAAATGGTAATGAAATATTTTGAGTAAGTAAGCAATTTCAGTACTTATCTATATTTATGCATTTGTCTGGCTGTTCGTTTTAATTTAAGAGCGCTACTCTTGTCGGTGGAGTAATGTCCTGGCGGCCTTCTGCAGTTTTCACCTTTTTGTACGACTAACAGCTAAATAATGTATAAGTTAGGTCAGTTTATATACGTTTTTATTTATTTTCTATGAAAATTTCTCGGTGAGTACCTATTTGCATAAAATGGAAAAAATATGAGAAAATGGACAATAATATGTATTTACATAAATTAGTTTCATAATGTTAGTATTTTGTTTTTAAATTTGGAATATAGATAGTAGTCTTTACGCTTGATCAATAAAATTATTCTGTGACATTTATTTTCAAATACCTTTTTGCCTAATTTTATAAATTATATAAACAGCACCTAATTTTATAAATTATGTACATAGAATGTTCTGCGTCGCTTTAACAGAACTTCCAGTACTTGCCAAGTTTCAGAAAACAAAATTAATATAAATCGTGCGTGCTAAGCACCATTTAACCGGGAAACTCAGCGGATTCCCGTATTTATTATACAAAGTCAAACTAAACCGATCCCCAACGAAAATATTGGTTTAAAGAAAACTTTAAGAAAAGTTTTTCGTTTGGAAAGCTTTTTGCTAGAGTCAATGTGTTTGAAAGTAGGGTTGCCAGGTGTCCGATTTTAGCCGGCATCTCCGGCTGCTGACTGCCTCGGTGGGTCAGTTGGTAGTGAACCTGCCTTCTGAGCTTGGGGGCGTGGGTTCGATTCCCACCTAGGGCAAACATTTATGCGATGAACATTTGTGTTTGTTCTATGTCTGGGTGTTAATATGTATTTAAGTTTGTATTTAAAAATATCTAAGTATGTATATCAGTCTCTGGCAGCCATAGTACAAGCTTTGCTTAGTTTGGGGTCAGGCGACCGTGTGTGGAAGTGTCCCGAATTTATTTATTTATTTTTTTTTTTTTTTTACAATCATGTCCGGCTAAATTTATTACAAATTCAGAGTGTCCGGCATTTGTTTAGCTTATGATTGACTCTGCCCCATGCGTACAGTAAAGACTTAAGACTTAAATGAATAATAAATAACATAACATATCGTCACGCCTTTCCACCGAAGGGGGCTGGCAGAGGTGTAATACAACACTCACACTTCGCCGGACGATATTCAACCCCAAATGTGACAGGAGGCGAGCCTATCGTCATACACCAGTCATGTAGCAGATGGCACGCAATACGCACGCCGCGTGCCGTCGGCTGGGAACCTGCGAATCCGCTCCTTCTGGTTGGAAAGGCGGGCCTTCTTCAACTAGGCTATGACCGCTAATCAAGCAGTAATAAATACACAAACAAAAATTAAATTTTTGTTTTTTTAAAAATTAAAACTGATTTGTCAGGCTTACAAGCCAAAATTTCCGGCCAAACAAGGAATCTGTGTCCGGCTTTTCTAATTTTGGCCTTGGCAGCCCTATTTGTGAGACTTCTTGTTTGAGTTTTAAAATCAAAATGAAACTGTCTATTTGGAATTCAAAATGGCTGACAGACGCAATAAAGTGTGCTTTGGATTGTTCTGGAAGGGTGGGATTGAGATTGGACTTCAACTTATAGGGTTACATCGTAAACTAGGACTTACTAAAATCAAATAGCTTGCGAGACAAAAGTCGATTAAGTTTATTCATAAGTGACGTCGACCAAAGTAATATTAACTTAGCACACGAAAGACTTCATCTATGTTACATCTTGGTTTAATTTTTACTGCCACGGAGCTCGACCATCGGACCCGAGTGCGCAAGAAGGATGGTTATGTTTTTCGAGTGTATGTTTGTATGTAAGTATGTATGTATGTGGGTATGTGTGTATATGGTTTATTTGGGACGCCCTACAGCATAAACAGCTTCGTGGATTTCGACGTGTGAGGTGTCATATGAATCCTTTTGATAGTGGAAGTGACATAGAGTCCAGCATTTTGAATCCGGGTTTTTTGTTTTTCTTTTGATAATGTTACTTTTATATACATAATGTTACACTATAGATTTGACTTCATCGATAGTTCAGTTGGTGGTGAACCTGCCTTCTGAACTTGGGGGCGTGGCGTGGGTTCTATTCCCACCTAGGGCAAACATTTATGTGATGAACATTTGTGTTTATTCTGTCTGGGTGTTCAATTATTCATATCTACTTAAGTATGTATTTCAATATATTGTATGTATGTATATCAGTCTCTGGCAACCATAGTACAAGCCTTGCTTATTTTGGGGTCAGTTGACCGTGTGTAAAAATGTCTCGAATTTAATTTACAATTTTATTTCCGTCCTACCCACAATTATGGCAAAACTTTATCTGCACTTCCTTGACAGACAAAAGGCATGGGAACCAGTAGACAGGAAGGTTTCAAATTATTATGGTAAATTAACGACAATAATGATATCAGCAATCTTCAAGGTCGATTAAGTTTTATTTTAAGGCCATCGGACCAGAAAACTATGGCTTACCTATGGGTCTTTATAATACGCATAATGGGGTACCTTTTTATGGGAAGTCGTGGTTAAGGATTCCGTTCACTTACAAGCTCGTACTAAGCGGTTCGCCTCCACCTTCTTAATACGAACGGCTAGGAACTGGAATCGTTTGCCATCATCTGTTTTTCCGACTAACTACAACTTAGGTATCTTCAAGGCCAGAGTGAATAAGTACCTACTAGGTCTTCGTGCTTTATCTTAGGTCACAATGTCGTTTAACATCAGGCGAGTTGGTGGTCAAATGTTGACCTATTCTATTTAAAAAAAAAAAGCTCGGCGTCCGACCGCCTTGCAATGGTATAATTGACAAAAGAACTTTGTGATATCAGTATTCTGTACATAGAATAAAACAAAGTCGTTTTACGTGTCCGACTATCTGTCTATCGCTCTGTCTGTAAATCCACTAACTCCTCCTTAACGACGCAATGGATTTAAATGCGGTGTTCACCGTCAGTTAGATATTTTTAAGGAAAATGTATCGGTATAGGTACCGCGTGGAACTTTACCGTTTAATCCACAAAGTATTATAGTAGACTGATTCTTAATGACGGCTGTGAAGTGCAGCGCAAGCGAGACTTTGCGGTGTCTTGGCTTTCTGACGCCCGCACATATTCGCTACTGCGCAGCGTTTCGCGCCTAACTTCACAGCCGCCGTTAAGTTTGAATCAGCCTGTACCTACCATTGCGAGTCAGTCGGGCACTGAGCTTGTAAGTGGACGGAGTCCTTGGTGGTTTATAAGGGACCGTAGAGTTATAATAGCAATATAATAAGTTTGTACCTGTGATATGAATAACCCTAATCAAAATATATCAACCGCAAACCACAGATCCTACTCGAGTGGTTTAACCACAAACATAAAGTTACATTATTTTATTATTTCTACTAATATTAGCTGCGCCCCGCGGCTTCATCCGTGGTCCCACAGGTATTTTTTTAATGGGATGAAAAGTACATAGTGTGAATACATGTCCTTTTCTGTATCCATGCCTGACAATGTGCGATGTATGTAATTTCGTGATGCAATTTCACTGATGGGGTAGTTAAGACGTGAAAGCGTAACAAATAAACAAACTAACAGACTCACTTTAGCAATTATAATAATAGATAGGATACGCAATGTAAACTGTTAATCGTTTGCACTTGAAGTTTTGAATTATTGTACTTACCTATTGTATGTGTGTTATTTTTTGCTGTTAACTTACGAAAATTATTTCGTTTTGAAAATGTATGTTTTACATATTTTTAACATAACGGGACCCTATTACTAAGACTCCGTCCGTTCGTCCGTCTGTCTTTGTGTCTGTCCGTCAGTCATCATATTTCTCATGAACCGTAATAGTTAGACAGTTGAAATTTTCACAGATGATGTATTTCTGTTGCCGCTTCAGTAAATACTAAAAAATAGTATGAAATAAATATTTAAAGGAGCAAACGTGTTTGTTTTTTTGCCGTTTTTAAGGCTAAGGTACGGACCCTTCGTGCGCGAGTCCGACTCGAACTCGGCCGTTTTTTTCTTAAATTTAGTTTTTACCCTGCTTATTTAAATTTGACCTTTGACCACTTCCCATTTTATCAATTAACCTGTGCGATTTATTCCTAATTAAAAGAAGATATAAAATTATTTATACACCAGATAAGCAATAAAGTTATAATAACCAGACTATAAAAATTATACTTTCGCATTAAACTACCGGTGTTTAATTTTATAATTTACGTTAAAAGCTTCAAGGAATCCTAAGGAATTCGGAATTTAATTGCTGTTATAATTCACAGGTAGAAGCATTCAGAGGTCTCACAATCATTTAAAGCTTTTTTTTTCAAAAGTGTAAAAGGGTGGACCACCTCTGACTTTGGTAGCCGAGTTTAGTACGACCGCCATTAATTTTAAATGATGTCAGTGCTTGTCAACAGTTTTGGGCCAATCTAATTTTTATATCTTTTTGTTAATAATTTCTCAGGATTTATGTGTTTTGATTTAGGTCGTGGATTATATTGAAATATTTCCGTGGGTTTTGGAAGTTTGATATGTTTTATGTATTTTTATTTTTTTAAGTAAATGAGTAATAAAACTGTTGATTGTTGACGAAAAAATAAAATGATTCATAAAATTCATACGAGTATAACTACTAAGAAAATAAATGGTTACTTTTATGAAACCTTGTTTAAAGAAGGTTTTAAGATTAAGTAATTTTTGTATCTCAGTAAATATTTAAGTTAATACGTGAGGTTTAAGGTTTAAATACATTTATTCTCAATAAAGACATACTCACTCACATACACACATACTCACTTGAGAACAATACTAAACATCAACAAAATTACAATGTCGTCGTATCTAGCAAGGCTACCAATCCTATCAACGTATTCATTTGTTTAGAAGACTGTGATCGGCTATCAGGTATTGAGCAAGTTGTTTTTTGAATACGTTGAAAGAATTCACATTTTTTATGCGTGAGGGTATCTTATTATAAAGTTGTGCTCCTTCAAAAGTAAGTGTTTTTTTGCCGTAATTAGTTCTAGCTTTTGGCAAAACTAAATACGTAACTTACTTATTCTTAAGTTTTTATAACACTTATTAGTATTGTTTCATAATTCATAATAAATTAAGTATAAAAAACTTGAAAGTTAAAATGAAAAAATTAATCCTTGAATTATTAATCTAAAATATAAATGCAATGTTAATTAATTTCACCCCTTATTAATCAGTATCGTGCATACCAAACCAAACAATCCGGAATACCCAAGAGTTCACAACCAATTAAACTTTTTGTTGATTTCCAAAGTTTTTGTATCTTTTATACTTTTTGTATGATACAGAGTGGTCCAAAGAAGTTATTACTCACTTGATCGTATCAGGGGACAATTTACTCGAACATCCTGTATTACCGCGGGCGCTGGCGAATTTTAATACTTAATTTAGATCCTAAGATATAAGCCTCAATTGGCTACCGAATAGCGTAAAAAAGATTAAAAAAGTATCTATGATTATGGATATCTATGACTCAATGAGTAATATTTAGTAATATTGAGTAAGGCCTAATATTCTCAATGGATCGGATACGTACGAGTAAATTTCCGATTGGATTTTTATTTTTGACTTTTTAACCGCGGATGGATCCGCGGGGCGCAGCTAGTACATCATATTTTGAACAATATAGAGTAATTAAAATCCACCTGTGTTTTTTATCTAGAATAGGTCGACGTTTGACCACCAACTCGCCTGATGTTAAGCGACATTGTGGTCTAAGATGGAGCACGACGACCTAGAAGGTACTTATTCACTCTAGCCTTGAAGATACCCAGGATATAGTTAGTCGGGAATACAGACGATGGCAAGGTGTTCCATACCCTAGCGGTTCGTATTAGGAAGGTGGAAAATAAACTTTTTAAATATGTTATCTTATTCTTGGATTGATTGGATAGGAACCCCTATTCGAGTATAGGCCTCCTCCAGGTTCTTCCAATTTTCCTTGTCCTTGTCCTTGTTGCTCGTTTAATCCACTCATATCCGGCTGTAGTTACGATGTCGTCACTCCATCGTTTAATAGGTCGCTCTTTGCGTCTTTTTCCGCTAGGTCCTTTCCATCTTATCGCTTCTACTGTCCATCGCTTGTCACTAAATCGAGCAACATGGCAAGCCCAACGCCATTTTTGCTTTAGACTGTAGTGCAGGGCATCAATTATATTTGTTTTCCTTCGTATGAGTTCACTTTTTACTTTGTGTAATTTTCTTATTTTTAAAAGGCTTCTTTCCATTGCTTTTGGCAGCTTACCAGTCACGTTTAGTAAACATGCATAATAAAATTTTAATTTTAATTTCTTATAACTTAACCCACAACCTTAATCATCTTCGAGATATATCTGCTCTGTAATTAGTGGAATATTAATTGAATGGACCTTAAGCACAGAACCTACCTACCTGTACTGTACTACCTATAGTGTATGAGGGTTTCTCTTGAGAGATAAGAGATTTGGGGGCCTATTCCTGCGCGTGAGATGAGATGAGATTTTATCTTGGTCACTCTCACACCTATGACGTTTGAAATGAGAGCAACAAGGATGAAAAAAGGTGAGATGAAAATCTCAAATCTCCGAATAGGGTCCCTGATAAGAGGAGACTTTATTGACGATTTCCTGACGAACTTTTTAGTTTTTATTGTGGTATTTTTAATATCGCCAAATATTGTTAGTGAAAATCAAGATAATGACAACAACAGTAAAAGAATAAAATATTTTACAATAAATTGTAAAATATTGTTGTTACAAAAATTAAAAGTTATAAATTAAAAGTTTACAAAATATAAATTTAAATTTTAAAAAACACCGACAACGATTTCCATCATCATCGATTTAATCAAACATAGAAGCGATTGCACCTAGTCTAGAGGTCCCTGGTCATGATAAACTGCGTTATTTCCAGAGTACTCCAAGGCGCTCATTAGCAACGACCCCCTTGTCCAGACCAAACTTCAAAATCTGGATCATCGGCGCAAGGTTGCTAGTCTATCGGTTTTTTATCGGATACATTTCGGGGAGTGTGCATCTGGTTTGCATGACCTTATTCTCCCTAGCCCATTCCTCTATAAAACAACCAAGAGTACAAAAAAGCAGCATCGTTTTATGGTCGACATACCTACAACACGCACGAAACGCTTTGGTTTCTCATTTCTTATACGGACCGCTAGAGTGTGGAATACTCTGCCAGAGTATGTGTTCCCTGGCACTTATAATCTGGGTGTCTTCAAGTCTCGAGTGAATCGGTTTCTTCTAGGCACACGTGCTAGGCATGTTGGCGGCCAAACGCAAGCCTTTAACAATAAAAAAATCTTAATTATAATGATAAATTTGGTTTCAACCTGCTTCGTGGCATTTTCAAAGTACTCCACGCTACTGGTTACATAAAATTAAACAATTATTGTCAATCAACTCTAGGTAAGTAGGTACATACATAGCCCATTCAGTTAAACAAAATAAAGTAAGAACTATGATTTATCAAAAAAAAATATACCTACTCATTTTATATAGCAATACACACGCAATAACCGTAAATTTCATAAACTTTTTTTTTCCTTTTGCAAGTTTCGAACCAGTCAATTAATTAAATTGTTAATACAAAAGCCGTCAGCACTTAGCTCTGTGTGGTCTTTATTACAGACAGTCTTTAACTTATCAGTTTTTAAACATCGTGTTCATTAATTTACTAGTGCTGGGAACTTTATGCCGAAATCAAAATAAAAACGATGATTCGAAGATAGAGTCGAAGTACCTATTATATCCTACTAATATTATAAACATGAAAGTTTGTAAGAATGGATGGATGGATGGATGGATGTTTGTTACTCTTTCACGCCCGAACGGCTGAACAGATCTGTATGAAATTTGGCACAGAGATAGATTGTAGTCTAGAATAGCACATAGGATATTTTTTAATTGCGGGTGAAACCGCGGGGCGCAGCTAGTTAAGAATAATAATAATAATAATCCATTTATTTCAGGCAATATAACTTGCATACAATGCAAGTTACAGAGGCCTATAGAAAATAAATACCTTACAGACTAACGTACATAAAAATAACATCAATAAAATTAACTAAATCTTCTGGGCTTTTGCTCCCTGTGCGGCCTCACAGTAGGGCCGGAACACTAGCTCTTTTGCCTTGCTTTTAAATAAATAATTTGTGTCTCTTCATCTGGAATTTTCTTAAATTTCTTCTGTAGGTAAAATTCCTGACCGAGCAAGCGTTAGCAAGTATCTATGCTACAGCTTTGACAAAAATGCTTTCGTCCGGATCTTTGTCTTCCTCTCTAGAGGTCGCATTTCTTAACCGATTCTCATAAAACTCAGTGAGTAGATTCGAAAATTCGAAATTTTTTGATGTGATTTAAATAAATAATATCTCCGCCATTTTGGAAAATTTACAAAAATTGATCAAATCTAAATCATATAATTTTAATCTCTTTGAATTTGAAAAAAATCTATATAATTATCGCACCTGCTCACAGAATTTCAAGAGAATCGTTTGAGGAATGCGACCGGTAAAGGAAGAGAAACGTCGGCCACGAGGTCTACAGCTCACAGAGCCACGTTCATCATAAAATGCACAACTATTTCGAAGTTACATTTTAAAAGTGTCCATTCGGTTTCGATTTCGTTTGCAAGAAAAAGCAACCTTATTTACTCAACGTCAAAGTCAAAGTTAAAATGTTTTTATTCAATTTGGGTATCAAACATACACTTATGAACGTCAAAGCTTTTTAATAGACTCGACCGCCTTGTTCGGAAAGAGAGCCACTACTCAGAAGAACAGGCAAGAAACTGAGAGGAACTTAGAACTTAGAAGTATAACATAGATAGTGTATAGTGTGATTTAAATTTAACCTATGTTTTAAGGTTTTACCATTTATCCATGAACCCCTTCTATCTTTCTTAATATATATAAATTCCGTGTCACGTTGTTTGTCCGCTATAGACTCCTAAACTACTTAACCGATTTCAATCAAATTTGCACACCGTGTGCAGTTCGATCTAACTTAACAGATAAGATAGCTCACATATGTATATATATATATATAAATAATAAACGAAGTCGCAGGGTTACAGCTAGTGTATGTATAAAGCACAATAGCCTTATAGTTTCCCCCTTCGGCGCCTGGCACTAATCAAACTTAATCCAAAACCGAAACTGAATCCGAAACCGATATTAAATCGATACTGTTCCCATCACTAGCAAACGAGTGCTTCTGTCGATACGCGTAGGAAACCCTACACCGTTATGTTGGCAAATATGTGCATTTAGCCTTAAGTGAGTCGTCGTCAGTCGATACACTTAAAATCAAGCTTTATGATATGGCAGGTTTCTTTAAGACGTTTTTACAATGTTGAGTAAAGCTGGGCGACTTGGATTTAGTTGTTTTTTTTTTTACAACGGACTAGCGTTAGGCATTCGTTTGACCACTGACTCGCCTGATGGGAAGGGACGACGCAATCGAAGGTGTAACACAGTAACACGCTTGTCTAAGAAATACGAGTACCTATTCACTTAGATAACTCAAAAATTATCATTTTTCGAACATGCTCATTCAAAAAACCAGACGTAAAAATGAATTATTTTATTTTCTTGGTTACAAGATTGTTTTTTTTATCTTTAAACTGTTTTTTAGAGGAAATAAGGATCTGAGCTAAGAAATAGAGATAGGTTTAAATCCATAATTATTATAATTAAAAGATATAAAATGAAAAAAATGTAACGACTCTACATAGTAAATAAATATAGTTTTTAAATGAATGCACATAATAATACATATTTGGTAATAATATGCATAAAAACCTAGATACCAATTATAAAACCTTTAAACATTCATAGATAAAATCTTAGCAAATAAAAACAGTTGTAAAATAAAACGTTAACGATATGACCAAGCCCGTATAAAATTTGCATAAAAACCGCTGCGGTTACATTGACAGTGTAAAGGATGCTTTAAACTTCGGAAAGAGGGCATAATTGCCTATGTTTAGTTTCTTATTTTAAATCGAATGCTTGAGAACATTATTACGAGAGGTTTAAATATCTTATTTAATGCTCCATCTCCTTGTCTCTTGTGTAATTGTAAGTATAAAGTACTTTTGAGATGGTAATCTCAAAAATTGTGAGGTCAAAATGCGTTGCGAACGTCTCTTCTCAATCTCTACATAGTTTAGGAGGAAACATCAAGGCGTAGAGAAATGAAAAATTGGTATTTCTAAAATCTATTGCTGTCGCGCAGTGCCCGAACAAGTGCGATAGAGCAAACTGCAGCTTGGACTGAAAATACCTATTAAAATTCCAAAAAATCATTGATTCGTAGTCCCCTGATTCCTTCTCCAAAACTACCCGATTTAATTACTTTTTTTATTAAAAATTAAAATAAGACTTGAACTGTGTGTGAGTCACACAGTTCAAGTTCACAGTTTTAAATATAAAATGAGTCAGCTATGATTGACTGATCTTTCGAAAGCCATCATGTTAAATGATGTTTGCAGTTCTGCTGTTGTCCTAATGGGTATGTATCCTAATCATCTATGAATAAGTTTAATATTTATTAACTGCAGCATTTATTCAGGTATTTTTATAGCTAGCTTTCATAAGAGCCGACTTGTTAAGTCACTTTGCTAATATTGGCTTCTGACTTCCATTTCGAGACGGTTACTGCCTCCGCGCATGTGCGACATGCGTTTGCGACAGATCGACGACAAGACGCAACGATGGCTGTGTCCATCGATATACATTATGGAAAAAGCGGCACGATTCTTGTTTCTAGTATACAGCGCGTGGATCCAGTATAACTAAAAGCAAACAGACACTACACAGCTCCGTTAACTGTTCTTATGTTACGTGTATCAATAACAAAGATAGAGATACGTAGGTACAAGATACTATTGCGAGTTATCACTGTTGCGACTGGTTGCATTTGTTTGTGACTACGGTAAATTGTGTGCAGCACCTAATTTATGCGGTCCATTTGTTGGTTTTAGTACCGTTTCTCGATCGAAGGCTGCGTCCGATAATTTTCATACATTTTATTCTCACAGTCGCTTATTTATTTATTTATTTTTTTATTCGGAAAACATACAGTGTTATGTACCAAGGTTAATAATAAATTAAATAAATGGTGTCTAACACCATTTATCTGTTTTCGCATATTGAAACAATTTTTTTTGAGAGAGAAGAGAAACGTTATTATTATTACACTAAAAATATACGACAGTCAGGGAGACACACAAAACCAGTTTTTAGCTATCTTTTGTCTAATTGAGTTCAGGGATGTGTTGAACAGATCAAAGTCGGGAAAGTCGACCAGTTTGGAATGATAAGGAATGTTTAGTTCTGCAAATTTGAGGCGCTGGCCAGACAGAAAAGACGTAAGACGAGAAGACACAGACAGAGCGGAGACTTGTCAGCGCAATAAGCGTTTCAATTCAACTTTTCTTGTTTGAACTGCAGAGGTGTGGAACTCGTTGCCTGCGTCTGTCTTTCCACCTAGACACAATCCGGGGGTGTTCAAGAGTAAAGAGGTATCTCCTAGGAGAGCGTGTTACATCTCCCATCAGGCGAGCCAGTGGTTGACCACTGAATCGCCGGTCAAACGCATGTCTAGTTTGTTGTAAAAAAATAATTTGATTTGCGGCCCGTCTTCTCTGTATGTATAGCAACACGTCTCTTCTATACATTTTGTATGAAAGTACATTGAAGAGACGCTGCGTCTGCATCCTGTCTGTGTCTCGTCCGCGTCGTACGTCTTTTCTATCTCTCTTGGCCTGACGTTCGAGTTGCGTCTGTCACAGTCGCAAAGCTTCGCCCACACAAGAACCACAACAACAACTCTTTATTAAAAACATAAAAAAATTACACACCTGACATTCAAGTTGTTTCATCGAGCTGTCGCAGTGCATGTCGCACGTGTGTACAGCTACTAAAGCTTAGCGCGGAAAGTCAGGTGATAAGGTAAATAAAGTTAGTAAGTACTAAGTACCTATGCAAGACAACTTAATATATTCACTGAATACATAAAAGATTAAGCCAGCGACGGCCTTATTGTATAATTGACTGGTGATCGGAGTCTTCATTTTTTTAAGGTTCTTCAAGTGTCAAATTGAAGAAGACTTTAGATTACCAGCTAATATATGCATTAGTTTGTTGTAAAATAGAGTGATCCCAGCCGACGGCACGCACCAATTTGTTCATAGTGTGAACATATGTGCGTATTGTAACTATGTCATCTGCTACATGACTGGAGCCGATGTATGGCGACGGGCTCGCCCCCTGTCATATTTGGGACTGAATATCGTTCGGCGAAGTGTGGGTGTAATCACCTCTGCCAGCCTCCTCGGGGGAAAGGCGTGACGATATGTTATGTTATAATGAAATTTACTTCAAGTGTCAGTTAGGTCAGTAATAATAACAGTAAGTCAAGTCGTCGCGGAATAGTGTTCTTGCCTAAAATAATCGGCTTATTTATCACCAAAAAAGTTTGAAAAAATTAAGTTTTCCTTACTTCACTTAGATACCTACTTATCGTGTTAATTAGGTAGCTACCTATACCAATTTATTAATCCTCCTTTATATTTAGTAAATGACAACAAAATTACACAAACAGTAACAACATTCAGCACTAAATTAACCCACAAACGAGCAACACCCAATTTAGCAACTCGGATGTCAAAAGAAGAAGAACAAAGCCATCGGAATCGAATCCTGGCGTGTAGTGATGGGAACATTCGGGTTCACACTTTGAGACCATAGTCTTGAGTCTTGATATTACCTCCTTAGCAATAAACGTTGTTTTAGCAAAGCCTTGGAGAAGTTTCAGCCATTGGTCTTTTTCCATCGAGTTTAAAAAAAATTAAAGAAAGAAAAAGGCAAAACAATGTGTAATTATTCCAAGGCTAATAGTACGTATATTGCTAAGGGGGTGAATGATTATTAGTATATAGTTTTGAATGTCGACTTAAAAAAAAAAAAGGGATTTTATGTTTTTTTTTCATGCATTGCATAATTTGGATATTGATGGTTTTAGGCAAACTAATGTCAAAAAACGGTAAGTTACTTACGACTCGTATTTAGCTATTTGTGATGAGACTTTTCTCTCTGTTCTTATTTTAGATAGATAGATAAAGAGTCCAAAAAAACGGTTGCCGTTAAGATGAAAAAAAAATGTACTTCTGACATCCGAAAACAAAAATAATACATTCTTCTACGGAGTAGCTTACAACTGACATTGTAGGAACCTTCATGTTTGTAACTGTTAATTACCAAAACAAGACTGAAACCAAAAGTCCATCAATCCGAACACTACCTGTCCCATCACTAAAATCCAGTTGATCTTCGTTTAATTATTACTTAAATACGAGCCGAGTTTAGCTTGTATTAAACAGATTATCTTCGGAGCAGACTCAATAATTTGCGGCCCAAGTTTAATTTAATATTAAGTCGTGAGATCTTAATAAATATTAAGGCACCTATAGATACTTCTTTACAATATTTTTGAAGTTATACTTCTTTTGGCGCGATACAGAAAAATGATGAGAGTGAATTTTTACAATGCGCGCGCACACCGACACCTAAATTCTACATCGTGAAGTTAGTTCTAGGTGGCATGAAAATTGATAACTATGTTCAAGTTGTATATTCTAGTATTTTTATATTTAGAACACGTGTTTCGTAAGAGTGCAATTAAACAGTGAATAAATGAATATTATTTTGGTGTCTTTATTAAATCAATTTCATATACGACGGTGAAAGTATTTCCTAATAATTTATTATTTATTAGTAAATCTATATATATTGAATATTAGTGATTAAAATTGATTTGAATAAACTGTTTTGAGTGCATTTATAGATTTGAGGTTAAGAAGTATAACTTCTAACGCGTGTACATAAGTACACACCCTCTTTTTTTGTTCATGTTTTAGATCTTAAACATTGAGGTATACTGACGTATACTGAGGCATATTGAGGCATTGACGTAGACCGTTAAAGTGTGGCCACCTAATTAGTTGTGTTCCAATTAACTAACGAAATAATTATCGCGATAATGGGGATTGGCGTTTCCCGTTATTGTGGCTGCAACATAACAACGTATAATGTAAGAATAAGAATATATTGAGGTATACTTACTTACTCTTGTATTTTTTTTTAAGTTTATGGGCCGTATGCTAAAACGACTCCCAATGAATCTCGATTTAAAACTGGTTTTACCATAATTATAAACAGAGACCCTATTCGGAGATTTGAGATTTTCATCTCACCTTTTTTCGTCCTTGTTGCTCTCGTTTGAAACGTCGTAGGTGTGAGAGTGACCAAGATAAAATCTCATCTCATCTCACGCGCAGGAATAGCCCCCCAGGGAGTTGTTTTGTTTGATTTTGTTTTAGAAGGGCGTTTTCCGCACTTAGCCACTTGATTGGGCTATTGTGCGTGGTTTACTTCTCTTCCCTTCCCTTCCCTCCAACCAGCCCAGGTGCTCCCAGAAGTCCAGCAGCCTTTTCAGGCTGCTGCAGGCCTCCGGGAGTGACGATGGGGATTTAAGAAATTAAGCCCGGTGTTCTATCACGCTCCTGCACTCCATGAGCACGTGCCGTGGCGTTTCCTCTGCCTCTATGCATCCTCTGCACAGAGGGCTGTCGGTCACACCAATGTTAAATAGGTGTTTGTTTAGTGAGCAGTAACCAGTTATAGTACCTATAACTTTGCGGGTTTGGTCCCTATTTAGTCGGATGAGGTTGCGTGCAAATCTTTTTGATGTCAAACAGGGAGTTACGAAAACCCTGTTGGATAATAAAATTGATGGGCCTGCGCAGGGATGCGACCAAGGATAAAAAAATGTAGGTGGCGCATAATTTGTGATGGGTTTGTCAATGATTCTCGAAAGACGCATTTGTCCCAGCTTACCCTGTACGTTTAATAGCTAAGGGGAAATTGTTTTTCATTCTGGCGTTTAATGAAGAACCCAGATTCCCAGTTTGAGTGCGGCATGCTGGGACTCGGAGGCTGCTGGCGGCCGATAACGCGCTACTGTACTCGAAATGCACTATTCTTATGAGCAGGGTTGTCACATCCAAAACTGCAAGCTGTTTTAAACGCACAAGAAAATAATTTTCACAATCGAAAACAAAAATTAAAATTAACGCTAAACCCATGAATGCGTAAATAAAAAATATGATAAGTACTCATGCAGTTAATAAGTTTACATGAAAAAATAGCTAAGTAAATACCTTAATAAGTAAATAAAAAAATACCTGATGTCGATAAGACCGCCTATCTCAAATGTTTCCAGTATTTAAGATATTTTTTTTCATCTTAAGCGATTATTTTATTTATTAAAAATCTCTTTACTACATACAAACATACATATCGTCACGCCTTTCCCCGAAGGCGCTGGCAGAGGTGCAAACACCAACACTTCGCCAGACGATATTCAGTTCCAAATGTGATAGTCGCCATAAACCGGGCTCCAGTTTTTATGTAGCAGATGACATTAAATACCTATGCACATATTATGTGCGCACAATGAACAAACTGGTGCGTGCCGTCGGCTGGGTCTTGAACCCGCTCCTTCTAGCTTTAGAGGCGAGTCTTCTCCGACTAGGCTATCATCGCTTCCTCTCTGTACTAAATATCTTCAAAATCAAAATTTGTATTTGTCTTATTGTCTATTTAGCGGCAAGCCAAGCTAAAACGCGTTGAGATCATTGAACATTGAGTTTGCAAAGAAATAAGTCTTAATCATTTAAAAAAAATACGTCTGTCAACCCTATCCATTCCACAGTCGAAACATCAGCCCGCCTTAATAACTGCAGCATTGTGTCGCGGAATTTAAACACTATTGTTGCAAAACTAGCAGATTGAACATTCCTGAACTTTTCTGAACGTTTTCACATTCCCAACTTAAGGCAACTAAGTATGGTTTGTCTGTGAAGAGCTAACTGATTCTTTATGCACGTTGTACTCATACAAAAAAATACATCAACTACATGATTGTAGCCTTATAATTTAGCTCCCTACAACGCTATAGTAGAACGATTTCTTTTTAATTTTTCAGACTTGCTAATTTCATTTGCCACATTTTTAGGGTCCCGTACCCAAAGGGTAAAATGGGACCTATTACTAAGACTCCGCTGTCCGTCCGCCTAGCGCCTGTCAGCAGGCTGTATCTCATGAACCGTGATAGTTAGACAGTTGAAATTTTCACAGATGATGTATTTCTGTTGCCGCTATAACAACAAATACTAAAAAACAGAATCGAATACATATTTAAGGGGGCACCAATACAACAAACGTGAATTTTCTGCCGTTTTTATAGATAATGGTATGGATCCCTTCGTGCGCAAGTCCGACTAAACTTGGCCGGAATTTATTATTCTTGCGTTTTTTTTTTCTTTATTAGTCTTTGAATCAAGACATCGATATTTTAATCGCATAATAACTTAATTTCCACGAAATCAAGTATTTTTTGCAAAATTTAAAAATGTAATCAAAAAATAACCAACGCGGTAACGAAACAAAATAAGGAACTGCGTAATCTATATCATTATCCGCCACAAAAGGCATCTTGCTACAGACAAAGTAATAGTACCTCCAGATCATAACGTAAAGGTGAAACACGACCAAACACGACCCTTGAGCCTTTAATTAAAATCATTATAATCATGCGGAGACACGCCCCCGTGCGAGAGAGATGGCTGTGGTGAAAAATGACGTATAAAATACTCACGTCATTATTTTTTGTCTGTGGTTTCTTAATTCTTTTTTCTCTTTCTTTTGTTAGGTCATTTCTCTATGTTTGTCATTTACGTATACTTAGATAGCCCCAGACTAAAAGAGCTAATATTATAAAGAGGGTTATTATTATAATTAGCCTAGAAAATGACTGTATGATTAATTTTAATTTTTTTTTAAATCTTTAATTTTTAATTTTAATTCAATTTTGTTTTGCTCTGTAACATAGGTTTCCATGTAGTCGGTGCCTATAATTGTGTTAGCATTTAGTTTTTGATTTTGTTGTCTATTTATTTTATGAGAATGTGTTAATGTATAACATGTTGGTACCCTAATAAATAAATAAAAAAAAATATTATTCGGTTTTGCTCTGTAACATAGGTTTCCATGTAGTCGGTGCCTATAATTGTGTTAGCATTTAGTTTTTGATTTTGTTGTCTATTTATTTTATGAGAATGTGTTAATGTATAACATGTTGGTACCCTAATAAATAAATAAAAAAAAATATTATTCGGGACACTTGCACACACGGTCGTCTGATCCCAAACTAAGCAAAGCTTGTGCTATGGCGGCCAGAGACTGATGTAAATACGTATAATTTTTTAAAATACATAATTAAATAGATAATTAACACCTAGACATAGAACAAACACAAATTTCATCACATGAATGTTTGCCCTAGGTGGGAATCGAATCCACGCCCTGTAGCTCAGCTCTAACTCAAATTCAAACTCGAATTGTTCGAGTCTCAGTCCGTATTCATAAGTTTTAAACGTGATTTATTTTTCGATCGGATTTATACTCGATTCCCTATTTCATAATTTACAACAGTAGACTGAGATTCAAACAATTTGAGTTTGAAATTTGTGGGATCCGATCGAAAACGTTTCCGATTGATAGTGAATAGCACCGCAGAAGGCAGGTTCACTACCGACTGAGGCACCGAGGCAGTCAACCTCTATATCTAAAAGGAGTCAACAGGAACTGAAAGTTTCCTCTTCCCACTAGTGATATGTGCCGCACTACTAAACCTCTTCCGTTTCGTCGGTTAAACACGATGCCGATGAAGAAGTAAGTAAGAGTGAGATTCTCAAGCCAAAATTCACAGACCGCACTTCGACTACCTACTTTGATGGAAAGTTCAACTTTCCGGGCGAGATTCTTGAAGTTCTTCATGGAAGTGAAGTCGAGGTGCGGTTTGTGAATCTCACCTTAAGTTTTCTAAGTCTGCTTGCTTCATCTTCGACCGCATCGTCGCTTACCAACTGCAGGCGAGTTGGTGCTCAAACGCGGCTTTTTTTGCGATAAGAAAAAGTTGCAAACGTACGTAAAGGTGCGAGTAACAATGATGCTGACAAGGAACGTTGCGTGCTTCACCTCATTGAGTACGTAAAACATCTCTAGAAGCAGCCGTTTTCCGCGTCTGCGTCCCTCTTTCTGTCTGTATATCCGCTAACTCCTCCCGGATTTTGATGCGGTTTTCACTATCAGTTAGATAATTTTTCACGTAAGGTTTATGGGTACCGTGCGAAGCCGGGGCGGGTCGCTAGTCAGTAATAAATACCACCGTCTAAGCGTCTCCTAGAGAAATCAACAGTAGCCAACGTGTTATCCAACATGAAATGAAACTTTATATTGCAGTTTAATTGCATGCGTTGGTCACAACTGGTTTCTGAATTGGTTATTTTCTACCAATTTCCGCTTATAATTGGTATGAATTATAAAATCAGAAGCTAAGAACATTTTATACTATCTACCTCCGATCAATCTAGAGGTAAAGATGGAACACTGCGTTATATCTCGCTGAAGTCACTTCTTTTTCAATGTGTGTCCGTGGTATTGCACGAAAACTAATATTAATTCCTAAAATCTACGTTGGCCATTTCCGTTCCAATATACAACATTAGGAGATTTAATATTCTAAAACTGCACGTATTTGTAGGAGTTTAATGTTACGGCTTATTCAAAATTGACTTTTAAAATAACTGCACAGTTTTTAAAAAGAACCTCAAAATGTAGCCCTGGCCTCACTTTTATAATGCACTATTTATATTTATGTACACAAAATTTTACCATAAACTAATGTCTGTCTAATGTCGATGTAAGAATGACCAAGCCAGTAGCATAGTTTTTTGCGTCAATGTGTGTGTTGTGTACCTATACGACAGTAGCGTAGTTTTTGGATGGTTTTTGGCTTCACTTAGATCATACGCCGTGCGTCATCTTATTCTCTTAGTTGATCTGAGACTATCTACTAGTATTAATGCATTAGGATAAATAGGTGTGTATAGACGATAATCAAAACATTGCGTTCATAGAATGGGACTAAGGACAACTTGGCATTTCAATGGAAGTAGTATTTTTACCCAACTGCGCAAGAAGGAGGGTTATGTTTTTCGAGTGTATATACGTATGTATGTGGGTATGTATGTATGAGGTTTAT
Source organism: Peribatodes rhomboidaria (assembly GCA_911728515.1). Taxonomy (NCBI): domain Eukaryota; kingdom Metazoa; phylum Arthropoda; class Insecta; order Lepidoptera; family Geometridae; genus Peribatodes; species Peribatodes rhomboidaria. The sequence goes on along the minus strand of OU452188.1, from coordinate 6,728,728 downwards.
TTGGCACGCCCTACAGTCTAAACAGCTTGATGGATTTCGACATGTGAGGTGTCATGTGAATCGTCTTGATAGTCGAAGTGATATAGGGTACAACATTTTGCAGCCAAGTTTTTATTTTTCTTTTAATAATGTTACTTGTTGAATGTTTCCAATGATACCTTTATTTCCGTTCAATAAAAATCTTGCGGGCAAGTAGTTCATGCAACTTAAAAAATTAAGAACAAAAATGAGTCAACATGGATTGTATGGATATAGGATCGTGACTCCTATATCTATACAATCCATGTTGACTCATTTTTGTTCTTAATTTTTAAAGTTGCATGAACTACTTGCCCGCAAGATTTTTATCGTCGAAGTTTGTAAAGGGTTCCTTGACGCTCTGAATATTCCATACAGACGCGTTTGTCAAATTACTTGGAAACCTTTTTTCAGATTATGATGAAATTTGGCATGTACATCAAATGAACTATATCTTTCTTCATGTGTTCTTGGTTTTTTTTTTAAACTTTCTCAAAAGATAATTGAGCTATGAAAAATATCCGCATTTGTAAGAGGTCACTTTTGACTGATTTATTTAATAGATAGACAAAGCAAATCAAAAATGCCTTTACATAGGGAGGTTGTCTACATGATTAGCCTCTAAGTTAATTCATAATACAAGGATTTAAGAAATTTAAGATAAAGATTTTAGGAAGGAAATTACAGACCCATCTCTGTGCTTCCGGCTTTGAGTAAAATATTTGAAAAGATTATACTTAATCAACTGTTGTGTCACTTTAACATACACAGTATACTAAACGAAAATCAGTTCGGTTTCACGAAAAGTAGATCAACAACAGATGCGGGAGTTCGATTAGTTACGCATGTGATGGAAGCTTGGGAGAGTTCACAGGATGCCATCGGTGTCTTTTGTGATCTTTCCAAAGCGTTTGATTGTGTAGAACACCGCACCTTGATCCGTAAATTACACCACTACGGAATTCGTGGAATCGCTCTAGATCTTGTCGAGTCATATTTAACTGATAGACAACAAAAAGTGGGAATTAATGGCGTCACATCTTCCGGATCTTTAGTTACAATGGGAGTACCACAAGGTTCTATCTTAGGCCCGTTCTTATTTTTGGCGTATATAAATGATTTGCCGTATATGGTTAAGGATCTTACAGACATAGTTCTATTTGCTGATGATACATCTCTTATTTTTAGAACAGATAGGAAAGATAGTGAACTTGTGCATGTGAACAACGTACTGACTATTATTTCGAGATGGTTCGCTGCGAACAATTTGTTACTAAATGCAAAAAAAACTAAGTGTTTAAAGTTTTCCATGCCTAATGTTAGATATATAGAACCAAACGTAATGCTTGAGGGCGATAAACTTAACATAGACAAGGCGACGGTGTTCCTGGGTATAAGCATTGATTCCAAACTGCAATGGGGTCCACATATTAGTGCTCTGTCTGGGAGACTTAGTTCTGCTGCTTATGCGGTTCGCAAGATTAGGCAACTGACGGATATAGCTACAGCTCGGATGGTTTACTTTGCTTACTTCCACAGCATAATGTCATATGGCATTTTGCTGTGGGGATCAGCTGCTGAAGTGGAGGCCATTTTTATTTTGCAAAAGCGAGCGGTCCGCGCTATCTACGGAATAGGTCCCCGTGAATCATTGAGAGATTTATTTAAAGAAATAAATATTTTAACTTTACCTTCTTTATATATCTTTGAAAATATTATGCACGTTCGCAAAAATCTACATAAATTTAAATTGAACAGTGACTATCACAATTATAACACTAGAAATAAGGATAGGATAGCTGTACAGAGATTTAGACTGACTAAGTCAAGAAAGTCATTTTTAGGCAACTGCGTTAGTTTTTACAATAAAATTCCGAAAAATATAACAGGGCTCACCGAGGGAAAATTCAAATCACATGTAAAAACTACATTAATGAAAAGAGGATATTATAAGGTTAAGAATTATTTAGAAGATAAAGATGTCTGGAGCCTTCCACTTCCGCCAAGTAGCCACTAATATTTATAGATATTACCTAGTTGTAAGCCAAAATTTGTGAGACTAATTTATTTATTATTTGAAAAAATAATGCCCCTCAGTTTCTTGCCTGTTCTTCTGAGTAGAGGCTTTTTATCCGAACAAGGCGGTCGAGTCTATTTAAATAATTTTGACGTTCATAAGTGTATCTTTGATACCTAAATTGAATAAAAACATTTTGACTTGACTTGACTTGAAGGGAAATTCTCAGTGATTTAAAAACTATTAGATAAGTGTGCGTGAGTAAAGTCTTAAAAAAAAATTGCAAATGCTATTGTCACTCTGTAGATAACTTTAGAAGCTCATCAGTTTACTTGCTCTCTTCGCTCGTCGTCTTCTTCTAGACGAAATGGCAATAGAAAACATTTAGCCAATGTGAAGTTAGGCTAAAGTGGTCGCCGGAGTATTAAGCTACTATTAAAAACATTGAATGAAATACTCCTTGAATAAGCAAAATAAGGGTTTATCGAAACCACATATGTACTAGACATAACAAGAGTATAGAATTACAAAACTTGTGAAGTGTGCTTGTAATTTTTGATGACTGAATGACGTTTGCTGAGTCAGAAGAACTAAGGTCTACGTGCTTTATCTAGAGTCTAGTAGTCTGTGGTTGACATTTAGTTGGGTTACCGAAAAACCTGAGTTGGTAAGTGGTTTCAATTTGGTAGTTAGGTACCTATTTATAAATACTACAATACAATATTTTATTGACATTACACGACAATAACACTTGTCAACAGTGATTTTGTTGCTCTTGATCTAAGAGTTGTTTCGAATACTTCTACGTCAACAGTTTAAGAAAATATGGGTGGTTCTGGAATATGAGCTCTAGTGTTTTTTAAATCTTCATTTTCACATTGCACTACAATAATAGTAGGTATACAAAGCAGAGGGAGAGAGAGAGAGCAGTAGTATTCATTTTATGGAGCAAAACCAGTATTTTCATGAAAATATTCAAAAAAATTGCCACTTGAAAACATAGAAATCTAATCTAAATAAAGACTAATATACATACTTATATACTTTTAAATACATACTTAAATAGATATTAACTCCCAGACATAGAACAAATACAAATATTCATCACATGAATGTTTGCCCTAGGTGGGAATCGAACCCACGCCCCCTAGCTCAGAAGGCAGGTTAACTACCGACTGAGCCACCGAGGCAGTCCAAAATCAGTAGCAGTATCCAGGGCAAAGAAACCTCATACACACCCACATACATACATACATACACTCGAAAACATAACCCTCCTTCTTGCGCAGTCGGGTAACAAGTCTAAAAAGGACAGTAAACCATCAATGACATTACAAATCCGATTCCCTTCGATCCTTTCTAAATCGAGTGAGCGGCGATATTCATAAAGTGCTCAGGCACACGTGTCGGTTGTTTTGACTGCGCAGGAGTCGGTGTGAGTTTATTGCATTCTCGATGACAGGCGCGCACTGTTTGTGATTCGATTTACGAATTTATTACAAGTGTCAATCCATTTTGTTGTATGCGGACCTGACATGTATTTGCACTGATAATTTAATGGGAAATGGTTTTAGATTATGGTTCTATTAGTGGAACTGGTTCTACATTTGTAATTAAAACGATTAACTAAACTTTTTTTAAACTCCTACGCAAAAGAGGGGTGTTATAAGTTTAAAATGACTGTGTGTCTCTCTGCTGTACCTATTATAACACCCAAACAGATAAAACGATTTTGATTTTAGTTTTTTAAAACCCTCGACTATTAAGAATAGCTTAGAATAAGAACGTTTTGATGAAAAGTGTTCTTAGCTATTTTTAATCGTAATTTTTTTCAAAGAAGGAGGTACATTTTTTTGCCATCTAGTAAAGATGTGGGAGGTAATCATAATTTATTTACGTACTTACTTACTTATAGATTTATTTTACCGGCTAAATGATTTTTTTTAAAGAGTGCTTTGCGCTCAGGCAGGTGTGCTCAAGGAACGACATGCGGAAAGCAATCCTATCCTGCATACATAAGGTCAATCCTTTTTGATTTCTGAAATTCGATGTCATTCGATAAGCAACGCTGCGTTGCGTCAGTGAAGGTTGATTTTTGGAAATTCGAGTTTCGCGGCCCGTGTGCAATGGTGGCCCTCGACGGCTTAACTAAAAATATATTGTCTATCTCTTATCACAACAAAAACAATTACAAATAACCCTTAAAAGTAAAAGTTCTTAACCCGAGGATACTCTTTAAAACCTCTATGATTTACTTTCCAAATGTCTTTATCTATTTACTCAAACTGTCCAAATGACAAGGTATACAATAATAAAAAGGCCAGTTTATGTGGAACTTCCGAATGAATTATTGTGTGGGAAAGTCGGGGTCAGTCGTGGCTGGGTGAGAGTAAAGATCTATGTTAAACACCTTTGACAAATATGAACCTGCTACAAACTGTAATAACAGTAAGGGTCGGTGGACGGGATTTTAAAATCAATAGTTTTTTTGCAGTTCTTGATAATCCTAACTAATATTTAAATGCGAAAGTGAGTTTGTTCGTTTGTTTGTAACGCTTTCACGTCTCAACTACTCAACCGATCGTCTTGAAATTTTGCATACATATTGTCTGGGGTACAGAAAAGGACATAGGGTAATTTTTATCCCAAAAAACAGGTACCTGTGGGACCGCGGGTGAAACCGCGGAGCGCAGCTAGTATATGTTTTTTTAATATATTTTCTTGGACCTAAAGTATGTAGTTCTGCTTAGGAGTCAGTTGACTATGTGTGCAAAAGTTTTTTTTTAAATTTTTTTTTTACTTTATAAACTTTGACAAATCACTTTTGGGATGAGATAGGAAAAATTGAAATAATTCAATAGGATGAGTTAAGAATACAGATCCATGTAAGTTTAGTTTTATTAAGTTTGAGTAAGGAACCACCCATAATTTCAACACTATCTGTTAAGTCGCTTACTTTTGTTAAGCAGTAACGAATGTATGTTACCTAGAAAAAAACTTATGAAAAGGCATACTTTCGCAAATAAACCACTTTTCAAAAATAAGCAAGATATTTTGGAATTTGGAAAAGACATTAGAAATAATCAAATAGGTAAACGATTTTCAGTATTGTAATCGTATTAATTAATTTTTATTTCTATGTATTTAATTTTTCATTAAGTTGTGTTACTGTTTTCACTTACACCATCTGAACCTGTCGTTGTGAAATGTTTGATGGACAAACTTTAGAACCAATATTGTGAATCATTTGAGATTGAAACTTAACCCGATATTGTTAAAGTTTAAAATCTAAACCTAACAATTAAGAATTACTTTGGACAATAAGTCCATTTTAAGGGCTCTGTTATCGCTATGTTGTTATTTCTAGCGCTTTTAAGGTTATCGAGAATATTAATTAGCACTATATCCTTTTGGATGGAGTTGAATTAGTAAATGTCAGTAGCTGAGAGTCTGCCTTAGAGAGACAAGTAGAAAGGATTTCTATTAGTTTATTTTTTGAGAACTCCACCTGACATTTTTTATTTTTATTTATTTAATGACACATATAACAATTCAATTATAGTGAAATAGTTGTCTTAAAACCTATATTAGGTTTAACTACACAACTAGTTCTCGAATAAACTACTTACACATAAAAGAATCTTACAAAATACAACAATAACAAGTACCTACATTACCCAAAAAACGATGCGCCTATCGCACAACTGTTAAAGACTGACTGAGTTTTAAAAGAGTCTACACAAAAGCTGATAGCCGTCAACATTCTGGTGACAGAATTAAGGTACATACTATCTTACTAATATTATAAACGCGAAAGTTTGTAAGAATGGATGGATGGATGGATGGATGTTTGTTACTCTTTCACGCCAGAACGGCTGAACAGATCTGGATGAAATTTGGCACAGAGATAGGTTATAGTCTAAAATAGCACATAGGATACTTTTTAACCGCGGGCGCAGCTAGTAAGATATATTTTTAATGAAGTGCATTAAAAATATATTAAAGGTGTTAAATAGGTTAATAAATAGTAGTGGCTCTGTTAGCTGTAGACCTCGCGGCCCACGTTTGTCTTCCTCTAAAGGGCGCATTCCTCAACCAATTTTCGTGAAATTTTGTGAGCTGGTAAGATAGTTATGCAGATTTTTTTGCCGAGTACGTTTGTTGTAATTTTTTAAACTGGCTTCCTTCATCATTTTGAAAAAAATCCAAAAATTGCTCGACAGAAAAAATATACATAATTAAGAAACTAGCTCAAAAAATTTCAAGAGAATTGGTTAAGAATTGCAACCTTTAGAGGAAGACAAAAATCCGGACAGAAATCGGACATACGAAAGCATTTTTGTCGAATTTGAAACAGAGACATATAATGTTTAAAAAATATTAAATGTAGGTAATTCGGTAGAATATTGAGAGAATTACGATTTTCCCAAAATTGTGATAAGGAGCAGAAAACTGGACAGGAAAGCGTACGAAGTCACAAGCGTCAACCATATATTCCTACTATAATCTTCTACAATCCATGGATAATTTCTGTGAAGTAAAACCTTGGCTTATCTATTAAAATAGTATCACTTGTTTAGGAGCGATGGCAGACTAGTTGGGACAAGGTCCGCCTCTCAAGCCAGAGGGAGTGGGTTCAAACCTAGCCGACGGCACGCACCAATTTGTTCATTGTGTGAACATATGTGCGTATTGTATGTCATCTGCTACATGACTGGAGCCCGGTGTATGGCGGCAGGCTCGCCCCCTGTCACATTTGGGACTGAATATAGTCCGGCGAAATGTGGGTGTTGTATTACACCTCTGCTAGCCCCCTCGGGGGAAAGGCGTGACGATATGTTATGTTACTTGTTAACTAATACTTTATTTTTATGTTTCTAATAAGATTATAAAACGTATAACATATCAGATCAGAAGGACATGAAGGTAAAACCGATCAAGTAAACCTTTCAGGATTTAGACCTGGTCAGACATCTAATAACCATTTAGATTGTATCTGGCAGTATATTCAGATTCAGTTATAGAGGCACGCCGTTTCATTACTAACCACAGTTACTCATGATTCAACAGTAATCTACATTTGTTTATGGTTGGAGAGCTAGTGGTCAAAATGTGGAAGGCTGACACTGCTTCTTTGCAAAATTTCTAGTGTATTTCCGTTAATAAACAGATAATTAACGCTGCTAAAAACTAGCGGCATAAGCGGAATTAGCGAAAATACACTAAAGTTTTGTTAAAGATACGTTTTTGAAAATAACCCTTCGCAAAGTAACGCCTGATTCAACCAACTATGTGTAAGGCCGTTCGAACACGAAGCGTCGCGCGTCGATTTCTCATCAATCGCTTGCATAAGTACCTAAGTCGCGATGCGAATCTTTTACAAAGCTCCATTAAAGTGTATTACCTACGTACCTATGACAGTTTTAAAAAAAACCTACTCGTACTCAAGCCACTGAGTACGCGATACTTTATCTTCGTGTTTGAACGATCTGAGATCAGCCATATTTTTAGTTGAAATTGATAATATTCTATATCTTAGCCATTCAATCTATCTTATCTTCTATAATAGAGATTTGCTATAATAGAGAGAGCTACCTAAATAGAGTCACCTAAATAGCAAATTTTCTATTCCAAAACATGACTGTAAGCATGTAACTTAAGCGGACCAACAGCTCCTTATACCACTCGAGATAACGGGCAAGAAATAATTGATTTTCTGAAGTATATTACGATGGATTATTGATGAGATAGGTGTAATTAGAGAAGAGTTAATTTAGAAAGCGATTTGTTGGCTCTGTGACAAGTCTAATGTGAGCTAATGAATAAAATAACCAGATGGAATCTTTCGGGTTCAAGATGATAATTATAAAATTCACTAATAGAATATTGTTCGGTTTTTGGATCTAGTCTCTAAAAACGTGCTGAAAACCAAGCTTTAAAACCCAAACAGGCTTCATGGCTTTTTGAAGTCTTATTATAAGTAATAAATAAATAATACATCAATTCAAACGAAGCAAAGCTTGTACTATGGCTGCCAGAGACTGATATACATACTTAGATATTTTTAAATACATACATAAATAGATAATAACACCCAGACATAGAACAAACACAAATGTTCATCACATGAATGTTTGCCTTAGGTGGGAATCGAATCCACGCCCCCACGCTCAGAAGGCAGGTTCACCACCAATTGAGCCACTGACGCAGTCAAAGTATTTCAGAAAGCTAATATTTTTGCGATCGCACGTTTCTTTTCTTAGGTGGTGGAGTGCTCATATTAGTCCATTTTCTCATTTTTTGAAAGATTTTCTTGGAGTACTCTGGGAATAACCCTTCATTTGGGTTCTATAGTTACTTATAGATAATGAGTCCCCTAAAAGTTATCTTATTTGGCTGTCAACATACATTTAGGTCATTTTGAAAATCTTATTCTTCAAGACAAATGTTTGGTTGCAAATTTTCTGTTAGTAGTTGTCCGTTTTTTTAATTATTGAAATTTTTATTTTTGTTTTCATTCTTTGTTTTTCTGTTCTCTTCTTTTTATTGTGATAAAAACACTTTCTATACTATCGCTAGGTAATGTTATTCTGTGTACAAGCGTTTTTTTAATGCTAACAATAAAATGCCACTAAGTACATTTTAAGATGATGGTCTAGTTGGAGAAGGCTCTCCTCTTAAGCTGGAGGGAGCGGGTTCAAACCCAGCTGACGGCACGCACCAATTTGTTCCTTGTGAGAACGTATTATGTGCGTATTGTATGTCATCTGCTACATGACTGGAGCCCAGTGTATGGCGACAGGCTCGCTCCCTGTCACATTTGGGACTGAATATCGTCCGGCGAAGCGTGGGTGTTGTATTACACCTCTACCAGCCCCCTCGGGGGAAAGGCGTGACGATATGTTATGTTAAGTAAATTTTTATTGTATTGTAATATCTTGAGCATGTCCGCGCATTCAGAGATTTCTAATACATATTTGCATTTGACCAGGGTTGTTTCGTGGGCTATTTAAAACAGACTCGTGAGAGGTAGCGGGTGAGACTGAGCCGTGTCGGTGCATACCTCAGGATGGGCCAAGGCATAAGTTGTAGCGGGTATAATCAATTTTCAGGTATGGACAACAATTCAATTAATTTATACAAAACTAGCTGCGCGCTGCGGTTTCACACGCGGTCAATCAGTATCCTATGTGCTATTCTAGACTATAATCTATCTCTGTGCCAAATTTCATCCAGATCTGTTCAGCTGTTCTGGCGTGAAAGAGTAACAAACATCCATCCATCCATCCATACATACAAACTTTCGCGTTTATAATATTAGGAGGGTATAACAAGTTTAAGTTTAAAATTTAAAAACCCCCTCGATTTTCATCAAACATAGCTAAGAACACTCCCGACTAATTCACCTTTCAAACAAAAAAAAAAAAAATCAAAATCGGTTCATCCGTTCGTGAGCTATGATGCCGCAGACAGACACGCACACAGACACGTCAAACTTATAACATCCCGTCGTTTTGCGTCGGGGGTTAAACTGCTTTTGGCCTAAAACAAGCATAAGTTATGAGTATCACCAGGTTTTGCCTATAACTTTACTTGCCATCATTTTTAGCCATTTTTATTATTTTAAAGCACTAAACTTTAGCTACTATAACCATAAGCCTCCTTAGCAATAATCATTGTATAGCCTCGGAATAGTTATACAGTGTTTTATCTTTTTAGTTCAAAAATGTTAAAAAAAGAAAAAAAAACACTACAACTATTACGAGGCTAAACAACTTTTATTGCTATAGCGGTACTTTATTTTTATCTTTTTTTATTAGGTATCTTTATTTTTTTTTCACTTCCCCCCCCTAAGGGCTTTCCCCCTAAGAGCTGGAAATAACGAGGTTAACTCAAAATAAGTTTTGAGTTAACTCCGTTATTTCCAGCTCTAGCTCATGTACCTAATTACTCTGACTCCTCGCAGTCATTAATGCCTGCATCGACTAGAAATGTTTCAGTTGTGTGGTGGTATGTTTGTCTGTCTGACGTTTCTTTTCATTAGTTACACTGAAGCTGTGAAATTTCCTACAAAAAACGTATATACAACTGAAAATTAACTAAACTGAAAGCAGCAAAGTGATACGTATACCTTTGTGAATCGAACAAACCCTATGGAGATCAACAAAAAAAGGGATTAAACAGTCTTAAGCAAAGAAAGCAAGTAAAAATACTGACAAGCTTCTAAAGATATCTACAGAGTGCCAAATTACAATTTGAATAACTTTTTATGACTTTACTTCTTTAATCATTCTTAAATAGCTAAGAATTTCCCTTGTATTATGAATTAATATAAAAGATAATGATGAAGACAACCTCCGTATGCCAAGATATTTTTGATTTGCTTTGTCTATCTATTAAATAAACCAGTCAAACATGACCCTTTAAAAATTCGGATATTTTTCATAGCTTTATTTTATTTTGAGGACGTTCTTTAAAAAATTTAAGAATATAGGATAGGAGAAATAGTTCATTTAATTGTACATGCCAAATTTCATCACAATTTGACGATTATTTCCTAAGAAATTCGACAACAGCTTTTGTATGGATAATTCAGAGCTTCGCAGAACCATTAGAAACAAAAGCAGAAACAAATAGCTTTTAAAGACCGCTGTCTCTTACAACTTGTCCCGTAAAATTAGGGTGGCCTGTGAAATCGCACATTACGAGCTAGCATATCAAGGGGACTCTGACCCTATGCAGGTAGAGTGACCAACTCATCTGGGAAGCTCAACGAAGGAGCCACTTTCGCATTCCCTGAACAAAACTGAAAGCTTCCCGTATCAAATTTTAGTTCCCTCAAAAGGCCGACTTGGCTGATAAATTGGTTGTATTGTTGCTGTTTCTCTATGATATGTACAATATCTCGTTGTTATTGTTATGGACAAATCATGGAGATCCGTGTTATTGTAATGGACGAATCTGTTGTAATTGACGCTGTTAAGGGGGACTGACGAGTATAATAATGGGTTCCGTGGTAATTAAAATGAAGGGATGTCTGGTTGTGGGGAAGATAATGGGTTGGAAGATAGGATTTACGTTTGTATCGACCGAAGATTAATGATAATTTTTGGGTAGGTAGCCTAGCATGTGTGGTGTGGTACTAGCTGCGCCCTGCGGTGTTACCCGCGATTAAAAAGTAGCATATGTGCTATTCCAAACTATAATCAATTCCTTTGCTAAACTTTTTTTTCTGATCCGCTTAGCCGTTTTGGCGTGATTGCTTGAATAGCAAACATCCAACCAGCCAAACTTTCGTTTTTATATTATTACTAGCTGCGCCCCGCGGTTTCACCCGCGGTTGAAAAGTATCCTATGTGCTATTCTAGACTATAATCTATCTCTGTGCCAAATTTCATCCAGATCTGTTCAGCCGTTCTGGCGTGAAAGAGTAACAAACATCCATCCATCCATCCATCCATACATACAAACTTTCGCGTTTATAATATTAGTAGGATGATTGTGATAGTGTGATAAAGGGTTTTTAATTGGCATAACGGAAGCAAGCAAGAGAAGATACATATCTAGTTAATTTTTGCTTTTGAATGGAGTGCTATATGCAGGTATACACGAGCACAAAACTAAATTTTTATTGTATAGCTTAAGCTATATCATATTATTAGGTTCCAAAAAAAAAAGGAAGTAAGTACCTAATAGGTCGAGTGGCTGGCCCTGGTGTGAGAGTTTTGTTAAGTTAGTAACAGGACTAACAGGTAGCGGTCCTCAGCCTTTTTAAAACCCGAGGCTCACTTCCAGGAAATACTTTACTTCACAAGCTTACCCAGTGGTTAGTTATCCCTCGAAATCTGGTCAGAAATATCAAAAAGCCCGACATGTAATTTACGTCAATTCGACAAAACCCAGTGTTATTGGCTGTTAATCGCCGCACAGTGGAGTAAGGGCCTCTCAAAAGTTATGTATTCGTCACTTTGTCGGCGCCCCAGTGCGGTCGTCCGAGTTTTTTGTTCGCATCATCGCCTGTGTTGACCAACGTATCGAAATGTGGGATGAATAGTCTTGATACTTTGTACTGTAGTGCTTTCTAAAACTATTTATATTCTAGGTTTATATTTTTAGAATCAGATTTTATGTTTAGAACATTTTTTGGTTAGAGCTTAAAACTTACGAATGAGATTTATTTTGGTCACTATTATTTCTATGACTATTCAAACGACAGACACAATAACCAACATAATAATATATTTCAGATGTAAAAATAGGGAGCTTGATCATAAACAGTGATGCGGCCAACGATGGAGCACGCTTGCCTGAAAGAAACAGATTGTTCACTCGAAACTTGAAAATATCCCGATAATGAGCAAAAAACTAGTTATCTTACGCTAGTTTGAAAAATAAACTGTAATTTTGGAATTATTTGCAAGTGTGTAAAAGTTTTGCAGAGCTTCTAATAAAGTAAACAGTAAATTTAGTTATTTGTCTAATTTATACATCCTGACACGAACTACGAACTGGTATAAATACTTGCATTTACAATACCTACTTAGACAGATACATATTGTTATGTAGGTATCTCTATTGTTTAGAAAATGATTTGTGAATAAAACAGCGAAACTTAAAGACTCATGGCCACTAAATATAAGAATTGCCTATGTCCTTGCTTAACTAGTTTCATCTACTTCTATCTAGATCTTACAACATTATTTTAATACGAACTTTAAGCCATTCCTTAGGAGAATCTTAACTTCATGTGCCTGATAAGCGAATATTTTGCTACAAGTAGTTAAAACTGGTTAAGTAAGGATTTATTCAATTCTTATATTTATTGCAAGGCCAAAAGTATCAAAACCATTTGAAAGTAAAAACGGCGGCACATAGCGGTTACAATGAATACCTTTTAAAAGCATTTTTTGTCCGACCGCGACGTCGTCGGTCCACTGTGCGATTCGAAAGGCACATAAATATTGATGTCTTTCACATTTACTACCTACAATTACCAATTTAATTAGACTAATTTATCTTTTTAATTAAATGAAATTGTGTTCGTCTTACGAATATTTAAAAGGCATTTTAGCGATTTAGTTGGCACGATTTTTGTGTTTTTCGCCAGTTTTACGATACTATCTTAAACCAAATAACATTAATGCAATGCCTTTTATCCGACTGCTACAAATCCAAAAAGGAGAGTTATGTGTTTGTTACCCGACTGCGGCGAAAAAAGGAGAGTTATGTATGTGACCTGTACGTGTACATGTATATAAGTATACCTATTACTAGATGCACGTCCATCTCTACATAACATGTCCGTAACTACTAAACGGCTGAACCAATTTCGATTAAACATTTATTTATTTATTTATCGTTAAATTCATCTTTATTGCGCTAGTTTTATGGGCTAAAATTCTCAGGCGGCTTAGAAAAAAAAACTTTGACAGAGTCATTTTCGAGAGCTAAGTTAAGGTAAGGTAAGGCTAAGTTAAGAAAAGTAATTTTCAAAATAGGACTACTCTGCCAAAAGTTATGTGTCCATCAAAAAATCATACATGAAATAAAAACCTCCTCCGTTTAGTCGGTTAAAATGAGGAACTTCTAACGCAAATCAATTAACGTTGCCATTAAAATAACTCAAAACATCCCAAACACAAAAAAAGCTTGCAATCTCATTCAAAAGATAATTCAAATAAAACACACGTAAATTACTAATTAACAAAACCACGTTAAGTAACAGCATTGAGTGCGAAAGGTTAATATTACTGGAACCTGCTAAACGTTGCACAATGGGTTGACGAATCGTTACAAGAGTTTTAACATAAGCACGAGTAGGTTAAACACAACAAAGGTTTTAACCCTAATAGTGTACATTGCATGTGATTTCATCATCAGTAGTTCAGTTCTTCTGCTCGACCTAATAAATAAATAAATTCGTTATACTAGTACTACACACAGTCGCCTGACCCCAAACTAAGCAAAGCTGCCGGAGACTGATATATGTACATACTTAGAATTTTTTAAATACGTACCTAAATAGATATTAACACCAAGACATAGAACAAACACAAATTTTAATGTTCCTCAGATGAATGTTTGTCCTAGGTAGGAGTCAAACTCAAGCCCCAAAGCTCAGAAGGCAGGTTCACTACCAACTGAGCCATCGAGGCAGTCTAATGTCTCTTCCACCCACGGTAGACCCACCCACGGTTGTGGGGCTGAGCTACCCTCGTCCGTAGGAGTGTACTCTATTCTGATTCCCTACACGTGGTCCCCGGGTAGTGCTAACCGGGTAGCAAATTCTGGTGGGAGGCTTCGGCCGTGGCTAGTTACCACCCACAGGACCAAGCCATGCCGTGAAATGACCTAGTCGTGTTTCGGGATGTAGTCCAGTGTAACCGTTCCGAAGACGGGTCTGAGCAGTGGCGCACTTGTAGCGCCTCACTCAACTGCCGTCTTTGTACTTGTTCACTCTACAATATTTCAAGGCTAGAGTGAATAAGTGCCTTATCGTCGTGCTCCATCTTAGACCACAACGTCGCTTGTATACTCCATCCCGATCTTTCGTCTTTGACACCGCGCTGCAGCTCGATCGCTCGATTTTTACCACATAGACAATAGGCATAGGCTCTGTGAGCTGTAGATCTATCAAAAACACATAAAACGTATAACACCCCTCTGTTTGCAAGGAGGGTTAAAAGACAAAACCTTTTCCAAAAAAACATTGGACAGCCTCGGAAAAGTTAAACAGTGTTTTGGCTTTTTTTTCAACAGGCTAGGCATGCGTTTGACCACTGCCTCGCCTGATGGGAAGCGTCGACGTGATCGAAGGTGTATCTTGCTTACCTAGGAGATACCTTTTCACTTTACTCTTAAACACCCCCGGATTGTATTTAGGTGGAAAGACAGACGCAGGCAACGAGTTCCACACTTCTGCAGTTCTTACAAGAAAAGATGACTTGAAACGCGTAGTACGTTTTGGCGGAATTTCCACCATAAGAGGGCGTCTCTTACTGGTGCGCCTGGTACAATTATAAAAGAAGGGTGATGGCTGGATCAGGTCGTGCAGTTCTTGTGCACACTCGCCGTAGTGTACACTGTAGAATACCGATTAGTTGATGAGCCGTTTGGCTGATTAACCGTTGGCCGTTTGTTTTTTTCGTTAGTTCCTTCGTATTTCGAGGCTATACAACCTTTACTGACCGAGCAAGCTAAGCGAGCGAAGCGTCTCTACTTCAGCTTCGACAAAAATGTGCTATTCTAGACTATAATCTATCTCTGTGCCAAATTTCATCCAGACCTGTTCAGCCGTTCTGGCGTGAAAGAGTAACAAACATCCATCCATCCATCCATACATCCATTCATCCATTCTTACAAACTCTCGCGTTTATAATATAAGTAGGATTCTCTTGAAATTTTATGAGTAGGTTTGACTATTAATTTTTTTTAAACATTCAAACTAAGCAAAAAAAAATCTATGTAGTTATCGAATCTGCTCACAAAATTTCACGAGAATCGGTTGAAGAATGCTACCTGTAGAGGCAAGCAAACGTCGGTCGCGAGGATTACAGCTCATAGAGACACTAGTTTCCATGGAACAGCTTCGTTAAAGCTTGTATCTGAGCAATGAGTAAGTGCAGCAAGAAGGTTTGAAAGTTGAAAATCGCTAGATAATTTGCAGCTAGGTATTAATCGTCACAGTTCTCACGATGCTGTTGCTAGTATGGCGTTGCCTGTACATTATTTACAAGGTTCCCCACACAAAAGGTACAAAATATTTTTTGGCCTAAACACGAAGTCATTTTTATTTTGTTCATATCGTATTGCTCAGTATATCACAATTTTTGGTTACTATTGAAACCTGGAGGTTTTTCTTATGCCACGGCTACATTAGCGGCTTTCCGGGCTATCGCGATTAGTGTGGCCGATTAGTTCATAATTTGCTGTTGTATCGCGCGAACTATCCCCCACGTCAACTCCGCAGAAAGACGATAAGTTGACTGCTAATTTAGACAAGAACATCGCCGATAACCAATAACGATGATTTTAGCGCTTGTTGCGCTAAAATCATCGCTACATGAATTACCCTAGACGGATTAAAATAACAATAGACGGACAATAGACAAAAGACAGAGAAAGAGCGTGTCAGAAGAATAAGAGATGGAGCAATTGCATTCATGATTCAATTTTCTTTTTCATCAATTATTTTTTTTTACATTCAAGATGTAATTCTTTTTTCCCTTTTCTTTCTATGACAAATGCGTAACCAGCATAACTGGAGGTACGTGTTATAAAGCCCTTTCAAATCAAAGTAAAATGTCTTTATTCAATTGGGTATCGAAGATACGCTTATGGACGTCAAAGTTATAAAAATGACTCCACCACCTTGTTCGTTGTAAGCCAAAATTTGTGAGACTGTAATTTATTTTTTATTTGAATTTTTTATTTAATTTAAAATAATGCCCCTCAGTTTCTTGCCTGTTCTTCTGAGTAGAGGCTCTTTATCCGAACAAGGCGGTCCAGTCTATTTAAAAAAAACTTTGACGTTTATATAAGTGTATCCTTGATACCTAAATTGAACAAAAACATTTAGACTTTGACTTCGGAAAAAGAGCCACTACCCAGAAGAAAAGGCAAGAAACAGAAGGGTGTATTTTTATTTTAAGGATTTAGCACAAGCACCATCAAATTTCCTCTAAATCAGGATCTATTTCCTTACATCCTGGCCACCCCAGTTGCCACATTACCAGCTATGAAGTAAGACTAGATATGAACGGGGCGCCGTAGAAAGGTCAGGTGACTCGCTCATGTACCGATGTTTACAGCAAATGGAAATGAACTTTGATAAAGGAATGTTTATATTAATTTGACGTTATTGAAAGTTGCGTGTGACCAATGTGGAAAACACACTATTTGGTTTGCTGTGATTATGGCTTTAGTTGGCTGAAAATAATTATTAAGGGTCCGGCGACTACTTTAGTCTCACGTCGCATTAGCTAAAGGTTTTCTATTGCCATTTCGTTTAGAGGAAGATGACGAGCGAAGAAAGCAAGTAAAGATACTGACTGCTCTAAAGTTATCTACAGAGTGACGAAACGCAATTTCAATCAATTTCTATGACTTTTGCACTTTTCTAATCATTTTTAATCAACTAAAATATTCCATTGTTTTGTGGATTAATTTACACGTTAATATAATATATAATTCTAAATAGAATCAGTCGTTCTGTGGATTACCCCTACCTACACATATACAAAGTCGTAACAACATTTTTAAAAGAAATAATTAATAATAATGCAAATCCTTTGCTTGGTTTATTTTATTTTCTTATGAAAACACAGCTAGGTACAAAATTATAAATAGAAGATAGAGACAGAAGGCCAACGAATTTAACGAACGTTTAGGTGAAGTTAGCTGATATTAAAGACAGATAGATACGGACAGCGAATTTGTTATATACTTCTAGAGACAGTAAGATCATTGCGCCTCCAAAACATCACGAGTCATTGCGTAGGTCTTTCAGTGTAAGTTTATGAGCCTTGTGTAAGTTGTGCATTTATATATATATATCTGGGATAACGATTTTCGATGCTGATAAAACTAACGGGAACGGAATAAAAAGTATCATATGTTTGTCTCCGGGTTCTAAGATACCTCCCCACAAATTTTTTGTCAAATTGGTTCAGCCGTTCTTAAGTTATAGATAGTGTAACTAACACGACTTTCTTTTATAAATATACTTAGATAGATGTAGAGCAAAGATAGAGATCAATCTCGCCTTTATTACGAAATGAAACAGTTAAACCCAAAGCACAAAGCAATGCGAGCAAGCTTTTGACTTAATCATTAACTTGTTTTAAACCTTTACGGCTTAATAAACTTCTCCATCAATACTTAACGAATTGCTTCGACGTCTCGACGTTTTCAGTACTTAAACTGCTTTTAAGTACTTATTTTCCCTTAAGACTTTCATTAAGGCCAAAATGGACAACTACAATACCAGCGAATACAGTGTTTTGGGAGTTTAATCTTTATTGAACAGGTTTTAAGTTAATTTTGGAGTTGCAGGCATTTTTAAATTATGTATTATCTACTAAAGAAGTACTTATACGTTATTAGACTTTAAATTTGTAAAGGGAGATGCACACGAGTTTTTGTAGCCACGTCAGTGCTGATTGCTGATCAATGAACAGAACTGACAGCGACTATTTTGTCGAAATCATGATATGAATTTATAAGATGAAAAATCAGTTTCTTTGACGATTCTAAACGTGCTTTTAAAGTTTTATAAACGATTTTATTTCTGAACTATTATTTATTAAGTGTTTAACTTAAAGCTGTAGCGTAAAGTTTTTTCCTGCACATAAATAGCAATACTACAATGATATTACTACATTGTTAGTATGATTATCAAACGTCAGTCAAACACACCATTCACCATTCTGCCTTGCAGTGCTACTTGCAGGACAACAAAGCAGGATGTTACTCACACACAATCCTGTCTAGCATCCTGCACGTACACCCTTCACATCGTTGCAATGTTTGTCGCAATGCAGGCTACGACAATATTCACCATCCTGCATGAAACGGCAGTCCTGCAAGTACTGCAATGCAAGGCAGGATGGTAAACTTAAAATCAGTTTGTTTGATATTTTTCAGCAATTATAAGTGCTTGTTTTAATCATTGTACTTTGTATTTAAATCATTTAAAAAAAATCTAGACTTAGAGTGTACTGTGGAAAATAATTATCAAACTTTCCGGGTCACTTTACCCGGTCACTTTACGTCACGTCACTTTACGGGTAGTTCTCCGTTTCCGCCTAGATAGTTCTCTTTCAGAGCTGACTCTGTCTGGATCATTTTAGAAATACAAAGAACAACTTGCATCTGTCATCACTGAAAAATAGCAAGCTAAATTTACTGACGTTTGCCTCATGTACACTCACCTTTACCCTATGTTGTTGTCAATCAAGTGCACTTAGGGCGTGGTTCGCAGTCGTTTTCATCGGACATCAGCGTTGACTTATTGCCGTGAACCGACGGGGTGATTGTTAAGTCGCAGGGCCGTGGGAAGTGTGTAATCACCCTTAACCTTAACCTTTTAATTGCCTGAGAAAATTAAAATTTTAGGAGCCTTTAAATTTCAATCATTATCATCATTATCAGCCCGTAATCGCAGACTGCTCAGCATAGGCGTCTTCTCGTATGCCACTCATCCCGTTCCTGTGTGAATCTTGTCTAGGTTTGGGTAAAATTTCAAATAAGAAAAATATTCTAACTACGCATGGGATGGGATTACTTACAAGTAAAAATAAATGTTGTCAGTAGGTAACAGTGTTGAGTACTTGTTGTTGAAAGATGTCAATTACATAATATTATATGTTTAACTTTTTCTAAACAGGATTAGTTTCAACAGGACAAAATTTTTTGTTCATTCTTTTTTACCCGTTGAAATGAAAACGGTGGATGTATTAAACCGGGTTTTAGTGCTGTAAGATTTTATTTCAGAGAAGGATGTTTACCGAATCAAACAAATCTCAATCTTCTATTTCTCAAAAATGATACAAAAAATATAGTAAGTAGGTATGGTCAACTGGGGGTTTAACTTTAATTGTCGAAAGACGAAATTGCCCCAGAAACGCTGATGCGTTTCTGACAATAACTGACAAGTCCTTCACAAATTAGGCGCCACCTACATCTTCTCTGAATCTTTAATTGCAATAGTCTGTACAAGATCGCGTTAATTGCCTAATTTTTGAAGAGTTTGTCAGTAATTCTCGAAAAACGCAATTGCCCCACAGACGCATTTGCCCCAGTTGGCCCTACATCTTTCGTAGCATATTTATTTATAATATTGTTAATTATTAAAAAAAAAAAAACTTAAAACTTACTTAAACAAAAAACTTAAAAAAACTTACTTTTCGTAGCATAGCTTTTCATATTATTTCCCCCTCCTATGTGGTTTAATGATTTGATCAATCACCAAAATGCAATCCAAGCAAGACACATCGCAACAAAACCTGTGTTGCCAGTATCTCTCTCCCTATCTAATAAACCATCGGATGGTGTTACCATAGACTCGAGACATAAGTCCCATGCTTTAGGGTGAAGTTATGGTAAGGGGATGTTTTATGAGTACTTATTCTTCACCGCCAGGGGGAAATCAAAGTAAAATTACCGATTTTGGGAAATGTGACACCAAAAGTGGGCACATTTTTTACAACGTATCTATTGGGGAATGTGAGTACACAATTTTTACATCGGTGACATATCTAAACGCAGTAAAAAATGAGAGGAAAATATTGGTTGTATAAAATTTTATTTGACGAGCTGGAATCAAAGTTACATAAAGCTAAATTTGCTGATAAATTTCGTACGCACGATGTTTGCTAATGTTTTCATATACAAGGCGCTGGTTTTGGGTATAGTAATAAATAAGAAATTGTTGTACCCGTCAAAGTGAAAAACTTTTAGAACATCAGTTTGCAAAATACAAAAGAAAAATAATTGAATCTCCATTCAAAATTGATAAATAGATAGATAGATAAACATTTTAATGTTCACACCAGAAATAACAAAACAACAGAACAGAAAAACTTAACCTGTAGTGTTACAACTGGCGGCCTTATCACTAAGAGCGATCTCTTCCAGGCAACCTTAGGATGGAGAGGATACATATGAAAGAGTATGGGACAGGGTGTGCAAAAATTAACAAAAAATAAATAAATAGGAGTGTTATTTATAGATTAATTTATCACGTGTTGTTTTGTATGTAGATTTGATTATTTTTCTTCCGAATTTTGCAAAATGATGTTCTAGAAGTCGTTTACTTTGACGAGGTATTTCTACACCCAAAAGTAACAACCTGTCTGTATGTTACATGTAAACCTGCTCACGCGTAGACTTCCCCAATTATTCCTGCTTATAGATCATTAGGGGAACAAGCGGAATTAGTATCTTTAGCTATTGTAAATTTTGTATTACTATTGTGTGGCCTAATACGAAAATAGATAGGAACTTTTGCTTTAAATAACGTAAGTATAAATAAAAAAAAATTAAAACACCCGACAACGATTTTTATCAAACATAGCTCACTCCCGACTAATTTACCTTCCAAACAAAAAAAAAACAAATCAAAATCGGTTCATCCCTTCGGTAGCTACAATACCACAGACAGACACATACACACACACACACACACAGACACGTTAACTTATAACACCCCGTGGTTTTTGCGTCGTGAATTAAAAAAAGTTAGTAATAAAGGTGCACCTACTTAATCAAACAATACTTAGTTTAAATTTGTATTAAGTAATCTAAAAATGTGTTGTACCAAAAACGTGAAAGAACGTCCTTCCTCACTTTCCTTTGATATAGGTACCTACTTAATCAAACAATACTTAATTTAGTTTAAACTTGTAGTAATGTAAAAATCTGTTGAGCCAAAAACGTGAAAAAACGTCCTTCCTCATTTCTCTTTTTAATCGCCTTCCCAACCCCAAATAACAGCGCCAGGGAGACAGGGCCCAGACATCGTAACTTTGGGTCCTGCAGCTTGCAGCGGGGAAAAAATAAATTGGATAGCGCCCTCTATAATATGAGACGTTTTATGATCTTTGTGCGGCTGTGTGGGTGCGGAGGTAATGATGTAGGAATAGACGGCGGACGAGAAGTGGCTACGACAAACTGTTGGTTGAGTTAGAATCTAGCTAGAGCAACAGTTGAGAGTAAAAAAAAGTTAGGTAAAACAGGCTTTAATAAAGTGGCAGGAAGTTGTTAAATAAGATTTAGCTCATTATCGGAAAGAAAGGCGAGTAAAAGAAGAAACATACTCGTATACCTACTCAGCATATACGAGATAGCATAAGTGTTTATATGCAAAGAGGTCGGAGTTCGTAGTCTACTTTAAGAAAGAAGCTGTTCGTCTCTTGTTTTTAGTTTTGACAGTTGTTGAATTTTGGTTTTACAATAAAATGCTTTTATAATATTTTAAAAGAATGTTTAAAAACATATTACAAACAAATTAATAAGGTATAGTCACGCCTTTCTCCTGAAGGGACTGGCAGAATTATATTGCAACACCCACACTCCGCCAGACGATATTCAGTCTTAAATCTGAAAAAAGGCGAGCCTGTCGTCATACGTCCGGCTCCAGGTTCTCGATTCAATTAAGTAATTGTTTTTAAATTGTTAATTAGTTGTCTATTTTTGACACTTCTAGCATACAAAAAGTGTCAATTTAAGGCAATTCATTAATAATTTAAAGACAATTTCTTAGTAGAATCAAAGCCCCGTTTTGTAGCAGATATATTATTATTCATTATATAATATATGACATTATGCGCAGATATATTCGCACAATGAGCAAATTGGTGCGTGCCTTCGGCTGGGATCGAACACGCTCCCTCTGGCTTTAGAGACGAGCTTTCTTCAACTAGACTATCATCGCAAAACCTAAAAATAGCACTTCACACTTATAGCTCTTCTCTATGTTTCCTTCACTTCAGGCTCTACTCTATGTTTCCTTGTACCATACAGATAATAGAAAACTTAACACTCAGTCCTAGAACCGAAAGCTGTTGGCTTTGATCTGTAAATCCTTCCTACTAATATTATAAACGCGAAAGTTTGTAAGAATGGATGGATGGATGTTTGTTACTCTTTCACGCCAGAACGGCTGAACAGATCTGGATGAAATTTGGCACAGAGATAGATTATAGACTAGAATAGCACATAGGATACTTTTTAACTGCGAGTGAAACCACGGGGCGCAGCTTGTAAGTAATAATTTTCAGAAACAAGACTGTTGTAGCGCTGAATCTCTATTTGTTTTAAACATCTTTTTTGACTTTTATCTTCTATTTTTTCGCTCTATATACCTACTGCTTAAGGTTATTAGATCTTACATTTTAACAAACAACAGCGGAAATGAAATGCACATTACAATGTCTTACTTTCTTTCTGTTTTAACCCCCGACGCAAAAGCGAAGGGGTGTTATAAGTCTGACGTGTCTGTGTGTGTGTGTGTGTGTGTGTCTGTCTGTGGTATCGTAGCTCCCGAACGGATGGACTGATTTTGATTATGTTTTTTTTTGTTTGAAAGGTGAATTCGTCGGGAGTGTCACCGATTTTCATCAAACCTAGCTAAGAAGCTAGGTTTGATGAAAATCGGTGTTGATGTAAATCAGTGTCGGTTTTAAAAAAAAAACTTAATTTATACTTGTTCGACCATATTACAATATATCCCACTTGGTATGGTCAGCCTTTTTCAGATTTTCTCCACTTCACTCTATCCTACGTACATATATGAACGTAACGACAAAAGGCAAATTCTCTGTGTAACTAACTTTTTTTGGCTTAGACCGGCCTTAAAATAAAGTTTGCAATTTCAATCCAGTTTCAAAATCGGCCTCAAAACATTGCTACGACAAAGAAGTACACGTGTAGCACCGGCATAACATTATAATCACACTTCACCCACACCTACCCATTATTACGAGTAATAATTATTATTATGACGTCTATTTCACCATAAAGCATGCCTACCACCTCAATAAGGCGTTATCAAGTTTATGACGTCATAAACCGGTTTTTAATTCGGCTGTAAAGTCAGCGAGGTAGACTCGATCGCTCGTGAATGGAGAGCTTTTTGAACGCTGCCGTACTTAGGATAGTTATAATAAACTAAGATTATCGACCAAGAGACCGTTAGTGAGCGAGGCGTCTATTCTTCAGGTTCGGTGAAAATGTTTTCGCCGTATGTCCTTCGTTGTCTGTCTGGCTATATTTCTCTTTCTGATTCTCTTTAAGTTTTGTGAACATAGGTTTGAAAGATACTCAGATAGAATTTTTGTCGAGTCAGTTTTTGGACGACGCGAAGTCTTCAGCTCACAGGACAACTAGAACACTAGATGTCTTTCCACGGCTTCGCTCACATTTCGTGGTCAAAGAGTGATTGTGTACCTTTAAAATACCGAAAGAAGTTTTAAAAATTGTTCGGATTTTTTTTGTGTATTCTTTCATTGCAACATTGTATGTCTATCTGATTGTAATGCATGTGTATTGTATTGTAATGTTTATCTATACTATCATGCTAATATTTGAAGTAAATTCTGTTAGTTTGTATGTACCAAGAAGGCAATAACTGGAACTTCAGTCCGTTCAGAAAAAATACTATTCTTAATAAGAGAGAGAGCCACACAAAAGTGCTCTACGCTAAAAACTTGAGCGGACCCGCAGGCAAAAACTAAATTACTAGATAACAAGGTAATAAGGTAGTCCAGTAAGTGGTCTAGGTTTCATAAGGTACCACACCATATAAGGTATCATTAAACAATTATAAATTAAACAATAGTAAAATAATTAAGCGATAGCAGCCTAGTTGGGAGAAGGTCCGCCTCTCAAGCCAGAGGGAGCGGGTTCGAACCCAGCCGACGGCACGCATCAATTTGTTCATTGTGTGATCATATGTGCGTATTGTATGTCATCTGCTACATGGCTGGAGCTCGGTGTATGGCGACAGGCTCGCCGCCTGTCACATGTGGGACTGAATATCGTCCGGCGAAGCGTGGGTGTTGTATTACACCTCTGCCAGCCCCCTCAGGGGAAAGGCGTGACGATATGTTATGTATGTTATGTAAAACAATAATAAAACATTCGACTCAGAAAGACTATTCAATCACTTGGTGTTAATCCAGAAATGAATGATATTACAATTTCCAAAAATAGTGAACTTAAATTAAAACCGTGGTCGTGTGCCTGAGAATAATAATAAGCAATAAACTCTTAACACTTAAAGCTTTAATTCACCTTTCAAAGACCAATAAATTGACAATAATAGCCGGTGTTAAATTAATAAATTCAATTGGCAACCATGTTGTGGTACAGTCACGTGCGAAAATTCATCGGGCAATGTAACGATGCCATTTACGCGTGCGACTTGCAACATTACTATTTTTGTATATCTTTAAATATGTATTTGGAATGTTTATATTTGATGTAAAAGAATCTAAATATCATACATTATAATTATTATAGTTGGCTAAGCATAAATTTAACTTAATCTGTTCAATTTATATTTTTTTAGTAAGTACCTAACCTTTTTTTGCCTACTTAACATAGTTGTGTAATGTGCACCGTTGTTTAACGTAATGACAATAATTTGATTTAGGCTGAAAAAACTAAATAACACGCTATATCCTGGCTTTATTATCAGATCAGCTCCAAAATACCAAATTATAGTGTTATCGTACGAAATACATCAACATACACATAATGTTTTATGTGGCTACGACAATTAGAAGTAAGTTACAATTGATTTCTTAAATTGATTCATTTATTACATTGTTTGTTATGTAGTTGGTAACTGCCTCTTTAGAGCTGCAAAATTGACAAGGCCTTTTAAATGCCGATATATTCTGTACTGTATTGTTTAGTTTAATGTTAAATTATTATCTAATCTGTTAATGACGTTGTCAAGTATTTAGTAGTTATACCTATGACCCGAAGAAAGGAATTGAATTGAAAAAAAAACTAATATGACTTGTTAAATTTTATAGTTATACTGTAGGTGACTATACCTATAGATCTTGCCAGTTAAGGCGCCGAAATACCCGATCACTGAGCCAGTAAATCACTTTAGTTGCTGAGCCCTAAACGTGTAATTTCGTGTGGCTCTCTCAAATTGAAATTTATGAACGCGCGCGAAAATTACAAGTCTTGTGATCCTAATAAATCGATACAGAACGTTTTGATTTTATTTACATGGAAATTGTAATTATAGATGGCAATTGAATTTATAGACAACAAACAAGTATCATCTTGGTTCAGTATTAAATTTACGTTATTACAAGAATGTGATTTATAAACATAACTTTACGAAATAAGTAAGTGATGTAGATTTTGGTACGAGTAGAAAATTTGCAAATTTGTAGAAATCTACGAGATGGGTTCCCGCGAATCATTGAGAGATTTATTTAAAGAAATAAATACATATATTAACTTTACCTTCTCTGTATATCTTTGAAAATATTATGTACGTTCGTTAAAATCTACATCAATTTAAATTGAACTGTGACCATCATAACAATAACACTAGAAATAAGGATAGGATAGCTGTACTTAGATTTAGACTGACTAAGTCAAATAAGTCCTTTTTAGGCAACTGCGTTCGTTTTTAATCTAAAATCCCGAAACATATAACAGGGCTCACTGAAGGAAGATTCAAATCACATGTAAAAAATACATTAATGAAAAGAGGATACAATTATTTAGAAAACAAAGATGTCTGGAGGCTTCCACTTCCGCCAAGTAGACACTAGCACATAGATATAATATCATATTACCAAGTTATAACCCA
Organism: Peribatodes rhomboidaria; assembly: GCA_911728515.1. Taxonomy (NCBI): domain Eukaryota; kingdom Metazoa; phylum Arthropoda; class Insecta; order Lepidoptera; family Geometridae; genus Peribatodes; species Peribatodes rhomboidaria. The sequence goes on along the minus strand of OU452188.1, from coordinate 6,702,350 downwards.
AAATTTGTGAGACAGTTGTCTAATTATGTATATTAAAAAAAAAAAAACTTGCCTGTTCTTCTGAGTAGTGGCTCTCGTTTCCAAACAAAGCGGTCGAGTCTATTATAAAACTTTGACGTTCATAAGTCTATCTGTGATACCCAAATTAAATAAACACATTTTGACTTTGACTTTGACTCTGCCAACAAAATCTGTTAATTACGATTGTAAATAAGTAAAACAAAAGCTCTGAGTAAAATTTTAGTGTGTGAAAAATGCATCTGATTTTGTAATCAATGATTAGTGTGATAATGTAAAAACTGTAGATTTTTGATTGAAAAAAAAATTTTGCTCGTACTTGAATATTTAAAGAGAACACATTGGTATATTGAAAAAAAAAAAAACAAGTAAAATAAATCTTGTTATATAAATCCTTGACTATCAACTAAGCAGTTTTGAATGCATCTGCCGCTACTTTATAACGAAGATACATTCAAACCTACTGTTTAATTATTACAAGAAAAAACTAAACTATCCCTTCCTCGCATCCGAGATCTCCGTACAATGTACATTCACAAACAAAACTCTCTAACCACACAAAGGGACAGTTTTTTCGTCTGTCAAAAATTTTTGATGGATCGCTCTTTACTCTGAATATCCGATTTCATAATTTGTTTGAGAAGCATTCAGCTCGGTTCCGATTGTATTTGATTAAATAGTTTAAATTATAAAAAGCTTTTTATGACAAATGTTTGGTTGTAGATAGCTCTCGTAAAAACTTTTTTTTTTTGAAAAAGTGATTCATTTTGTTTGATGAAGGAATGTGAACTGTTTGATTTTAACGTTAATAAAATAATTGATGACTTACTAATTTGTGTTTTGGATTTTTAATTTAACTCTTTTGAAACCTACTCTTAGAAATAAAATGAGTCTTCTGTATTTAAATGTCGAAATCTTGTCGATAATTTTAGGTACACTACCTACTTTTAGACCAATTAAAAAGTCAAGTTTTGACATAATTTCTTAAAATTGCTTTTAAATTTTGGTTTCATTTCTAATTTTTTTTATGACTTTCGATTACAAGCCTGAATGTAAAGTCATGCATTTTTATTATGTAATTTATTATGCTACTTTAACGGGATTTTAAAAAATATATACTTAAAGCAACAAACAACATCAGTTAATTCGATAACTGTCTCCAAATAGCTAAAGCCAAGCTAAACTTTTAGTTACACGGTTAAATTAAATTATGACAGTTGATAATAGGTTAATATTGTCATAATTATTGTTAATCACCGCATGTGTGCATAATTATCTGATGTTACGATTGTTTAATGCTACGTTTAACATAGCTTAAGGCAAAACGTGTTTAGAGAGAATAATTTAAATTCAACTTGTGTTACACCCATTAATTAGGAGCTAAATTATCGTTAATCTAGCTGTATTTCCACATTAAAATAATTAACTGTTACAATGTTTCAGTTTGATATCAAACCTATTTAGTTTGGATAGTGATTATATTAGTGGTAGTGGACGATCGGAGATGGCATGGATAGACAGCGTGAACAATGTTAATAAGAAGGACGTAAATGAAATGAAATGAAAGACTAAATAAAATTCGGGACACTTCCATCCACGGTCGCCTGACCCCAAACTAAGCGAAGCTTGTACTATGGCTGCCAGGGACTGATATACATACTTAGATTTTTTTAAATACATACTTAAATACATATTAACACCCAGACATAGAACAAACACAAATGTTCATCACATAAATGTTTGCCCTAGGTCGGAATCGAACCCACGCCCCCAAGCTCAGAAGGCAGGTTCACTACCAACTGAGCCACCGAGGTAGTCGACTAGTGATTACGTGAGCTGGAGACCTCGCGACCGGCGTCTATCCTCCTCTTCAGGTCGCATTCCTAAACCGATTCTCGTGAAATTTCATAAGCAGTTTTGATAATTATACAGAGTTTTATTGCTAAGTTCGTTTTTGGAAATTTTACATTTTTTTTTAAAAGAAGAACAGACAGCCGTACAGAATTCGGACATACAAAAGTATTTTTGTCAAAGCTGAAGCATAGATGGTTCGCTCGCTGACGCTCTCTTGGTCAATAACGAACGAAGAAGAAAACTTTCATACTGAACCCCACAAATAAATGATAAGGATAGAAATATAATATGATGATGATTGATTTTGCATGCACATCTCTTGGTTATAATTGTAATTCGATACGATTCAAGTTTTTAAGGCGCATTTTCATTGTGTCCCATTGTCTAGCTGCAAATTTAACTGCCAATATTGTAGCGTTTTATTAAACCGTAAAAGTCGTTTTCACGACAATTTTACTTTTTCCCCATAAAGTGTTTATTGGTTTTCCACTTTATGGCGAGGGAACACTCTGTTTTGTGTATATTGTGACGTAGATTGTGCAGTAATGATATCGAGGCGTTAAAACATTACTAGACGGGCGTTACCGTGACATTGTCGTAAAATATTTGTTTAGCTTTTTGCAGTGGCTTTGTCTGTGGTGACTCTAAGATAAAGTGCAGGAAAATATGCAATGGATGGATGGATCTGTATGTTAGTTGAAAGTCTGAGGCGTACAGTCACAGATCTTGCTAATTTACGATTACAAATTGTGGACTCAATTTATGACTGAACTGACTATGAAGTGCAGGAAAATATGCGATAGAATTTAGGTCTGTATGTTAGTTGAAAGGCTGAGGCGTACAGTTACAGATCTTGGTAATGTACGATTACAAAAATTGAAGACACAATTTGGAGCATTGGCTCTGGATTAAATTTTTATTTAATAATAAAAAATATTTTACGTTAATATAAGAATTGCCTCTCGAATGAGATTGCTGGAATACACTGTTTGTTAAGGACATAAAGGAGAAACCACTGGCTACCGAAACACAGTAGAAACTAGTTCGGAGTTAGTGGGCCCATGCTTAATTTGCACTCATTGTATATGCCAACTTTTCAATTGAAATGTTTTTATTTGAAAAAAATTAAAACTGTGCTAACTAAGGTATATTTCCTGAATTATAAATATTTACTCTCATTTTGTGTTATGAATGAATAACTTCAAATTTACTTAAATAAATTTGTTTTTTTCTACTATAAATTGTTTAAATCGTAAATACCTAATTATATTTTTACCCGACTGCGAAAGAAGGAGGGCTATTATATGTTTTCCGAGTGAATGTATGTATGTGAGTATTTATGTACGAGATTTCTTTGGCACGCCCTACAGCCTAAACAGCTTGATGGATTTCGACACGTAAGGTGTCATTTGAAGCGTCTGGATAGTGGAAGTGACATAGGGTACAACGTTTTGCAGCCGGGTTATTTGTTTTTCTTTTGATAATGGGACTTGTTTGTATTCAACAACAATAAAAGACCGAAATGTAAAGGTGCATCGTATACAAAATTCATTAGCAATAAAACCACTATCATGAATAATCGATGCAGGGCACCCCTGCGCCGTGAGTCACGGTGTGACGAATGCTCGACGAGCGGGGATTTTGACGAATTGCGTTTTGGTTCTGTGCGTGACTGTACTTGATAAAGTTTTTATTGGCGTAGGTTTAGTTGGTTTACCGGTTTATTAGAATTAGACATTAAAAATAAATTATAATAAAAAACAATTAAAACATATTAAAAACATTTCTTTTTAACAAAGTTTCAATTTGTGGTCTTCAAAGCAAAAATGTACGCACGAGTCATTCGTTTCTTTTTTTTTTAAGTACAATAAGGTGGACGTTTGACCACCAACTCGCCTGACGTTAAGCGACGTTGTGGTCTAAGATGGAGCACGACGACCTACTAGGTACTTATTCACTCTAGCCTTGAAGTTTTGTAGAGTGAAGAAGTACAAAGACGGCAGTTGAGTGAGGCGCTACAAGTGCGTTACTGCTCAGACCCGTCTTCGGAACGGTTACACCGGACTATATCCCGAAACACGAGTAGGTCATTTCACGGCATGGCTTGGTCCAGTGGGTGGTAACTAGCCACGGCCGAAGCCTTCCCACCAGAGTTGGTACCCGGTTAGCACTACCCGGGGACCACGTGTAGGGAATCAAAATAGAGTTCACTCCTACGAACGTGGGTAGCTCAGCCCCCAAAAAGTTTCGTAGCTTATTTATATATTTTTTTTATTATTAAAAATGAAGCTTAGCAGAAATAACTAGGTAATTTACGATCTACGTGGCTTACCTAACTAGTATCTGGTAACTTATAATACTACGGATAAAGTTAGACAAAATAATTACTTAAGAAAGTAAGTAAGTACTTTTTTTTGATAATAAATGTCGCCATCATTTCACGACCTTAGAATTTCGATAGAATAATTTAAGTTGAATAAGTTAAGTATATCAGTAAGTGATTTATTTTTTTAAAATAAGACTAGGGCTCAAACCCTAAAGCATCTAGAGATCCACAGTGGTCTAAATGTCTTGTTTTTAGTGTTTATTTTGCCAACCCAAAATCTTGGATCCGTCACTGACCGTCACACGTTCCTGCCTAGTTCACGTCACCCGCATTTCCAACTAAAATCTTGCACATCTAAAACTAACATTATAACGAGGTGTCAAGCAGTAAAACAATGTAAACTTAGCCGCTCTGTTACAGTTTGAGGTAATTAGCCTACATACCGGTATCACAGGAAGACGACTGTTGACTCCGGTGACGAAATCGCGCGGGACGCGGCCCTTGACTAGGCTGTTTGAAAATAGTGCAGAGATTGATTGTGGCGGAGATTTTTTTCTTCTAAAGAAACGAAAAAAAAAAGATAAAAATGATTAGTTGAAAAATATTGTAAAATTACCAATTAATTTACAAAACGGCTGAACTGTTTTACGCCTACTTTCTGCATTAAATAAATCGAAAATTGTCAAGCCAAATCTCATAAAAGTTTCCGCCCTAATTTGGCCAACTTTTTTAATAAGTTGGTCACAGAGATTACTCCGTATAGATTCCGTACTCAAGTTAATCAAAAATAACCACACATCCATGTAAGGACTGAAAGCAGATATATGAAAACACACTTTTATTTGTTTATTGCTCGGTGCAATTAGGCGTAACCTAGAGCCAACAAGACCGCTTTAGCTCACTCCCCGCAACCGCGCTTTCATTAAAACTATTGAGCTAATTATACAGACCGGACGGAGGCGACGATGAGGCGCGGACACGGTTCAGGCTTGAAAATTATGAAGCGTATTATCTAAAACACGTGGCTTTCATACAATTTATAATATGTGATAGCCTAGTCGGAGAAGGCCCGTCTCTCAAGCCAGAGGGAAAGGGTCCGAGGCACGCACTAATTTGTTCATGGTAAGAACATAAGTGCGTATTTAAATGTCATCTGCTACATAACTGGAGCCTGGTATATGATGACAGGCTCGCTCCCTGTCACATTTGGGACTGAAAATCGTCCGGTGAAGTGTGGGTGTTGTACACCTCTGCCAGCCCATTCGGGAGAAAGGCGTGACTACACGTTTTGTTATGCACAAGTTTTGAAGCGGCATCGCGCCTGAACCTTGTCTGCGCTGCATCCTTACCTCCGGCCTGTATAATTTGGGCTGTGTAATTTGGTAGAGTTTTGACCGAAACAAAGATTTTCTTATGCGAAATCTATACCTACATGAAAGGTAATCTGTGGCTGTTCACTACATTCTTGTTTTCCTTTCATATCATAACAGAACATTCTGTCTAACACTATTTACTACATTTCGCATACTAGTGAGAACCGTTCTTTATCGCTTTTCTAACACATTTTGAGTCTTACAATGTTTGGCACAAGCCTCAAATTTGCTCTAACGATTTTGTGAAAACAGCTATTTCCTATTAGCAGTTAAAAAGAACTTTTTAGTTGCCAGTTTTAAAAGGTGTTGAATCTTTAAGTAAAATGGTAAACGATCTGACAACTGTCCATGAGGTTACGGTGTTTTGCGGAATTGAAAATGTCTTTAAAAGCCGAGATTAACTGAATCCGTACCGTAACGTATCGAGTACACGTATCGCTTTGCCGTAACAGTTTGCTGTAACAATTCAACGAGCTGAGTCGCTCACTACGAGCACGCGAATCTGTCGAGAGACTCGGCGTCTTGACTCGACGCTCGCAGTGAGAGCACTTCAAAAGGTTAGCAAAAAATCCGACAGGTTTGCGTGCTCGTAACAAACTTCGGCTTGTTGAATCGATACGGCGAACTGGTACGCGAACGCGAGATGTTACGACGAAATCTTATTAGTCAGTCTTCGCGTCAGGCGATTAACACACTGATCCACGCCGCGTGAGACATTGGCAATGTGTGAAGCTTCTAACTTCTACTTTTGTATTCTCGGCGCGAGAGGCATTTTTTGGTTATTGTCTCTCTCGTTTTAAAAGTCAAATGAGTGAGTGTGACAAAGATAATATCTCTCGCGTCAGAATAGTCCCAAGGCCCAGAAGTGGCATAAGCTACTCTTTGGCAAGCTACTTTATTGCTTGCCTTTTTCCATTAATAAATAATGATAATAAATAACTTCGGGACACTTCCACACACGGTCGCCTGACCCCAAACTAAGCAAAGCTTGTACTATGGCTGCCAGAGACTGATATACATACTTAGATATTTTTAAAATCATATTAACGGCCAGACATAGAACAAACACAAATGTTCATCACATAAAATGTTTGTCCTAGGTGGGAATCGAACCCACGCCCCCAAGCTCAGGAGGCAGGTTCACTACCAACTGAGCCACCGAGGCAGTCAGATTAAAAAAATTGAAGGTAATAAAATCACTGAAGATTGTTATAAAAAATAATGTTAAGTTTCGTTAAGTTAAAATAAAGGTTCCGTGACGCTCTGAATTTTCCATACAAATGCGCTAGTCAAATTTCTTGAAAACCAGATTGTGATGAAATTTGGCGTGTACAATTAAATCCTACTAATATTATAAACGCGAAAGTTTGTAAGGATGGATGGATAGATGTTTGTTACTCTTTCACGCCAGAACGGCTGAACAGATCTGGATGAAATTTGGCTTAGAGATAGATGTTAGTCTAGAATAGCACATAGCACTTTTTAAAAACGAACATAAAACCATTTCAAATTTGTTTGGTAGGTTAATGTAATTGAAAGACAATGTTTCTTTACATTATAATTTTCGATTAGGCTACTTCAGGTATGCTGTTAGGTATCATATGCTCGGGTTAACAGGCTTATTTCCTGACGGGTTCCTGGGAATTCTTTGGGGTACTACTGTCGTGCTGAAACTCGAAGGAGTTTTAGTAGTGTATTTTTTTAGTTACAAGTGCTAAAATTAGTGGCTCTTTGAACTGGAGATTTCGCGGCCGACGTCTGTACTCTTCTCCAGGTTTTGGTTCTCAACCGATTCTCGTGAAGTTTTCTGGGTAGGTTCGAAAATTATACAGATTTGTTTTTGTTTAGTCAGCTTGTGGAAATTTTTCAAAATGGAAAAAATGTTTTGTTTTGTCAAGTCAGCCTTTAAAAATGTTTAAATTGGGAGAGATTCTTGTTTTTAAAAACCTCAAAAAAATTTAAGAGAATCGGTTAAGAAAGCGACTTGTAGAAGGAGACAGAGATACAGACGGAAATCCGAACAGAATTCAGACATATGAAAGCATTTTTGTCAAAGCTGAAGCATAGACTCTTCGCTCGATAACGCTCGCTCGGTCGATTTGTGGAGGGAATAACAGGGAAGTGAGTTTTTTTGTATGTTTGTAACTTTTCTTTTTTTTTTTGTTGTAAAACGTGTTCAAATATTTTTCCATGGAAAAAAAAAAGCTGACGGCGTGTGGATTGGATTTGCTACAAAGGCTCTAAACCAGCGGTCGGCAACCCGCGGCCCGCGAGCCACATGCGGCCCTCGGCCCCCTCCTTGCGACCCGCGAGTGTTTGTAAATAAATAAAAAAAACCGGATATTTTGCTCACACGGTCGTTTGGCCCCAAACTAAGCCTTGCTTACACAGAAAAACATTGATTTTTAGAGATCAGATAATACCTACATAAATAAATAGATACCTATAGTAAAATCCTACTAATATTATAAACGCGAAAGTTTGTAAGAATGGATGGATGGATGGATGGATGTTTGTTACTCTTTCACGCCAGAACGGCTGAACAGATCTGGATGAATTTGACACAAAGAAATATTATCGTCTAGAACATGGTCATAGGATACTTTTTAACCGCTGGTGAAACCGCGGGGCGCAGCTAGTATGTACATAATTATAAATAACCTATAGTAAAATTTTTGAACAAGTGCGGCCCGTCACTTGCTTATTTTGGCACCGTGCGGCACTCTTCGTTTATTAGTATTGAGTGTAATTAAAAATCTTTATTCAACACACTAAGTTTGAACAAAAACCAAAACTTGCAGAATTTAACTTTTACACTTGCTGCAAGTCGTGTAATAGAAACTTGAACTCATTCCTCTTACTAGTTAACGTTGTAATGCGTCGGAATAGTAGACAAAACATATTCCGAGGCTATATACTACGGTTATTAGTAAGAAATTACAAAACAAACGATAACAACACTTAAAACTAGCGTAACAACAGAACTGCATGCTTGAAATTGCAAATATGTCTTACCGATTCAAATTTGTCTCAACCATTCAATCGAGAAACGTTGCCTCTGTCTTCTATAATAAAGATTCGCATCTTCATCTTTGTCGCTTTCTGTGACTAATTCCTAATACGTTCCGAGAGCTACTATTGTGGGTAAGCGGTGCGTGAAATCGCCTGCACCGTGCGACCAACTTATCTGTGCAGTTGAACACGGAGCCACTATCGTAAAGTCTCAAGACGACGAACAGCGTCTCGTATGAGACTTTTAGTTCTATCATTTAGTCGATTTTGAAAAGATAAGTTGGTAGATGTCGCCTGTACCTGCAGCGCGATTGTTGCAATAAGTTGCTAGCGTGCGCACTTCCTTATTATTTGAAGATTGTATTGTTAAGGCTGTTGGTAGAGGATACAATTCTGCATTTTTTTGTCTATGAATGCACGTTTTTTTTTCTTGTTTTATATTACATTGTTTTAGGGTTACGAACCCAGCCGACGGCACGCACCAATTTGTTCATTGTGTGAACATATGTGCGTTTTGTATGTCATCTGCTACATGACTGGAGCCCGGTGTATGGCGACAGGCTCGCCCCCTCTCACATTTGGGACTGAATATCGTCCGGCGAAGTGTGGGTGTTGTACACCTCTGCCAGTCCCCTCGGGGGATAGGCGTGACGATATGCTATGTTTTATTAACATTACCTTTCTTGTTTTTTCAAACTATCTCTCTGTATCTCAATAAGGTTCACACATCATCCCACATCAATCTATCCTTTAGTACTACAGGTTTTACTGTGCAAGCTGTCCAGCTGTGGAATGAGCTGCCTGTTGGCATCAGACACTCAGACAGGCCTAATGACTGCTCATTTTAAAAAATCTCGTTTTAAGCATTATTTCGCTCTTTGCTAATTCTGTACGCATAATAAATTATATAAGTGTATTGACATGTTAATATATTTATTTATAATATTTATAATTATTCATATTTATTTTTTACATTTTTGGTTATTTCTTTAAGTATTCTTTTAAATTTAGTTTTATGTGCACCACCTACCCTTTTTGTATTTCTTTATATTCTTGTTCATTCAAAGGTCTGGAAGAAATCGCTCTAGGCGATAAGGTCGCCCTTGTACTGCCGAAAAATGTATTTTTAGTTTTTGAGATTTTCATGTAGTTTTTGGTGTGCAATGAAGTTGTATTGTATGCTGCAACAAGCTAGCTGCTAGGCGCTGCAACAAGAAATCATATACATATTAGGGTCAACTGCTACAAATGCGTCTTTGGGGCAATTGCGTCTTTCAATAATGACAAACCCTTCACAAATTAAACAACAAACGCCATCTAGCACAGATTATTGTAACTACTATCTGTACTAGAAGGCATTAGTTGCCTGATTGCAATTGATGACGATTGAAAAAGACGCAATTGCCCCGCATTTGTACCAGTTGACTATACATGTTTAAAGTCGCAGAATGTGTTGTCGTTGGATTCTCGTTGCGATTCTGCGACTCGAACGTCAAGTGCGCGAAGCTTTGAACAAAATGTATGACTTGTTGCAGCGTCACGACGCACTGTGTGCGTTTGCAGTATAACATAAGACGCAAGAAAAAGTATTGGGTCGGGTTTGATCCCAGCCGAAGGTATGCATGCACCATTTTGTTCATTGTGGGAACATAATTATGTCGTGCTACATAACTTGAGCCCTGTGTATGACGACAGGCTAACCCTCTGTAACATATGAGACTGAATATCGTCTAGCGCAGTGTGGGTGTTTTAATACACCTCTGCCACCTCCTTTAGGGGAAAAGGCGTGAAGACATGTTATGTTGTTGTGTTAAATTTAAACATTACTTACGCTATTTTAGTTACATTCATTTCTACCATACATTTATTGAAGGCTCCAGCGCGCGCGACGAGAAGATTGTTGTCGCGCGCGCGACAACAATCTTCTCGTCACTTTTTGTCGTGTGAGACCGTGACAAGGGTATGTCTGAACATACGTCTGTCTCGATAAAAAGAGGCGACATACTGTTGTCGCCTTGCGCATGTTAGGCCTGCAGGTCACAGCCACACAGATCCCAGGAATAAATTAACCATCCCAACAGAAGGGCCGCTTTCGCTGCTACAAGCTATGCTAATAACCATTCATTCATAAGTAACCCGTTTCTAATACATTCATCTTGTATTTAGTCGTAATATTCCATTGAGATTGTCCCGAGTTGTCAACACAGTAACGTACGTGTGTTTGAATTAGAATGGGTCTTGTTTTTTAAAGGGCTTCTACTTGTAATTGATAGAGAGGTCATAACTCTTTCAAAAAGCGTTCGTTGCGTAGCTGGACTAGGTGTTTGTAACCGATCATTGATGTTAGGCAACGGGCGACACGGTCAGTCTTGGGATGGGTGACCGCGGGTGATTTCAATGCAGGACTAAACAGTAGTTCGGATGACACGTTAAGTACTAGTGTTACAGTTGGGAACAAAATTAAATTGTAGGCCTCGGTTGTTTGTCCTTATAACAAGAACCGCTAAGCCGTATGAAGCCTTCAGATCGCTTAAAAACTTTGACAGGTAACATGTGTTCTCAGTCTCAAGTGAATCGGTTTCTTCTAGGCAAGCGTGTTCCAATGTGATGACGGGCAAAAAAAAACCTACTACCAAATAAAACAAGTAACATTATTAAAAGAAACACAAAAAATCCGGCTGCAATGAATTGTACCCTAAGTCACTTCCACTAATCAAACCGATTGAAATGACACCTCACATGTCGAAAACCATCAAGCTGTTTAGGCTGAAGGGCGTGCCAAACAAAACCTCATACATACAAACATACACTCGAAAAACATAACCTTCCTTGCGCAGTCGGGTAAAAATCACGGGCTAGCTTGTTTGAAATATGAAGTACTTACACCAAAAACATTTTTGCTAAGTTTTTGTAAATGTTATCGAATATTTACTAGCTACTCATACAAATTAAGACGAACTATTTAATAACCGAAAATCAGAAGAAAAATCGAACCCCACCTCATCCTACTCCAAAGTTAACCGATAAAGCCGCTCTCACACCAGACCAAATATTTACATTGGAGATTTTTGAGTAATTGCTGCACCGCCGGTCCGTGTGTAAACAATTTTATTAACGCACTTTGGGACCGAGAACCGCAGTGATAGGTCGATTGATTGTTACAAGAAAAAAAAAACATGTTTAAAATCGGTTACTTATATAAATTTTAACGGTTTTATTTAGCTTCACTTGTATCTTTGTTTCAAATCTCGAAACAATTTTTCAGCTACTTCTACTTAACCGATTTTTATGAAACTTTGCACACCTATTCAGTTATTTATAAGATTATATTTATATATAGTTATACTAGCTGTCACCCCGCGACTTCGTTCGCGATTATTATTTATAATATAAATAATATATATTTGAGCTATCCTATCTGTTAAGTTAGATCGAACTGCACACGGTGTGCAAATTTGATCTGAGCTGATCTGATCTGAGTCTATAGCGGACAAACAACGTGACACATAATTTATATTTATTAAGATTTATCTTTATCAGTCTCTGGCGTTCATCGTACAAGGTTTGCTTAGTTTGGGGTCAGACGACCGTGTGTGCAAGTGTACTGATATTTATTTAATTAAAAAACCGTTTAATTTAAAATCTGTGCAATCTCACAACATGGGAATCTCCAAAGGGCTGTCAATACAGCCCTTAAAGGTTGGCAGCGTACCAGGAGGGCTATTCCTACGCGTGAGATGAGTTGAGATTTTATCTTAGTCACTCTCACACCTATGACTTTTCAATTGAGAGCAACAAGGACGAAAAAGGTGAGATGAAAATCTTAAATCACCGAATAGGGCTCCAGGAGGGCTATTCCTACGCGTGAGATGAGATGAGATTTTATCTTAGTCACTCTCACACCTACGACGTTTCAAACGAGAGCAAGAAGGACGAAAAAAGGTGACATGAAAATCTCAAATCTCCGAATACGCCTGTGATTCCCCTGGGGCCTGGATAGGACAACGGTGATCGCTTACTATGAGGCGGCTCGTTAGCTTATTTTCCACCTATGGCATAAAAAAAAACCATTTCTACGACGAAAAAGAAAAATCCCGCCCGGCCTAGCACGGGCCGGAGACAAATTACCTTTCTACTGTTTTTATCCGCGTTTAGATTTAATTTTTTTTAATTTATAACCGACTTCAAAAAAGGAGGTTTTTAATTCGACTGTATTTTTTTTTGTATGTATGTTACGCTATCTTTCCGTCAATTATGAATAGATACTGATGATTTTTTTTTTGTTTGATAGATCATTCTTCAGATATGGTCCCATATAATTTTTATGGAAATCAATCCTTTCGCCTTTAAAATATAAACAAATGTCTATTTTTTTTTACAAAATTGTATTTGGATGACGGGAAGTCGGTTTTTTAGGCTTTGTTTTTTATGGCGATGGCAGCCTAGTTGGGAGAAGGTCCGCCTCTCAAGCCAGAGGGAGCGGGTTCGAACCTAACCGACGGCACGCACCAATTTGTTCATTGTGTGAACATATGTGCGTATTGTATGTCATCTGCTACATGACTGGAGCCCGGTGTATGGCGAAAGGCTGGCTCCCTGTCACATTTGGGACTGAATATCGTCCGGCGAAATGTGCGTCTTGTATTACACCTGTGCCAGCCCCCTCGGAGGAAAGGCATGATATGTTTATATTTTATGTGTTTTTTATATTATTTGTCTAAAAAGTGATCTTATCGTTATGTGAGTAGGTATACTTTTACTTGGCTATGATTGCATAATTTTAAATTTATTCTTGTTACCTTTGCTTGTTGCATAAAAAGCGTCGACTCTTTAACACCATCTACACAAAAACAAAAAAATCAAAATCAGGTGCATGTTCGTTTAAATAGTCCCACATATCAATGTTCCACTCTAAGTTAATATCCGTAAACTGGTAACTCAAGTATTGCGTGCTCTAGCACTATCAGGCTGGCAGCACTGACTAATAGGGCTGCCAACATAACAGGTACTGATTCGCTACCTCCGGTTCCGGTTTTAAAGCTACCCGCTATTAGCGTTCAAATTGAAAACGAGCCTTTTAGCTTTTTAGGTCAAACAATTAATATCTTACGACTGGCTACTATTAAGGGTCCAGCGAACACTTTAGAGTAACTTCGCATTGGCTAAAGGTTTTCTATTGCCATTTCGTCTAGAAGGAGACGACAAGTGAAGAGAGCAAGTAAAGGTACTGACGAGCCTCTAAAGCTATCTGCAGAGTGACAAATTGCAATTTCAATATTTATTTATGACTTTTGCACTTATGTAATCATTCTTAGATAACTAAAATTTTCCCTTGTATTATTAATTAATTTACAAGCTAATGATGTAGACAACCTCTCTATGTGAAGTCATTTTTGATTTACTTTGTCCATCAATTAAATAAATCAGTCAAAAGTAACCCAGTTAGTAAAAAAACAAGATCATAGGGAAGGAGATAATATATTTTTTAATTTTGCATGTCAAATTTCATCACAATCAGACGAATAGTTTCCAAGAAATTCGACAAGGGCATTTGTATGGAAAATTCAGAGCTTCGCAAAACCTTTAATAAATAAACTACATTGCATAGACTAATATCAGTAACTAGTAGTACGCCTCAAATGGCGATCTCGCATATCTCCGCAACCATGGTATAATAAAATATACTCCGCCAGGCAGTCAGCAACACATAGTGACGTCAATGGATGCTTAAGCAAGACCGAAATAGGTCATTTGCAACAAGTACGAAAGAGACGGATGGCGGTGACGCCATTACGTGTTCGCTGAATGCTAGACCTTGTTTTTTTAACCATATCCGCAACCCCTTGTCCGATTTAGCTTTAGTCTTTTTAGCTCTAAATATCAAAGTCAGAATGTCAAGAAAGAAATTACCAACCGTCTAGCCCCGATTCCAATCAATTAGCTTAGATAATCTTTCTCTTTATAAACTGAATTACCCTGTAAATAAATATCTAGTATTAACTTAAGAAAATAACGAAAGGAAACGCACAAGGAATAACCCGAGAATACGCCATGCACCACAATAATCCTACACCACGTTCGTAAGGCCCTAAACGTTGAAAAGAACGGGCAAGAAACTAAGGCCATCATAATCTTTTTATCATAGAACAATACTAGTAATAATGTAACAATCTAGCTGCGCCCCGCGGTTTCACCCGCGGTTAAAAAGTATCCTATGTGCTATTCTAGACTATAATCTATCTCTGTGCCAAATTTCATCCAGATCTGTTCAGCCGTTCTGGCGTGAAAGAGTAACAAACATCCATCCATCCATCCATCCATCCATCCATACATACAAACTTTCGCGTTTATAATATTATATTTATATTTATATATAAATATATATATATATATATATATATATAAGTAGGATAGGATTAATACTTACTAGTAGAAGTATAACAAATGATAAACTAAAACATACATACATATTGTCACGCCTGTTTCCCATAGGTGTAAGCAGAGACCACTTCTTCACTTGCTACGATCCTGGCATACATCCTTCTCTTATATTTCCATGAGTTTTTTCTTACGCACGGCACGTCGGTTACGGATACTCCTGACGGCCTTTCTTTAAAATAGTTCTTAACTTTAGTCTCTAAACGACGGTCGTTTTTTTTTTTTTTTTTTAAATTATTCATGACCATGGATACTCGTCCTTCAGTCGGATTCTTAGTAATAATTTTTCCTTCAGTAACAGATGATGGGATGATGATGATGAGGTGATGATGAAGACGATGAATCCCTCCCCTTTCCCCATTCCAGTAAAGTTATGGATACTTTACTGAAACTTTAAGTGAAGTTTTGTAGAGAACACGAAAAATCGCGTTTCGCGATGTTTGTATCATTTGCCCACACTCGTGCACGTTGACGAACCGGTAAACGATAATAATCCACCATTATTACACTTTAACACTCGAAGAATCACAAGTTTTAGAAAATAATACAAAAACACGACACCATCTTTTCGGTTCCCGCCAAAACTCCTAAGACGGTCGTTTTTTTTTTTTTTTTAATTATTCATGACCATGGATACTCGTCCTTCAGTCGGATTCTTAGTAATTATTTTTCCTTCAGTAACAGATGATGGGATGATGATGATGAGGTGATGATGAAGACGATGAATCCCTCCCCTTTCCCCATTCCAGTAAAGTTATGGATACTTTACTGAAACTCTATGTGAAGTTTTGTAGAGAACACGAAAAATCGCGTTTCGCGATGTTTGTATCATTTGCCCACACTCGTGCACGTTGACGAACCGGTAAAGGTTAATAATCCACCATTATTACACTTTAACACTCGAAGAATCACAAGTTTTAGAAAATAATACAAAAACACGACACCATCTTTTCGGTTTCCGCCAAAACTCCTAAGACGGTCGTTTTTTTTTTTTTTTTTATTAATTTATTCATGACCATGGATACTCGTCCTTCAGTCGGATTCTTAGTAATAATTTTTCCTTCAGTAACAGATGATGGGATGATGATGATGAGGTGATGATGATGAGGTGATGATGATGAAGACGATGAATCCCTCCCCTTTTTCCATTCCAGTAAAGTTATGGATACTTTACTGAAACTTTAAGTGAAGTTTTGTAGAGAACACGAAAAATCGCGTTTCGCTAAGACGGTCGTTTTTTTTTTTTTTTTTTTTTTTTATTAATTTATTCATGACCATGGATACTCGTCCTTCAGTCGGATTCTTAGTAATATTTTTTCCTTCAGTAACAGATGATGGGATGATGATGATGAGGTGATGATGAAGACGATGAATCCCTCCTCTTTTCCCATTCCAGTAAAGTTATGGATACTTTACTGAAACTTTAAGTGAAGTTTTGTAGAGAACACGAAAAATCGCGTTTCGCGATGTTTGTATCATTTGCCCACACTCGTGCACGTTGACGAACCGGTAAACGTTAATAATCCACCATTATTACAATTTAACACTCGAAGAATCACAAGTTTTAGAAAATAATACAAAAACACGACACCATCTTTTCGGTTCCCGCCAAAACTCCAAGACGGTCGTGATCTCAGAGTGTCGCCAGTCAGAATGGCTGAAACACAAATTGACAGCTAGCAATATTTTTTCTTATTTTTTCTTTTTCTTTTGGCTTCGCGTGACGCCACGCCATATACGAGAATTTGACTTAGACTTACTTAGGTTATGACAGTTGAAGTTTTAAAATTGACGTTTAGGAAAGTACATATTAAGAATTTAAGAAAGGTTTTTGGCGGAATTTTGGCGGGAACTGAAAAGATGGTGTCGTGATTTGCATTATTTTCTAAAATTTGTGATTATTCGAAAGAAAAGAAATGTCTTGAGTGTAATAATGGTGGATTATTAACGTTTACCGGTATGTCAACGTGCACGAGTGTGGGCAAATTAAGTATACAAACATTGCGAAACGCGACTTTTTGTGTTCTCTGCAAAACTTCACTTAAAGTTTCAGTAAAGTATTTATAACTTTACTGGAATGGCTAAAAAAGGGGGATCATCATCATCTTCATCATCACCTTATCATCATCACTCCATCATCTGTAAAATACTCGTACTTTATTAACTTGACACTGGCAAATGTACAAGACGTGCGACGCCAAAATCCCCTGAATGGGGGAGAAAGAAAAAAAAGTACATGTTAAGAATTTATCAATGGTTTTTAGCGGGAATTATTTCTAAATCTTGTGATTCTTGTTGTGGGAAATTATTTTCTTAATTTTGTGATTCTTTGAATGTTAAAGTAATGTAAGTATGTAATATTGGTGGATTATTAACCTTCATCGGTTTGTTAAATTGCACGAGTGTAGGCAAATGATACAAATATTGCTAAACGTGACTTTTCGTGTTCTCTACAAAACTCCACTTCAAGTTTTAGGAAATTTCCATCACTGACCTGATTATACCTACTGACCGTGTCGTCCGCTTGACATCGGTGATCGGTCACGAACACCTATTCAAGCTACGCTACGAAATGTAAGACATATGACTTCAAAAAATACATTTAAAACTCCACATACAAGCAGTGCTTAACTTGAATAAAATAAACTACATTTCCTTAATGACCCCGTGAGCTCGCATCCGCGGAGCACTTCATAACTTAACATGGATGACGGTAAGAAAGAATCCCCCTATTTAAACATGTTGAATGCACTTCCAGTCCCTGATGCCGCAGCCTCATTGCACGTGTACCACTCAAGGTCCCACAACCCTTTACACATCCTCTCATGCTTGCAATTAAAACGAAAAACAGAAAGAAACAACCATACCAACCCCGCTGACGACAGAACGAGACAAAACGCCTCATTTACCAAAGCACTTTTATTTCCCTGAGGTCGACGGCCAATCAACGTACTCTGCCGCGCCCGCTCCGCATTGGCCGGTTTGAATAGAGAATATTTTTTTCAAAAATGGAACAAAAGACGAGGGTAGGTAATAGCGAGTTTTGTTTTCTTCGAGTGCTCCCACATTTGAGTGGCGGAGGTCGTACGGAGCGGACGTCTGAACGACTAATTAAGTACCTTATATTCCTGCCATTGTTACTGGAGCGTACTCGTAACCTTTTCAGTTTCGCGATGTTTTAACATTGTTATTTTATTGCGCGGAACTCTGCTCGAGATGGAATTACAGAATAAGCAATGGCGTTTGTTTTCATACAAGGTTTCCCTGTTTGAGATTGTGGGGCGCTGCGTAGTTAAAGATGTTTGCGCAAATAGAACAGGAATCTGCGTCTTCATTCATTGTTTGAGGGCAAATATGAGGGGATAATGGGGAGCTAGCATTGCTATTACGAGTAGTACTTCATTAGAATATGAAATGTTGCTAATTACTTAACGATGAGTCAATAAAGGATTGACAATCGGGGAACAGCTTTTGTTTCAAGTTATTTGATACAAACTTCAAACCTTACTAACTATAATTTAGCTTTATATAGTGTGGCTACATGAGCGGCCTTCGACGATAATTTGGGCTATCGCGACAAGTGTAGCCGGTTACTTCGTTACTCGGCGATGTATCGGGTGAATTATCGCCCACGTCAATACCGGGGCGAGTTGACTGCTAATGTAGACAAGAACATCGCTGATAACGGATAGCGATTATTTTAGCGCGACAATGTGACACGAATTGCGACGTGCGAGGCGACCGTGTGTGGAAGTGTCCCGAATTTATTTATTTTTTTAATTATCGGGCGATAATGTAGCCGCACCATTAGTTAGTTATTAGTTTTATTGATTGGCCAAAAAATTTTTGGTTTTGTTGCGATAAAAATTATATCTCAAAGGTTTTATTTTGATACAACAACATTTTATAATTATAATTTAATTAGCTATGATGCTCGTAGCATAGTCGGAGAAGGCCCGCCTCTCAAGCCAGAGGAGCGGGGTCAAACCCAGCCAACGGCACGCACCTATTTGTTCATTGTGTGAACATATGTGCGTATTGTATGTCATCTGCCATGTGACTGGAGCCCGGTGTATGGCGACAGGCTCGCCCCTGTCACATTTGGGACTGAATATCGTCGAAGTGTGGGTGTTGTATTATACCTCTGCCCCCTCGGTGGAAAGGCGTTACGATACTAAATTTTACAGTAAAATTCTCGACAAAGTAAAAGAGATGATTGTGTACCAATAGAAACTGATAATTATGTATAATACTTTCACATTTATTACGAAGTAGCTGTTTTGCCCGCGTCTTCGCTTGCGTTGCATAGCCTATGTATATCACTCAAGGATAATGCAGCTTTCTATTAGTGAAATAATATTTGAAATCGAACCAGTAGTTTTTGAGTTTATTCATTACAAACATACAAAAATAAAAATCTTTTGTCGTTATAATATTAGTGTAGACAACATTATAATTATGTTTCGTCTAATAAAGAAAACTGTCTTCAAACGTCTACATTTGTCTGGGCAAGTAAATATTCTATCTGATGATGTTTAAAATGACCTCATTTTGTGTTTGCACTCAATTGGAAATCAGAGGGTAGTCTACTCGGCTAGAAAAAGCTAGCCAATAGCAAAAGCTCCGTACAAAAGCGTTGGGGGTCGTCCATTTATGACGTGAGGTGGTTTTAGTGATTTTTCCCCGACTGATATTGTGAGGATTGCTCGACCCCGTCCCCCGACTCTTAATATAACGTGAGATTTTTATATTGAAATTTTGTATGGTTGGTTTAAATCGAATTTGTCGAAAAGTATTTGTCTGGTAATTAATTATCGTAAGGCTGGCTGCTGGCTAAATTATCGTAGGTAATTTTGCAACTTTCCTAAACCCAGTTTTCTCATAATTTAATACCTACATAAAATGGTTGTTGCGGAAAAAATAAATGCGTAATATTTGCAGAAACCCCTTTTCTCTGATTTAAACACTCTCCCCGACGTGAGATTAAAGAAATAAGTGGCCATTACACTATACAATTTGCTGTATGCTAACTTAGCATGGCTATGTCCGTGCAATAGAAAAATATTGATTGCTAACTGTCTAAGAGCCATTACACTATGCAATTTGGTGCCTCAGTTGGTAGTGACCCTGCATTCTGAGCTTGTGGGGCGTGGGTTCGATTACCACCTAAGGCAAACATTTATTTAAAGAACATTTGTGTTTTCTCTATGTCTGGGTGTTAATTATCTATCTAAAGCATGTATTAATAAATATATATGTATGTATATCAGTCTCTAGCAGCCATAGTACAAGCTTTGCTTAGTTTGGGTCAGATGACCGTGTGTGCAAAATTTCCCAAATTTATTTATTATTATTTATTTATTTTAGAACGCTAGCTCAGTTAGCGTACCTTCTGCAAATTGAATAATGTAATTACCGCCATAGTATACGGCTCGCTCCGAAACGCCTCACGTAGTTAATAGACAACCCCTTAAGGACATTCATTCTTTGTTTCAGGAACCTAGCAACGCCGCTGCCGACGCAAATCGGCAATACCTCGCTGGAAACACTGCCAACGTTGCACAAAGACTACTGCCACAGGCTCGAATACCTGGTCGAGCGGCAGAAGCAGCTATGTTTGCTGTCTGATAAAATGATTCAGGTAAATATTGTTCAATTTTATTTTAGCATATTTCTTGCTGCCCCTGTCGTTTTTACTCGCAGTCTCCCTGTAGATCCCCTTAATATGGCCCAGGGGCTCTATTCCTAGAATTCGAGGTATTTTCTGCCCACTTGTATGAATGGGAGTGAATTTTGGGTCTGCCAGAAGAAGCATAAAAGTAAAATGAATGCTGTGGAAATGAGAAGTTTGCGAAGTATGGCTGGAATGACTCTGATGGATAAAATGAAAAACAGAGTTATTAGAAAACGTTGTGGGGTGAAAGATGATGTAGTGATGGATTGAGAAAGGAATACTTAGATGGTTTAGAAACATTGAGAGAATGGATGAAAGGAGATTGACGAAACAGATCTACAAGGCGAGTGTGAACGGCCAAGTTGGTAAGGGTTGACCTAGGCGAACGTATCTTGACCAAGTCGAAGACGTTTTAAAGAAAGGCCAGGTCAGGAGTACCCGTAACCGACGAGCGTGTATGAAAAGACTCATGGACGTGGAAGAAGCGAAAGATGTATGCCAGGATCGTAGCAAGTGGAGAGAACTGGTCTCTGTCTACCGCTATGGGAAACAGGCGTGACTATGAATGTAATGTCTTTCTTGTTTGAAAAGTCTTAGGAGTGAAAGTGACCAGATCACATCTCACGGTTCAAGAGCCCTCCAGAACACCTATTCTTGACCTGTGAGCTGTATTCTACCTATAGTTCGTTAAACATTGCTTGATTCGCGAGCCAGCCATCGAGATGACATTTGATGTATGACAAATATGTCATCTTGATGGCTTTCCCGCTAATCAAGCTATGTGTAAGTACCTGCCAAATTTTAGCTTCAGAGACCGAGCACAATAATTTGGAAATTTTGTGTGAAGTCAGTTTAATGTAATTAGACTTACCTAATATTGATTTAGCATTAATTTACATATTCTTTTTTTATTAATATTACAGAAGCGCTAAAACAATATCAACAATGCTATTGGTCGCTTAATATAGGAGTAGTAATATTAGAGTCTTGTCACATCCTACTAATATTATAAACGTAAAAGTTTGTAAGAATGGAGGGATGGATGGATGGATGGATGGATGGATGGATGGATGGATGGATGGATGGATGGATGGATGGATGGATGGATGGATGGATGGATGGATGGATATTATTAGTCTAGAATTAGCACATAGAATACTTTTAAACTGCTGGTGAAACCGCGAGGCGCAGCTAGTGACACATATAAATTTAGCAAGAAAACAACGTTCTAATTAATTATCATTAATTTAGTTACATTCAAAAATAATTTATTGTCAACCTAAAGGCGTAGACTGCAACATAGTTCATAAATGATGCAAACACTGTAGCGTTAACCTTTTATTGGCAGCAAATAACTTTTAGAATTACTCTTAATTATGTAAGGTAGGCAATTACCATAGACCACAAAACCGTTTGACAGCCCTTGCATGTTCTCTATCCACTCTATCTCTTTAATCGACGCGTATATTTTGTGCTGTTCTCACAGCTTTGACTGCCTCGGTGGCTCAGTTGATAGTGAACCTACCTTCTGAGCTTGGGGGCGTGGGTTCGATTCCCACCTAGGGCAAACATTTATGTGATGAACATTTGTGTTTGTTCTATGTCTGGGTGTAAATATCTATTTAAGTATGTATTTAAAAATATCTAAGTATGTATATCAGTCTCTGGCAGCCATAGTACAAGCTTTGCTTAGTTTGGGGTCAGGCGACCTTGTGTGGAAGTGTCCCGAATTTATTTATTTATTTATTTAGCTTATATAGCTTTATAGGTCTGCACCTACTTAATATAGCATACTAAAATATAAATTGTAGTTTGCATTAATCAATTCTGATTTACTAATCGCGATAATCATTTCTTTGTCATGCTTATAGGAACGCTGGGCGTGGTAAGCTCTAAACCTCTTTTAATACAAACTAGCTGCGCCCCGCGGTTTCACCCGCTGTTAAAAAGTGTGCCCTATGTGCTATTCTAGACTATAATCTATCTCTGTGCCAAATTTCATCCAGATCTGTTCGGCCGTTCTGGCGTGAAAGAGGAACAAACATCCATACATCCATTTTTACAAACTTTCGCGTTTATAATATTAGTAGGATAATTTTTTCGCGCGATCAACTGTTTTATATAATCTTTGGAAATTACTATGTCAAACTGGTTTTCTTTAGTGATTGAGATTATTTAGAACGAAGCAAATAAAAGGGGTTCCTTATCTACACTGCGATCTCTAAAGCGTATGCATTGAGTAATTGCTTAGTAATTTGAACAATTTTAAGGACCAATTTAAAATTGAGTTTTTTTTTTAAATAAAGGCCAATAGAAATAAATAGAGTTGCAAAGTTGAGTTACGAGTGGTATTAGTAGCAGTGGTAGCACGTCTGCTTAATATGTAGGTTCCAAGTTCGATTTCCGGCTGGGCAAATTGTGAATAAAAAATTTATTGACTAGTTACTTACAATAAGATCCTATATTTTTATTTTATTTAAATATTTACTTTTCATTTACTAGGTTTTAAAATTTTGGGTAGAGTCAATCATAACCGTTCCGAAGACGGGTCTGAGCAGTAGCGCACTTGTAGCGCCTCACTCAAATGCCGTCTTTGCACTTCTTCACTCTACAAAACTTCAAGGCTAGAGTGAATAAGTACCTTATAGGTCGTCGTGCTCCATCTTAGACCACAACGTCGCTTAACATCAGGCGAGTTGGTGGTCAAACGGCGACCTACTATACATAAAAAAAAAACTTAAAATAGCTGAATTATACAAAATTGTAGTTCGCGTTCCCAGATTAACATGCTGCACTTATTTCATTTGCCATTCACATTGTAAAAAACTTGACCTAAATTCCTCATATTTTTTTACAAAGAATGTTTATGAACACTTTTTTATAAATTATTAGTGGCCCAGTACGTATACCACCCAACTGGGTGATTGTTAAACATACTATTATTTTGAATACTTTTTTAACAACTTATTTGTCGCAGAATGAAATCGAAGTTGTGTTATTTTTAACCGACATCAAAAAAGGAAGAGGTTCTCAATTTTCAACAGTATTTTTTTTAAAGTATGTATGTTACGCGATCATTTCGCCAACTAATAATCGATTTAGATGATTATTTTTTTGGTTGGTAGATCATACTTCAGAGGTGGTGCCATACAATTTTTATGGTAATGCGGTTACTAAAATATCAAAGGCTAAAAATTGTTTACAAAATCCAATTCAGATGAGCGAAAGTCGGTTTTTTAAGATTTGCTTTGCATAAACTGGTACTGCTAACTGCTAATGTATCATTGCTGAGACTTTATTCATAAGTGCGAAAATAATTTCGTACAATACGAAAAAGTTACCGAACGCCAGGAATAAGATGCATTGTCTCTTTTAAATTGTTTGTTTTTTCGTGAATATGTTAATCCAAAAGTCTACGCGATAGGAGTAGAGAAACCTTCTCTACTAGAGAAAACCTATAAAGTCTTTGCAAAATTTAAGGCGAGATTTACAGACCGCACTTTGACTTTACTTCGATGGAAAGTTAAACTTTCCAGGCGAGATTCTTGAACTTTGCATAAAAGTAAAGTCGAAGTGCGGTCTGTGAATCTCGCCCTTAAGCTACATTTAAAACACGTTGGTTCTCATTTGAGACAGTCCTTTTTATATGCAATTTAGAATCACACAATGTTTCGCGCACAAGAATGAGTACCGATTTAGGACATTCTCGATACTTTTACAAATGGTTAAAGTATTTCGTTCATGTGATCTGAATTTTTATGGACTATGGATTTTGTCAATGACTGCGATCTGATAACGGAAAAGAGTTTTCGATGTAGGTTATGGGATTTTAAGTATGTGGGTACATGTATGAGTTTTAGATTTTTTTTCATAAAATACGTGTGAGATAAGGAAAACCACAAGACTATCACCGCCAAGAGGGCCAAAATAGGGTACAAGCTACCTTCACACCAAATTTCAGAAAAATCCGTTAGAAGAAACAAACGAACACATAAGTACAAACAAACACACATGCACAAACTTTCGCCTCGATAATATAAGTAGGAAGTAGGATTAGCCTGTACCGTCACATTGCAGGGGCAAAGGGACCTCTTTCCTCCTCCAATTTTTTCTTCTATATCCTTTGACATGGGATACCGAAAACGGGACACGGAACACGGGACTTCCGCCGGTGTTGCTCGAAGTGTATATCCTGTGCAATCCGGATCCAATTCAATTCAACATTACCCAACCAAATTTCTTCACCATCTTCCAGGTTCTCCAAAACGGCGCGGAGCAAGCCCTCGAGGAGTGCCAGCACCAGTTCCGACACAGCAGGTGGAACTGCAGCACCGTGACGAATGCCACCGACATCTTCGGAGGGGTTTTAAAATTTAGTAAGTTCATTGAAGCTTCAACTTCATGGACGTTAGCCCGAAAGACGTTCACTGCTGGAGGCCAGAATTAGACTGCGTTTCCACCAGATTCGTGCGAGGATCTGTAGCGAGGGATGTGTTTGTTAAAAACCAGTAGAATCCCCTCATCTTAGCGAGACTAGGTAAATGATGTGAGTCTATTGGTACTTATAACAAACATATCCCTTGCTACGCATCCTTGTCCGTTTTTGGTGGAAACGCAGCCGTATACAGGCAGGACGTAAGACGAGGGTGCGGCGCGGACATGGTTTAAGCGCGGTCCGCTTCCAAGCTTGTTCGTATAAAATGGATGAAAGCGAAGTATTTTGAATTAAACACAAGTGACGTGGTACAGGCACGCAGCTTCACAATTTCATGCCTAAATCGTAGGTATCCATGGCGCATTATCACCTTACGTCGGGCCTGTATATTTTGTGCCAATCAAAGGCCTCAACGACCGATCTTGTGCTGCTCGCATCTAGCTTCTTTGGTAACATGCAATTCGTCGGAAACTATGGAAGAGGAGTCAAAAACTGTTTTTGGCATACCAATTCATCAACAGTTTTTCAGCTTAAACAAAAAGAAATAGTCAGGTACGCACTACATACATTGAAATATATAGGTTGTACCTACTCGTAAGTTCTACTGATTTTTATTTCACTAACATATTTAGACAAGTAAAAGAATAGTGCGTGGAGTCCCTCCGCGCGGAAGAACTGAAACTTCTGTTTATCTTTCTTACTACGCGCATGCGTTCGAGGGCCACGCATTCACTCTCGCTTTGTATCTTTATATTCCCCCTCCCCAGGAGCGTTAAATATTTAACGCAACCTTGTTGGAAGTCGCATTAAAAGTTTCACTTCAAAAATGCATATGAGTGTAACATATTAATGAAATTCAGTTCATTGACCAAAACTTCAGCAACCAGCTGCGTAGAGCTATTGCTTCTCATGTCATCAGCAGAGTTGTCTTCGCCTCGGTCCCGGACTGAAGGATCATCTTCCACTGGTCAGGTAGTGAATAGTTTACAATAAACACCATGAGCGGTTCCGTCAACGTGTGCGCATGAAATCAGTTATCGACACTGGAAAATAAACACGATGCCGTGCCTACGATGTATTTCCATGAAGATTTTGGACGCGGTAGTTCTTGTATCCGGTTCGATTTTCCGGAATTTCATCGAGCAGGAAGAAGTCTGTCTTCGGATCGGTGTTCATGCTTCCTTCCTGTTGAATGTTGAATGAATGTTGTACTTATGGGGTTAGAAGATTTGTGTCTACATCTCGATATGACTAGTTAGCAGGTGAGAAATCGCTATATGACTAAATCTCGAAATGACTACATCGGTTTTACACTGCATTGCGTTTGAACTAGATTGCCATAGGACCAAAAAGTATCCATGATATCACTATGATATCTATAATAATAATAATAATAATTTTAATTCAGAAAGCATGTCCATAATTACAAAAAGAAATTCAGTCGCACATCACATAAAATATAAAACATAAAATCACTATAAAAGACTATAATATCACAGCACAACCTATAAATCCAAATTATAGAAATAGATTTTAATACTACTTTGTGATGTTATCTTCATTAGATCGGTAATTAGAACATTCCGCTTTTTTGAATGAGTTCGGAAAACGTTACTTGGGCGAATTTAGTGTTTCATTACAACCCAATTTTTTTAAATTGACTTCCATAGAAGTCATTTGAAAGTGATGTTAGTCAAATTCGAGGACCGCGGCTGAAAGGCGAAAGAAAAATTGGAAAAGTTATTTAAAATATAGTTATTTATAATAGGCTAGAGTGAATAAGTACCTTCTAGGTCGTCGTGCTCCATCTTAGACCACAATGTCGCTTAACATCAGGCGAGTTGGTGGACAAACGTCGACCTATTCTAGATTAAATAAAAAAATAAAAAAATTAGATCTAAGTAGGTTTGAATTACAATCAATTAATTCTATTATACCTATATGACGATAGTACGATGCTAGAACAGTTAACACAGTGTTGTGTCTATTTCTTTCTTTTATTTTTTTAACTCGATTGAAAAAGACAAAACACAGTATAAATATTCCGAGGCGATAAACAACTTATTGCTTTTGGAGTTAATTATGTTTTTTTTTTGGCTCAGAATTTTATTTTACACAAAGTCCACATAACTCTTGCTAATTTTATGTGTTAGCAAGTGAAGTACGAAACGATGTACGAAATATCATGTTAATTCTCAGAGCAACAATCAAAACTCTTCAATTAAGACGCTTACACCCGGTTCAAGAACAGCTCTACCCCATTCTATGAAACCAAAGACTTTACACAAAATAAACAGATTTGATGAGTGACGCCCGTTCAAAGCAAGACCGTGTACGGTATGGGTACCTACACGCAAGAATACTGACAGCACAGACTTCAAAGCACCACCAAGCTTTGAACTTACAAGTGTTTGGATTTGGATATACATATTTCGGGGAACAATAATAGATTGTTTCTGATCCTTGAGTTTTAGGAGAAACAATTATTGCTAAAGTAAATAGGGTATTGGATAACGAAAGCTTTGTTTTACTAAAGGTGGGTAAATAACAAACAATGGGAGGATCATGTTACTTATTGAGAACAATGGATTCAAAGGTCAGGTTTATTTTAGGTGCTTATTAGCTGATGTTGCTGATGTCTGTGACATAATTTCTGGATTCGTTTTTGTTGTAACATTTTCTTTGGTAGAATTATGAAAATTTTGTGGTAAGCTTAATAAAGTTATAGCAAATATAACTTAGTCTGTTACTTCAAAAACTTGTTGCCCTTTTTAATCGACTTCCAAAAAGAAGGAGGTCCTCAATTCGATTGTATGTTTTTTTTGTATGTATGTTACGCGATTACTCCGCGAATTATGAATCGATTTTAATGATTCTTTTTTTGTTTGGTAGATCATCCTTTAGAGCAGTGGTCGGCAACCCCCGGCCCGCGGGCGACATGCGGCCCTCAGCCTCCTCCTTGCGGCCCGCGAGTGTTTTGTAAATAAAAAAAAAATCGTGACATTTTCCTCACATAGTTGTCTGGCCCCAAACTAAGCAAGGCTTTTACTATAGCTGCCAGAGACAGATAAATATTGATTTTTAGAGATCAAATAATACCTACATAAATAAATAGATACCTATAGTAAAATATGTATGTATAGAAACCTATAGTAAAATTTTTGAACAAGTGCGGCCCGTCACTTGCTTATTTTGGCACTGTGCGGCCCTTGCCTGCCAAAAGGTTGCCGACCGCTGCTTTAGAGGTATAGGGGTTTACTATAGGGTTTAGTCAGATATTGTAAACACGTTGTTTTATAATTTCCAGAATCCCGCGAGTCAGCGTTCGTGCACGCTCTATCAGCCGCCGCCCTCACTCACGCCGTCGCGCGCGCGTGCAGTCGAGGAGAGCTCAACGAGTGCTCGTGCGACTCCAGGGTGCGGAAGCGGACGCCACGGCACTGGCAGTGGGGAGGGTGCTCTGAGGTACAGACAATTGTGAACTTTATTGGTTATTATTACTTATTTGGGATTTGTAGAATCTGATCTATGGATGGCGTATACCAATAGATCGTTGGAGACCCTACGTGTCCAATAAGACTGCCTCGGTGGCTCAGTTGGTGGTGAGCCTGCCTTCTGAGCTTGGGGCGTGGGTTCGATTCCCACCTAGGGCAAACATTTATGTGGTGAACATTTGTGTTTGTTCTATGTCTGGGTGTTAATATGTATTTAAGTATGTATTTGAAAATATCTAAGTATGTTTAACAGTCTCTGGCAGCCATAGTACAAGCTTTGCTTAGTTTGGGGATAGGCGACCGTGTGTGGAAGTGTCAAAAAAAAAAATACAAAAACTTTTCAGGATGATTGGATGGTTTTCAGGCCGTCATTCGTAAGAAAATTGCGTCACTGGTGAGGAGAGTGCGGGGAAGCCTCAATAGCATCCTGAAAACTATAGCGGAAGATCCACATGCGCCGTTGTTGAGGCATTTCGTGCGGACGATGATCAAGTAGTGATCATCAGACCGCACGGACTGCCTCAATATGCGAAGGATTTTATTTTATTTACTAATATAGTTTGTAAGTTCGTATTAACACCATGGATCTAGTAGGTAGGTTATCCGAAATAAAAATATTTGAATTTGAATTTGAAGATCGTCTTCTGCCTCTCGAATGGGATGCTGAAGGCATTTTTGGACGAAAACTCTAAAATTACGCTTGGCCGGGATTTGTATAAGGGGATTTCAAGACCAAGCACTTTCTACTAGGGATAGAAAAAAGATGAAAAAAATTCTACTCATAAATGTGCACGCAAGCATATCAGAGACTCTCTCAGTGCCTCCCACGAATCCTAACCAAATGCCTCGTTTGCTGGCGCGGACACAACTGCAAATCCCGTATTGACCATGATTGACGCTACTCAGCCAGCATGAGCGAGCGAAGTGCCTCAGTAACTACTAGCGGGCGCTGCATAGTCTAAAAACATGTCTAAAGCCCTGTAGTAAGTAAGTTTGTATAGGTCGAGTGGGTAGTCCTGGCATCAGAGTTTTTAGGCTGCCTGAAAACTTTTGCAATGACAAGCCTTGGGCCAAGGCACGAAACGGCAAGGACAACAAGGACGAAAAATGGTGAAATTAAATCTCACGCCGTAAGAACAGTCCTCCTGGGGGGCTATTCGTACGCGTGAGATGAAATGAGCTTCTATCTTGGTCACTCTCGCAGCTATGACTATTCAAACGAGAGCAACAAGGACGAAAAATGGTGAGATTGAATTTCACTTCGTAAGAATAGCCCTCCTGTACGTGACATCTTATTGCGATGACTTTTAGGTTCAGCATTCGACGCTGCGCGACCGCGAGTCGTATCGCCACACAATAAGGTTCATGGTTACGCAGCGCCGGATTCTGTAAGGACGAGCGATATGATGCTCTTTCTTATATTGACATAAGTGAAAATTATTATCATCTCTATTATGGACTGAAGATTCATCTTCTACTCTTTGTGCTTCAGGATATAAGATACGGAGAAATGTACAGTCGAGATTTCGTGGATTCCAAAGAAGATAAGAATTCTGATGAGGGTCTAGTGAACCTTCATAACAACGAGGCTGGACGGAGGGTGAGTATAACTTACTTGTATAATTGTGCTATTAGTATATTAGTTGTTTTGTACAGTTATTCCAGATCATCAACTCTAAAAGCTATATAGCTCTACATTTAGGTATTAATATGTTGAGCTCAACAGTAGGTACCTAAATTAAAAACAATTCATCCCAAAAAGCTGCATAGTGAAACGAAAATCCATTAGGAAAAAAAACCTTGGTGACTTTTTAACTTCCGACGGAAAACAGAGGGGTGGGGAGGTTACACAAGTTTAACGAGTGCCTCTGTGTCTGTCTGTAAAATCGGAACTCACAAAAAAATTAACCGATTCTGATTTAGTCATGACTATCAATCTTTTTTAATAAATAAATAATAAATAAAACATATCGTCAAGCCTGTCTCCCGAGGGGCTGGCAGAGGTGTAATACAACGCCCTCACTTCGCCGGACGATATCCAATCGACGATTCCCAAATGTGAACATGACCGTTGCCATACACCGGGTTCCAGTCATGTAGCAGATTACATACAATGAAATAAGAATAAAAAACTGAATAAAAATTGAGGGAGACCTTTGCCCAGCAGTGGGACAATGAAGGTTGAATAATGAAAAAACTTTGTGACTGGTAAAAAGGTAACTGTGTACTCAGTACCAAGCGCCTGACGATAAGTTTCAGTAACTCATTTGCGCTCCACTTTTCATTCATAGGCGTTCTTTCCCGTTCAGTTCTTATTACATAGATTATTAAAGATTGGCTATATTTATATTATATATATTTACATTGGCTATATATATCTAGAATACAAATTTATTTTATTTATTTAAGACCATTTTCATCGACATACACATATCGATCTCTCGCCCGCGTGCACACACACACACACACACACACCTTCTGTTTTACCAGGCACATACAAACTTAACTTAACTTAACGTTTATTAATGGGAGTAGCCACTGGCTACCCAAACACAGTTTTCACTAGTTCGGAGTCAGTGGATTCATATCTTATGTTGTACTTATTGTTCGTGCCTAAATAAAAATATTTGATTTGAAAAAATAAACATATTTGATTTGAAAAAATAAACATATTTGATTTGAAAAAATAAACATATTTGATTTGAAAAAATAAACATATTTGATTTGATTTGATTTGATATTATAATCGGTTGAGTGGCTGTTAGAAATCGTTGTAGGCGTTAAGGCCACCTTTCCCTTTGTCTACTATCTTTGTACCGAATGCTCGCTTGAAGGAGGCTCGCAAGAAGCAGGGGTTATGTTTTTTTTTTTTATCGTATGTCACTAATGTGACTTCAGTACCTGGTGCAACATTTCCTAGGCGGTGCGCGGCCGCATGCAGCGCGTGTGCAAGTGCCACGGCATGTCGGGCTCGTGCTCCGTGCGCGTGTGCTGGCGCCGCCTGCCGCAGCTCCGGAACGTGGGGGATGCGCTGGCCACGAGATACGAGGGGGCTTCTCATGTTAAGGTTAGTAGGATCTAAGTGCTTACAAAAACCGTCAAAGTCAAAGTCAAAGTCAAAATGTCTTTATTCAATTTAGGTATCAAAGATTTATGAACGTCAAAGTTATTTAAATAGACTCGACCGCCTTGTTCGGACAAAGAGCCTCTACTCAGAAGAACAGGCAAGAAACTGAGGGACATTATTTTTTCAAATAATAAATTACAGTCTCACAAATTTTGGCTTACAACTAGGTAATATCTATAAATACTAGTGGCTACTTGACGGAAGTGGAAGGCTCCAGACATCTTTATCTTCTAAATAATTCTTAACCTTATAATATCCTCTTTTCATTAATGTAGTTTTTAAATGAGATTTGAATTTTCCCTCGGTGAGCCCTGTTATATTTCGTTACTTAATAAGCCCACTTAACATTAACTGTGGCGACCAGGAACCAGTAGACGCGGCCTGTATACGCCTCCTACAAGGTGGATCGACGATCTGGCGAGGGCCGTGGAATGATGCTGCATGATGATGAATAGCAACGCTAGACAGGCTTAGGATTTGGAGATCCTTGGGGCAGGCCTTTATCCAGTAGTGGACGTCTTCTGCTGAGATGATAAACATAATTTTAGCTAGTTATTCGCTCCGACCTCATGACTTCTACAACCTATAATCCCTCTTCCAATTTTACTAGTATTCAAACAAAAAAAGTATGAACTACCAGTACTTCATACAATACACAAATACTATTTGGCCAGCCTACAAAATTTCACGAGGATCGGATAAAACAGCATTTAAGTTTTTGTTGAACAAATTATAAAAATACATAAGTACCTACCTAAAAACCCACAATTGGTACAAATGCCCAGTAGATTCAGATTTGGCTTTGGTAAATTCATCAATCAAGCAGTGCTCTGATGTGACTATAGAGTATAGAGAACTTATATGGCAATTTTACAGGTCGTTGAAAGGAAGAGAGGCAAGAACATAAGGAAGATACGACCGCTACATTCTGACATGAAGAAACCGAACAAAACTGACTTGGTGTATTTAGAAGACTCGCCTGACTACTGTGAACCTAATGAAGAGTAAGTTTTTTTTAGAAATTATCACTCCAAAGCAGTTTTGACTGCTTTAGGCCATTTGGAACCAGGGTCCTAAGACAAGCTGCAATTAACGCTCGAACTCTGCTGGTTGAACGAGTTGACAATATGATTACGGGACAGCTTTAAAGCTCGTATTGTATCTAATGAGCAGCTAACGAGGTTAAAAATACGTTCACTTGGAAGCGATTGTAACTTGTCTAGAATCCAGCTTTCCTATAATTTTCATTTACTAATATTATTTTGAAAAATTTTACTCGAAAATTAACAGTGGAATTAAGATGATCTACTTTTCTGGCATTCATTTCTCTTGCCAATATTATTCAAGTCAGCATTTTTTTTTCATCGGTTCCACCCTTATTATCAAGCCACTCTAGGCCTTTGACCTAGTCTGTTTTAGGGAACGATCGCCTCTGCTATCAGTATAAGTTTTTGAAATTGTTTTTTTTGTTACCAGGAATGGCTTCTTAAATTTGTGTCTTCGTTTATGTTTCCTAAATTATTATTTATGAAGACTTCTGCTTGAATGGACGATCCTTCTGGCTTAGTTTGTTCCAAGTATTTTCATTTGTCTTCCAGGTTGGGTATCCTTGGCACTCGCGGCCGTACTTGCAACCGCACGTCTGCAGGGTTAGATGGCTGCCGACTTCTCTGCTGCGGGCGTGGCTACCAGACCCGCGTCAGAGACCACGAGGAGAAGTGCAAGTGTCGGTTCGTCTGGTGCTGTAAGGTGCAGTGCGAGATCTGCCGGTTTAAACGAGACCATCACGTCTGCAACTGAATCGAACAGGAATTTCTAAGCCCCCGAAAGTCATAACATCTAAGAACCTGCAACGGTATCCAAAAATGATACAAAACCCTTGAAATCATAGCCAAGAACATTCTCAATCAATCACTTTTCAGCTATAAAAGTTAAACCTTAATAGGCTTATCCAGTTGGAAGCTATGATACCACAGACAGTTTCTCTTTGCATCTGTAGTTTCAACCTTCTTTTAAACTATGTTTTTGCTTGCTCGCGTCGGGGGCAGCAACTTTACATGTGAGACTTTGATAGACTTCAATTTATTTAACAACGAATGAACACAACGACAGACAACAGCAATAAGAAACAACATCGAGAAAAAATACTTATTGCTAAGTCAGGCCAAAGCAACGCAAAAATATAAGATTAAAAACACTCAGATTTTGATACTTTTAGTAATGGTAATGAAAGTAAATGGTAATAACTTTGACGTTCATAAGTGTATCTTTGATACCTAAATTGAATAAAAACATTTTGACTTTGACTCTGAAAGTGATTATATTAACAATGGACTCGATTTTATTATCAACTCACTAAACTAAACTGAAATGTTTTAGCTATCATTACTAAAAAAAATCAAGGAAGAGAGAGCATGAATTTTAGTGCTGTCAAATAAGTCTGAACATATTGTATTCAATTTTATTCAGGCAGTGAGTGGGTGAAGCCAAAAAACGAGTTATAAGTGTCGCTTTTTTTTTGATAGCACTAAAATTCATGCAGCCTTTTGCTTGTGTTCCTGTTAGTGTACTAACATTACGATAGAACTGAGTTTAGTTTAGTAAATTAACAACGGAATCGAGGCCATAGTTAAGAAATCCCTTGTAGTTTTGCAATCAAAAGTCAAAGAATCTATGTATGACTTATTTGATTTTATTCTAATTATCTTAATGCAATGAATGTTATTTCTTAAATTGATGTATTAGTTACACCATTCAATTTTATGACTGATTTGATTTTAAGAATTTCGTATAACTCATTTTTCTAAAAATAAGCTTTAATTTTATTTACAGTATTACTAACTTATTTAATTTTATTTTGTACAAACATGTAAATAGTTATTTCTGTTAATATATTATGATTTAGGTTTAATGGCTTTAAAACTTAATTTATTTACAATTGTAAATATGTATTTAAGTTTCACTTAATAGTTAGATTTAGAATTATTACATTTCGTAACATCGTCATTACTTGTCTTAATAGCGTTAGGTATTTATCAATCATCAATGTGATGTTTTGATAAAAAAATATATTGGTCGGTTGGTACACGAAAGAGTGATGAAAAATTTCTCGATCTATCCTTTTTTGTAATTTTAAAAAGCAAGGATTTTTCTGTAGATTTTTTTCGTTGAGTAGGTGACCGGCCATCTAAGTCCGGTCAACGAATATAGAATTTCCAATAATTGACCTTCGCTTTGTGTCAGCTAAGTTTGAACTCCCGAAAAAGACAAAATTTACATGTTTGAAAGAAAGAAAGAAAGAAAAAAAGTTTATTTGTGACCTATTGAAATTAAAAACATTAAGGGAATTTTATAATTTACAAGGTCACAAAACGGCCCCAACTCAGCATA
This sequence comes from Peribatodes rhomboidaria, assembly GCA_911728515.1. Taxonomy (NCBI): domain Eukaryota; kingdom Metazoa; phylum Arthropoda; class Insecta; order Lepidoptera; family Geometridae; genus Peribatodes; species Peribatodes rhomboidaria. The sequence continues at coordinate 6,667,209 of OU452188.1, read as the reverse complement.
ATGCCAGCTGTTAAATATTATCTGTTGTTTGAATCTTAAAGTCATATGCACTTTCATTGCGCAATTTAATTTTCTACCTCATAAGGGATGTTGATTAAGCCCTTAATTGGTTTAATTTTAATCAAAGGACTTTATTGTGAAAGTCAATTGTAAATAATGTTTTAGTAATTTATTGTATTAGATTGTGATAGCTATTGTATCGTGTAGTTTCATGTTCTCTTAAAATTTGTTTTAAAAAATACTCTCTTTAGTAATAAATGTAAATATTTTATAGAAATAACTGTAAATGAATTTTTACATGTCTTTGTCCATTTGATTCGAAATTAATGCCAATGTATTTGATGTGCTCGTAAGTTTTTACTGTCTTAGCTTTAAGTGTCAATTTCGTTTGACTCAGTGTCACCAAAATTAAGGTACTTTAATATTAGAATCTTAGAGTCATTTTAGACCTTATGTTATAGTGCTCGAAAGTATATTTTCCTGTCTTCTTGTAATATAGGCTTAGGTTTAATGTATTTTGACTGTTCTTCTTATTACTATGGCTAGTACTTATTTACTAATTTTAATTACGATAATATAGTTACTATTTGATGTAAATTTAATAAAGTAAATGTATTAAAAACTGTCGTTTTGTATTATTAATAATTACGGAAGCCTATTTTATATCCGACGAAGAATAAACAGCCGTTGAGGTTGACGGGTTAAAACATTTGCTATAAACATTTTAGGTAACTTGTAAACAACAAAATTTAAAGGTTGTGACAAAAAAAATATCGACTATCCCCTTTACTAATAAACGTTGTTTAGCCTCGATATAGTTACTCTGTGTTTTGTCTTCTTCAATCGAGGTGAAAATTATGAGAAAGAAAAAGACAGAACACTGTATAAATATTCCGAGGCCATGCAATATTTTTTAGTAAGGATGATTTTTTTTTCATTATTTTAATTAGCTTTTTCAATGTGGGTCAATCCTTCTAAAACGGTCAGTTATGTGTATATAAACATGGCAGTTTTCGACCAGTGACAAGTCAAGAAGGCTATTTCTAGAATTAGACATTTTTTGTCTTTGTCTCTCGTTTGAAAAGTCATAGGAGTTAATAGTCCGGCGACCACTTTAGACTAACTTCGCATCGGCTTAAGGTTTTCCAGGACCATTTCGTCTAGAAGAAGATGACGAGCGAAGAGAGTAAGTAAAGATACTGACGAGTCTTTAAAGTTACCTACAGAATGACAAAGTGGAATTTGAATTTCTTTTAATGGTCTTTGCACTTCTCTAACCATTCTAAAATAACTAAGAATGTCCCTTGTTTTATGGATTCATTTAAAAGCTAATGATGTAGACAACCTCCCTATGTAAAGGGATTTTTGATTTGCTTTGTCTATTTGCTTTATCTATTGAATAAATCAGTCAAAAATGATCCCTTATAAATTCGGACATTTCTCATAGCTCTATTTTCGCTTGAGAACGTTTTTTAAAAAAAAACTAAGAGCATAGGGGCAGAGATATTGTTAATTTAATTGGACATGCTTAATTTCATCATAATCTGACTAATGGTTTTCAAGAAATTTGAGAAGCGCGTTTGCATGGAGATTTCAGAGCGTCGCGGCCCACTTAAAGTGACCTGCAGGGCTATTCGCAACCATTCGGAAACGTATCCGTTTGGATTTCAAAAATTTTAAGCTTACATATTAAAAATCTCAGTCTATATTCATAAGTTTTTAAACGTGAATAATTCTTCCGATCGGATTCATACTGGATTCCCTATTCCAAAATGTATAAAAGTAGATTGGGATTCGAACAATTTGAGTTTGGAATTTCTGGGATCCGATCGGAAACGTTTACGAATGATTGTGAAAAGCAACGCAGATCTCATTTCATGCGTCAAGAATAGACCAGAGTCGTGTTCAGTAAAAAAAACAGAGTTATTCTATTTCTAGAATAAAAAACTTACATTATTAAGTTTGATAGCATTATCGCTAATTAATGAATTTATTACATGACGAATTATTAATAATAATTGATCTAGATAATATTTCACTTAATCGTAATTGATTATTATTCAGTAGAAATATAGGCACTAATAGGCGTAACGGAGATTAGATCGATTGATAAGAGATTAGCTACTAAAAGCATTGAGTGATAACAAACTGCATTGATATTAGATAAGTCACAGTAGCAAATTTGTAGGTAAGTAGGTGAGTATTTACTCCAGTTATTATCGTCCGAGCGAAGCGTCTATGCTTCAGCTACCAGCGTTTGACCAGGTCTTTTAAGCAAGGTACGATTAGGTGGGTACCTTTCCCCCGAGAGGGCTGGCAGAGGTGTAATACAACACCTACACTTCGCCGGACGATATTCAGTCCCAAATGTGACAGGGGGCGAGCCTGTCGCCATATACCGGGCTCCAGTCATGTAGCAGATGTCATACAATACGCATATTTATGTTCACACAATGAACAAATTGGTGCGTGCCGTCGGCTGGGTTCGAACCCGCTTCCTCTGGTTTGAGAGGCAGGCCTTCTCCAACTAGGCTGTCATCGCTTTTTGCTTATTGCCAAGGGGTATGCAATTTCATAGTGATTATCGTGTCAATGCATTATAAAGGCACCATCATTAATAGTTGATGATGAAGATGATGATATTGTGCACCAATAAACTTGACTCGCTATCGCTATCGTGTCATCTCGCTTGCATATGGTCCAAGTTCACATGGTCCAAATGTTCAGCCATTTTCCACACACTGCTGAATAAATAGGTCTCTTCTTCATCGCGCCATCCTTCTCTGGCCGCCCAGGCCAGAGAAGGATGGGGCCAGAATCCGGGGCCAGGTGCCCCCGGATTCCTAGGTTAAGAGGGCCGCGACGCTCTGAAATTTCCATACAAACGCGCTACTCAAATTTCTTGAAAACTATTTGTCAGATTATGATGAAATTTAGCATGTACAATTAAATTAACAATATCTCCGCCCCTATGTTCTTGGTTTTTTTTTAAAAACGTTTTCAAGCTAAAATAGAGCTATGAAAAATTTCCGCATTTGTAAGGGGTCACTTTTGACTAATTTATTCAATAGATAGACAAAGCAAATCAAAAATCCCTTTACATAGGGAGGTTGTCTACATCATTAGCTTTTAAATGAATCCATAATTCAAGAAACATTCTTAGTTATTTAAGAATGATTAGAGAAGTGCAAAAGTCATATAAAACAAAATAAAACCACTTTGTTACTCTGTAGGTAACTTTAAAGGCTCGTCAGTATCATTACTTGCTCTCTTCGCTCGTCATCTTCTTCTAGACGAAAAGGTTATGGAAAACCTTAAGCCAATGCGAAGTTGGTAAAGTAAAGTGGTGAGTAAAGTAACGTGGTCGCCGGACTCTTAACGCACGAGATGTTATCTTGGTCCCTCTCGCTCCTAAGACATTTTAACCGAGAGAGACAAAGACATAAAAGAAATGTCTTGTAAGAATATGGTTGTAATTTTATGGTCGACATACCAACAACACGCACCAAACGCTTTGGTTCGTCATTCCTTATACGGACCGCTAGAGTGTGGAATACTCTACCAGAGTGTGTGTTCCCTGACACTTATAATCTGGGTATCTTCAAGTCTCGAGTGAATCAGTTTCCTCAGGGCAAACGTGCTCCATTGTAGGCCTTACTGCTTATCATTAGGCATGTTGGCGGCCAAACGCAAGCGTATTAAGCAATAAACAAAATTAAAAATAGGTTCCATCTACCAGTCTTTTCCACTGCCTTCCTACCGCCTTGTCATGCTACAAAATCGAATGTCTAAGCCAGCTACCAAGCAGAATGTCGCTCTCCTAAAGATTGCAAATAATAACTAGGAACTCTATGAGCTGTAGACCTCGCGACCGACGTCTGTTCTCCTGCACATGTCGCAATCTTCAACTGATTCTCGTGAAATTTTGTGAGCAGGTTCAATAATTTTACAGTTATTTTTTGCCGAGTCAGTTTTTCCAAATTGCGTAGATAAGTTATTTATAAAAAAAAATATGACGGATTGAAAAAAATACCTACCTAATTCTTAGTAATATAACCTATGTACTTACAAAAATTTCAAGAGAATCGGTTAAGAAGACAGAGATCCGGACAGCGATCTGCACCGAGATCTGGACAGAAAACCAGCTAGAATTCGGACATACGAAAGCATTTTTGTCGTAGCTTTTTTTATGTAAACAAGAACGAGCTGTACATTCACCTGATGGTAAGCGTCATGCCAGACCATTACCGTTGCAGTGCTACCCATTGCTTTGACTTACAAAGTCATTGGTTGCACTGCACTGCGCTCATCACTGTGAGACGTCAGTTTTTGAGTCTTATGTGTCCAGTAACTTCACTAGCTACAGTGCCCTTCAAACGGGAACAGATAATATCCTCGGAATAGCTAATGAGTGTTTTGTTTTTATTGATCGAGTTCAAAAAATTTAATGAAAGAAAAAGACAAAACAGAGTAAAATTATTTTGAGGCTATAACAACGTTTATTGCTATTGGGCCTGTGTAGTGCCCGCACATTTGCACTTGTGTGTCATGCACTAATGTCATTCCAACTAACTGGATAAATATTCTAAAATGAACACATTGACATTACACACCCTGTGTGTTGCCCGCATAGGTGCATGTATTTTAGGCATGTCTAGCATTGAACGTCTTAAAACCTAAGACACTCGTAATTCCAACTCACTGATTAAATAATTACTACAGTATGTATAATAAATCGAGGTTTATTTTCAGTCACAAATTAGTAGTATTTAATTTAAAGACCCCGGGGGTTTCCGAGCCATGGGTAGGTTCTGGGGCAGGTTCCGCAAACCGTCATGTAGTACCTCCACTGAAAAAATACAAACAAAATTAATAGGGACGTAGATTCAACATGCGTGTTTGGGGCAATTGCGCCTTTTGAGAATTAGTGACAAACCCTTCATAAATTAGGCAAGTAACGCCATCTAGTATATATTATTGTTAATACTATCTGTACTAGATGGCGTTAGTTGCCTAATATGTGAAGGGTTTGGCAGTCATTCTCGAAAGACGCAATTGGCCCACAGACGCATTTGTACCAGTTGACCTTACATAAATATTACCCTCTATATGTGCCAATATTACAAGGAGTTTGGTTGTTTCTTTGTATGTAGGGGTAATTTATACAACTACCAGTCCTATTCTGAAAACTGCTGTACGAATTAAAAAGCTACACATCACTGAGTGTCATATTAAATAACAACCATTTTTTTTACTTCGCCGGGTATAAATAGGTTAGTTAAGCTACTTAAACATCTGTTCCGGATCTGGGTGTAAACTGTCCACGTCTTTATGTTACCTATTCCCTAGGATAGGTAGAATAAAGATTGGGGATTCCCTATTAAAACCTAGTGGGGAGTTTTTAGGGTGAGACATTATTGAGCGAGTATGGCGAGATCTCACATTTTACTGGGACGTCTTGACATTTATATAACCAACGATGACTTGAGTATCGTTGATCTGATCTTCATGAAGTATGAAGACATATATGTCGGCCATGGTAAAATAAAAACTGTCGCTCTTGCGTTACTTATTCTTCTCACAGTGACAGACTCAATCAATAGTTTCTGATTTTCTGATTTTCATGTAGTTTATATCATTTATAATTTTAAAGTTCGTATCTGGGCTAAATCGGACGTGGGATTGTTTAGATATGCCAGGTCTCCATTCAACTGCTAGCTATTATGCAAAACATTCCGAATATTTATTATTATCATCATTACAAGATAATCTTAAGTTAGGTACTTCTTAATTTCTAAGTTTATTATTATTTAGTAAATAATTATTATAGTTACGTTATTGTGTTCAGCAGTGAGTCCGCAAAGAACAGAATTACAGGATGACGGTAGCCAAATCCTGCACTGTCTCGATCTGTACTCGTTGACCGGGATCGGGTTCTTCACCCAATTCAGAACTTCATTCGAGTTCACCTAGAAAAATAAAAAACAGTTGAAGGTGTCAGACGTAGCTTGGCGATATACAGCTGAAAAACAGACACTTGTTTATTACGAATTGAGGCCATGGTAAAGTAAAAACTGTCACTCCTGCGTTAATGATTCGTCTCACAGCGATAGACTCAATCAATAGTTTCTGATGAAATGTAACAGACAATATGGTGAGAGTGGCGGGAAGCCGTTGGATGCTGGCAGCACAAACCCACCGTAGTGGAGATTCTTGGAGGCCTTTGTTGTGGACGTCTTCCAGCTTAGGTGATGATGAGGACAACAAATCAACAGCTTCATTTCATCAACTCACCAAGAACACGTCGTTCAAGGACGAGATCAGCTCGATGAACCTAATCGTGGCTTCTTTGACTCTGGGCCAGCCTCGCATGTAGGCTTCGTGGATGTAGAAGCCGAAGGGTGCGCGGTTGCCTCTGTAGTGCCTCTCGAAGTTCTGCAAGATGAAGTTGAACCAAGCGTCGGCGTCGGTTGGGTCAGGGCTGGAATTAAAATATGTCGTTAGTGCAAAGTCAATATTTGGGTGAGTTATGGTTATTAAAATTTTTTTCAGGCATAATATAATTACTAGTTATGAGTTACAGTATTGATTCTAGAGAACTAGTCAGAGACTGTGGCAAGCCAGTGGCAAGATGGATTATTGATACTAGTATTATTGAGGAAGAGTCAAATTAAGTTAGTCTTGGTATCTTTAACTCTCGATTAAATCTGTTTTTGTAGACAAGCGTGGTCCATCGTAGGCCGCATGATTGCCCATCAGGCAAGACAGCAAAACTTAAGACTATCTTATTGAATAAAATAATTAACAGACATAAAACCTTCTCCTTTTTGGAAGTAAATTATTAGCAATAAAATAAATACTCACGGGAAGACACAAGCATCAGCCATTGAGCAAGGGAAGTTTTGCAGATCAAACCATGCTACCATAGGCTGGACCCACACACCAGGCAGGGAGGCGGTAGGGCAAGGAGGGATCTGACAATCTTGGATGGACGCGTAGTCCAGGGTATAAGGCCAGAGGCCAGGGTTGGTGTGGGAGATGGTAGGCCAGGAGCAGTCGTAGCCAAGGTCGAAGTCCTTTATGACTTGGAAGCTGTTGTTGCCGCTGAGTTGAAGGAAAGGCAGGCGGACACCTGTAAAAAAATCAAGGTTATCAGTCTAAAGGATTTCATACTTCTTTACAATATTTATTTGCGTAATGCTTTGGTTTCCCGTACAAAAGTGTAATATTTTAAATGCAAAACGCTAATAGGATCTAGTAAAAATATCATCATAGTCTGCTAATTTTATAGTGGATATATATACAATTAGTTACTTCGTATTATGATTGAACCAGAAGTAGTCTGTTTTTTTTTTTTTTTTTTTTGTAAACTTGAATATCTAGAATTCATCGTCAGACTCAAAGATCAAGATTTTCTTATTCTCTAGTCGTCAGTCGTCGAAATAGGTTTTCGTATGGCCGTTATCGGGCCTGAATTTAAGTAAGAGTGATATTATCAAAAGTTTAAGTTTACTTACCACTGATTGCACTTTCAGGAATATTAGCAAAATGAGCAATCTGCTCTTTTTGGTCAGCAATTTCCGCTTTGATCGTATCATAATCAGCATTTTGCCAGTAAGTCTGCGGCGTTTGGTGAGAAATAGAGTGTAAGGCTATTTCAAACCCGTTGTTGTACAGCTCATTGACTGCGGAGTAGTCCGTCCACTCGTGGCTGACATAGAAGGTGGCTCCGACGGGGCAGTTGTTGACGTTGCGACGGTTGTACAGGATCTCCCTGTAGTTGGGCATGGCAGCGGCGGTGACGGCATCGTCGAAGGTTATGGTGACGAACTAAAGTAGAAAGTTGTGTTGTTAGATCTGGGGGAAATCATCTTGCTTATTACAGTTTAGTATCCAACAGTTAAAACGACTCAGTTCAATGTCCTTGATTTACACGTCGTTAAGCTTCTATAAACCCTATCGAACTGTCCAGTTCAACTAGTTTCTCTGATTTCATTTAATTGTATCTAAAATGATATTCCTTTCCTATTAGTTTTTTAAAAATCAAATATTGTAGATTTTGTAGATTTTTTTTCTAGAGTTTTTATAAAGTTAAATAAAAGCTACAGGAATTAATGTATAACAGTAAAGTATATCATGAATACCCATTATGATAAAAGCAGGCAAGCAAGCTCGTATAGTGGCTAGCTCTGATATCAGAGTTTCTAGGCCGCCCGACTATGATAAAACTTACAATTGCAGAACGTGCATAGGTGCTTGCAGAATATGAAAAGACCTTCGGGAGAAGGTCTTTCCGCCGAGGAACGGCATGACACGTTTTAAAAAGGGAGTCCACAAATTTATTTCCAGGTTGGCAGCGCGCAACTCTTCTTATAAAAAAAAAAAAATAAAAAATAAGAATGTAAAGTTTCAATCATAAAAAAAAAACAGACCTGAGGAGTGTCCCTAGGCTCCAATCCCCCAGGAATCCTAGCAGACGAACACCTGCAGTCTGGAAGTTGGCAAAGATCTTCATCACAAGAGTCAGCCAGAGGCAGCTCATCTGCTGCGTAAGCCACTGCTGCCAGCAGACCCAAGAATATAAGAATCTTCATCTTCCTCTCACTGATTTCAAAAGACTGATTCATTTTCACTTGCTCCAATAATTTATATGGAACTTTATCGTGCCATCTTTTTTGTAATCGGCAGTTATCAATTTTCTGCTTTGATTTGTTGATTTTCAGGTGTGGGAAAGTACGTAAGTTTTATTAATGGGTTGCTGGAATTGAGTAAGTAGTTTATCTTATGTTAAAACGGATGTTCTGTGTTAATTTAAGTATTTGATTTGATTAGATTTTTATGATAGCCTATTTTTTTTACTGGCGCAGGACCGGAAATTATGTGAAAGTCAAAGTCGAAGTCAAAATGTTTTTGTTCAATTTAGGTATCAAAGATACACTTATGAACGTCAAAGTTATTTAAATAGACTCGACTGCCTTGTTCAGATAAAGAGCCTCTACTCAGAAGAACAAGCAAGAAACTGAGGGGCATTATTTTTTCAAATAATAAATAAATTACAGTCTCACAAATTTTGGCTTACAACTAGGTAATATCTATAAATACTAGTGGCTACTTGGCGGAAGTGGAAGGCTCTAGACATCTTTATCTTCTAAATAATTCTTAACCTTATAATACCCTCTTTTCATTAATGTAGTTTTTACATGTGAGTTGAATTTTCCCTCAGTGAGCCCTGTTATATTTTTTCGGAATTTAATTGTAAAAACGAACACAGTTGCCTAAAAATGACTTATTTGACTTAGTCAGTCTAAATCTCGGTACAACTATCCTATCCTTATGATGTGCACTAAAGAGGAGACAGATTCTCTGCAGTGCTAGAAAATGGTTGATGGTGATAGGTGATAGATAGTTATGATGATTTCCAAAACAATTTTGTTTTTATAAGATTACTAGCTGAGTCGCGCGATGTTACCCGCGGCTATATTTTTTTCAGGATCTAAAGAACAACCTATGTCATTTTTTGTACCAGTGACAACAAATACGCAAAATTTAATGATGACCGATTGACTAGTTAATACGTGAAAACGTTACTAACAAACTCACTTTCTCAATCATTCTCGCTTTTTATGTACAGGAACTTCATCTAAAAAATCTTCACGAAACGAATATTCATAGAATTGCAATGTTATTTTCTTTTAGCAATTGGTAGTAGATTTTTTGTAGCCAATCCATATATTTTATTACAAACTTCAACATGCTTTAGACTCAGATCAACCTAGAGAATAAGATGGCGCACGGCGTATGATCTAAGTGAAGCCAAGAACCATCCAAAAACTGCGATACTGTCGTATATGTACACAACACGTACACATTGACGCAAAAAACTACGCTACTCGCTTGGTCATTCTTACCTCGACATTATGTGCATTTGTATAAGGTATAATTTCGTATACATAAATATACATAGTGCATTATAAAAGTATGGCCAGGACTACAATTTGAGGTTTTTTTTAAAAAACTGTGCAGTTTTTTTACAAGTCCATTTTGAAACAGCCGTAACATTAAACTCTAACAAATATGTGTAGTTTTAGAATATTAAATCTACTAAGGTTGTATATTGGAACGGAAATGGCTAATGTAGAGTTTGGGAATTAATATTAGTTTTCGTGAAATTGTAAATGTTTTTCATGGCAACATTACCAAGCGCACACGTTTAAAAAGAAGTGGCTTCAGCGAGTTATAACGCAGTGTTCCATCTTTTCCTCTAGGTTGATCTGAGGCTTTAGATCTATATGATAGGTACCTCGTTTATAAAGAATAAGACCGTGATATAGACAGAAGAATATAGCAAGACTATGTATGCATGTATTTGGGATAAAGTGTCTATTTTTACGTGTATTTATGACGTGATTTAATCCATTAATTTTTTTAATTAATTAAAAGACTCATACATAAATACATTATTAATTCATTTCTTGTAACGCCAAATATTAAGCCGTTAAAGATTTTTATCTGAAGATAATCATTATCTAGTAGCCAAAGTTGGCTCTAATGGTTATTTTTTTTATTATAGACATATATATACTAGCTGTTGCCCCCAAACTTCGTTCGCTTTTATTCAGAAAATAGTATCCACAAACCCTCCTCGTGATATACCTACTGTAACTAATTATAAAATTATGAATAATAATCAGTTACCAAAGAGATCAGAGTAAAAAAAAAAAAAATCGTGCCTGATTTTAAACGGAGTTTTAATTTTAGTTGTCAGGTGTTATTTTAGTACCAACTACGTACTATTCTGTGATGTTGTGTGACTCATTTCGTAAGCGGCGCGTTATTTTTTTATTTATTCAGAAAAAGTATCCAAAAACCTTCCTTGTGACGTACTGCAACTATTTATCAAATTTCATCAAGATACGTTCAGCCGTTTAGCCGTGAAAAACCTACAAACAGACAGACGTATTGACGCACATATGTTCACACAATGAACAAATTAATGCGTGCCGTCGGCTGAGTTCGATCCCGCTCCCTCTGGCTTGAGAGACGGGCCTACAAGATTTTTTAACAAAAAATATACATAAGTGTAAATCTGTTATTTTTAGTACCACACCCAGTTAGATAACGTTTCGAAGAACGGTTTATCATTGATTACTAATTGATCTAAATCAGTATTTGATATTTCGTATGATTTGTTTTATCATTTTAATTGGTACAGTTTTTTTTGTTTTGATGTTTCCGACATTAGATAACTTGCTTTTGGTAGACCTATAGTAGAGAATTTACGTAGAAAAAACTGTGGTTGACCCACAGATCATTATAACCCGTTGATGGATTATAAACAAAATTTCTTCTAAAACACGACTCACCTGCGCGGGCAGAGGGCGAGGTAGCACTACACACTTGCAATTGGCCGATCCTTTAGTTAGATCAGCCCGGTATGTCCCATTGTTGGGCAAAGGCCTCTCTTCCTTCTTTCCAGTTGTCCCTGTTTTTGGCTTTGGCCAATCCTTTTCATGCATCCGATCCTTTAGATGACGCAATCTGAGCTATGAACATAGGGATTGACACGACGACTAACAAACTAAAAAAATATATCGATAAACTTGAATACGAAGGGAAACTGTATCATTAGTCAACAGGTTTCATAGTCATTGGGTTGACCTAAACCAAGATGTACTGAAATTTGACATGGTGATTGATTTTTACACGACTGCGCAAGAAGGAAGGTTATGTTTTTAGAGTGCATGTTTAAATAATATTAATAATAAATAATATTCGGGACATTTGCTCACACGGTCGTCTGACTCCAAACTAAGCAAAGCTTGTACTATGGCGGCCAGAGACTGATACACATACATATATATTTTAAATACATATTTAAATAGATAATTAACACCCAGACATAGACCAAACACAAATGTTCATCACATGAATGTTTGCCCTAGGTAGGAATCGAACCCACGCCCTTAATTCAGAAGGCAGGTTGACTACCGACTGAGCCACCGAGGCAATATACAATTATGTATGAAGTTTCTTTGGCACGCCCTACAGCCGAAATGGCTTGATAGATTCCGACATGTGAGGTGTCATTTGAATCGTCTTGATAGTGGAAGTCACACAGGGTAAAACATTTTGCAGCCGGTTTTTACTCGACTGCGCAAGAAGTAGGGTTACGTTTTTCGAGTGTATATGTATGTTTGTTTATATGAAGTTTTTTGGCACGCCCTACAGTCTAAACAGCTTGATGGATATTGACATGTGAGGTGTCATTTGAATAGTCTTGATAGTGGAAGTGATATAGGGTAAAACATTTTGCAGCCGGGACTTTTGTTTTCTTTTAAAATGTTACTATTTTACGTCTGTTTTCGACAGAAGTCTAATAAATACATGTTAAGGCGAGCCTGGCCAGAAAACGTCTAGCAAGAATCAACTTTCCTCTAAGATAAACCATGGTTTTTACTGTGTAAAAAAAAATATGTTATTCTTAAGCATGTTTTTAAGTGGAATCATAAATCTGATACATGTAATGAATAACTTCACTCGATAGAAAAAAAATCCAAAGTCACCTCTATTTGGTATTTTAAACACGATTTGCGACTTAATTTTTACAAATCATATTGCTTTTTTATTTTTTTTACGAATTACAATGCAATAAAAAAATGGAATCATAAATAAAAATGTTAAAAAGTTAACATGGTAATTTTATATGATTTTTTTATCACGAATTCATGGTAAAAAGGCACGTTTGCGTGACCGCCAGTCCGCCCGCAGACCCCGTCGACGCCGGACGTGTGCCAAATTTTTGTGATCTCCGCAGTGCCGCACACACCAACACCAACCAAGCATTTAGTTTTGCCATAATGGGTAACAAACATAATAAACGAAAAAAATGCTCAAGTCTGACTTTTAGAAAATCGTACGAGTCAAGGAGCAAACGTCGGTAAGTAGATAAACTTCTACTAGATTAAATTGGTAATCATTGTTTTTATTTACTAGAATCGACATTTCTTGCATTGCTTTTTGTAGTCAGATGATGTATCAACAAATCTATTAGTACCTACTTATATTCGTTTTAGTGTTTTCAAATATCATACTCATCATCATAGATACTTTTTTGTCTCGTTACGTGTATTCACGATGTAAATACCCGGCCTAATGGTATACCTACTAGTGATATTTATGTAGTTATACCTACCTACAGTTACAGTTTTTTTTTGCAGAAGACTACTACGTAACAAACTCCAATGACTTTGGAATTGACGAAACGTAAGTACCTACCTACCTTTTGTACCACGCAGGGAGGCGGGTGTTCTGCGAAGTTTTGACTATGTCGGTCACCATTTATTATTTCACCCAGACAACTTGTGAGATACGGATACGGAGCGACGTTCATACTTTAATTTTTCCTGAGCAATCTAAACTGCACAACAAGTAAATACCCGCCCTAGTGGCATACCAGTGATATTTATATTTATATAGTTATACCTACTTACACGAATACCTATCTTACAGTTTTGTTTTTTTTTCTTCAGAAGAGTACTACAACCAAATTTAATAAACTCCGATGACATTGGAATTGACGAAACGTAAGTACCTACCTACCTTTTGTAACATGCAGGGCTGCGGATCTTCGCTAAGTTTTGACTATAGGTATAGGTATGTAGGATGTTAGGTGAGATACGGGACGACGTTCATACTTTCATTTTTACTGAGCAATCTGAACTGCACAACGAGTAAATACCCGACCTAGTGGCATACCAGTGATATTTATATTTATATAGTTATACCTACTTACACGAATACCTATCTTACAGTTTTTTTTTTTCAGAAGAGTACTACAACTAAATGTAATAAACTCCGATGACATTGGAATTGACGAAACGTAAGTACCTACCTACCTTTTGTAACATGCAGGGCGGCGGATCTTCGCTAAGTTTTAACTATACAGGATGTTAGGTAAGATACGGGGCGACGTTCATACTTTCATTTTTACTGAGCAATCTGAACTGCAAAACGAGTAAATACCCGGCCTAGTGGTATATCTAGTTATGCACGTCGGTCCTCATACCGGCAACATACGCATACAGGCGTAGGCGGACATTCCGCTGACCATGCGTCTGGCTTCACGGTGGCCGTCCGGCGTGCCGTAGAGATAAGAAGGCTTCTTGCCATAGTTAAGTTAGCTTTAGAGTTAGTTATAATTCAACTCCTGTGTATCGAACACGAATAGTTATTAATTCAAAATTGTCTTTTATTTTTAAAAAAGCTAAACAGTGCTCCCCAATCTTGACTGGCGCAGCCGGTAGGATTGCCGTGTAACGTCCGCCAAAGTATACGTGCTGTTCGGACGAACAAAGTAAACCGTTGTACTAGAATCAGTGAACGCGTTTTCTGAGGCAATCCTCGAACCAAAGAAATACGTCTCGTTGGTGAAAATTTTTAGAAAAAAAGACAACAAATAACCTAACTCCAGCAGAAGAATGCGGACGAGAGTATTGTGAGTAGACCTTTTCGCATTCCCCCTCTCCCATTTATTTTTGCTAGTTAGAAAACAGTTATTTGATTTTCCTTTAAAAAAACGAACTTATATCGTCGTTAATTTATTGTGTGTGTTTGTATTACTGTATCTAAACGAACCTCTATCGTCGTTTATTTTATTGTGTTTTATTGTGTGTTTTATTTTACCGTGTGTGTTATAATTAAGAATTAATTGCCATGGAGCAAACAATTAGAATAGTGCCAAAAGACCTTCTCTGTCTTATACCTAAGTTCGAAGGGGAAGAAAACCTTCTAAATTTGTTTATTAAGAAAAGCCAATACATTTACAACGGGTACGCAACCCCTAATAATGCAGCTCAACAGGCGTACGTCTTTCACGCCATCACAAGCAGGCTACACGGTAGAGCAGCCGCTCTACTTAGTGAGCGAGAAGATATCAACTCATGGATCGCCTTTAAGGAGGTCCTTGTACAACATTTTGGTGACCCCCGTTCCGAAGACTGCATAGCTATAGAACTAGAACAAATGAAAATTAATTCAAACGAATCATATATAGAGTTTTGCCATAGGATACAACACATGCGTAGTACGCTGTTCGCGAAAGTAAACCTACTCGCCGACGAGGGTGTAAAAGCGGCAAAAATGATTGTATATAACAACATGGCTCTGAATGTGTTTTTATATAACCTGACTGAAGATCTGATCCGCATTGTGCGCCTGAAAGGGTGCCCTAATCTAGAAATAGCCCTCAGCATAGTAACCGAAGAGGTAAACTTCATGAGTCAATTCAATGCAAAGCAGAAACAACGACAGGCTATAACACCTAGTAGAACGCAGCCCACGCTTAACACTACACCTAACAATATCTTTAAAATTGGAAATTCTCAAGTGAACCCACCGACAATGAATAGCCAAAACGCTAGATTTGGCTTACCCCAACAGCAACCCCAAGGTTTCCGGTTTGGAAATCAACCCCAAGGTTTCAGATTTGGAAATCAACCCCAAGGTTTCAGATTTGGAAATCAACCCCAAGATTTCAGGTTTGGCAACCAACCCCAACACTTTAAATTTGGTATTCCACGCCAACAAGGAATCACTCCGGGCACACCCCAACAGGGTCAACCCTTTAGACCCCCATTCAACCCTAATTTCGCTAGACCGCCACCAGCGTTAACGTTTGGACAAACGCAACCAAAATTTAAATTCGGCATTCCGAACCAAAACTTTCAACGACCGAAGCCGCTGGAAAACTCCGACATCTCAATGCGTACGGCACGTCCGTTAAGACAAAATATGTTAAATGCTTCAGCTGAAAATGAAAATCTATTTTATAATAATGAACTTGTCGAGGCTTCACCGGAACAAGAATGTGACTATGATGAAAATTATTCTTATAATTTGGAAACATTTGACCCCCAAAATTATGACGCAGCTAATGACGCTTGTCACTACCAATACCAAGAGTCGAACGATATTGAAAATTTTCATGCACAGGCCTCCAGTTTGCCCCCGACTTAATAGAATTTTCTCCCGAAGTAATAGAGTTAAACTGTGACTCTCTGTTGAAACTACCCCACGTAGAAATTCCTGAAATTAAGTCACGTTTCATGATCGATACCGGAAGCACACGGTCATTCATTAGCCCCGCAAAGGCAAATGAATACTTTTCAGCTTTCAAACTCTATGAGCCTTTTGAGGTAATCAGCACCCACGCTTGTAGTCAACACACCGAAGCTATTTGCATACCAATGTTAAAAACTTTTGGATGTTCAGGTAAACACAAGTTTTACGTTTATGACGTAGACAGTCGTTACGACGGTTTGATAGGTAGCGACCTCTTAACACTGTTAGAAGCTAGAATTGATATGAAAAACCAAATTCTACAGACGCCCTATGCAAACATACCGATTTTATACAACCCACCTCACGAAATAACTTTAGAACCAAGAACAGACACGCGAGTTAAAATCCCAACTGATCTTAAAAATGGAGAAGCTATAGTAGAGTTTACAGATTTTGGAAAAGGCGTAAGAATGCCAGGTGCACTTGTTACATGCATAGACTCATTTGCATATACTATAATTCAAAACGCTTCTGAAGACGTAATTTCAATGTCATTCGCAAAACCATTGAAAGTTACAAAGTATGAAAGGAAAGAATGTAGAGTAAATACGACTATGAATGAATGTGAGATTGATGAACTCCTGAAAGAAAATTTAACAAGGCTCCGTTTAGACCACACCAATAAGGAAGAGCGTGACGCTATTGAAAAATTATGCTACGAATTTAGGGACATTTTTCATTGTGACGGAATTCCACTTTCCTTTACAAATAACGTAAAACATGAAATTAGGACAAAAAACGAAGATCCTATATTCATTCGACCGTACAGACATCCCCCGGTTTACAACGAAGAAATCCAAAAACAAGTCACTCAGCTTCTTCAAAATGACGTAATTAGAGAATCACACTCCCCGTGGAGTGCACCAGTACACCTAGTGCCTAAAAAGGCCGATGCTTCAGGCGAAAGAAAATTCCGAATGGTAATAGACTATAGACGTCTCAACGAAATAACAACTGACGACAAATATCCCTTGCCCAACATAGCTGACCTTTTTGACAAATTAGGTAAATCTGTGTATTTTAGTACCATCGATTTAGCTAGCGGATACCATCAGGTAGAAGTAAAAGAGGAGGATAGACTTAAAACAGCATTTTCCACACAAGCGGGACATTACGAGTTCACCCGTATGCCGTTCGGGCTGAAAACAGCCCCAGCCACTTTTCAACGTGCGATGGACAATGTGCTTAGAGGTCTACAAGGTCTGCATTGTCTTGTATACCTAGATGATATAATAGTATACTCATCTAGTCTCCAAGAACACATAGAAAAACTACGTTTAGTCTTCGAACGACTTAGAGCAACCAACCTAAAAGTGACACTAGATAAGTGCGAGTTTTTCCGGAAGGAAGTACTCTATCTTGGTCATATGATAACGAAAGAGGGTCTTAAACCCAATAACGATAAAATTCAGGCTGTCATAGATTTCCCAATTCCGACAACTACTACACAGATTAAGAGTTTCCTAGGTTTAGTAGGATACTACCGAAAATTTATTAGAGATTTTGCCAAAGTAACTAGACCCCTTACTAATTGTTTGAAGAAACGTAATAAGATTGAAATAACGGACGAGTTTAGAGGAGCTTTCGAGAGATGTAAGGAATTGTTGGTTAACGCCCCAATTCTACAATACCCGGATTTTACAAAGCCTTTTGTGCTTACCACAGATGCCTCTGACTATGCCATTGGCGCGGTGTTGTCCCAAGGTCCTATAGGTTCCGATAAGCCTATAGCATACGCTAGTCGGACCCTAAACGACGCGGAAACTAGGTACAGTACAATTGAAAAGGAGTTACTAGCAATAGTATGGGCCGTAAAACACTTCAGACCCTACCTCTATGGTAGACGATTCATTATATATACAGATCATAGACCCCTTGCTTGGTTGAACAATATAAAAGACCAAAGTAGTAAACTCACGAGATGGAAATTGCGTCTCGCAGAATTCGATTACGATATTATTTATAAAAATGGTAAACAAAACTGCGTAGCAGATGCACTTTCCCGGATTAAAGTAAATGCCATAGAAAATGACGATGCATCAATGCAAGTCAACGTAGACGATAATATAACACTATCATCAGACTCTGAAAAAACGTTATCTATTCCATTGCGTGATCCTAGATCACCCTATTCTATTCCATCCCCATCTAGCGGTACTATTACAGCCTCTGAAACTTCAGGGACGGAACACTCAGTTTATGAAACAGACTCATCAGGCATTCCAATTTTGAACGAAGCAATTGACACTAAACCAAACCAAATCTTAGTACACACTTGGTTTAGGGAAGAACTATCCGTAAAAGATTTGTCTAGACCTAGACAAAAAATATTAGAAGTACATTTACCTTTAGACAAACCGGAATTAGTAAAGACATTTTTAAAAGAGTATATAAAACCAAAAATTAAATACTTTATTTATTTTGAACACGAAACTCTCAGAAAACAATTCGCGGAAGCAGTAATTTTCCTTTTTAAGAAAAATACCGTAAACATTTTAGAATGCACAGAAAGAGTAATTTACGTAGAAGATGAAAACGAACAAAGGGAAATAGTAACAAAATATCATATTGGAAAAACCACTCATAGAGGAATTAAAGAAACACTCATGCGTTTAAAGCGAACCTATTACTGGAATAATATGGATTTAACTGTAGCTACTACCATAAATACATGTGCAGGTTGTAAAACTATGAAATATGACCGAAAACCATTAAAACCCGAATTACAACTCACACAATCGCAAACAAAACCATTCCAAGAGATTTTTATGGATGTTTTTAGTATAGAAGGTAAATCATACCTAACAATAGTAGACGCATTTAGCAAACTTGGTCAAGCCATAGAAATAAGTAATAAAACAACACCGGAAATAATTAGAGCCCTTTTAAAGTACTTTTCTATGTACGGAGTTCCGAATAGGATTAGTGCTGACTCTGGTTCAGAATTTAATAACGTTTTGTTAAAGGAAACCTTAAGTTTCTACAAAATAGACCTACATATAGGCACCCCTCATAACCCAAATTCAATGGGGCTTGTTGAACGATTTCACTCGACTCTGATTGAAATCTACCGACTGGCTAAATACGAACAAAAGATGACAGACGCGGCATCCATAATTACTTACGCACTTATGTCTTATAACGAAACTATCCATTCCAGTACTGGCCTTACCCCGTTAGAAGTAGTGTTTGGTCACACTGACTCCAAAAACTCTTTTAATGTAGAATTCAACAAACAATATACCCAAAAACTAGTTCAAGATCATCAAAAACGCATAAAATTCCTATATGAATATTTAACAAATAAATCTGTTGCAAATAAGGTCAAAATTAAGGAAAAACATAGCGGTGAAAAAGAATTTAATGTACAACAAGGAGATACAGTGTTTATTAAAGGCGTGAACGTAAGAAGAGGGAAGGATAAACCTCGATACGAAAAAGCAGAAGTGGTAGGAGAGACAGTCCGAAACATAGTGCCGGTTAAGGTCAAAGGCCGTGAGACCAAAACGCCAATAAAAGATATAAAACGTCCTTCGCAGGTACGTCCTGATCCTGATGCAGGTGGCAGCTACCCAGGCCCTTCTACTTCAGCGGATTAGGAACAATCCGGGAATATTTCCAATTAAAGAGGGCCAAGCTCTTATAAGTAGTGATAAGTGGGCCATAATTAAGACCTTAGATTTAAGTTTAGTTAGAGATGACTTAGATTTTAACACTAATAGATACGCAAACCTTAATAGGCATATAATTAGGTATTTTGATAAAAAACCAATAGACGCGGAAATTAACGATATAAAAACTCAGACAGATTTTATTAAAAACATTACAGAGCAAAAATTGAATCAACTGCTGCCGACTAGGCGTAGCAAACGTGGTCTTTTAAACCCTCTAGGCTCTATAATTAAAATCATTTCTGGAAACTTAGATAATGACGACGCCATAAAATACGATACACTTTTGAAGGATATAAAAACGAAACAAAATGCAGAAAACCAAAAGGTAACAATTGTCGTCGAAACAATTAAGGCCTTAACGAATATTACCAATAGCACTAAGTATAATTTCATTCAGTTAGATAAAGCAATTTGGGAGATTCGGAAACAATTAAACAGTACAAATAATACTCGAAACATTTTTAAAATCACCAACACTTACCACTTATTTTTGCATAACTTCCAAACGCTTTATACAATACTGGACGAAATAGAAAATACTCTAGCATTTAGTAAGCTAGGAATTTTACATCAATCACTTACAAACCCTAAAGAACTGTTGTCTATGTTTAGAGAAATAGAATTAAGAAATAAACTGATGTTCCTGTAAATCCAGATAATTTACTTAAGTTAGAACAATGTATTGAGGTAAAAGCGTATGCAAAGGAAAATCAAATAATTTTCATTTTGGATGTACCCCTTGTGGAAAACGATGTGTACACCTATTATAAAATCATCCCTTTACCTATTACTAATACCCGTAACCAAACTCACCTCATTTTACCTAAATTCCCTTACCTATTAGCGAAAAGGTCGAAAACAGCGTCATTCTCACACCCATGTAAGGAAGTAGAAGAGTCCTTATTTCTATGCGAAGAAGACTACTCATCCATGCGAGCTAAAGATGTCTGCGTCACCAACCTTATCAACTTTGCCGCAGATACAACCCAGTGTCACCCAATTTTAGTAGAGTTGGAGGACTTGAAAGTAGAGAAAATACAAGAAAATCGATGGATGCTTTTCACTAAATCCATTCTCATTCTCACCCAAAATTGCAAAGATGACGTCAGTTACCACCACGTTCAAGGTACTTACATGGTGACTATTGATGATGATTGTGAAGCGGAAATAAACGGAACCGTCATGAAAAGACACATAAGAAAAACGGGAAAAATTAATATTGCAGCAATACCGATTGTCAATCTTCCTACTGTAATTCCAGCTGAAAAGGCGTCTTCTGAACCTGTAAACCTGAAAGGACTGGACCTCACAGATCTTCAACACCTGTCTAACGTGTTAATGAAAAGTGAAAGTGTTATGGGCCAAAACAGTGAAAATAAAAGTGTCGTAATTACGAAAAACATCAGTGTTGGAACAATAATTTTATATGTAATCTTACTATTAATTTTTGTGTATTTCTTTTATAATTGGTTAGGCCGAAATTACCGGGCTCAGGAAAATTCCTCCGTTAATTTCGAGCTTAATGAGGGAGGAGTTATGCACGTCGGTCCTCATACCGGCAACATACGCATACAGGCGTAGGCGGACATTCCGCTGACCATGCGTCTGGCTTCACGGTGGCCGTCCGGCGTGCCGTAGAGATAAGAAGGCTTCTTGCCATAGTTAAGTTAGCTTTAGAGTTAGTTATAATTCAACTCCTGTGTATCGAACACGAATAGTTATTAATTCAAAATTGTCTTTTATTTTTAAAAAAGCTAAACAGTGCTCCCCAATCTTGACTATCTAGTAGTGATATTTACGTAGTTATACTTACCTACATGAATACTTATCTTCGTTTTTTTTTTTTGCAGAAGAGTACTTCAAGAGAATGTAATGAACTCTGATGACATTGCAATTGACGAAACGTAAGTACCTACCTTCTTTTTGTAACATGCAAGGTGGCGGATCTTCGCTAAGTTTTGACTGTACTGTATGTATGTAAATTATATAGGGTGTTAGGTGAGATAGGGGACGTCGTTCATACTTTCATTTTTGACTGAACAATCTGTACTACACGAGTGTTTGGTAGCGTTTGAGTTATAGCCGTATGATTTGAACACATCTAGGCCTGATTAGTACTGCAACGTGATTTTGGCTGTTTTGAAGAAAACTCGTAAAGTTGTATATTCGTTTTTAACGATTAGCGAAAATCGAGCATTTCGGTAAATCTTGTAAGTACGGCTTTTATAATCCTACGACTGGTATGGATGTGTTCGTCGTTGCCTTTGAAATTCGAAACTGCCGGTTGTAAGAAGCGATAGCGGGGACAGGCGAAGCTATGTATATACGTCACAAAGATGGCCGCCGACCGTTGTAGATTATTGCTTATATCTCGAGTTCTATCTCATCAAATCAGTTGTTTGAGGTGTCATTTGAAAGCTCATTTATTTATAATGTAGTTGTTATATAATTATGTACATACATACCAACAAGCTTGAACGACAGCTTCCGTGCGCGAGTCCGACTCGAACTTGGTCGGTTTTTTAGAATTTTTATATTTTGAACTTTTGGACATCATACTTATAAATATTTATTTTTATTTTGTTTTAGGCACGTGGATGACATTGACCCTGTTTCACTCAGCGTGGTCATCATCCTGCGTCAGTCATGGTTTGGTGGGGGGTATCCTATCACGGCGTCACAAAGCTTAGTTTTTGTGAAAAGGGGGTTAAAACTTCTGCCAAAGTGTATCAAGAGACCGTCTTATATGGTGTTGTACAACCCCTTAGCAATACACTTTTTAAAAATCTACCGTGGAGTTTCCAACTAGACTCTGCACATGGTCACAAGGCGCGAACTACCCAAGCCTGGCTGGAAGCCAATGTTCCGGACTTTATAAGGGCTGAAGACTGGCCCTCCTCTAGCCCAGATCAAAACCCCCTGGACTACAAATTATGGTCAGGTTTAGAGGGCATGGCCTGCACTAAACGACACGCCGACATAGAGTCACTTCAGAAATCTTTGAAGCAAGCAGTGGCTAAATTTCCCATGGAAACAGTCCGTAAATCCATAGATTCTTGGCCAGACCGACTAAAGGCCTCTATCAAGGCCAAATGTGGTAATTTTGAATAAAATAATAGTTATATTTTTGTTAAGACTTCAATACATATGTAAATATAACTTTTATTAACATTACATTACTGTATAAAAAAATAAATGCATTTTCATTTGTAACAGAACTTATGGCTAGACATGCATACATATCGTCACGCTTTTCGCCGAGGGGGCTGGCAGAGGTGTAATACAACACCCACATTTCGCCGGACGATATTCAGTCCCATATGTGACAGGGGGCGAGCCTGTCGCCATACACCGGGCTCCAGTTATGTAGCAGATGACACACAATACGCACATATGTTCACACAATGAACAAATTGGTGCGTGCCGTCGGCTGGGTTCGAACCCAGCAGAGCAAAATTGCCACTCCCAACTAGGCTGCCATCGATTCTACAACTATATCACAGAACAAATAATAATACTACGTACCTATAGCTCAATTGTATAAATAAATGTAAATATTGTGAATGTATATTTTTGTATTGGATGTTTTGTTAGTACTAGCAGAATGTCCGCCACTTCGTACCCAGGGTATGTATACCTATATATCCGGTATAAGTTTACTCGATTCTTTCATAATTATTGTTCAAAATTATATCTGAATCGTGTAGTTTTTTAACTTTGTAACATTTAACAAACCATACAATATTATTAGTACGCACCTAATGGTAAAGTAAGGTAATTAAAATTGTTATTACCATTGTTATACAATATACCCAAAAATAATGAAATTTACTATGTTGTATTATTTAATGAATACCGGTAGTTACACAATCATTCCAACACCCTGTATAAATATTTGTCCTAATAAGGATAACAAGTAGCCTATGTGTCAATCCAGGGCATAAGCTAACTCCGTTCCAAATATGATTCTCATCCGTCTAGCCGTTTAGGTGTGAATAAGTGAAATACGAGTAAGTACCTAACTTCCACACACAATCGCAATCTTTTGTATTTATGAGTGTGAAGTGTGATAAAATGGAAATATGACACTACCTACTAGCCTCGCCTTAAGGCGAGGCTTTCCCAGAACTTTAGGTATTTTACTCTACCTCAGGCCGCACTTTTTGGGAGCGCGACGTATTCATTCACGCGACACAAAAGTTGTGTGCGATGCGCCGCGCGCACGTCTTTCACCCGTCAGCCACGTTATGGTATCGAGTACCTAAACACCCATTTTTAGGAAATCGATAAAATAATCCGTCCGTCATTGTACTCATCCATTTTATGAACATTTTTTATTTGATGCCAAACAAAAAAAAATCTAAAAAATGCCGTTCAAGCCAATATAGGTACAACCAATCTCATGTCCACGAGTTGTTGTATTTTTGATGTGTGAGCAGTCGTGGCATTAGTTTCATTTTACCGGTAGTGTCATATTTCCATTTTATCACACTTCACACTCATAAATACAAAAGATTGCGATTGTGTGTGGAAGTTAGGTACTTACTCGTATTTCACTTATTCACACCTAAACGGCTAGACGGATGAGGATCATATTTGGAACGGAGTTAGATTTATACAGGGTGTTGGAATGATTGTGTAACTACCGGTATTCATTAAATAATACAACATAGTAAATTTCATTATTTTTGGGTATATTGTATAACAATGGTAATAACAATTTTAATTACCTTACTTTACCATCAGGTGCGTACTAATAATATTGTATGGTTTGTTAAATGTTACAAAGTTAAAAAACTACACGATTCAGATATAATTTTGAACAATAATTATGAAAGAATCGAGTAAGCTTATACCGGATATACAGGGTGTAAGGAGACCGTTCTCGAAGCCGAAACGCCGTTTTTATACTATCTATACACAACCCGAAACCACTAACTATTAGCCATATACCTGTTATTTTAATCTTTTAGAAATTTGCAAACCAGCAATGTAACGCGTTTATATCGCGGGGGTCAATGGTCGGCGCCAGTACCTACCGAAAGTGCGACGACACACCGCGCGGCGCGCGGTGTGCGACGCGTGATTCAAATCGGTAGAAGTTATTATCTACTAGGTAGGTAGGTAATAGGTAGGTTGAATTCAATCAATCGGTTTAAAATGCTTTACCTAATCGCAGATGTGTGAGATAGGGCTCAAACTCGCACTCCCGATCTTACAAAATCACTTACCTAGTCTGTGTTTTCATTCGCCTTCTGCGGTGCTATTCACAATCATTCGGAAACGTTTCCGATCGGATCCCACAAATTTCAAACTCAAATTGTTCGAATCTCAGTCTCCTTATATACATTTTGGAATAGGAAATCAAGTATCAATCCGATCTGAAGAATTAATCACGTCTAAAAACTTATGAATATAGACTGAAATTAAAATAATTTAGGTTTACAATTTTTGAAATCCGAACGGAAACGCTTCCGAATGGTTGTGAATAGCCCTGCTGGGTCGGAAGTCGGATTTCGGAAACGGTCCCGCAAATTAAGGTGCGTTTAGACTAATCACATTAGGTTACCTAATTGAAATCGTTGATAAAATGTGGAAGCAAGGTGTTACGTGCGGTGGCGCGGCGTGGCGATGAGCCCGGGTAACTGCCACACTACATTTTTTTGTGCCATAATTGGCAAACAAAGCAGGCTTGGCAGGTTGCCTGATGGTAAGTGTTCACCGTTGCCTAAGGATACCTTTAATACCAGGGACATCACATCACGCTTCTTACAGAGTAGTCTTATGTAGAGAAAATGCATTAGCATCTCTCACAATCTCGGGGGGAGTCGGGCAGTGTGTGGGACTCCAACACACCCTAGAGTTACACTCTGCGGTGTTCTGCTTTTGCCTTTTTAATGCAATAATTTAGAAGCTTGATTTTTACAGCTTCAAGATATTGTAGATCTGTTTAATACATGACAGTACGGAATCCTAAAAAGTTAGCTACATTTTTAGTAGGTATCGTGTTCCTATCAGATGTGTTAAATAAAACTCAATGCTCAATCTTACTCTCTCTGTGTCAAAATTTATTTCTATTCGTTAAATAATATTTTTTACCTTACAAACTTAAACTAACTCCCGCCGTGCGCGGTGCGATGCGACAATTACCAAATTACGGGTGCGAGTGCGACGGTATGTTCTCGCTCTCGCTCGCACTGTATAAGTATACACGTTAAGCTCTTCTCGCGCTAGTAAGCGCGCGTCGTCCGCGCAGGATGTTTGTAGCCGCCGCTCGCAGTCACCACATCACCCCCGCTCAAAACAAATCGTACGGGGGGACGGACGATTCTTCCACTTCGTGTGACGTAAGGCGGCTTCGATGTAGCGTCGACTGGTCCTGCAGCTGGCCCCGGCGGTGCGGCGGATTCAGGCTTCGTGCTTACGTCTTCTTCCGTTTCGTCATTGCAGGTGTACGCTGGCTTGAGTCGGTCGATTGATATCGTTGCCGATCGCGTAGGCAACTGAATTTTAAAATACTTGTCACACCTCTCTAGTACTTTATACGGTCCCTCGTATGGCGGTGTCAACGGCTTCCTGACCAAGTCGACTCGTACAAAAACGTGTGAGCAGGTAAATAAGTCCTTGTGTATAAATGGAGTGCGTGTCGATCTCTGCTTGGTACTTGATGTCAGTGACGTCATCGATTCTGTTATTCTTCTTATAAGATCAGCTGGCTCGTCTTGACTCGTTTTCGTTGCTACGAAAAAATCAGCAGGTAGGCGTAGCGTAGCTCCGTAGGTGCATAAGGCGGGACTGAGCTCTGTCGTCTTATGTAATGCTGCGCGTAGTCCCAGCAGAACTGTAGGTAGCTCTTTGGTCCAACTCGTGCTCGCTGCTCTTGCCATCAGCGCGGTCTTTAGTGAGCGATGCCAGCGTTCTATCTGACCGTTTGCTTGCGGGTGATAGGCAGTGGTTCGGATTCTCTTCACACCGAGTTTCTTCATCAATGCGTGAAATAATGATGATTCGAATTGGCGGCCTTGGTCGGTAGTTAGTCGTAGAGGGCAGCCAAATCTACAGATCCAGTGCTCGTAGACAACTCTGGCTACGGTCTCCGCCTTGATATCTCGCACTGGTACAGCTTCTGGCCATTTGGTGCGTCGGTCGATCATAGTGACGATATAAACAAATTCTTCAGACGGTGTTAGTGGTCCCACGATGTCGACATGCACGTGGTCTAGTCTTCCGGCTTCTTGGAATTGACCGAGAGGTGCGATAGTATGTCGTTGTATCTTGCTCTTCTGACAACCAAGGCAGGATCTCGTCCAACTTGACACGTCGGTGTTCATGTTAGGCCAGAAGTATCGCTTGGCAACTTGCTTCCTTGTGTTTCTAATTCCAGGGTGACTCAGTTCGTGAAGGGCTTTGTAGGCGGCTTCACGAAATGTAGTAGGCAGGTACGGTCTCGGGTCGCTTGTTGACATCTCGCAGTATATTGGTTTGCTAATGCCTGGCAACGTTACATGAGCAAACTTCAGGTTTTTCTTGTTCGTGCGTAGTTGCTTCAATTCGTCGTCTTTTTCTTGATCATCCGCGAGCTGCTGATAGTCGAGTGTTGATGTACAAGTGATCGTTTCGACTCTTGAAAGTGCATCAGCCACTGGGTTCATCGCTCCACTGACGTATCTGATTTCAGTACAAAATTGACTGATAAACTGCAGCTGTCGTTCTCGCCGCGGTGTGTCACTGTTGCTCGGAGGTTTCGACAAAGCGTATGTGAGTGGTCGATGGTCGGTATGAATGATTACTTCAGCGCCTTCTATGTACCTTCGAAAGTGCTTGACAGCAGTGTAAATCGCTAAGAGTTCGCGGTCGTACACGCTGTACTTCTTCTGTGCTTCGCTGAGTGTCTTCGAGAAGAATGCTATTGGACGCCACGCTGAGTGTTGATATACTTGAACTACGCCTCCAATGCATTTATCAGACGCGTCGGTCATCAGGTGAAGTTTTGCTCCCGGGATTGGGTGAGACAATGTCGCCGCTTGTTTAATGCTGTCGCGACATTGTTCGAAGGCTTCTTCTGCTTCAGGCGTCCAATTAATAGGCGTCTTGTCCTTCTTCTTTACGTTATGCAACAGTTTGTTGAGTTCTAACTGTTTTTCGGCTTGATGTGGCAATGCGTCTCGGTAAAAATTAATCATTCCCAGGAACCTTCTCAACTCGTCGATTGTCTTGGGTTTGGGGAATGATGAGATTGCTTCTGTCTTCTCTTCGGGTGGTTTAATACCTTCTGTTGACACATGGTAGCCGAGGAAATCTAACTCCTGTTTTCCGAATTCGCATTTGTCGACATTGATTGTGAGTCCAAATTCTGTCAGGCGCTTGAGTGTTTGATGCAGATGGCTCTTGTGACTTTCTTCGTCTGGTGAGTACAGGATGACGTCATCAATGTAACAAAAGGCGAAATCATCTAGGCCTCTTAGGACTTGATGCATGAAGCGCTGGAACGTTTGTGCGGCGTTGCGTAGTCCGAACGTCATGGACGTGAATTCAAACAGTCCGAACGGAGTAGTGACGGCTGTTTTCTGCGAATCTTCTTTGCTAGCCATAGGTATCCAATAGTAAGCCTTCTTGATATCAATTTTTGAGAATATCTTCATGCCGTGGAGTCTGAATGTGAAGTCTTGAATTCTCGGAATCGAATATCGATCAGGTATCGTCATGGCGTTGAGTAGGCGATAATCACCACAGATCCGTAGTTGTCCATCTTTCTTCCTCACAATGTGCATAGGATTGGCCCAAGCACTACTCGAAGGGCGGCACACGCCGATATCCATCAAGCGCTCGAACTCTTTCTTTGCTTCGATGTATTTGTCAGGCGTTAACGGTCGTGGCCGGACAAATACTGGAGGTCCAGTTGTCTCGAGGTGATGCGTGACGTCGTGCCGTGGTGGTTTCTTGAGTGACATAGGTCTCTGAATGTCTGGATACTGCTTCAGTATATTGCTGTACGGGTGCTTCATGTTGATGACGTGTACGGCTGAGTCTTCACTGCGAGTTGAAAGTGTATTGACTGAGAGCTTAGTCAGCCCGTCAATCAATCGCTGTCCTTTCAGGTCCACCAGAATGTTGTGATGACGTAAGAAATCCGCGCCGATGATTGATCTTCTGACGTCAGCGATTACAAATGTCCATGCGAAGTTGCGTCGTAAGCCCAAATTCAACTGATGCGTCTTCTCGCCATAAGTCCGTATTGTACTACCGTTCGCTGCATACAACTTGTAATCGCTTGGAGCGTGTCGTTGGTTCGGCTTCACAGCTTGCACGGAGATTTCAGCCCCGGTATCAATTAAATAACGTTCACTGCTTTGGCGATCAATAACGCTGAGGCGGTTGCTATGAATGGCTTCGACACCGGTGCCCGCCGAACACGATGTCTGCTCTAGTTTTCCGACTTCTGGGTTCTCGCACACGGTGACTCGCAGCGCCTCGCATTATCTCCGAATCGGAAATGGTACCGACATAGCCAGTCTGCGTCTCCTGGTCTCCGTCTGACACCGGGTGGCGTACAAGAGCGCGATCGATAACGCGTGTGTGAGCTGGATCTCTGGCTGGAACGTAGCGCGGCGATCTCCAGCGATAGCTTCTCTAATTGTTTCGCGAGGAGTTCGAACTGTGCGTTTCTGGTAGTGGTCACGGCGTCGGTAGTGTTCGCTGTATGCTCCAACATCTTGTCCGCCATGAAGCCGTCAAGAGGAATTCGCGCTTGAAGCGAAACCGAGGCCATTTCGTTCTTCACAATTCGTCTTGCGTTTTTTGAACGTCGGGGTCACCAATTATCGTGTTCCTATCAGATGTGTTAAATAAAACTCAATGCTCAATCTTACTCTCTCTGTGTCAAAATTTTTTTTTTTTTTTTTTTTTTTTTTTTTTTTTTTTTTTTTTTTTTTTTTTTTTTGGATGACTCTATGCTGTTGGCCACTGAGGCCTCGACAGCGTACCGGGCATTAGGCAAGCGCAGATGGCGCAGGGCCTCAAAAATGCTTACAAACTATGGGCGACGAGCGCAAGGGCACCTCTGAGGTACGGCCTCGGCTTGGGCTGTCACCGAGGGAGGGGCGTCGAATTGCCCTGGCAGCCCAGAAGGGGCTTGCTCTAGGGCCCTAACGGGGACGGTTGAAGTTAAGGTTAAAAACAAAATAAATTATTATTAACAATGACTCGACCGCCTTGTTCGGAAAGGGAACCTCACCTCAGAAGAACAGGCAAGAAACTGAGGGGCGTAAAATAAGCGAACACTACGAGCTAACTAACCGATCTTCTAACAGACCTTGTAGGCAGTCTTCGACCTCGCCGGCGAGGTCGGTGTATGACAGTGTACCTTTGGTAACCGACGCCTATACCAAAAACTGAATACTTCCTGTTGCAAGGAGCTGCCGGGTCGGACGACCCCAGCGCCGCCGACGTGACGACGGCGATGGGGTCGTCCGGGTCGCCTAGGATGTTCCTAGGGCGCCTACGGAGAGGGGGAGGGTCTGTGGGATCTACGGAGTAGTCCACGGTGCGAGTGACAAGAGGGTTGGGGTGGTGAGGGGCTCTATCAAAGTAGCGCCGGGAGAGAAACTTGATGTACTGACGGATGGAGGGAAGTTCGAGATCACAATGCAGGTCGGCGTTACGCTGGTACCAGCTAGCTCCGACTGCCTTGCGAATGAACCTATTCTGAAGGACCTGGAGCTTGTCCAGGTCTAGGGAGGAGGCATGAGCGAACACTACTGAAGCGTACGTCATGACGGGGCGGATGCACATTTTGTAAATAGTCACCTTATTCCTAAGGGACAATTTACTCCGTGTGCCTACGAGGTGGTGGAGTCGGCCTAGAATGAAGGCCGCTCGGTCCCGGACTATCTGAATGTGTTTCGAGAAGGTGAGTCGTCTATCGAGGGTCACGCCAAGGTATTTGGTGGAGGTAGCCCAAGGGACGGGCTGACCGTGAAGCACGAGTTGCTCCCGGTTGAAGGGCTTGGTGGGGTGAAAGTACATGGCTGCACTTTTGTCGGGATTGACCGTTATGGCCCACTTCTTGAACCAATCGCCAAGCTGGCGAAGGGCTCGCTGAAGTCGGCCACGCAGGTGGAGCGGATTCCAACCTCTGGTGTAGAGGGCAGTGTCGTCCGCGAAAAGCGCGAACTCTACTTTTGGAATCCGAGGGATGTCGTGAGTGTAGAGAGAGAAGAGGATAGGGGCTAGCGCTGAGCCCTGAGGGACGCCGGCGCTGATGGGATGAGGGGAGGAGCGAGTTCCATCGACGCGGTAGCGGAAGCTTCGATGGGTGAGATAGTCTTGGATGATGAGCACAAGACTGTCTGGGAACGCGAGTTGATATAGCTTGTATATCAACCCGTTGTGCCACACCTTATCGAAGGCTTTCGCGACGTCGAGGAAGACCGCTAGGGTCCCCTGGGGCTTGGGAGTGGTGAAGCCACAAGGTCTCTGATTGAAACCTTCTAGGACGTACTCCGTGATGCGGTGTACTTGTTGGACGCAAGAGTGTCTGGACCTAAATCCAAACTGCTCGTCTGGGAGAATGTGATTCTCCCTGACATGGGACCAGATGCGCTTCAGAAGGATGCGCTCGTAAATCTTCCCAATGGAACTGAGAAGACTGATGGGACGGTAACTAGAAGGCTCGGTAGCCTTCTTGCCTGGTTTTCGAATGCCGATAACATCGGCAGTCTTCCAGGGGTCGGGGAAGATGCAGTTGGTCATGGCGGCATTGAAGATGCTTACTAGGAGATGGATAAGGGCAATGGGGAAGAGTTTAAGCACTCTGTTGGTGATACCATCTGCACCTGGGGACTTCTTGGCGTGGAGGTCCTTGATGATCGACTCAACTTCCGAAGCCGTGACCGGCTCGAGGGAAGAGAGGGGAGGGAGGGAGGAGACTTCGTCGACTATCGCATCCACCGACTCGCGGTGAGCGGGGTCGACTTGGTCTAGACTGGGGCTGCACTGCGCCTCGAGGCTGTCGGCCAGGCACTCGGCCTTTTCTACATCCTCGAAGGCGGGTGGGAGATTGGGTCGTGTCAGGGGGGGCATGGATGACGTCTTGTCGGATTTCATAGATCGCACCAACTTCCAGTAAGCCAGATGAGATGGTTCGATCTCTGAAAGAAGTTTCTCCCACCTCTGATTACGGAGTTCACGTATGCGGGTCTTTACGGCACGCTCGTAGTACCGCATAGTGACTCTGTTCTCTTCGGTGGGAGTCCAGTCGTAAGCCCTAATGGCAGAGTGTTTTGCTCTCAATAGTTCCCTCACGTCCTCGGGAAGGGCCCAGCGTTGGTCGCCCTCGACTGGGACCTGTCTCGAGGAGCCGCCAATGGCGGTGTGAAGGTGACTATTGAGCGCATCGAGGGAGAGGGAGACATCGTCTGGGGTGACGATGTCGTCGGGGATTCGGTCTAGGTCGGGTGAATTGGTTTCCTTTAGGCTCTCACCTAAAAGCTTCCAATTCACCACAGTCCTAGTCGGGGGGGTACTGATGGCTGAGTCGGGGCCCAGGGACATCAGAACCGGTCGGTGGTCAGAGTCAAGCTCGTGTAGCACTTCCAACGAGCGTAGCTGGAGCGCTATGCCTTTTAGAAGTGCTATGTCGAGTATGTCTGGCCTGAGGTCAATGTTGAAGGGGAAGTGGGTCGGGGAGGACGGGGGGATGACGTCATAGCCCAAGTCGGTGGAGAGAGTGTCCATAAGGGACCCTCTCGTGTTAGTGGCGTTGCAACCCCACATGGTGTGCTTGCTGTTGAAGTCGCCCGCCAGAATGACGGCGCTTCCGAGGGAGAGAAGTGACTCGAGATCACTTCTGAGGAGAGGTTTGTTACCAGAGTGGTAACAAGACGCAATGATGACGGACTGATGGCCCGTCATCGAGAGACGGCAACAGGATGCCTCCAGGTTCGTGAGAGGAGGAGTGTCGATGGGGATGCAGTGGAGAGACCTTTTGTAATAAATCAGGGTACCGCCCCCGCGGGCGGTAGTCCTGTCATTACGAACCAGAGCATAGTTTGCGACCCTAGGGTCCCTCATGCTCGGTTTTAGAAAGGTCTCACACACTAACATGACGTCGACCTGATGGGTCGTGAGGAACTCGTGGATGAGGGGACGTGAGTTCCCCGAGGAGAGGCTGTTGGCATTGTAAAATGCCAACGTCAACGCGCGCGGCTTCACTTTCGTCGTTGTACTATCCATGACAGTTACGACGAAAGGACGCGGGGAGCGAAGCGCTTCAGAGCGCAGAAGAGACCGCTGTGAGCCGCCATGATGTCCAGGAGGGCACCAGGGCGTTCACGGACGAGTTGAGCCACCTCGCGGACCTCGTCGAGGTCGAAAGCCGAGGAGATCTCAGTGAGAAAGTGGAAGTCCGCCGTGAGGCCAGAAGGGCCTTGGGCGGGCATGCGGGGTGCAGGAGCCACGAGTGGAGGGATTGGGCGGCTCGGGGTAGCAGCGGGGTAGGGGAGCTGCGCCGGGCGAGACACCGGTGTCTGGAGCAAGGATGGGGGCTTCGACCAAGCGTTGGTCGAGGGACGGGGCGCGTCGACGAATTTCGGCGCAGCGGGGGCGGGTGCTACCCGGAGTTTGGCACCGGTGCCTTGGGACCGGGGAGGGTTGCGGGAAGGAGGGATCCTTTTCGACCCAGCCGCGGCCTTCGGGGCCTTAGGGCAACCGCGATAATTCGCAGTGTGCCCTTTCGTCCCACAGAGGACGCAGCTGGGCGGACTGGGATCCCCCTTCTTGCGGCTGCATGCTGCAGTGGCATGGTCACCCGCGCATTTTACGCAGCGGAAGGCCGCTTCGCAAAAACGCGCGGCGTGGCCATACAACTGGCAGCGGTGGCATTGTCCCGGAATGCCTTTGGATCGGGGAGCCTCGACCTTAAGCCCGGAGAGGTTGAGTACCTTCTCGACTGAGAAGATTCTCTTGCCCTCCTGGTTGCGGTCGAGGATGACCAGAACGAGGTCTATGGGGGCCTTGGTGCGACCGTTGGTCATACGGTGCACCTGTTGGACCGGGAAGCCCTGGGACTCGAGGTCAGTACGGATGAGGTCCGTACTGATCTCTTTGGGGAGGCCGCGTATAACTACGCGAAGGACTTTCTCGTCCTCAAGGGGGAAGGCGTGAAACTGTATCTGAGCTTCACGTAGGAGACGGGTAGCGCGACGGTACTCGTCGGAGGAGGGGATGGCGACGGAGATACCGTCCTTGTGGCTCTTACCAGAGCACCTGATGCTCTGGTCGGCGAAGATCTTAGAGATCTCCGGCCAGCGCTGCCTGTCCCTAAGAACAAAGGGTCGGGGGGGTCTCGGCGGTCTGGGCGCGGGAGCCACGTCCATCTCGTCCGAGTCGTCGGAAGACGGAGGAGTGCCTGCAGCGATGCAGGAGGCTTTGGACGGGGGAGGGGGAGAGGAAGCAGCGGCGGGGCGCTTCTTCCCTTTGGGAGCAACGAGGGTGAAGCCCTCGTCGCTAGGGTCGGCCACGTCCATCTCCGTCGAGACGGCAGAGGCCAAGGAGGTCGTGCTCTCTGACCTGACGGTCAAGGCGAGACGCGAGCGACTCCTATGACGGGAAAGAGAGCGGCGATTGCCCTCTCGCCCTTTTCGAGATCGTGCCTCGTGCGAGGAACGCTCTCTTACGGGCG
The DNA here is from genome assembly GCA_911728515.1 of Peribatodes rhomboidaria. Taxonomy (NCBI): domain Eukaryota; kingdom Metazoa; phylum Arthropoda; class Insecta; order Lepidoptera; family Geometridae; genus Peribatodes; species Peribatodes rhomboidaria. Next base: position 6,632,736 of record OU452188.1, on the reverse strand, counting down.
AACGGGCCTTCGGGGTCGGGACGGCCGTCGGCCCTCTGAGGGAGGGCGAGGGCTTAGCGGAGGAGGAGGAGGTGCCCGGTAAAGGCTTAGGCGCAGAGCCTGAGGCCTTAGGGGCAGGGTTGGAGGATTTTTTGGCCTTAGGGGCCTTAGCGGGCTTTGCCTGAGGGGCAGGGGCGGGGGAGGGGTAGGCCTGAGGGGCTGCCGCTAGCAGAGAGGCTGCAGCGGCTACCGGGTTGCGTACGAATTCCTCGTACGCACTCGGATTGGACGCTAACATGGCTCGGAGAGCATTTTCGACGATGGCGTTAGCCGCGCCGAAACTGGCCTCCGACCCGGCAAGCTCCATAGCGACGGGAGCGAGAGCGAGACGGCCGGTGAAGGATTTTCACCGGCGGGAAAGAGAGGGCAAGAGCCTCCCTGCCGGGTATAGGCAGGGAGATGTGTACCTAGGTGTAGCCCTAGTGTGTCCCGGCTGCCGATCTTATTGTGCAGCCGGTTGTGTGCCTACGGCCCTAGCTGCCCCGGGGGAGAGACAGGGACTCCGGGGAAACCGGCCGTCCAAGCCAAACACACACCCGAGGGATAGGAAAAAGGATGGGAAGGGTGGGAGGGAGATGCTTGGTGTCGACGAGGGGCGTCCCCAAGGCCGGTGGTTCCAAGCCCAGCCGGATTCCGTTGTTCCTCAGAAGGAGGAAAAACGAGCGCTCCGGGTCCACGCTCCTAACCACGATCGGCTTCGTTGGCACCGTTATAAGTATCCACCGATCGACCACTAAGCGTGGATTTTGCAATGAAACATTAGGACGCTCTGAAAAGAGCGGTTTGATCACGCCGTATCAAGATACGGCGTGCTTTCTTCGTCCGGCGGAGAACACGGCGAGACGACGATCCCTGCAGTCGGTACCCCGGTACGTTGTATTAACAGAGGACGTTTGAAACCAACGTTAATACAACGAAATCGATAGTGTTAGCGAAGATACGTGGCAACGCTAACACCTCGAAGTTGAGGGACCGAAACAGAGGATCGGACGTCGCAGTCTTGCGGCTTCTGTCTTCTCAGGGCTTGCTGTGTTGAGACAGCAACAGCGGCGACAGCAACAGCAGGCTTGAGGGAGACAGCAACAGCAGGCTTGAGCAGGATGGCGATAGCGGGCAGCGGACGGTAGTCGGAGACGTCCGTACGGTGCGACGGATCGGAGCGGAATCGACTGTGTTTGTTGTCTCTGTGTCAAAATTTATTTCTATTCGTTAAATAATATTTTTTACCTTACAAACTTAAACTAACTCCCGCCGTGCGCGGTGCGATGCGACAATTACCAAATTACGGGTGCGAGTGCGACGGTATGTTCTCGCTCTCGCTCGCACTGTATAAGTATACACGTTAAGCTCTTCTCGCGCTAGTAAGCGCGCGTCGTCCGCGCAGGATGTTTGTAGCCGCCGCTCGCAGTCACCACATAGGTAAAGAAATAAAATTGAAATTGTAAAGGTAAAGACAGTACATTTTAACTTGTGAAAACAGTGAAAACGCACCCTAAATGTGTTTATGTCTATTACGCACACAAGCGCGTGTCTATCGCGACCGACAAAGAAAGCCGCGCGCGCCGAAGGACAGTGCGATCTTTCGGCGCCGCCGGCCGGCGCGCGGCAGCAGCTTTGGCTTCGTAGGTACGAGTATAGCGCGAGCGAAAAGGTGAATGTACTGTGCGTGCGTGTCGTCGTGATTTTGAATCCGAGGCAATAAGATCACAATTCACAAGCCTACAAATTCATGTTATGAGAAAGTATTGAAGCTATGTCTTTTTAAATTTCAAAGTGAATTATTTTGTAAGTGACGGCGCAGGCGGACCTAGTTGGGTTCCAAAATCCAATGGTCTCAACTTCCGGTTGGAAGTTGAGACCATTGGATTTTTAATCCGCAGGTCCCAAGGTTTGAATCATTTCGAAGTTAGTGCGTATTGTTGATTGCTGACAGCTGTAAACGCTGAAGAAAAACATTGTGCGAAAATGGGATGCCTGAGAGTTCTTTGTGAAGTTTAACAACGAACAACTCATTGGACCAGCGTTGTGGACACTTACGACTTGTGTGCCTTAAGCTTCTCACAATGAGAAGATGGCTCATATCTCATGGCCCATCTCCAGCCGTAGGATAGTTTGAACCGAACGTGATTTAGGCAATTACCGAAGAGAATGCAGTAGCCACGTAGGTAGTTAGATCTGTACGAATGGCGGGAGGACGTCTCGTACCGCGCCACCGCGGCTCGCGCGCGCGCCGAGACAGCGGCGGGCGCGCGGCGGGGGGTGGGGGGGGGGGCGGGCTATGCGGCTCCTTGCGAGGTCGCGACCGCGCGCAGCTGTGTACGGGCGTTCACCTCTAGCGTCAGCTGTCAGTCATTTGTATTAGATTGCCGTTAAGGTAAATTTTTTTTTTTTTGGTAATTGGTGTTTAAACTAGCTCTTTAAAGCTTGTATAACTTGTATCGATGTTAAAATATCAGATTTTAAGTTTAAAAAAAAAACCTTTTTTTGGCGTTTTTTTTAGTCGCTTTGTATTAGTAATCCCCACCACTATTCCCAGTTTTCGTTTTCGAGAGGGGTCCACTAACTCCCTGTATAGGTATACATACCCTGGGTACGAAGTGGCGGACATTCTGCTAGTACTAACAAAACATCCAATACAAAAATATACATTCACAATATTTACATTTATATACAATTGAGCTATAGGTACGTAGTATTATTATTTGTTCTGTGATATAGTTGTAGAATCGATGGCAGCCTAGTTGGGAGTGGCAATTTTGCTCTGCTGGGTTCGAACCCAGCCGACGGCACGCACCAATTTGTTCATTGTGTGAACATATGTGCGTATTGTGTGTCATCTGCTACATAACTGGAGCCCGGTGTATGGCGACAGGCTCGCCCCCTGTCACATTCGGGACTGAATATCGTCCGGCGAAATGTGGGTGTTGTATTACACCTCTGCCAGCCCCCTCGGGGAAAAGCGTGACGATATGTATGCATGTCGAGCTATAAGTTCTGTTACAAATGAAAATGCATTTATTTTTTTATACAGTAATGTAATGTTAATAAAAGTTATATTTACATATGTATTGAAGTCTTAACAAAAATATAACTATTATTTTATTCAAAATTACCACATTTGGCCTTGATAGAGGCCTTTAGTCGGTCTGGCCAAGAATCTATGGATTTACGGACTGTTTCCATGGGAAATTTAGCCACTGCTTGCTCCAAAGATTTCTTAAGTGACTCTATGTCGGCGTGTCGTTTAGAGCAGGCCATGCCCTCTAAACCTGACCATAATTTGTAGTCCAGGGGGTTTTGATCTGGGCCAGAGAGCCAGTCTTCAGCCCTTATAAAGTCCGGAACATTGGCTTCCAGCCAGGCTTGGGTAGTTCGCGCCTTGTGACCATGTGCAGAGTCTAGTTGGAAACTCCACGGTACCGTTTTAAAAAGTGTATTGCTAAGGGGTTGTACAACACCATATAAGACGGTCTCTTGATACACTTTGGCAGAAGTTTTAACCCCCTTTTCACAAAAACTAAGCTTTGTGACGCCGTGATAGGATACCCCCCACCAAACCATGACTGACGCAGGATGATGACCACGCTGAGTGAAACAGGGTCAATGTCATCCACGTGCCTAAAACAAAATAAAAATAAATATTTATAAGTATGATGTCCAAAAGTTCAAAATATAAAAATTCTAAAAAACCGACCAAGTTCGAGTCGGACTCGCGCACGGAAACTGTCGTTCAAGCTTGTTGATATGTATGTACATAATTATATAACAACTACATTATAAATAAATGAGCTTTCAAATGACACCTCAAACAACTGATTTGATGAGATAGAACTCGAGATATAAGCAATAATCTACAACGGTCGGCGGCCATCTTTGTGACGTATATACATAGCTTCGCCTGTCCCCGCTATTGCTTCTTACAACCGGCAGTTTCGAATTTCAAAGGCAACGACGAACACATCCATACCAGTCGTAGGTTTATAAAAGCCGTACTTACAAGATTTACCGAAATGCTCGATTTTCGCTAATCGTTAAAAACGAATATACAACTTTACGAGTTTTCTTTAAAACAGCCAAAATCACGTTGCAGTACTAATCAGGCCTAGATGTGTTCAAATCATACGGCTATAACGCTACCAAACACTCGTGTAGTACAGATTGTTCAGTCAAAAATGAAAGTATGAACGACGTCCCCTATCTCACCTAACACCCTATATAATTTACATACATACAGTACAGTCAAAACTTAGCGAAGATCCGCCACCTTGCATGTTACAAAAAGAAGGTAGGTACTTACGTTTCGTCAATTGCAATGTCATCAGAGTTTATTACATTCTCTTGAAGTACTCTTCTGCAAAAAAAAAAACGAAGATAAGTATTCATGTAGGTAAGTATAACTACGTAAATATCACTACTAGATATACCACTAGGCCGGGTATTTACTCGTTGTGCAGTTCAGATTGCTCAGTAAAAATGAAAGTATGAACGTCGTCCCGTATCTTACCTAACATCCTGTATAGTTAAAACTTAGCGAAGATCCGCCGCCCTGCATGTTACAAAAGGTAGGTAGGTACTTACGTTTCGTCAATTCCAATGTCATTGGAGTTTGTTACATTTTCATGTAGTAATCTGTAAAAAAAAAACTGTAACTGTAGGTAGGTATAACTACATAAATATCACTAGTAGGTATACCACTAGGCCGGGTATTTACATCCTGAATACACGTAACGAGACAAAAAAGTGTCTATGATGATGAGTATGATATTTGAAAGCACTAAAACGAATATAAGTAGGTACTCATCGATTTGTTGTTCATCATCTGACTACAAAAGCAATGCAAGAAATGTCGATTCTAGTAAATAAAAACAATGATTATCAACTTAGTCTAGTAGAAGTTTATCTACTTACCGACGTTTGCTCCTTGACTCGTACGATTTTCTAAAAGCCAGACTTGAGCATTTTTTTCTTTTATTGTGTTTGTTACCCATTATGGTAAAACTAAAAGCTTGGTTAGTGTTGGTGTGTGCGGCACTGCGGAGACACAAAAATTTGGCACACGTCCGGCGTCGACGGGGTCTGCGAGCGGACTGGCGGTCACGTAAACGCGCCTTTTTACCATGAATTCATGATAAAAAATCATATAAAATTACCATATTAACTTTTAAACATTTTTATTAATGATTCCACTTGTTTATTGCGTTGTAATTCGTAAAAAAAATTAAAAAGCAATATGATTTGTAACAATGAAGTCGCAAATCGTATTTAAAATACCAAATAGAGGTGACTTTGGATTTTTTTTCTATCGAGTGAAGTTATTCATAACATGTATCAGATTTATGATTCCACTTATAAACATGCTCGAGAATAACATATATTTTTTACACAATAAAAACCATGGTTTATCTTAGAGGAAAGTTGATTCTTGCTAGACGTTTTCTGGCCAGGCTCGCCTTAAGAACTAGCGGCTCTGTGAGTTAGTGATCTCGCGGCCGGCTTCTGTTCTCCTCTACAGATCGCATTGCTCAACCAATTCTTCTGAAATTTTGTGATCATTGGTTATTTATTTAAAAAAATTGTCAAGTTATTTTTGAAAATTTTTCTAAATGGCGGAGACATTTTTTTTACAGAGATCCAAACAGAATTCGTACATTCTAAAGCATTTTTCTCGAAGCTAAAGAATAGGCGCTTCGCTCGCTAACTAACGCTCCCTCGGTTTATAAATAAATGAATAATATATGGGGACTGAGCTACCCACGTCCGTAGAAGTGTACTCTATTCTGATTCCCTATACGTTGTCCCCGGGTAGTGCTAACCGGGTAGCAAACTCTGGTGGGAGGCTTCGGCCGTGGCTAGTTACCACCCACCGGACCAAGCCATGCCGTGAAATGACCTAGTCGTGTTTCGGGATGTAGTCCGGTCTAACCGTTCCGAAGACGGGTCTGAGCAGTAGCGCACTTGTAGCGCCTCACTCAACCGTCTTTGTACTTCTTCACTCTACAAAACTTCAAGGCTAGAGTGAATAAGTACCTTATAGGTCGTCGTTTTAAAATTTAAAAATAAATATTTCTGACAAACAAAAACTGTGTCTAAATTCTGTCTAGATCTCTGTCTTCATCTACAGGTCGCATTTCTAAACCGATTCTCTTGAAACTTTATGAGTGGGCTTAATAATAAAATTATACAGACATTTTTTGTCACGGCAGTTTTTGTAATGTTTTCTTTTTCAAAAATAAATAAATTCTCGGAAATTTCACGATAATCGGTTGAGGAATGCGAACTGTAGAAGAGGACAGCCGCCGGTTGCGAGATCTCCAGCTTACAGTTCATAATTATGGACCACTAAATGTCTTTAGAAAGTTAAAAAGCAAAATGATTAAATGAAAAAAAAAAGGCTACGAAATATTGTAAGTACCCTAAGTCACTTCCACTATCAAGACGATTCAAATGACACCCCACATGTCGAAATCCATCAAGTTGTTTAGCCTGTAGGCCGTGTCAAAGACCCCTCATTCAAACATACCCACATACATACATATTTACATACATACACACACTCGAAAAACATAATCCTTTTTTTTTGCAAAATAGGCTTGCGTTTGGCCCCCAACATGCCTGATGATAAGCAGTGATGCGGCCTACGATGGAGCACGCTTGCCTAGAAGAAACCGATTCACTCGAGACTTCAAGACACCCAGATTACCCAAACCTCAACCCTCCTTCTTGCGGGTAAAAAGTTTTTACAGCTGTCTTTTAATAAACTTGCATTAAATATAACCGTCATCTACTGTTCATATTGTGAACTAAAAATAACGAGAGACTTCTATGAAAGTGTGTACAGTACAATTCTGGTAGCGGAGCCAGAAACTTTGGTACTAAGGGGTGCTTGGGTTAAGAAGTTCCATGACAATCTCATAGATGGCGTTTTAAGAATTAATTATTGAGAAAATTAAGAATTGGCTTAAGAGTGTGACATACCTTAAAAGCGAGCAGATCGATTATTATATACCCACACATTTGTTTACGTAACCCACTTTATTTAGAGATGAAAATCGTAAATTATATTTAACTAGCTGCGTCCTGCGGTTTCACCCGCGGTTAAAAAGTATCCTATGTGCTATACTAGACTATAATCTATCTCTGTGCCAAATTTCATCCAGATCTGTTCAGCCGTTATGGCGTGAAAGAGTAACAAACATCCATCCATCCATCCTTCCATCCATACATACAAACTTTCACGTTTATAACATTTGTAGGATGTAGGATGGTAAAATGAGATCGGCGCCTAGAAATATTTTTTTTGCCGTTTTCATTGGTATTGATCGTAATAAGAACACAAATAATACTTCTTACTCGGTAGAACTTTAGAGAACTAATCTGGTTATTTGATAAAAAATCGAAAAAGTATGTGGTGTTATCGCTGAAAATTTAGAGAACTACATTCCGATAGTTTTTTAAAAAAGATACTGTACTGTCGCAAGTCACCGAAACAGCGTTCGGTACATATCTGGGACAATTTACGATTTTTTAACTTTGAGAGAGATCAGAAGGTTGAGGCGAAGCAAATACGCATGCACTGACGTACCTGGGTCTGCTCCGGCGTCCGATGACTCCTTCACGAGCGTTCTGTTTAATGAGAACGGTACAGATACTTTTTGTGATGTTTTTTATCCAAAATGAGAATGATTTTCAAAATTGTACTTCGGTTAAACTTTGGTTGGTTGTTTCTTCTACCAGCTGTATTTTTTGCACCTGATCATCATAATTCTTCCAAACCAGGCTCAAAAAAAAAAACTTGTTTTTGGTGATTTCGTGTAATACGGGGCCTGCATCATCCGAGCGAGCGCTAGCATAGCGAAGCGTCTATGCTTCTACTTTCGCAAAAATGCTTTCGAATGCCCGGCGTCTGTCCGGTACCGTCAAAACTGTCAAAAACTAGATAGTCCAGTCATTATAAATACATTTGGAAAAGAAAGTGAACCGAGAAAGTCAAATTTTGGATATGACGTGGGGGGTGGCTAGAAAAGCTTAAGTTCAAATTGTCGACCAAAATAACCTTGTGTATCCTCTTTACGCCCACCATACAGAGCGATTAGAAATAGCCTTCCCGCGCAAGCTAGCATCTCCGGATCGACCTTTTCTTGCTTGAATAATTCCACCGATGACTGGAGGTTCGGGTTCTTCTCGAGGGTGCTGATGAATTTCGACTTTCCGATGTTGTACAAAGACGACGTGGTGTCACAACCGCTGAAAGCATGAATGAAAAGAATGTTCTCAAGAACAGACTTTTCATGCTTGAATCTACTCCGACTGGGGCCCACTTTGCGGCGCGCTAGAAGTCGTAAGTCTAGTCAAAAATAAAAAATAAAAAAACGAATTTGTAGGTCTAAACCCGCTCTACAAGTTTCATTTCGGACATTTTTCGATATCTTGTACGAGAAAATAACGAAAAACAATTTTTTCTCCCCAAAATTTTGGTTTTTTTTATCGATATCTCGAAAACAATAATCGATACGTGAAAAATGTGTAAGACTTTAATTGTAGATCGTACAAAAAGCAACAAAAATGTATCATATCAAAATTTTCGTATCCCAACGGGGAACCGAGTTATGACGAAAAAACTGAATTTAACCCTTTTTTCAAGATGGCGGAAAACGCACAAGGTTATTTTGGTCGACAATTTGAACTTAAGCTTTTCTAGCCACCCCCCACGTCATATCCAAAATTTGGCTTCCTCGGTTCACTTTCTTTTCTAACCCGATTTTTCCGACGTAATGACTGGACTAAGAAAATAGAAGCCTGTGTAGAACTTAACCTAATAAAGTTGTTGTTTTTGAAGTTATACTTCTTTTGGCCCGATAGAGAAAAATGATGAGAGTGAATTATTACGATGCGCGCGCACACCGACACCTAAATTCTACATCGTGAAGTTAGTTCCAGGTGGCATGAAAATGGATAACGATGTTCAAGTTGTATATTCTAGTATTTTTATATTTAGAACACGTGTTTCGTAAGAGTACAATTAAACAAATAAAAATAATAAATAAATATTATTTTGGTGTTTTTATTAAATCAACGTAAATAACTAAACAACGTAACGTAAATTAGCATATCTATTTTATTTAATATTAGTGATAAAACTGATTTGAATAAACTGTTTTGAGTGCATTTATAAATTTAAAGTTAAGAAGTATAACTTCTAACGCGTGTACATAAGTACACACACTCTTTTTTTTTGTTGGTAAGAAATTCCGTGGATGTGTAACTGCATTTGTATGAAGTTCTATGGTTAGCGAGACCGAGCGACGGAGAACCTGGTTCTAAACTACTTGACTGCCTCGGTGGCTCAGTTGGTAGTGAACCTGCCTTCTGAACTTGGGGGCGTGGGTTCGATTCCCACTAAGGACAAACATTTATGTGATGAACATTTGTGTTAGTTCTATGTCTGGGTGTTGATATGTATTTAAGTATGTATTAGAAATATCTAAGTATGTATATCAGTCTCTGGCAGCCATAGTACAAGCTTTGCTTATTTTTATTTTTATTTTTTTATGTACAATAGGTCAGCGTTTGACCACCAACACGCCAGATGTTAAGCGACGTTGTGGTCTAAGATGGAGCACGACGACCTATAAGGTACTTATTCACTCTAGCCTTGAAGTTTTGTAGAGTGAAGAAGAACAAAGACGGCAGTTGAGTGAGGAGTTTGGGGTCAGGCGACCGTGTGTGGAAGTGTCTCGAATGTATTTATTTATTTTATTTACTTATTACTTGTTTCTTAATAAACTTTGGTCCGCAAACTTTACTTTAATTCCTCCCTTACCTACCTTACAATACTAAATCATTTTTGCCCAAACTGAAGCATAGACGCTTCGCTCGCCAACGCACGCTCGCTCGAAAATGTATAAAAGTGACGTGTTTGACACACAAGCGACATAGTGCAGGCACGGCCGGACGGCCGCCACATTCACAGATAACTATAAAGAAGACATTAAGGTTTAAACGCCTGAACCGTGTCCACGCCCCATCCTCGTACTTCCGGCTTGTATAGTAATCTTTAATATAATATAAATCTCGTGTCACAATGTTTGTCCTCAATGAACTCCTAAACCACTTAACCGATTATAATAAAATTCGCACACCATGTGCAGTTCGATCCAACTTGAGAGATAGGATAGTTTAAAAATATATATATAAATATATATATATATGTCGGCACCAAGTCGTATCCGGAGCGCAAGCGCCACCTAGTGGCACTCGATGGAGTCAGTGACTCGCGCGCCATCGATTCGTGACAAGACTTTCCGGTTGGCGGGCGGCGCGAGCGGTCATCTCTGAACCATCGCGCGTTCTACGATACGTACCTACTTCGTTAAATGTGTCTACTTATCCATTGTGCTATTAATTGTTCGAATTATAATTTGCTAAGTGTACGAGCGTGTTTCCTTGATCCGACACTACCCACCAACGCCCACAGTTAACAAGATGAGTGCTAGTGATGATGACGACGACCACCGCCCTCTTCCCCCGACATATATATAAATAATAAACGCGAACGAAGTCGCGGGGTGACAGCTAGTAAAATATAAAATAAATAAATCCGGGACATTCGCACACACGATCGCCTGACCCCGAACTAAGCAAAGCTTGTACTATGGCTGCCAGAGACTTATATACGTACTTAGATTTTTTAGATACTTACTTAAATACCGTCTAGCCATAAGTTCTGTTACAAATGATTTATTTTTTCATACATTTATTTTTTTACTGATATCAAGATTTTGAAGTCTTGAAAATGACAGACGGTTCCATACCCACTTTGTGCAACGCAATCACTGCAATCCTGTTTTCTTTAACACCCCATTCCATGTTGTAAATTTAATAATGATCACGAAAAATATATGTGAAATGGCGGGAAATTGATTGTAGTTTTCGACATAATAAACGCATTCCAAATTTAAATGCAGAAAAAATAAATAAACGAAGGAGTTTGTATTGTAACAATATTTATGGTCAGACTAGTTAGATTTTAACACCCACACATAAAACAAACGCAAATGTGCATTACATGAATGTTTGCACTAGGTGGGAATAGAATCCACGCCCCCAAACTCAGAAGGCAGGTTCACTACCAACTGAGCCACCGAGGCAGTCACGCATAAATGACGAACGCCTTACAAAAGATCTTTATGTAGATTTCTGACGTAGTTTTGCATTCCATACAATTACTCGACGTTTTACACGATATCTTACAAGGAAATATGAAATGTAGTTCTCATTTTTTTTTTGTCCGTAGGGCAGGCTAAAACCAACATGGCCATACCGCCTTGTCATCCGTTTTTTTGTACATGGGTTATTAAATCTAAGATGAAGATGATAGAGGAGAGGGTGATGAAATATGAGATGAATCCCTCCCCTTTTCCCATTTCAGTAAAGCCGTGGATACTTTACTGAAACTTTAAGTCGAGTTTTGTAGAGATCACGAAAAATAGCATTTCCTAATGTTTGTATCGTTTGCACACACTCGTGCACGTTAACGAACCGGCAAAGGTTAATAATCCACAATTATTACACTTTGACACTCGAAGAATCACAAGTTTTAGAAAATAATACAAAATCACGACACCATCTTTTTGGTTCCCGCCAAAATCCCCGATAATTCTCATACAGGCGAACACGACAGGCGAAAAAGAAATGTGTGAGAATTATAAATTGGACGCAGCGCAGCGTGTCGTTGCGTCTAGTCGTTGAGCAGACGCATATCGTGTGTGCTGGCTGTTAGTCGAACAGGGGCTTAATTCCCAGTATTCGAGATATTTTCTGGTCTTTGTCATTCTTGTTTGAATAGTCTTTTAAGTGAAAGCGACCAGATCTCATCTTACGGGTCAAGAATAGCCCTTTAAGAATTGAACATAACTAATCTAGACAATATATAGAATATAAGGTAATAAAATAAATAACGTTATTTTAATACACAGTTTTTCAACATTCCTCCTTAATATTAAAAACTATTTCGGAAAGGACCTTAATATAAAAGTAAACAACTAATACTTCTGATAATTCAAACCATGTACAATATATGGGTAATTTCAGTATGAATCGAATGGACATCAAGATCAATATGACAGAAAGATGCCAAAGAAAAACAATACGAGATCCGTCCTCTTCCGTGCTCCAGCGAATGTGCCGGTTGGGCAACTTGGGCGGGGCGGACGACTCAGGCGCTACTCCTACTCCTTTGACAGTTCGCTCGGAAAACGTCACACAGCAGAGCATAGACTACATTTTTTTTGTATGTGTTGCCATCAATATTTTTTTAGGTAGACTGACTGAGGGTTCTTCTCCCTCGCTTGTTAGGGGGAGTTAGGGTTCGGCCTCGAGGCGAACCTCTTTGCCGAGGCTGGACGCTGGGGGATCAATGCCCCTAGGGCGATTTGGAGGGTGCGAGTTCCAGCCCGGCTCACGCCGGCGGCCTCTCGAGCACCCTCATCCGATATGGTCCGGTGGCCGCATCAGGGCTTTGTTGTGCCTTCTTCTTTCTTATTTTCCGCCGTCTTCGTCTGGGCCTCATCTTCGGAGTTGCCGCCTGTTGTGCCCTCTTCTGCGTCAAGGCCAGCCATGAAGAGATCTCGAGGGAGGGCTCACCAGGTACATCGGAGGGACGTGCGTGATGCGGCGCAATGTTGTGGAGGTGGGATTGTGGCCCGTAGTCGGCTCGAGCAAACATGTTGCGAGCCAATCGAACCACGAACTCCCCCACCGACTTGATCTTCACGTCCCGGGCGATCACGTCATTGCGTACGTACCGGCCGGCTCCCGAGATCATCCTCAGGGTAACGTTCTGTACCACCTGGATTCTTTTTCTGTGGCTAGCCGAGCATAGAGCGTACCATGCTGATACAGCGTAAGTCAATCGGGTCCGGATATAGGTCTTGTAGACCCCCACTTTGGTTTTCAGTGGCAGCTTAGAGTGCAGAACCGGTCTGAGCAGCGCTCTAGCAGCCTTCGCCTGGTGGATGGCGTGAGTGGTCTGCGAGCGCATGCTGAGGTCCGTGTCTATGAGGACGCCCAGGTAGCTGGTGTTCCATTCCCACTTGACGTCCTGTCCTCTAAGCTGCAGTGGTGGTAACTTCTTACGCTGCTGGCTGATCATTAGCGCGGCCGTTTTCCCCACGTTGACAGCCATCCGCCATTTGTCCAGCCAGATCGGCAGGATGTCGAGGACTCTCTGTATCCTGCCTGCAGCATGGTAGCTCTGCGGGACGATGCGATGTACGCGCTGTCGTCAGTGAAGAGAGCTAGGATGACTTCTCTTTCACCCGGAAGCAGCTCCTCCAGAACCGGTATATCATCCGTGTAGGCGGCGTATAGAGCTGGCGATGCGCAGCTCCCCTGCGGTACTCCCGCGCCGATCGGCCTGTGTCTGGAATTGATGTTCTCGACGGACACGTAGAACCGGCGATCGGTGAGGAACGATGCCGTGAGTGCTGGGGGGCAGGTGGGGCTCGCGCTCCCCTGAACCTTCTCTTCCTCCCCCTCCTCCCGCTGGTCCCTGGTGGTGCTCCTGACCCGGGCATAATGGCAGGCGGGCGGACGTGGTCGGGGCCGTGGGGATATAGGCCGGGTGGGGCATCACTGGCCAGCCCCGGTCTTGGTGTTGCATCACTGGGGGGGGGGGGGGGGGCGGCCGTGGAGTGGGCAGCTGCCCTGCTCACTGGGCTGCTGGTCTGGGGGGGTTAGGCACCCCCGGGTCTTGCTTGCTGGAATTGCGCGGGTCTCCAGGAATGCGGATCTTGCGCTTCCTCGCCTCCCTCCGGAACACGGTGCATGTGCGGCTGTTCGCCGTGTGTCTCCCACTGCAGTTGGCGCAGGTCGCTGGGTCTGACGCTGGTCTCGGGCAGTCTGAGCCGAAGTGTGGCCCCGCACACTTCACACAGCGTTGTGACCTCTGGCAGTTTTTCGACGTGTGGCCGAAGTTTTGGCAGCGGTGACACTGGGGCACTGTGGATTTCCCTTGCCAGGCCTCCATCGTCACCCTCGGCATGTTCAGCAGGACTGTCGTCGCGTACAGCCGCTGCAGCTGCTCCTTCTCCATGGGCTCCATTCAAATATTTCGAGGTTATACAACGTTTATTGCTAATGAGCCTGTGTGCTGCCCGCACATTTGCACTTATGTGTCATGCACTAATGGCATTCCAACTAACTGGATAAATCTTCTAAAATGAACAGACTTTGTTGTGACCCTGTGTGTGCCCGTAGGTGTATGTATTTTTGGCATGTCGAGCATTGAACGTGTTAAAACCTAAGATAATTCCAACTCAGTGATTAAATAAATACTACAGTATGTATAATAAATCGAGGTTTATTTTCAGTCATCAATTAGTAATATTTAATTTAAAGACCCCGGGGATTTCCGAGCCATGGGTAGGTTCTGGGGCAGGTTCCGCAAACCATCATGTAGTACTTCCACTGAAAAAATTCAAACAAAATTAAAAATTAGTAAGTAGGGTTAACAAATGCGTCTGTCAAGAATTACTGACAAATCCTTCACGAATTAGGCAACTGACGCCGTAACGTATATATTATAGTTAATACTATCTGCACTAGATAGTATTAACTATAAAATAGGCACTATAACAGGTCACTGCTCCCTAAACAAACACCTATTTAACATTGGTGTGACCGACATCCCTCTGTGCAGAGGATGCATGGAGGCAGAGGAAACGCCACGGCACGTGCTCATGGAGTGCAGGAGCGTGGCAGAACACCGGGCTCAGATTCTTCAATCCCCATCGTCACTCCCGGAGGCCTGCAGCAGCCTGAAAAGGCTGCTGGACTTCTGGAAGCACCTGGGCTGGTTGGAGTGAAGGGAAGGGAAGAGTAGAAGACCCCACGCACAATGGCCCAATCAAGTGGCTAAGTGCGGAAAATTGCCCTGTCAAACAAACAAACAAAATCTGCACTAGATGGCATTAGTTGCCTAATATGTGAAGGGTTTGGCAGTCACTCTCGAAAGACGCAATTGCCCCACAGACGCATTTGTACCAGTTGACCCTACATAAATATCACCCTCTATATTAAAAAAAAACTTTCACGTTCATAAGAGTATCTTTGAAACCCAATTTGAATAAAAACATTTTGACTTTGACTTATATGTACCAATATTACAAAAAGTTTGTTTGTTTCTTTGTATGTAGGGGTAATTTATACAACTGCCAGTCCTATTCTAAAAACTGCTGTACAAATTAAAAAGCCACACATCACTGGGTGCCCTATTAAAACACAACCCTCTTTTTTACTTCGCCGGGTAAAAATAGGTATAAAATGCGTAGGTTAGTTAAGCTACTTAAATATCTGTTCCGGGTCTGAGTGTTAACTGTCCATGTCTTTATGTTACCTATTCCCTAGGATAGGTACCATAAAGATTGGGGATTCCCTAGAATCCCTAATCTTTATGGTTTCCAATCTTTTGGGGATTCCCTAGAATCCCCAACAAATTAAAACCTAGGGGTTTTTAGGGTGAGACATTATTGACCGAGTACGGCGAGGTCTCAGAGTCTACTGGGAAGTCTTGACATTTACTTAACCAACGATAACTTGAGTGTAGTTGATCCGATATTTATGAAATATGAAGATATAAATGTCGGCTATAGTAAAATAAAAAATGTCACTCCTGCGTTAATTATTCTTCTCACAGTGACAGACTCAATCAATAGTTTCTGATTTGACTTTTGATTTTCATGTAGTTTATATCATAATTAGTAGAATTTTAAAGTTCGTATCTGAGCTAAATCGGACGTAAGATTGTTTAGATATGCCAGATCTCCATTCAACTGCTAGCTTGTATGCAAAATGTTCCAAATGTTTATTATTATCATCATTTCAAGATGATAATAAGTTACTTCTTATGTCTAAGCTTATTATTAGTTTGGGAAATAAATATAGTTACGTTATTGTGTTCAGCAGTGAGTTCGCAAAGAACAGAATTACAGGATGACGGTAGCCAACTTCTGCACTGTCTCGATATGTACTCGTTGACCGGGATCGGGTTCTTCACCCAATTCAGAACTTCATTCGAGTTCACCTACAAAAATGAAAAATACATATAGATTTCTGAAAAAGTAAGTTCGTACAGACCGAGTAGGTATGGGGTGGGTGGATAAAAACTTGGGTGAGTACCCAAGTTTTTAAGCTAGCTGAAGGTGTCAGACGTAGCTTGGCGAAATACAGCTGAAAAATTGACACTTGTTTATTTGGAATTGAGGCCATAGTAAAATAAAAACTGTCACTCCTGCGTTAATCATTCTTCTCACAGTGACAGCCTCAATCAATAGTTTCTGATAAAATGTGAGAGACAATATGGTGAAGGTTGCGGGAAGCCGTTGGATGCTGGTAGCACAAACCCACCGTAGTGGAGATTTTTGCAGAAGGCCTTTGCTGTGGGCGTCTTCCAGCTAAGATGATGATGAGGACAACAAATTAACAGCTTCATTTCATCAACTCACCAAGAACACGTCGTTCAAGGAGGAGATCAGCTCGATGAACCTAATCGTGGCTTCTTTGACTCTAGGCCAGCCTCGCATGTAGGCTTCGTGGATGTAGAAGCCGAAGGGTGCGCGGTTGCCTCTGTAGTGCCTCTCGAAGTTCTGCAAGATGAAGTTGAACCAAGCGTCGGCGTCGGTTGGGTCAGGGCTGAAATTGAAATTTGTCGTTAGAGCAAAGTCAACGTTTTGGGTGAGTTATGATTATCTACGATTCATTTCAAGCATGATAATGTCTAGTATTGATTCCAGAGACTCCGAACTAGTCGGAGACTGTGGCAAGTCAGTGGCAAGATGGAATATTGATACTAGTATTACTGAGGAAGAGTTGAATTAAGTTAGTCTTGGTATTTTTAACTCTCGATTAAATCTGTTTTTGTAGGCAAGCGTGCTCCATCGTAGGCCGCATGATTTTGGAAGGTAACTAATAATAATAAAATAAATACTCACGAGAAGACACAAGCATCAGCCATTGAGCAAGGGGAGTTTTGCAGATCAAACCATGCCACCATAGGCTGGACCCACACACCAGGCAGGGAGGCAGTAGGGCAAGGAGGGAGACAATCTTGGGTGGAAGCGTAGTCCAGGGTATAAGGCCAGAGGCCAGGGTTGGTGTGGAAGACGGTAGGCCAGGAGCAGTCGTAGCCAAGGTCAAAGTCCTTTATGACCTGGAAGCTGTTGTTACCGCTGAGTTGAAGGAAAGGCAGACGGACACCTGTAAAAAATCAAGGTTAACAGTCTAAAGGATTTCATACTTCTTTACCATATTTATTTGCGTATCGCTTTGGTTTCCCGTACAAAAGTGTAATATTTTAAAGACATAGACAGACATTTATTTGTGGCAAAAAACACACAGAATATAAATATACACACAGAATACAGATTAAACAAAATAAAAAATAAACGAAGTAAGCAGGTAAAACAGTGTACGTATTTTGGCTTTTTGACACAAACCAGCCGCAATTCAGCATGGTGCTGGTTGTGTCCAACCAGCGCTGGTCTTCCGTTGCGACTGGCAGGTGACATCAAGCACGAGCAAGAGCTACTAGGACTAAACTAAAACTAGGACTAAAATGTAACAACACAAACAAAAATTTTATGAAGAAAATTACACATAAAGATAAATAATGAGGTAAGTAAGTATTTTGAGTTGCTGATGATTTATTGATGATTAGATGGCACTTGTATAATTTTTCATAAGTTCTTCGCTTTTTTGATGTTTAAACATAAATATTTTAAGTTTAAGCCTACAACAGTTTGTAAATGCAAAACGCTAATAGGATCTACTAAAAATACCATCATAGTCTGCTAAGTGGATCCAAGTGGAATGAGGGTGCTAATTCTAAAGTGGATCAATTGATTCTGAAATCCCACTTGTTTGTACAATTAATTACTTACTTCGTATCATGATTAAACCAGAAGTAGGCTGTTTTTTTTTGTAACCTTTGTTAGCTAGAGTTCATCATCAGACTCATAGATCAAGATTTTCTTTTTCTTTATTTGTCAACAGGTTTTCGTATGACCGTTATCTTCATATTCTTATTCTATATTTTCAAAAGCTTAAATTTACTTACCACTGATTGCACTTTCAGGAATATTAGCAAAATGAGCAATCTGCTCTTTTTGGTCAGCAATTTCCGCTTTGATCGTATCATAATCAGCATTTTGCCAGTAAGTCTGCGGCGTTTGGTGAGAAATAGAGTGTAAGGCTATTTCAAACCCGTTGTTGTACAGCTCATTGACTGCGGAGTAGTCCGTCCACTCGTGGCTGACATAGAAGGTGGCTCCGACGGGGCAGTTGTTGACGTTGCGACGGTTGTACAGGATCTCCCTGTAGTTGGGCATGGCAGCGGCGGTGACGGCATCGTCGAAGGTTATGGTGACGAACTGAAGGAGAAAGTTGTGTTGTTAGATCTGTAGGAAACAAGCTTGCTCTTAACAGTTTAGCACCCAACAGTTAAAACGCTTATTTCTATGTCCATAATTACTATACGGTATAATGCTGTGCCAATAAGTCTAACACGTCGATAAACTTCTATTAACCCAATTCACCTGTCCAGTTCAACTAGGTTCTCTGATTTCGTTCAATTGCATTTAAAATGATGTTCCTTCTCTAATAGTTTTTTTGTAAATCAAATATTGTAGATTTCGTAGAATTGTTTCTAGAGTTTTTATAAAGTTAAAAAAAAGCTACAAGAATTAAGGCATAACAGTAAACTACATACACCATGAAAGCTCCATTATGAGACAAGGCTGGTTAAATTTGAAATGTAAACCCTAATGTAAGTAAATAAAATAAACATAGTAATTAATAGCCTCATATTGCACGCCCGCGATGGGCAAACTGTTGAAACAAAAAGTGTTCTTAATTTAAGGTTCAGCCTTAAATTAAGAACACTTTTTGTACACAGTTTATGCTTATGTTTATGTATATGTTTATGTTCTATTCTATTCTGTTCTGTTCTGTTCTGTTCTGCTCTGCTCTGCTCTGCTCTATTATATTCTATTCTTTTTTATTTTAAAAGCAGGCAAGCAAGTTCGTATAGGCCGAGTGGCTAGCCCTGATGTCAGAGTTTCTAGACCCGTGCTTAGGTGCTTGCAGAATGTGAAAAGACCTTCGGGAGAAGGTTTTTCCGCCGAGGTACGGCATAAAACATTTTAAAATGTCCACAAATTTATTTCCGGGTTGGCAGCGCATCAACAGCGCACCTCGCGTTCAGGTGTCACCGTTTACCATCAGGTGGGCCATCTATTTGTCAGCAACTCTTCTTATAAAAAACTAAAAAATAAGAACATAAAGCTTCAATCGTTATAAAAACAAACCTGAGGAGTGTCCCTACGCTCCAATCCTCCAGGAATTCTAGCAGACGAACATCTGCAGTTGGGAAGCTGGCACAGATCTTCATTACAAGACTCAGCCAGAGGCAGCTCATCTGCTGCGTAAGCCACTGCTGCCAGCAGACCCAAGAGTATAAGAATCTTCATCTTTCTCTAACTGATTTCAAAAGACTGATTCATCTTCAGTTAGTCCAATAATTTATATGGAACTTTATCGTGCCATCTTGTTTGTAATCGGCAGTTATCAAATTTCTGCTTCGATTTGTTGATTTTCAGGCGTGGGAGAGTCCGTAATAATTTTATTAATCGGTTGCTGGAATTGAGTAAATAGCTTATCTTATGTGAAAACGGATGTTCTGTGTTAATTTAAGACTTTGATTTGATTAGATTAATATGATAGCCTATTTAGAATTGCAATGTTATTTCCTTATAACAATTGGTAGTAGATTTTATTATGGAAACTGACGTGGTTTTCACACATTATGATTTAAAAACACGGGAATTACTCACGTACGATTCAGTCGATTATTCCGACTATAGTTTCAACCGCATTCGGCGGTCTTCATCAGGGCGAGTGCGCGCGCGCGGCTGCGTCTCGCATAGCACTGTGTAGTCGGAATAATCGACTGAATCGTACGTGAGTAATTCCCGTGTTTTTAAATCATAATTGGTAGTAGACTTTTTGTATAGTCAATCCATATATTGTATGACAAACTTCAACATGCTTTGGATCTATATGTATAGGTACCTCGTTTTTAAGAACTAGCTGCGCCCCGCGGTTTCACCTGCGGTCCCACAGGAACTGTTTATTTTTTTAACAAAAAAAGATACCATTTAAAATGGAAATTTTGACTATTGTAGATTGTGAATTATAGCCTATGTCTAGAACGTAAGCTATATCTGTGCCAAATTTTATCCAGATTCGTTCAGCCGTTCTGCCGTGATTGAGTAACAAATATCCATCCAAACTTTCACATTTATAATATTATATCGGGTTTGAAAGAGTAACAAATTAATTTATTATTTAGATTTCTTGCTGAAGAGCTGATGATCCCGTGGGATGCCACGGGAACACTACATTTTTACGGGATAAAAAGTAGCCTATAAACTAATCCAGGATGTCACCTATTTCCACACTAAGTTTCATTAAAATTGATTCAGCCGTTTGAGCGTGAAGAAGTAACAAACACAAACACTCACAAACTTTTGCCTTTATAGTATTAATAATAATAATGTGTTTCCTTGCTTATCCCGCGGAAAAACTATATTTTTAGGAAATAATAAGAAATTGTAGGTACCTATTCACAAAAAAGTTCGTTCAAAACGTCAAATTAAATCTACTTTAAAAAAGCGTAAATGAGTAACACTTTTTTTTAATTCCTTGCTCATCCCACGGGAACACTATATTTTTAAGGGATCAAAAAATGTGTATAAAAAACAAAAATGCGTCCAAAACGTGTAAATCTATAGTGGTTTATACGTTTTAGACGCATTTTTTTATCCCACGCGAACTGTTAAATTTTCCGGGATAAAAAGTAGCCTATGATCTAATCAAGGGTGTCAGCTACTTCTATACTGAATTTTGTCAAAATTGGTCCAGCAGTTTGAGCGCGAAGAAGTAACAAAGATCACAAACTTTCTCCTTATAAGTGTGATTCACTTATATTCACTTATTGTATTTGTTCACTATTTTGGCTATAATGGCTTACACATAAGATATAGATATATACCGCGGCGGACTTTTTTGTAGGACTATTTAAGATGAACATTTCCATCATACATTACACATGTGTAACTCTAGCGGTTTTTCCAGCGCACGCCAGAATAGCTCGCAGATGGTAGATTTTTTCCTACTTACTTGATACTAATCGTCATATTTTGGACAATTCACACAATATTTTTATAAGTTATAACGTATGTGTTATTCTGATGTATAAGCTATTTTATTGTAAAGTTTTATTAAAATCCATTCTGTAGTTTTTACGTGAAAGAGTAACAATCATCCATCTATCCATACAAACAAACTTTTGCGTTTATAATATTAGTAGGATTTTACATTATTATTGTTGTTATGTTATTATGTCATCTGCTACATGACTGGAGCCCGGTGTATGGCGACAGGCTCGCCCCCTGTCACATTTGGGACTGAATATCGTCCGGCGAAGTGTGAGTGTTGTACACCTCTGCCAGCCCCTCGGGAGAAAGGCGTGACGATATGTTATGTTATTTAAATTGTTATAAATGAATCAAAACAACCAAAAAAAGACTTACCCAAAACCTATCTAATGTAATTTAAGTAAAAACGAAGAAATTCGTTATACTCGTAATTGACAGGTAAGTAACCTATGTATGATAATAAACATGAAGTATATTTTTGTACGTGCTCCTCCCCAAACTCCTCACAAAAAATACCCTGCCAATATTTAACCTTGGGTCTATATTATTTTAAGTACAATGCGTTTTTAACAAATCGCTTGCAAATTCGCAAAACGGACACAACCGTCAATAGCGTCTGCCCGCGTTCGGGTCGCGCGCTCAGCGATGAGCGACTTCTTCCATCCATCCATACATGCAAACATTCGCGTTTATAATATTATATTATTATATATATTATATTATAGTAGGATAAGACCGTTATTTAGACAGAAGAATATAGCAAGACTATACATATATGTATATGAGATAATGTGTCTATTTTTATATATGACGTGTTCTTAATTTATTAAAAGACACGTCATATATAAATACATTATCAATTTATTTAGTATAACGCCTAATATTAAGCCGTTAAAGAATTTTTATCTAAAAGATAATCATTATCTAGTAGCCAAAGTTGGCTCTAATGGTTATTATTTTTGACGTGACAACGTCTTATAATTCGATAGAGCCGGATGCACGCACGAAAAAATGCGGCGTTACCTCGCTCTGAGGCGTTCCATGTAAGGCTTGAAGTGCAAGCGAGAGCGCGGAACGAGCGACAAAGAAGCACAATCGGCCTTTGCGTTCGGCAGCGTTCGACATCCGTCTCTCTCCTACTTGAGTGAGCACGTTGTCACGTTCAACTATCGTCAGTAAACCGACTTTACAAACAACCAATTTTTTATTATAGATAATTATACTAGCTGTTGTTGAATTAACGCAACTTCGTTCGCGTTAATTCAGAAAATAGTATCCACAAACCCTCCTCGTGATATACTGTAACCAATTATCAAATTATGAATAATAATCAGTTACCAAAGAGATCAGAGTGTAAAAAAAAAATACTGGCTGGTTTTGAGCGGAGTTTTAATTTTAGTTGTCAGTTGTTATTTTAGTACCAACTACGAACTATTCTGTGATGTTGTCTGACGCATTTGGTAAGCGGCGCGTTATTTTTTATTAATTTACAGAATTTCATGACAAAAAGATTCATTTATTCAGAAAAAAGAAACCTTCCTTGTGACACACTGTAACTATTCATCAAATTTCATCAAGATACGTTCAGCCGTTTAGACGTGAAAAGCCTCCAAAGAGACAGACAGAGTTACTTTCCATTTTATAAGGCTCGCCTCTCGAGCCGACCGGAGCGGGTACGGCCCAGCCGACGACGGCACGCACCAATTTGTTCATTGTGTAAACAAAATTATGTGCAGATTGAATGTCATCTGCTACATGACTGGAGCCCGGTGTATGGCGACAGGCTCGCCCCCTGTCACATTTGGGACTGAATATCGTCCTGCGAAGTGTGGGTGTAGTAATACCTACCACCTCTGCCAGCCCCTTCGAGGGCGAGGGCGTGCAAAGGCGTGACGATATGTTTGTTATCTATAGATACGTTTTAATGTCATTAGCCGTGGCCCGATGGTCATGACGTAGCTGACAAGCAAGAGCGTAGGTCCAAAGGGGCTGGCTCGGAAGAGCGGAAGAGTACGAAAGCTTCCCCGTAGCCGCGACATTTTGCGCTGAGGTGGAAAACCCTTGGGTTTTTAGTGGGTAAGGCCGTCAGTGGCGGGAATCCCACATAACCACTCTGGGCCCGCCTCGGGGCTGTTGGTAGTATCCATGAAGGATTTTCCCAAGGTGAAAAAAATAAGTCAAAGTCAAAATGTTTTTATTCAATTTGGTTATCAAATATTATGAACGTCAAAGTTTTTTTTCTTTTTAAATAGACTCGACTGTCTTGTTGGAATAAAGAGTCTCTACTCAGAAGAACAGGCTAGAAACTGAGGGGCATTATTTTTTTAAAGAATAAATATTGTCTCACAAATTTTGGCTTACAACTAGTAATATCTATAACATTTAATAGGGCATATTCTGTGATCTATAAATACTAGTGGCTACTTGGCGGAAGTGAAAGTCTTCATGACATTGCTAACAATTGGTTTTTGACAGAAAAATCAGTTAAAATAAGTTTCGACCCTATGCAGTTATTAAGTCGTTTTAACCTACCTTTCGTTAATGGTTAATTAATAATTTTCGTTAGTTTAATTGCAAGGCCCTTGTGATCTGACCTGACTCCGTTAAAAAGTGATAAATCTTTTGTTTTACAACTTGAACAATTGTCTATGCAAGTATATGACGTCTCCGTTACTCTAGTTGGCTCGCAGAAAAGATAGTTTAAATTAAATGCTTAAACTAAGAAAATAGATTAATTTATCAGTAGAATTGACTAAAATATCTATATTAAAGTCTCCACAAACTAAATTAGATTTATTTGATTTAGAAAGTCTCTTTAGTACTCACTCCATTGTTGACATAAAATTACTGAAGTTAGATGCTGGTGGTCGATAAACACATAATTATTATGTGCCTGTCCATTTCCGCAGAAGCAATCTCACAGACATGTTCAACAGAATAGCCCCTTATGTCAGAGCGTTCCTTAAATTTGGTGTTATTATTAAAAAGAATAATACAGCCTCCTCCTTCAGCGGATATTCTGTTAAACGCACTGGCCACCTGAAAATTTGTAACATTAAATGCATTTTATCGGATTTTAACCAAGTTTCAGTGATATATAAAATATCAAAACTATATTTGTCTAGTAAAAGTTCTATATCTAATATTTTGCCAGAGAAGCGGTTTATGTTTTGATAAGAAAGTGAAATGTCCACACACTTCTCTGTTGTCTCACTTAAAAGTTTAAACTATTGGTCACAGTTATGTTGTTATTAGTACATTTACTAAAAACTGTGACCTTATCTTTGTACTTCGTTATATTTCCTATAAGAGAATGAATATTGTAGGCTAACAATCTAGCAATTAAGTGTCTGCTTTTTTTAGGACAATACATGCCTGTGTTAACTTAAAATTATAAATAAATTGATTGATTGCTATCAAAAAATAGCAGCTTATCACTATGACGGGAAGCTATGTATTCAAAGAATGGATGTGGTTATTTTGACTTCTAGTCAAAGAGTCTGAATATGGAAATGCACAAAACATTACTTTGAATGCATTTAATTTCAACAGACAAGTTATTCTTGCAATCATTTCTTTCCTGTCCGTACCTAAACTTTGCCCCAGGTAAACCACATCAATTGTACTATCTATTTTTTCAGCAGAGCATAGACTAAATTTTTTTGTATGTGTTGCTAACAATATTTTTTTACGTAGCTTTAGCGTTCCGACACACATCTGACAGCTTTTACCAAATAGAAGCAAGTAATCTCTTTAATACCTTTCTCTGTATTTGAGCAAAAGATATCTCCAATATCTTCCTACTTTGCCAGCCATTCCGGAAACCGCGGAATCTCTGCAATCCTACGATTCCCGCGGGCTCGGGACTTTTGCCCGCCGTCCCAGGTGTAAACCCTTGCCCGCAATCCTGTTAGGGCTACATTCCAGTATTATACGGGAAAAATAGCTTATTATTATCACGGAATAAGTTTTTGAGATAAAAGAAATGTTTGTGCTTCAAGATGCTTGGACTGGTTTTTGTTTTACTTTTCTTTTCAGTAGCTAATACTGTAATAATGGAACAATGTACTTTTTAGTCCTAATAATGTAGTTTTTTGATAACAAATTGTCGGCAAGCGGATAGCGGACGGTATTACTTTTTTGATAACAGATTGTCGGCATGCGGACAGCGGACGGTGTAAAATGCGCGCATTCTAGTTGAGTCCGTCCATGATCCAAAAAACAAGGTCTAGCATTCAGCAAACACATAATGACGTCATCGTCATCCATCTCTTTCGAACTTGTAGTAAATGACTTATTTCCGTTTCGCTTAAGCATCGATTAGATACCTGGCGGAGTAAAATATACCCGATTATACCAAAGTAAATATCGTGTATTTTCTCCGTCAGTCGCGGATGTCCACGTTCCGTAACTGCGTCGTTGCACTGAACAAGGGGTAAGAGTGTCCACTAAGCCCGCAAGCGTCCACTTTTGTGTTTGTATTGATATATAATTATGTACATTGATATATGAAGGATGGATTGAGCATCGCTAGTTGGGAGCCTAAACAAGTTGAATCGCTTTCAAGTGATTCCACTTGTTTAGGCTGTTTTTGGGATCGCTGGCGCTCAACGTCAGCTGCTGATTGGACGAAGTACATAACATATCGTCACTCCTTTCCCCCGAGGGGGCTGGCAGAGGTGTAATACAACACCCACACTTCGCCGGACGGTATTCAGTCCCAAATGTGACAGGGGGCGAGCCTGTCGCCATACACCGGGCTTCAGTCATGTAGCAGATGACATACAATACGCACATATGTTCACACAATGAACAAATTGGTGCGTGCCGTCGAATGGGTTCGAACCCGCTGCCCTCTGGCTTGAGAGACAGGCCTTCTCCAACTAGGCTGTCAGGCTGTCATTAGTTGATTGAATCAGGCGTTACTTTGCGGAAGTTCATCTTCAAACTTGTTACTTGGACAATATCTAGTGTAATTCCGCTTTAACGTCGCATTAAGTACATCAAGGAACATGAATTTTTTATTTTATTTTTAATTTTGAATCTTAAAAGACAAAAAAAATTAAAAAAAATTGTTTCTAGTAAATTTCATTAAATTAATTTTAAAAATTTCAATTTTAAAAATAAAATAAAAAAATCATATTCTTTGATGTACTTAATGCGACGTTAAAGCGGAATTACACTATACTATATTATTAGATATTACTATATTACTAGATATTAGTTCAAGTAACAATTTTGAAGCTGTCATTAGTTTTTAAACTATAAAATACATAAAAATGAAGTACACAGTACTTACTAACACCACTTAAGGGCGGATAAGTGTAATAAGCCACTTTACGTAGTGTTTATGGTAAGGCCACTAAATTCGATGTAATATAGTGGATATCTACCTTTAAGCCCAAAATGCCAGCGAGGCGTATAAGCCGACAAAATTATTGATGTTCCGTTCTGCCGTCTGTACGCAACTACGCATTCCTAGTTAACCCAATTTTGTTGTACCCATGTTATGCATACGCGTAATAAAAAAAACCCGCCATGTGCGAGTCGGCATCGCTTAGGAAGGGTTCTGTACCATCCTAACATTTTTGAAATATTATAAATGCGAAAGTGAGTTTGTTCGTTTCTTTGTAACTCTATCAGGCCTAAACTACTCAAACGATCGTCTTGAAATTTTGCATACACGTGGTCTGGGGTACAGAAAAGGACATAGGCTACTTTTTATCCCGAAAAAAATAACGCAGGTAAAACCGCGGGGCGCAGCTAGTTATCAATAAAAGAACGGCAAATATCACGTTTTTTAAAATGGGAGCCCCCTTAAATATTTATTCAATTCTGTTTTTAGTAGTTGCTGTTATATCACAGAAATACATCATCTGTTTAAATTTTAACTGTCTAACTATCACGGTTCATGAGATACAGCCTGGTGACGGACGGACAGACAGACGGAAGGACAGCGGAGTAATAGGGTTTCGTTTTACCCTTTGGGTACGGAACCCTAAAAAAGAAGTCTGAGCTTCTATAATTTTACCTTCAAGCGTTTAAAAATAAAATACCTGAAGTAGCGTTGTAAAGATTTACTAGACACTTTCATATTTTTTCGAATTTTCCAAAATGAATAGTATTTAAAAAAAATATTTAAAAACTAAAACTGGCAACAGACTCACGTTACAACAGACATAAACCTACCTACACAATCTAAAACAAATAACATTATTAAAAGAAAAACAAAAACCCGTCTGCACCATGTTGTACCATAAGTCACTTCCACTATCAAGACGATTCAAATGACACATCACATGTCGAAATCCATCAAGCTGTTTAGGCTGTAGGCCGTGCCAAAGAAACCTCATACATACCCACATACACACATACATCCGCTCGAAAAACAAAACCCTCCTTGCACAGCCGGCTAAAAACCCTTCTATTAAGCAGTCAGCTAAGGAATTTATAATCACAAAACAAATCCATTCATAAAGGCGCAAAATTGTAAACAACAAAAATCCTCACAAAAACGGCAAGAGGTTCAACGCAAGGGGTAGGCAAAAAGGCGTGTTCACACAAACTATGTTTTTGTCTCCTTCGTCATCCCTGTGACAAGGGTAACGGATAACTCCGCTGTGTGCTCCCCTTTAATTATTCCCGGGCTTTTTGCACGACTGAGTTCGAATATGGAACGGATGAACCGAGAAGGAAGGTCGGTAACTTTTTCTTTACCGGGCTCTGATTGGCATAGCTGTGAAAGGATATAAGGTTGTTCTTCTCTGAAAATGATGCATCTCTGAAATTTGGGTATAGCTACTTCGTTTTGGCAGTGTTGATGAAATTTATGCACGAATTAGTT
Source organism: Peribatodes rhomboidaria (assembly GCA_911728515.1). Taxonomy (NCBI): domain Eukaryota; kingdom Metazoa; phylum Arthropoda; class Insecta; order Lepidoptera; family Geometridae; genus Peribatodes; species Peribatodes rhomboidaria. The sequence continues at coordinate 6,604,581 of OU452188.1, read as the reverse complement.
TGGAATTCGGATGCGGAGAGGAAAATGAGGTTGATTGCTTTCTTCAGTTGATACCTTGTAGAAATGGGTTCTTTTGAAACAGATTTTCCTGTTTTTTTTTATTGGCTTTATTTATTTACTAGCTGCGCCCCGCGGTTTCCTTCGCTAAAAAGTGCTATTCCAGACTATAATCTATCTCTGTGCCAAATTTCATTCAGATCTGTTCAGCCGTTCTGGCGTGAAAGAGTAACAAACCTCCATCCATCCATCTATTCTTACAAACTTTCGCGTTTATAATATAAGTAGGAAGAGTAGATATTTAATTGAAAACGTTAGTGAGCAACCTAAGTGAGGGTTTTTTAATATACAGAGTTATCAGAAAAGGGTGTACTGAGCCGAAAGGAGGTCATTGTACTCCTTATCATGAACAACTTTTACTATCAACCCTGAAATCTAAAAAATATTTTGTTCCATACATTTTGTCGACGAAATTTGAACTGTTTGTATGGAACAGCAGATGTTTTTTTACGAGATTTTGGGTTGGCTCCATAGCAAAAGTTTTTTTATAATAAAGATTACAATAACCTTACCAAAGGTACACTGTCATACACCGACCTCGCCGGCGAGGTCGAAGACTGCCTACAAGGTCTGTTAGAAGATCGGTTAGTTAGCTCGTAGTGTTCGTTCATTTTACGCCCCTCAGTTTCTTGCCTGTTCTTCTGAGGTGAGGTTCCCTTTCCGAACAAGGCGGTCGAGTCATTGTTAATAATAATATATTTTGTTTTTAACCTTAACTTCAACCGTCCCCGTTAGGGCCCTAGAGCAAGCCCCTTCTGGGCTTGACAATTCGACGCACCTCCCTCGGCGACAGCCCAAGCCGAGGCCGTACCTCAGATGCCCTTGCGCTCGTCGCCCATAGTTTGTAAGCATTTTTGAGGCCCTGCGCCATTTGCGCTTGCCTAATGCCCGGTACGCTGTCGAGGCCTCAGTGGCAAACAGCATAGAGTCATCCAAACAAAAAAAAACGCTTAAGTATCATCCTTACTTAGTCGATATATCACCTACTCGTACTAAGCGGTTCGCCTCCACCTTCTTAATACGAACGGCTAGGGACTGGAATCGTTTGCCACCATCAGTTTTTCCGACTAACTGCAACCTAGGTATCTTCAAGGCCAGAGTGAATAAGTACCTACTAGGTCTTCGTGCTTCATCTTAGGCCACAATGTCGCTTCAGATCAGGCGAGTTGGTGGTCAAATGTTGACCTATTCTTTATAAAAAAAAAATCTTTTCGCCATGAAGGTTACGTTTTGATTCCAACGTTGCGTGACCGCGAATCGTATCGCCGTGGAATAAGGTCCATTGTCGCGCAGCATCAAAAACAAAGTGCAACCATCATGGCAGTAAGATGTCATCGTAAGCTCCCTGCAGCACGTTTTAAGCATTTTTTATTGGTAATTAATGCTGAAATATTATTCGTTCTAAGAATCATTTCTATCTATACAAAAATGCTTTTTCATTTCTCATACTCGGAAAGTAGTGCTGTTTTGATTTGATTATTGGGTGGAAAATGCTGCTTCCCTCCATAGAGAGGGAAAAACTCATACAAATTACTTCCCACCTAAGGGCCGGAATGAATTTTAAAAATAGGACTGCTGTCTAGCTCTAAGAGTTTTATGTACAAAAAAAAAAAAACGAATTTAAAAAAATGCTGCGGCCATGTGACTTTCTAAACAGCCAGTGTGAAATTAGCCCAAACTTCTTTGAGCGGAATAAGCTGCAACAATTACGCGGTGAGTTCCATATTTAAAATGTCGACATAAATTGGCGGGATACTAATCTGTTATGTATCTGTAACGGAATTCAAAAACATAGGTAATAATCTTTAAATAGGTACTACTAATCCTACTATATATCTTAATATTTATAAATTACGTGTCACGTTGTTTGTCCGCTATAGACTCCTAAACTACTAAACCGATTTCAATCAAATTTGCACACCGTGTGCAGTTCGATCTAACTTAACAGATAGGATAGCTCACATATTTATATGTACTTACTCGTATATACATACGAGTATATATAAATAATAAACGCGAACGAAGTCGCGGGGTGACAGCTAGTATATATATATTTATGAGACTGAGCATACGACCCTTAGAGCCGCATTTTTTTACATAATTTGGTGTTATTATATCAAAAACAAACTCAAAGAAAACAACATCACGTCGCTGTTTTTACCTACTGAATAATCTGTATTTGATTAGGTAGAAATTGTGGAAATCCTCGTTTCGTCACGCGATAGCACTATCAATCATCCAGGTTGGCACGTTGCAAGCACTTACCTACTTTGTTTGGCACCTTCGTTTCTCAGAAAAGTGAGAACTGGCCAATTTAAAAGTGTTCTCGTTGGATTTTGGGTTTTATTACTTTTATGATAGAGAATAGTAGATTGTTAACCGAGGGTCAAAAGAATCAATTCCCGAGGTATTTAGACTATAGTCCGAGTAGGAATTGATTCTTTTACCCGTGTTTTTAACTGTTTATATTTTCGGGATTATGTCCTTTTCTGTATCCCAGACATGTTCATGCAAAATCTCAAGACGATTGGTTGAGTAGTTGAGACGTGAAAGCGTTACAAACAAACAAACGAACAAACTCACTTTTGCATTTATAATATTAGTTAGGATGTCTGGCGCTCACCGGTCGAGCAAGGTAGATGATGATGACGATGTGTCTGGTGTTCGACACCGGCGAGTAACAGTACATTTTAAGGGATAAAAGTAGCCAATGTACTGTGTTTATCCAGACTGTCAGCTACCTGCACGAGGAGGAGCACCTGCAGGAGTACACGTATGCGGAACGACTATGAGAGCCGCTATGTGGTATTACGAGCGTGCCATAATCTTCGGTGGGAGTCCAGTCGTAAGCCCTAATGGCAGTGTGTTTTACTCTCAGTAGCTCTCTCACATCCTCGGGAAGGGCCCAGCGTTGGTCGCCCTCGACTGGGACCTGTCTCGAGGAGCCGCCAATGGCGGTGTGAAGGTGACTATTAAGAGCGTCGAGGGAGAGGGAGACATCGTCGAGGGTGACGAAGTCGTCGGGAATTCGGTCTAGGTCGGGTGAATTGGTTTCCTATAGGCTCTCGCCTAAAAGCTTCCAATTCACCACAGTCCTAGTTGGGGAGATGCCCCGAGCTACTCGCAGGTGTGAAAACTAGAATATTCACCTCTGGGATAAAGCAGTGTTTTTGTCTTGGGCGGCTTGAACCCCTCGCTTCACTCAGGACTCTACATAACTCCCTCGCTGTGCTCAGGAGTTAACTCTAGAGTCCCTTGTTACGCTCAGGGCTCAATAAGCCGCCCGCGACGTTAGACACTGCATAACTCCCTCGGTGCATAATCTACTGCTATGTATGGTAAAATAGTTTTAAATCAAGGTTCAAGACTAAGCGTCGTTTTAGCATGCGGTCCTTAATTATGAAGAAACGGCCAAGTACAAGTCGGAAATTCGGAAATCTTTGGAAGCTAACCTAAACACACCTTAAAGGTGGGAAGATGATAAGATGAAACTGAAATTAAAATGGCAGTTTTGTAATTTAATCTACTCTAATATTATTTTTTGTTGTTGAGAAGCCAGGACACGGCTTGGGTCACTATGCCGACAAAATTAGTAAGTAATGTTATTTTTTAATTTTCTCTAAATTTATTTTCTAAGGTGAAGAGAAGAAGAAGTGACTCTTGTTAGACTGGAAGGTAAGGACACGGTTGGATCGTACTAGCTCGCCGAGTGTCTTACGTACACCATATAGACCGTATAGATGTAAGTAAGTAGTAAGTAAGTAGTAAGTAAGTAGTAAGTAAGAAGTAAGTAAGTAGTAAGTAAGTAAGTAGTAAGTAAGTAGTAACTAAGAAGTAAGTATGTAAGTAGTAAGTAAGTAGTCATAGAAGGCCTCCTCCTATTACATTTTAGTTCTATACACTACGTGACCATGGCCTTTATTGCGCGGCGATACGATTCATATTCGCACAGTGTCGAAAACAAAACGCAACTATCAGGGCAATAAGGTGTCATGGTAAGCCCCCTGTTGTGCTTAAGGAACGACATGCGAAAAGCAACTCTAAGCTGCATGCATAAGGTTTATTATTTTATATTAGAAATTCAAGGTCATTTTCCGGATATGCGCTAAGTCGTTTTTTGGAAATTCGATTTTCGCGGACCGTACGCTATGGTCCCTCTCGACGGGCTAGTTGTTCCTACAAAGTTAGTTAATTTCCAAATCTTGCACGTAGCAAAAATTTGTTTAAGGACTCAGTGGTTTTGATTCATATTTCCCAAGCTATAGATGACCGAACTGAGTGTCACTGTTCTCGTTTAATACGAGTAGATTGCTTTAAAACAAGTACTTAGCTCTATTTGTAGTTAATAATTATAAATTAAAAAAAACCATAAGCATCGATTTTCATGAACACCGATTTTCATCAAACATAACTAAGAACAAAAAAAAAAAAAAAAACTAAGAACACTCCCGAATAATTCATCTTTCAAACAAAACAAAAACAGAATCAAAATGGGTTCATCTGTTCGGGAGCTACAATGCTAGAGACACACACATATACATACATACACACACCCCGTCGTTCTTGCGTCGTTGAAAACAGAGAAACTAAGTAGTGATGACAGCTAGTCTCTTAATTTTGAAAAATCAATCTTACTCAAGAGACATAAGAATCATTTTTCAACTTCAAAAATATGGCATTATTGAAAAAAACAACACTATAATTTCCGTCGATCCAAACTTTTCTCACCTAACCGATTCCTTACACTTCACACCCCGAAAACAATTACCAAGTTTCCGCAGTAAACCTTCACGAAAAACAATAAAAATCCATCACGTTTCCCATCACCCATTACCCATCTCCCATTACCCCAGTATTGCCAGGCTAACATAATAAAATAACCTGTTAAAATTGTTTATGGTTGCCAAGTTCGGGCTGGTCATCGCGGAGTAGTGAGTATATTAGTTTTCTAATAGCCGGGAGCGGCGTGGTATTGTAATGGAGTTGGAATTTAACACTAAACACCAACTTCATAAATGTAGATCCCATGGTAGAACTGCGAAGCTGTAGAGACTTCCTTAATGTGCTATATTTATAAATCCTTATATGTGTCAGAGCCTATAGTCTGTTACCGAACCAATTCAAATCAAATAAATAAAGAATTATTTACTATACTTTTAATTATTTATTATAAATAATTATTTACAGACTATAGGCACATAAATCCTTATGACACATTATGTATAGAAAAAACTATTATAATAGTTTTTTCTACACATATACCTCTTAAAAGTATGGGTGTTGTTATCTTGTAATACATCTCTGCCAGCTCTTTTAGGAAAAAGGCGTGAAGAAATCTAAGGATTTTGCGATGATTAGCATAGTTGGAAGTAGGCTCGCCTTCAAGCTCAAGGTATGGATTCGATCCCAGCTTGTATGCGCGTATTTAATGTCATCTGTTAAATAAATTGTGCCAGGAGTATGGCGCAATAGGCTCGCCTTCTGTCACATTAGGGATTGAATATCGTCCGGCGTAGTGTAGGTATTATAATTTTCACCTCAGGAAACTAAGCCAAGGGGTTGGCAGAGGTTTATCTGGTGGAAACGGAAAACACGGTTAGATTTTGGATGGGTGATCTCGGGCGCTTTTGAAGATTCGATAACATGACATGTTAAAATGTAGGCCTTTTTTTGTCCAATTAACAATCAAGCCTTAAGGATTATAGGGAACCTAACAACTTCTGAAACCAGTTAGTCTGGCCTATAACGAACTTAACTATTTGCTTATACACATAGCACACACGTTTTTGCTTGCAGTTATGACTATTAAATGTTACTGGAAGTTAAAACAGCTGTAAATCTTCTCTACGCCTTTCGTTGTTTGAAACATTGTTTAAACATCAGTCCATGGCCCCAGGCTGCGTAGTTTTAAACTGTTAGCGAACTCACAAATTGAGGTCTCTATACACCTAATGTACCTCAAATAACTACGTCCCGGTACGTCAGCACTGCTATTTATTCTGTGGGGCTGGTTTGGAACTTTCCACAAATTACCTATTGGATCACAGATTATACAGGGTCAATTATAAAACGCTGAACACCTAAAAAAAATATAACAGGGCTCTCTGAGGGAAAATTCAAATCACATGTAAAAACTACATTAATGAAAGGAGGGTATTATAAGATTAAGACTTATTTAGAAGACAAAGATGTGTGGAGCCTTCCACTTCCGCCAAGTAGCCACTAGTATTTATAGATCCTACTAATATTATAAACGCGAAAGTTTGTATGTATGGATGGATGGATGGATGGATGTTTGTTAATCTTTCACGCCAGAACGGCTGTACAGATCTGGATGACATTTGGCACAGAGATAGATTATAGTCTAGAATAGCACATAGGATACTTTTTAACCGCGGGTGAAACCACGGGGCGCAGCTAGTATTACCTAGTTGTAAGCCAGAATTTGTGAGACAGTATTTTATTTATTCTGTGAAAAAATAATGCCCCTCAGTTTCTTACCTGTTCTGAGGGGAAAGGCGTGAAGATGTTATGTTATATTCTGGGGGATACCATAACATTTTATTTCCATGATTGTTACGTTTTGTTTCCGACGCTGCGCGACCGCAAATCGTATCGCCGTGCTATAAGGTCCATGGTCGCGCAGCGTCGAAAACAAAACGTAACAATCTTGGCAATAAGTAGTCATGGTAGGCCCCCAGAACATAACATAACATCGTCACGCCTTTCCCGGAAAGGGCTGGCAAAGATGTACAACCTCCTAACGACTAACGACCTCCTCCGAACTACTACAGTATGAATTATTTCGCTCTTTGTTAATTCGGTATACGCATAATATTAAATTATTTATCTTGATTTCTATAAATTACGTATCACGTTGTTTGTCCGCTATAGACTCCTGATTTCAATCAAATTTGCACACCGTGTGCAGTTCGATCTAACTTAACAGATAGGATAGCTCATATATATATATATAATGCGACCTGTCGGAGAAAACAAAGATCCAGCCAGAATTCGGACATCCGAAAGCATTTTTGTCAAAGCTGAAGCATAGACGCTTCGTTCGCTAAAGCTCGCTCGGTCCAACATCAACGATTCTTGTAGCGCGCGCAGCTAGTATAAATGAATACAAAGTACCTACCTACCTAGACTAAATACTTTTTGAATGTGAGCTTTTCTTGGAAAATATTCATCCATCCATTCTTACAAACTTTCGCGTTTATAATATTACTAGCTGCGCCCCGCGGTTTCACCCGCGGTTAAAAAGTATCCTATGTGTTATTCTAGACTATAGTCTATCTCTGTGCCAAATTTCATCCAGATCTGTTCAGCCGTTGTGGCGTGAAAGAGTAACACACATCCATTCATCCATCCATTCTTACAAACTTTCCAGATAAAAACCAAACAAACAGACGAGTAAATACTCTGTTTTTAATTTGTTTTTTACTTACAATTTTTTCATAACAAACCATTAACGGTAAAAAAAAAAATAGTAATGCCGAAGATTTCTTATTGACGGAAAACTAAAAAATACCGCTGTTTTCACAGATCGGCCAACTTATCTGCGCAGCTGGTTAAAATATGGAACCAAAAAAATCCACGGATGGCTGTTAGTTTTGTTCGGGAAATGCAGAGGTGGCTTCCTCATTCAACTTCATAGATAAGTTGGTCGCACCTACCATCACGCTCACTTACCATTCTCTCCAATGCTGCACAATCAGATTTATGCCCAGCGACACGGATTAGAAAAGAACAGAGAATAGTCACTATGAAGATAACATTACATAACAGTACCTGGATGGCCGCTTTGCTCGGTATTTTATTTTTATTTTTTAATTGTGTTTTTTGGATAATAAACAATTGATTTCAGTCTAACCTCAAAGCAAACACTCATTGACTTCGTGTTACTTAACAACGCCATCTGCCGTTGTGTCGTTAAAGCAATTAGTTGCTCACAAAAAATAGTATTATTATTCGCCAATAGATGTCAGGAAGAGTCATATTTTTCAGTTGAGATTGATTATCGATAAAACACGAATAAAATGACATTTTCTAAAAATGATTCCTAGCTAGATCGATTTATCGCCCCCGAAACCCCCTTTAAACTAAATTGTATGAAAATCGTTGGAGCCGATTCCGAGATTCCAATTATATATATATATATTTATATACAAGAATTGCTCATTTAAAGATATAAGATATCGTCACGCCTTTCCCCCGAAGGGGGACGAAGATCTACGAAGATCCTGTAAAACAAGTAAAATTATTTAAAAAAAACCCGGATGCAAAATGTTGTACCCTATGTCACTTCCACTATCAAGACGATTCAAATGACACCTCACATGTCGAAATCCATCAAGCTGTTTAGGCTGTAGAGCGTGCCAAAGAAACCTCATGTATGAGGTTTTTTTTCTTAATATCTATTTAAGTAAGTATTTAAAAATATCTAAGCATGTTTATCAGTCTCTGGCAGCCATAGTACAAGTTTTGCTTAGTTTGGGGTCAGGCGACCGTGTGTGGAAGTGTCCCGAATTTGTTTACTTTATTTATTTATTTATTTATATAGATACAAACACTCGACAAACATAACTCTTCTCCTTGCGCAGTCGGTAAATATAATTTTGATCTAAGCAATTTTAGAGATAACCACGACATTGTATCACATGTAGGTATTATCAATGGTACTAGTCAATTATCTAACATGTTATACTGTATTTTGCCCAAGCACAGAATATTTGCGTTTTAAATTATGTAGAGAAAATTATCTACATTATAATCTCTAGTATAAAACAAAGTTTCCTTCCCGCTTCTTCTTTTCTCTTCTTGCTTTCCGCGTCTGTCTTTTTTCTTCTTTTTATTTTCATTTAATTAGGATCACTAGCTTCCACGGTATAATACCCTGGGTGGCAGTAGCTAGTAATCTTCCTGGGAACAATTTTATATCAATTACAGATTACATATTTTACACATTTACAGATTTAATCAATTTTATAATTTTAGAGTAATTAATTAAATTTGCTGATGGTGAAACAATAATAAATAAATAAGCATATTTAAATCAATGGACCTATATTCTATAATACTAAATCCACAAAAACCAACCAATAAAAAAAAAAAACAAAGAGATAACAATTTCTGTGTATTGCAGTTCTATGAGTATATATTTTTTTTAGTTCTGCATCTGTATTTCGATGGCGATGGCAGCCTAGTTGGGAGAAGGTCCGCCTCTCAAGCCAGAGGGAGCGCGTTCGACCCAGCCGACGGCACGCACCAATTTGTTCATTGTGTGATCATAATTACTGGAGCCCGGCGTATGGCGACAGGCTCGCACCCTGTCACATTTGGGACTGAATATTGTCCGATGAAGTGTGGGTGTTGTATTACACCTCTGCCAGCCCCCTCGGGGAAAGGCGTGACGATATGTATGCATCTGTATTTTCCTAGTCTGCATTAACACCGTCGGCGTTTGAGTTATTTTTCTGAATCAACCACCGCACCCGAGGGCTCGACCATTTCTCATTTCGACCGAAGTGTACAAATTACTAGTAGTTACCGCGCACTAACGTCCCAAGTTTGGGCGGTACTATTGGTGCGGTTCTCACTGTTGAGTTAATTGCAATCGAGTTTCAAAGTGAGCGATCGAGTTACTTAGGGCGAGATTCACAGAGCGCACTTCGGCTTTACTTTGATGCAAAGTTCAAGAATCTCGCCCAGAAGTTTGAACTTTCCATCAAAGTATAGTCGAAGTGCGGTCTGCGAATCTCGCCCGTAAAGACATTGCAGACGTTTGTGAATTTAATATGCGTAACTGTTCCACTGATGATCGATATTCAGCTGCTTGGATGAACTGAATTTATGTGGTTTGTTTATAATACTGTTACAAAAATCATTTCTCATTTAGGACTCTGTTCACTGCACTTTAATTGGGAAATTAATTACTAATTAATAAATAATAATTATTGATTAATTGATTAATTATTTTCTTATTTATGACTTAACTGTTACGATCGGCGATCGAAATAAAACTTTAGAATGACAAGCATTACAATAAATTTAAACTATTCAACCGTCCATTGTTGATATTTAACTTATTGAAGACCTGTAAAAAAACATCGGATAAAAATTTATTCGTTTGTCTATGTTTAAGTAAACTTTTGCTAAAGTATATTCGTATTATATTAGATTAATATATCCTTTACAAAAGCTTATCTGACTAATCATCTAATAATAAGTTTTTACCATCTGATAATATGTTACCAGATGGTAAAAATATAAAAAGAAAATGTTTGTGTATCTACGTACGTTAACTTTCTAAACTTATTTTCATCTTTTCAAACTTTAGATATTGTTGTTTTTGATTTTAAATTTACTAAGAATAATCAGTATAATTATATCACAGTTTCAGTCTGTGACAGTGTCTTGAAAGTTCAGCAAGTTCAAAAGTTCTAGTACTTAACGTGTTTCGTTAATTATTTGGATAATTTTATTTCTCAAAATTAAAGTTAGAATGTGAGTAAAACTTAAAAATTTGATTAAAAGTGCCTAACATTGGCCTCGGTGACACTTGAATTAATAGTTGATTGAATCAGACGTTACTTTGTAGAAGTTTATCTTCAAAACTGTTTCTTGAACCAATATCTGGTGTATTTCTGCTCTAACGTTGCATTAAGTTGATTAAGGAATATAAAAAATTAAAAAAATAGAGATAAAAATAGCATACCATAACATATCGTCACGCGTTTCCCCCGAGGGGGCTGGCAGAGGTGTAATAAAAATAGAATCAAAAATTAATTTATGCGACCGATAGAGCAGAAATACATTAGAGATTGTTTTTTTAGACCGTGACTTTTTTTAACATAAATCTTAAATTATTATTTAAGCGAAATACAGGTAGAGGGGGGTTAGTTATTAAGTCTTAATCTAAGGTTAGGTTAAAGGTTTTCAGATTTACTTAATGCATTGTGAGTACACCACGAGCAGACCAGCGACCCGCAAGCAGCACCCGATCACGAGTATGACGCATGTGCCAGCCATCGCTCTCCTCAACCATATTTGAGGGAAGAGAACGACCCGACACACGACGCCGCCGCAAGAAGGTGCCTTCGATAGTGAGCATGAATGCTCGAGATGGACCCACAATTTATATAAAACGATAACAAAAATAGAAACTACTAACTAACTAGAGATTGGTTCAAGTAACAGACTTCAACTGGTTTTTAGTCCCCGCCTATTACCTGACTAAACTTCAATGGAAAACTAAGTTCCGACTCATAAATTTGACAGCACTAAACTTCGTGCTGTATCTTTCTTGTGTTTCTATTGGTAAAATATACTGATAGCTCTAAGTTTAGTTCAGTGACTTAACAAGGGAATTGAAGCTATTGTCTTTTAAATATAATGGCAATAACTTACAATGACGACTCATTACAAATAGACGACTTTGAATTCACCACCTAGCCCGTTCTTCTATAAAGGAACCAAGAGTACAAAAAAGCGGCATCGTTTTATGTTTGACATACCTACAACACGCACAAAACGCTTTGATTCCTCATTTCTCATACGGACCACTAAAGTATGGAATACTCTGCCAGACTGTGTGTTCCCTGACACTTATAATCTGGGGTTCAAGTCTCGAGTGAATCGGTTTCTTCTAGGCAAGCGTGCTCCGTCGTAGGCCGCATCACTGCTTATCATCAGGCATGTTGGCGGCCAAACGCAAGCCTATTAAGTAATAAAAAAAAAAAAAAAACCTATCTACCTAGTAGATACTTTTAAAAAGTTTTATAACTGCATGGAATAGAGCTTTCAAACCTTTATTATTACTAGTGGCGTTGTGAGCTGTAGACCTCGCAGCCGACGTTTGTCTTCCTCTACACAGTCGGTCACATTTATCAACCGATTACCTCTGAATTTTGTGAGTAGGTTTTATAATCATACAAATATTGCACTGTCCCCGGAGAACAAAATGACAATCGCTATTGTCTTGTTTATAAAAATGAATAAATTAATAAATTCTGGACACTTCCACACACGGTCGCCTGACCCCAAACTAAGCAAAGCTTGTACTATGGGTGCCAGAGACTGATATACATACTTAGATATTTTTAAATACATACATAAATAGATATTTACACCCAGACATAGAACAAACACTAATGTTCATCGCATAAATGCTAACAGCTCCCTACTAAGATTCCATGTGTCGGGAATGGAACATTCACACAGCTAACCACCAACACGCAGATCAAGAACATACAGTGATAATATTTAGCGATGATAGCCTAGTTGGAGAACGCCCGCCTCTCAAGCCAGGGGTAACGGGTTCCAACCCAGCCGACGGCACTCACCAATTTGTTCATTGTGTGAACATATGTGCTCGCCCCTGTCACATTTGGGACTGCATATCGTCTGGCGAAGTGTGGGTGTTATATTACACCTCTGCCAGCCCCCTCGGGAGAAAGGCGTGACGACATGTTTTGTTATTTAAATTTCACCATGGCCGGAATTTGAACCTGCGACATCCTGCTTATAAAGCAGTCGCACTTCGACTAGGCTAGGAGGGCCGACTTATGTACAAGCGACTTACTGTAAACTTGAGTGACTCACGTATGACTTACAAACAGCTCTTAGTACCCCCCTGTAATGTCGAATAATTCTCGCCGGCTTCAGTCATTACTCGGGCCTAAACGAGATTGTTGAGTCGATGACCGTTGTTAATGTTTGTTTGTAAGGATCCACTGCTCAGGGTTGGAGTCCGTGCCTGGCTTTTTGGTTAATTAATTTAGGGAAAATACAGGAAGTGTCAAATTTTTTGAGTGCAGAAAACTGTTTTAAATGACAAACAAAATTTTTGTTAACAAAGGTTTTTTTTAAATTTAAAAATTACTCTCCACTAATTTAAAAAAATATAAATAAAATAAATTGACAAACCAGTGGAACGCTTGCGTCTATCTTTCATCCTCTTTGACTGTCTCGGTGGCTCAGTTGGTAGTGAACCTGCCTTCCGAGCTTAGGGGCGTGGGTTCGATTCCCACCTAGAGCAAACATTCGTGTGATGAACATTTGTGTTTGTTCTATGTGTGGGTATTTATATCTATTTAAGTATGTATTTAAAAATATATCTTATATCTTTAAATGAGCAATTCTTGTATATATATATATATATATAATTGGAATCTCGGAATCGGCTCCAACGATTTTCATACAATTTAGTATATAGGGGGTTTCGGGGGCGATAAATCGATCTAGCTAGGAATCATTTTTAGAAAATGTCATTTTATTCGTGTTTTATCGATAATCAACTTAAACATAAACTTGGAAGAAAAATAACAAAAAGGAGGCGTTTGAGTAGTCTCAACTGAAAAATATGACTCTTCCTGACATCTATTGGCGAATAATAATACTATTTTTGTGAGCAACTAATTGCTTTAACGACACAACAGCAGATGGCGTTGTTAAGTAACACGAAGTCAATGAGTGTTTGCTTTGAGGTTAGACTAAAATCAAAGGTACTACATATAATATGAATAGTGAGTCTTTGTTCATTTTCTTTGTTTCTTTGTAACGCTTTCACGTCTGAACTACTCAACCGATCGTCTTAAAATTTTGCATACATGTTGTTTAAGGTACAGAAAAGGACATAGGGTACTTTTTATCCCGGAAAAATCAACGGTTCCTGTGGGACCGTGGGTGAAACCACGGGTCGCAGCTAGTATGTCCTTATTTCAGTCTCTGGCAGCCATAATACCGGCTTTGCTTAGTTTGGGGTCAGACGACCGTGTGTCCCGAATTAATTTATTTATATTTTGCGTTTAGGGTTAAAAGTGTAAAGTTGCTAGTTCACTCCGCCGGGCCGGAAAATTGAGAGGACTGTACTCATTTTCCCTCTCCAGCTTCCAGTTTCCAGAAAGACTTTTTTTATGCTACTCACTGTGAGTAGCACATAAAATCTCTTTGCAGTAGAGTAGCGTTGAAAGCTTACCCGCGAATTGCTGTGACAACCTTGATCCAGCAGGAAAAATGTAAAATATCTTGCGGATGGATTTAGTAGACATGGAATATGACAGCGTAGTGGTGGGAAGGATATCCTGGGACAGGTTATTTCGGAAAAAATGCTAGTGAATTTAGTGAGTCAATCACATTCTGCCAATCATGGTATAATAATATACTCCGCCAGGTATAGCATTCAGAAACACGTAGTGACGTCAATCGATGCTTAAGCAAGACCGAAGTAAGTCATTTACAACAAGTTCGAAAGAGACGGATGCCGATGACGTCATTGTGTGTTTGCTGAATGCTATTGTTTTTTTGGATCATGATACCAATAATGATAGTACATGACAGTACAACAGCTCTTTCAAGAGCGTAGCGACCAAGAAGAAGAACAATATTATTTCAGAAACAAGACTCAGTCTTAGCTTTTTGTGGACAATGTACTTACTGAGCACGGATTTTTATGTGTAGATTATTAATTATTTATTAGTTTGTTCATTAATACTTTTCTTCCCATCCAATTTTCGATTGCATTTACATACAGTTTGAAATCTGACGCGGATCCAAATAGTAATCGATAATACTTTTTACTTCATAAAAATACAAGAGAATAATAGTGTCAGTAACAAGTAACATTACTAAAAGATATAATTATAAAAAAAACCTAACTGCAAAATGTAGCCTGACACCCTGGATATAATTAAAATGTTGTACCTTATGTCACTTCCACTATTTTGACGATTCAAATGACATGTCACATGTCGAAATCCATCAAGCTGCTTAGGCTGTAGGGCGTGCTAGAGAAACATAAATACTTACATACACTTGAAAAACAGTCGAGTAAAAATCCGTGGCACGTAGGAATAACTGAACAACTCGACTTGCATGATTTTTTTTTATTGGCTTAAACGCTTCCTTCGTATGCGCTTTACTATGTATAAAAAAATCAGCCCGAAATATACAATAGTTTTAGAGCAATCGCGTTTTGTACATCTCGACACCCTTGCATTTTATGGTGTTTTACTTGATAAAACGACTTATCAAGTGTGTGTTTGCTTACTAATATTGACATCTTGAATTATCAACATCAACACATGTTCAAAATATTGAAGATCTCGACTTATACACCTAAGTCTTTTCTGCAAAAATTAATTTTAACTTGACAAATTGAGATGTCAAGCATAAGTTTGTGTATGAATAATTGTCATCTTGATTTATCAACTTACACTCACATCCAAAATACTGGATATCTCGACTTATACACATAGCCTGTTTCTGCCTCCATTGACAAATCGAGATGTCAAGTTATGGCAAGCCAAATATTTTTGTTTAAAAAGTGACATTATCACATGTTCACTTTTACCTTTGCCGTGGTGATTTAGTTTTCATCTGCAATAGCAAGATATCAAGTTGTTATCTACCCGAGCTGGATATTTTTTATGTACCTACTGGAGCCTAAACGCCAACAAACATGCCATGCAACAACGTGAAGTAAATATAAAACATATATTATAATGCTGTACATTATTGGTGACTATTACTATCATTGGTGTACCTACCTACATGCATACTTACACAAAAGATTCAAATCAATACAGGGTTGATTGATAACGGAGTGCAAAGCCGTACAGAGACGCTAGCATAGATCATTTAGACCCTTTAGAGCCATGGTTGTCTAAGAGGAAGACTGACAATTTTTTAAATCTGTGTTTTAAGGTTTTTGGGGAAAAACACCAATGATGACCAATCAGAATAAGAAGTTCCTTTTTTTTCACTTTATTTAATTAAAATAATAGTCATAGCACCGCGAGAATCCAACTAGAAAAGAAAGGTAAACCATTTAGAGTAGGAAAGGGTGTCAGACATGGAGACCCTCTACCTCCAAAACTATTCTCAGCGGTTGTCGAAACAATCTTTAGGAGACTTAACTGGGAAAACCTCGGAATCACTGTCGACCGAGTCTCCCTAACACAATCGAGGTTCGCAGACGATATATATATAATGTTATTTGCTGAAACACCTAAAAACATATAGCAAATGATACTTGAACTAGCGGATGAAAGTGAGAAGAAAGGTTTAAAGTTGAACCCAGAGAAAACAAAGGTAAGGACAAATGGGAAGAAAACCACCATACATCTAGGAAATAACCAAATTGATTACACTGATGAATTACCTTACCTGATGATTACCTGAGACAGCTAATAACACAAGAGGTCCCTATACGCAAAGAAGTTGACAGAAGAATAACAAATGGCTGAAAGAGATACTGGAGTCTGAGAGAAGCCATGGAAGACAAAACTCTTCACATTAATGTAAAGAAAAAACTTTTCAACACCTGCATACTACCTGTTTTAATGTAAAATCAGAAGACTCAAATGGCAATGGGCAGGGCATATGATAAGAAGCCAAGAGAAATGGAGCAAAATTGTGACACGATGGTGCCCTAGGAAAAGGAAAAGGGGCAGACCACAGAAAAGGTGGGATGAGATGAGATGAGACATTAGACAGGTAGCAGGAGTAACTTGGAATAGAGTGGCCTAAGATAGACAGGAATGAAAAAGTTTGGAGGAGATCTTTGCCGATTGGCAAACAGACCTACAAAAAATAATTAAGTATTAGAATAGATTAGAATAAAATAGAAAAGTTTATTGTCATGAAGTCACACTCATAATAATTCATTACAATGTATTAGGAATGCTCCTGTCATGTACTCGATTCTCATCATCTGTCATGTGTTCGATACTCGATTAAGATTAGTTTAACTACCAAAATATACTTGTAAATCCACACTCATAGTTTTTAGTTCTTAAAACTTTGTAAATAGATACTAAGTTAGTCTGAAAAAAGGGTTTTATTATTATTTATTAGTAATATTATTGATCGAAGTAATGTGTAAGCAATATAACAAAACATGTATTAAGCATGTGTGTCATCAGACATTTTTACAGATTTTTTACAGCCACTTAAGATTACAAAAATTTTCAAAGATTTTTTAAAACGGTTTTTTGAAGTCGTTTAAAATAATAATTAGAAAAGCTTTTTTAAATAAGACCTTTTATGACTAGGTATTTATGTCTTGTAGTGTGTTTGATTAATATTTTCTTATTTGTAGAACTCAACGATTGCCAACTGTTGATTTCTCGGGATAATAAGTCTAGCCTATGTGTTAATTTAGTGTATACTCAAAATAATTCATTTTAATTAGAAACAAATGCGTTTCCATTGTGTTTTTCCCATATGTCTTAAAAATAATTTTAATAAGTTAGTGAAAATAGTTTTTAGATTATGTAAATGAGCGTATAATTCTAAAAGAAATATATTTTAAATACTAAGACTTTTTTTTTACATTTTGCATTATATGCTGAAAAGTAAGATATATCTTGTAAAGTAGTAATAATTACTTGACAAACTATATCTATTTGAAGTTGTCATTGGTTTACTAATGAGAAATAATGCTTTTTCCATGGAAATAACTAAGGTAACCGATAAAAATGATCCGTACTCAGATGGTGAATAACTGGATAAATGTTGTTAAAAGCCAAAACTTGGTCTACAAGTCGAGTTATCAACTTATTCAAGGCATTTCAGCTGTTTGACAAGTCTATTATTATGTAAACTATAAGTTGTTTCGTTAAATTCTTGAAACCATACGAAAGAGGGCCTCAAGTAACCCTCAAAATAACTTTGACATCATCGTTTAACTAACTTACCGACTAAACGGAAAATGTCAAATTTTAAAATGGCTGCCCTGAAAAATTGACGTTTTTGCGATGTTCAGTTATTCCTGCGTGCCACGGAAATATAGGGCGCAATAGTTTTATTTTTATTTAGCTACCAATATTTAAAATTAATAGCATTCATTTTTCACTTCACGTTTGACTCAACTATGTCAACTTTGTAACAAGTCACATTGCTGATAAACGTAACATGCTATTTTAAGCTAGTCGGCAATTCAATCAGTACCACACATTAATCGGAAAAACTGACACGAACCCATCACTACTAGTGCCTACGATACGATAACATTTTGTATACTCGGATATAACGTCTCGGATGTTTATTCTCGGAGGTTGAGTGTTGTCGGACATCAAGAAGAGAAATTGTGTATTTTATCTACTTGATGTAGGGCTAATGGACGAGGCAAGACAAAATTGAGTAGGTAAGAAACGTATTTGTACGTTTTATGTCTGAGACTTGGATAGAGCGCTTCGATATTACAATTCTTGATATGTGGAATCGAATCGGACAGACAGAAATGTCTGTAAAGATAGAATATGGATGTTTTTTCCAATTCTTTTATTCTCAAAATTCAAAAGTTTAAATTAAATTTATTGAATTTCGTGTCTGTGAATGGAAATTGAATTTTATTGAAATGCATCTTGCATCGCCACAATGCTAACTTACACAATATGGTCCCTAAGGTATCCTAACAAAATATGTAGGTTGTGTTAGCATACGACTACACATACGATATGTTGATTCGCAACTTTTTTCGCAACCTTGCCAGTCTGTCTTAGACAGCTGGGAAGTAAGCTAGGCCAGTAAAAATATAATTTATCCTCGCACTAAATTTCCGATCCAATTTCTGTTTTTTATAAAGTTTAGGGTCACTTACTAAGCATAAAATCACAAAATGCTGACAGATCCAGGTGGAGCTTCAAGCGCCATAATGAGAGTCCCTGCTAATAAGAGTAATCGATAAAGATAAAACCAACAATATAGCTTAAATTCAGACACGAGACCCATAACGTAACAGTCAGTACAAAATAAATAAAATTTAAAAAAAACTAAAACAAAAATTATTAAAATTAAAATTGGTACAACAATAGTACTACACATATACTTGTACTTAGTAACTACCTCTCTACGTTCAAGCTGCAATTTGTAGCCATCGTCTGTACAAAGGCGTCAAAAAAAATTTCATGCTGACTCCTTATAATAGATTTTTTTGAACTTGAAAACTCTGGACATTAACTTCGGTATTCAATAGAATAGATACTCGTATATGTCTAAGTGGAAAAACTATCTTGATTCGGTTCATTAAATAGACCATAAATAGTAAACGGTTAGATTTATAAAAAAGTTAACAATTAATAAAAGATTGGAAATTTTATTTTATACAATAATGGTCTCAATAACTTTTGCCCTAAAGTGCATAGTTTCTGAGATTTCGGCCAAAAACTTTTTCCAAGATGGCGCTTGGAGCTCCACCTGGATCTGTCAGGATTTTGTGATTTTATGCCAGTAAGTGACCGCAAAAATTTATAAAAAAAAAATTGGACCGGAAATTTAGTGCGAGGTTGATCAAAGAAAACGGCTATTTTTACTGGCCTAAGTCCAAACAAATCTCAAAAATATAAAATTGACAACATTATACTCAACTTGAAACTTCGTAAACTTCCCCAATGCTATAAAAGTGACAAGGCCCGCTACGTTGGCAGACAATTGCCTTGACTTCTAACTCAGTATATCAAATTTTCGGCTATTCCAGCTTATTTATTGCCATAAAAGACTATAAGTGCATGTCTACCGTAAAATTGAGTTCCGTTCCAAAGGAATGCAGCAGACATTGTGACAGGCTCAATCGTCAAAGGCAACCTTGCATGGTCTAGATAAGTCTCATTTTAGCACAGCTCTCTGAAACGCAAGTGATCGGCTGTAACCAATTTTAAAAGAGCCCTGGAGGATATCGAATGCTTGAATCTAGATAGGACAAATTAAAAATAGTATAACAATCTGCTGCCTTGTTAGCAATATCAAAAAAAAAAAAAAACATTTAACTCTGCGTTGGTTAAGATAAGTCACATGACGTAGTAGTATTAGAAAGTCAACTACAATGTTACTAAGGTTCCATTTCGGTTGAGGCATGATCCAAAAAAACAAGGTCTAGCATTCCGGGAGCAAACACGTAATGACGTCACTCGTCATCGTCATCCGTCTCTTTCGAACTATTTGTAAATGACATCATTCGGTCTTGCTTAAACATCGATTGACGTCACTACTTGTTGCCCATGTGACCGGAATGCCTGGCGTAGTATATTATTATACCATGGGTTGAGGTAGATTAGTCAATTACACTCAGCAAGGACGACACGGATAGTCCTGGGATGCGTGACTACGGGTGGCATTTATAACTGATCGCTACCGTGTGTATAACAACAATCGACAAGACATGTCAGAGGCCTTCGGGCGGCCTAATAATTCCAACATCAGGGCAAGCCACTAGCTTGCTTGCTTTACTTGCTAGACGCTTTCTGTCTAGATGCATGTGTCCTATTGAAATGTTCGCATAATAAACAAGTATATACGTAAATGCATCTTTTTGATGTATAAAACACTACAACATTACGCATACACATTACATCTTCCTTAAACAATGACTCAAAATTATGACATGTTTAGGGAATGAGTTACTGTTATGGCATAGAAAAATGAAGACAATAAAATAGATACACTATATTGGGAGAGGTCTCTGGTTTCCGTAGCACAGGTTTTTTACTAGTTCTAAAACAAGTGGCCTCAATATTTTTGTTGTAAAATATGTTTTTATGTCAAATAAATAAATGATTGATTGTTTTTGTGGCGTGTACCATTGGATACAGGTTAGGTATGAGAATAAAGAACCTCTAAGCATAATGCAATTAATTTTAATTTACATAGGTAGCACTGCCAGAGCGTGACACTATTTTTAATGGGTTATCTTTAGTACGTAGAAATAGGGTCAACTTGGGCAATTGCGTCTTTCGAGAATTACTGACGAACCCTTCACAAATTAGACGCCGTCTCCATCTTTTTTCTATCTTTAGTTACAATGATCTGTACAAGATGGCGTTAGTTGCCTAATTTGTGAAGGGGTTGTCAGTAATTCTCGAAAGACGTAATTGCCCCACAGACGTATTTGCCCTAGTTGACTCTACCTTGATAGCTTAATGGATAGAACACACATTTCATTGCTTTGCTTTTAGCCCGTTCGGTGTGACGTGAATGTGCAGTATACTCCGACTAGAGCACCAGCTGAAGCAATTTTATTGGCATGTGTCCCTGTTGCTCTCATGTGTGTTTCAATGAGAGTGACTGGCAACCTCTAAGCTTCTACCTTCTTACTAATTACGCTATATAGCCTCGGAATAGTAATTACAGTCTTTTTCTTTCTTTTTAATATTTTACTTGATCGAAAAAGTCTGAATAACTATTCCGGGGCAATACAACGTTTCTTTAGTAACAAAAAAAAAAAATAGCATAAACATACATCTACACATAAAACAGGGATACTAGAAACACACAAGTACTTAAGGATAATGTTTATGAATGTATTAGTCAAATTGGTAATAACGACGATTCCTGCACTAGGCAAAGCCTGTATCACAAGAATCTGAGACGTATTTTCTATGGATTTAAAACTGCATCGACAAAAACTCTACATAATTATCGAACCTACTCACAAAGTTTCACGGGAATCGGTTAATAAATTCGACCTATAGACGAAGACAGAGATCCGGACATACGAAAGCATTTTTGTCGAAGCTGAAACAGAGACGCTTCGTTCGCTAACGTTTGAGAATAGAGCTTCATTTCTAACACTTATCTCCTTAATCGAGCACTCCTGGCAGAGTGGTCGTGGTCACTAAGATGGTGGTACATGGTGGGTTTTCATTGTCGTCAGTCTTCCTAGCGGCGTTGGCTGCTGCTGTCGTAATGCTTCTCAATTTTAGCCGGTTCATCGCATTACGAGAGCACTCCGTCATGGAAGCGTTTGTGGCTGTCTTGATGAGATCCGTCCAGCATGTAGAAGATCTGCCTCTACCTCTCTTTCCTGCTACCTGACCTTGGACTACCAATCTTTCCATTGAGTCTTCGTTTCTGGAGATGTGTCCGAAGAACTTTACTATTCGTACAGTCGACGACAGTCTGTTCTTAATTTTGAGCTCCTCTAGAATTGATACGTTGGTGCGGAATGCGGTCCATGGGATCTTTAGGAGGCGCCTCCAACGACACATCTCCAGGGCGTCAGTTTTACGGCGGTCTAGCAATCGCAAGGACCAGGTCTCAGCGCCATATAAAAAGATTGGAAATACAAGAGAGTTCATAAGTCGAACTTTTGTGTTTTTGGTTATTCTCCTAACACTTATGCATACTTGTAATTAAATAATAATTTAAGTGTCTGTTAGAACCACGTATATAAGCTTGTAGTTTAGTAGGATCCGCAGTACGCAGTGTGTTGAACCACATCGGAACTGACTTGGCGGCTCAAGTTACGATGGTCTGGTATTTCGCGAACGTTTTATAGACACGTGTTTGACACTCAGGCGATGCCAGGATATTACTTGTAGGCTATCTTGTTGGACTTGACGTAGGAAGTGGGAGGCGGGTTTGTAGGAAGTTGGGTTTCAAGGAGTTGGTTCAGTTTTCTCGGTTTACTTTATGGGTACTTGACGAAGGTTTATATTGTACTTGACGTGTTCTGCGGTTCTCACCGCGGTTAAAAAGTGTTCTTCGTGTTAATTCTTGGTATAAGCTACCTCTATACGAGTACCTCTATATTTATTTTATTGTGTCTGTTCTATTTCAGTATGGAGGGTCGTGCAAGCATTAACCGGACATGGAGGGTTCGGCCAATACTTGTTCAAATTAAAATGCAAGGATGACCCAGGATGTGTGTGTGATTTGGAAATACCGTAAACTGTAGATCATTTAATTTTATTGTTGGAATGCCTTTTATGTTGTCTACACCGATTTAACCTAAGCCAACAAATTGATAAGCAAAAAAAAGATACGACCTATGACACATACCCATACACACACACACACATACTCACGCATTCACGCCCTGTAAATAAATGATGTACTATAATAAGAAAGAGCGGGGGCTCTTAGCACAAGCTTTATTAGCTTAAAAAGAGTCCCCAGAAGGATGTATCTGTATTTTGAAACTTGGAATGAAATAAACTTTATTATTATTATGACCTTACTAGTTCTAAGTTTTGTAAAGGTTTTGTTAAGAAAAAAAATAATGAAAAAAAAACAATTGTAAAAAGGGAAAAAACACATTGTGTACTAACTAATAATAATATAGTTAAATAATAATTAGTCTAGCACTCAAAACAATGCTTATCAGAAATGTAAGTATTGTCGTGCACTAGAAAAAAAAACCGTGTAAAATGGTAAGATAATAAATACAACTGTGTTTTGCCAAACAAAGTCTTGACTTCTATCAGTGGAACAAAACCTGAACATACAAAAAAAAGGGTGGAGGGTCAACTGGTACAAATGCGTCTGTCGGGAAATTTAGTCCAGTCATTTCGTCGGAAAAATCGGGTTAGAAAAGAAAGTGGTTAGAAAATCCTCTTTACGCCCACCATACAGAGCGATTAGAAATAGCCTTCCCGCGCAAGCTAGCATCTCCAGATCTACCTTTTCTTGCTTAAATAATTCCACCGATGACTGGAGGTTCGGGTTCTTCTCGAGGGTGCTGATGAATTTCGACTTTCCGATGTTGTACAAAGACGACGTGGTGTCACAACCGCTGAAAGCATGAATGAAAAGAATGTTCTCAAGAACAGACTTTTCATGCTTGAAACTACTCCGACTGGGGCCGACTTTGTGGCGCGCTAGAAGTCGTAATTCTTGTCGAAAATAAAAAAATATAAAAACGAAATTGTAGGTAAATGTAGGAAATGTAGGAAATTGTAGAAACCCGCTCTACAAGTTTTATTTCGGACATTTTCAATATCTTGTACGAGAAAATAACAAAAAATATTTTTTTCTCCCCAAAATGTTGGCTTTTTTTATCGATATCTCGAAAACGATAATCGATACGTGAAAAATGTATAAGACCTTAATTGTAGATCGTACAAAAAGCAACAAAAAAAATATCATATCAAAATTTTCGTATCTCAACGGGGAACCGAGTTATGACGAAAAAACTGAATTTAACCCTTTTTTCAAGATGGCGGAAAACGCACAAGGTTATTTTGGTCGACAATTTGAACTTAAGCTTTTCTAGCCACCCCCCACGTCATATCCAAAATTTGGCTTTCTCGGTTCACTTTCTTTTCCAAATGTATATAATGACTGGACTAATTACGTCTTTCGAGAATTACTGACAAGCCCTTCACAAATTAGGCGCAACCTACATCTTCTTTCTATCTTTACAGTAAAATAATTAGTACTAGATGAAGTTAGTTGCCTAATTTGTGAAGGGTTTGTCAGACGCATTTGGACCAATTGACCCTATTAAAAATATAAATATGTATGTACGTATATCAGACTGTCAGCCATAGTACCTACAAGCTTTGTATAGTGTTGGGGTCAGGCGACCGTGTGTGAAAAATGTCCCGAATTTATAATTAAGTCTTATTATTTCATCAAAATCTGTTTGAGCGTGAAGAAGTAACAAACAAACACAAGCAAACAAATGCGAAGGTGAATTGGTCGTTTGTTTGTTTGTAACGCTTTCACGCCCTAAATACTCAACTGATCATCTTGAAATTTTGCATACACGATGCCGGGAATACGGAAAAGGACATAGGGTACTTTTTATCCCGAAAAATTAACGGTTTCTGTGGGACCGTGAGTGAAACCGCGGGGCGCAGCTAGTTTATAGTAATTATAGAAAGAGTAGGATATGATTAGTGGTTGCGACTCGCGGTTTCACTCGCTTTCTTATAAAAATCGTTTTTGTATTCGGAATAATGAGTAACCTACCTGTTACTTAATAAATATTTAAATAAATTTAATTTAATTATATACTACTTTCACACCGAATTTTGTCCAAATTCGTTTAGCCGTTTGGCGTGACTAAGTAGCAAACTTTCAAAAATACAAACGAATACATAAAAATAAGATAGGCATTCTTCTCCACCATTTTGGTGAAAAATAAAAAAACTTTAAAAGCCAATTTAGCGCTGTCAACCCTAAAACTGTGGAATTAAAAAAAATACTGAGCTCTTAAAAGCTATAGGGTTGTCAATTGCAGCGCTCTTTGCTAAGAAAACAAATTGAACGCTATCAACCTTCCAAACCTAAGAAGATTACTCGAAGACTCGCAATAAATCAAACTTAACCTACGTAAAGCTTTTTGTAACCATTTATTTTCTTTTAATATCAAGTTAAGCCACCTTTTTATACTGACGCAAAATATTTGTAGGTGAAAAAGTTTCATAAATTGTTGGAGTTATAAAGGTGCTTTTACAATTAGCGGCAAAGGGGTAAGACAGGACGTAAGAAGCGGACGAGATGCGGACGGGACGTAAACGTGGCGTCCTTTCATTGTACTTTCAGACAACCCCTTTAGCAAAAAACGTTGGGTAGCCTTGGCATAGTTATATAGTGTTTTGTCTTTGTCTTTCTTTAAAATTTTTGAAGTCGATCGAAAAGACGACTGTGTGGCTATTCCGAGGCTATACATTATTGCTAAGGGGAAAAGTGTATAGAAGAGACGCAATGCAACAGTTACAGAGAAGACGGGGCGCAGACGGGACGTGGACGCGACATTTCTCGCTTTGTATGAAGGTATCACCTCTCCGCTCCGTCCGTGTCTCGTCTGCGTCCTACGACTCCTCTGCTTAGCCAGCACCTAAGCAGACACGTTATTCAGACTGACTGAATGGCTATGACTGATGACTGACGACTGAACAAACAAGTATCATTATTTCAATAAAACCGAGTGTGAAATGTAGATTCAGACACTCGCGAAAAAAGACGAATTCAACTACACATCACCCATCAAAATCTATACAGCACGTTATTACTTACGAGGGAACGTAGAAACAGACAAACATACGTAAAAAGTAAACACGTAACCCTCCTTTTAGGCTTTGCCGCAGTCGGGTAAAAATAAGCGCTGCAGTCACACGACAACAGCGCGATACACATGCACTGTGAGTGGAATACACAATGCAATGGAACTAAGGCGGTTTTATCGTCTAGCTGATTGGCAATCGAAATAAGCTCCATTTTGATACTTGGAGCTTACATCAAATGTGAAAATGAAATAGATTCTAACTCTTACTTAATACTACTAATTAGTAATAATTACACTTAAATCTCTGGTACAGTGCAGCTACTACAGCGCGACTTAGCCACTATAGTAAGGCCCCATTAGTTCGATAAACGACATCGCGGCGAAAACGCAGCGTCGTTTTACATACATTTTTGGTGGCATGACACATTTAAGCGTTGCGTCGTCGCACGCGACGTCTCACCGGATTGAAGGATGGCAGACGAAGCGGGAGAAGGTGATGCGCTGCGCTGTTGGACCTCCGCGCCGGTGCGACGACGGACAGTGTCCGTTTGTTCCATAGACGAAAGTCGATTTATCTACTCTGAGAAGCTGGGTGCCTGGGTGCCCAAAATACAGGCGTCGCCTAGTTTGGGACCCACTGTTATTCATTTTGAGTACTCGAACTGAGTGTTAAGTGTCATGTATTTGAATATTGTGTTTTTGTAAGTATACTTTCATTTTTGTCAGTAAATATATTATTATTAAGATATTTACCTATTTGTCTTCTTAATTTCTAAGTTTTTTACAATAAATGAATATAAAAAACAAATACTATAAAAAACTTAAAAACTAGGGTGCCGCCAGCAGCGGGGCGAGGCCCAAGCTACCGGTGGTTAGGGCTGCAGAGTGAGGAACCTCCTGACAATACGGCACGTGTCTAGGATCACTGCCTTTTGTATCTGGCCCTTGATCCAACCGTCTAACGAGAGCCTCTTGAGATGTTGGTCGAGGCTCTTCGCTATGAGACCGTTCACCGTGACGACTATCGGGACAATGATCGCCGAGTCAACATCCCACATGGCGGTTACCTCGTGAGCCAAGTCAAGGTACTTGCTGAGTTTGTCCTTCTCGGCCTTCACGAGGTTCTCGTCATGTGGGATGGTGATATCGATGAGCACTGCCCGGCGCTGGGACCGGTCGACATATTATTATTATTATTAAGCTGCGCTGCGACGGCGTCGCCCTCTTGCGTTGCGACGTCGTGTGTCGTCGCAACACAGATTTGACATACAAAGCGTTGATCCGTTGCGACGACGTAACGCAACGCGACGTCTCTAAGTAAACCAACCAGTGTAACTGCGCTCTAAGCCCCGTGTACCTAAATACACAAACATATTTTTCTCTCCACATGGAATGACGTGAGTATTAAATAATTTCTGTGGGTGAGTGACTTATTTCGGTACATTTTCGGTACATTTTGCACAATTTCAGTACTTACATTGGTTGAGTTTAGCTAAATGATGGTTCGCATTATTTATTTTGTAGGATGATACAGTGTTTGCCGTAAAAAAGGTGTGAATTGGTTTTTAAGTGCTATTAGGGGATGTTACCTTTTTTGGTAGAGCTTTTGTTTATGAAAAACGAGTGGATTTAGTGGGCGTATTAAAATATTTTTAGGTCTGTATGAATTGGTTTTAGTTGTCAACGGTTCTAAGAATTAAATTAATAAATAAATTCGGGACATTGTCACACACGGTCGCCTGACCCCAAACAAAGCAAAGCTTGTACTATGGCTGCCAGAGACTGATATACATACTCAGATATTTTTAAATACATATTTAAATAGATAATAACACCCAGACATAGAACAAACACAAATGTTCATCACATAAATGTTTGCCCTAGGTGGGAATCGAACCCACGCCCCCAAGCTCAGAAGGCAGGTTCACTACCAACTTTACTGAGCCACCGAAGCAGTCAATTGACACTCATCATGATTTGATTTAACAACTGCTTGTACATTTTTAAATTTTAATCCGGGTTAATTCTAAATTGAAGTCAAAATCTAGTTCAAAAATCGAGTCCAAAATTGATAGCGTGACTAGTATTTTGTATGGAGACGCGTTTTTTTTTTGAATTTCGCAAATATGGATTTTCTAATGGTTGTTTAGATTGACGGTTAAAACAACACATGTAAATATGCGTCATACTACACCCAAAAGCAGCACCTTATATTTTTTAATAGCTAAGTAATTATTGTTAATCTACAGGGACCTGGCTAAACGGTTGGTGGAGGCGTCAGGTGTTCAGAATGCTGGCGTGGCAATGCTGCTAGCATTCTGGGCACCTTTCCTTCTGCCAACGGCCTCTTAGATTAGAATTTTGTTATAGGTTTATGCATGTAAAAATGTTTTTAAGATTTTATATTGAACTTAATTAATAACTAAACCTATAAATAAATTTAATAATAATAATATTACATATTATGCAAGTAATATAACATCTACCTACATTATTTAGAAAATAATTATGTCGGACTGAATACTGTCCAGCGTCAAGTAAGTGTAGGTAAACCTCTGCGAACCCTTCAAAGGAAAGACGTGGCGATATGTTTTTAAAGTTAAGTGGTTATAGTCATTTACATTATATCAATTGCAGAAATGTAGTACATGGTTCTCGGTACTCCAAGCACCTCGACTGGTCAACCTAATGACCTGGAATCAATCAATAATTCGACAAGCAAACAGGCGGCAGTCCGCCGTCGTTTACCAGCCAATCGATCTCCAGACGTCGAGGGCACTTACACTAACGATCAGCTCCAATTAGAACTAGTGCTAGACTCTTTGGGTTGCACAGAGTTTAAATGATCTTTCGGTCTATGATGGAGTACGCTTGTCTGAAGAAACTGATTCACGCTAGACTAAACTTGTGACTCCATTACTAATAAACCTAGCATAGCTCCGGAAAAGTTATCCAGCGTTTTGTGTTTAACGACCGAGCTTATAAATTTAAAAGAAAGAAAAGGTAACATTTTTAAAAGAAAAACAAAAAATCCGGCTGCACAATGCTGTACTCTAAGTCACTTCCACTATCAAGACGATTCAAATGACACCTCACATGTCGAAATCCATCAAGCCGTTTAGGCTGTAGGCCGTGCCAAAGAAACCTCATACATACATACATCCCCACTAAACTACATACCCATTTACATACACACATACGCTCCAAAAACATAACCTTCCTTCTTGCGCAGGCGGGTAAAAAAAAAACAAAACACTGTTTTTAACAACGGACTAGGCATGTGTTTGATCACTGACTCGCCTGATGGGAAGTGACGACGACACGTGTTCGAAGGAGTGACACGCTTTAGGAGATATTACTGATAACTAATACCTATATCCCTATTCTGTTACCAAGACATGTCAGAGGCCTTCGGGCCGGTAAAAACTGGCAGATGGACGAGCCACTCAGTCTATACGAACTTGCTGTTAACCTAACATTTTTTACCTGACTGCTCGAAAGGGAAGTAATGTTTTTCGGTTGTATGTGAGTTTTATGTGTGTTGTTGTGTAGTATGTTTGCTTCCATGTAATCCCCTCGCCTAAAGGCCGTCTAAGAGGCAGTTATTGGTAAAAAAAAAGTGTATTTAAAAATCTATAGATATGTTTTAACTTCGGGAGTGTCATAGACTAATACAATTTATTGCAATAACAAAAATACAACGCACGCAAATGAGAAATGACTTATCCATCAATCGTTAACCTATTTAAGTTGAACCCCGCAAAGTACTAGCACACGTCATAAACGAAACATTTTTAAACTGGTCGTTTAAAATGTCAATATTTTAGATGCCCCTCAGTTTTTTGGTTTTAAAATTAATTACAAACATGATTACTATCCCCGTCCTACTAAACGTTGTATATCATCAAAATAGTTATGAAGTAAGTTTGTTAGTGTTTTGTTACACTTAAACGCCTAAACTAATCATCAAGAAATTTTGCATGCACGTTGTCAGAGGTACAGAAAATGACATAGAGTATCTTTAATTCTGAAAAGATCAACGGTTCCTGTGTGGCCGTGGGTGAACCCACGGAGCGCAACTAGTAAACAAATGAAATAAAGCTGAATATGATGTCAAGATAATGTATGCTATTCTACATTCGTATCGAGAAGTGTAAAGTTTTAACCAACAAATGGAATTCCAGAAACTTATTCCATTGGATTTGCATAAACACCAAGCGCAAGGACCGGAAGTGGGAATTGAGATCGCGAGAATGGCCGGAAGCAAGTGACTGTACTTGAAAGTGTCAAACTTATCTGACATTAGTGGAATTTATCTGACACTAGTGGAGGTTTGTCGTAGACAAATTGTATAGGTTTTAAGGGCATGTTTAATCACCTCGTCTTCGCCGAATTTTATCAAGATTGATTTAGCTATTACCAATACACGCTAGAGAGTGAGTGAGAGAGAGAGAGAGAGAATCTAAAATAATTATTAGCCTCAAATATTAAAAAAAAACTTAAGCTAGACTATTACAGTTTTATGTTTTTAGCAGCTTGCTCGCTCGCACCTCGCTCTCCTTTGACGCCTTATCGGTCGTCTCTTTACCGCGCGAGGACTCATTTAAGAGGCGTACTATAGCTACTTTAGATCAGCTAAATATATGTAATGTTTATAATCTCAACTAAGTTTGCTAAGTCTATGTCCAAAAAGATGATAAAAAGAAGCGACCATGGCCTTGGAGAAGGCCCGCCTCGCAAACCAGAGAGAGCGGGTTCAAACCCAGCCGACGGCACGCACCAATTTGTTCACTGTGTGAACATATGTGCGTATGATATGTCATCTGCTACATGTCTGGAGCCCGGTGTATGGCGACAGGCTCGCCCCTGTCACATTTGGGACTGAATATCGTCCATCGCATTGTGGGTGTTGTATTACACCTCTGCCAGAATCCTCGGGAGAAAGGTGTAATTTTTTAATACCTAATAGGCTTGCGTTTAGCAGCCAACATGCCTGATGATAAGCAGTGATGCGGCCTACGACGGAGCGCGCTTGCCTAGAAGAAACCGATTCACTCGAGACTTGAAGACACCCAGATTATAAGTGTCAGGGAACACACACTCTGGCAGAGTATTCCACACTCTAGCGGTCCGTATGAGAAATGAGGAACCAAAGCGTTTCGTGCGTGTTATAGGTATGTCGACCATAAAACGATGCCGCTTTTTTGTACCCTTGGTTGTTTTGTAGAATAACAAAAATGAAGATATTTCAGAGCGCGTTCATACCTGTTACATAAATTAAGCTCAATTAAACTATACTTACTACACAACACATCAAACATACACATGAATTAGACATAATATCTAACTTCAAATGTTTCAAAAGTAGGTACGTACAGTCTCTCGGCCGACAGTGTATGATAGCGCCTCAGAGGAATGAACTCTCCGACAAATATGCACCGGGGAGCTCGCGAATACCGTAAATATTCCGTAAATATGCCCGGAATACCGGTGACGGAGCAGCTTCGCCAACGACTAACTGGTAGACATCCTAAAAATCCTCAGTTATGCTATTCACGAAATCTTCGTAACGCTATTTCACTTTGTACCGTATTAAAGTCCAAGTTCAGAATAGAAGTCAAGTAGAATGTCTGCACTAATAATTTTAAACATGGGGTTCTTGCAAAATGACTGTCAGTAGTCCTTAAGTGGCGACAACGTACAACTTATTTGTGATGCCCCAGGTATTACAGGTTACAGGTCGCTTACCATCAGGCGGCCTGTCAGCGTGTTTGCCACATGTGGCATAATAAAGTGGTATAGTTAATTATGGATCGAAGTTTGTATGTAGGGAGTAACTACTGATCCGATTTTGAACATTCTGTCACTACATGTATCAGATGTCCGCTAAGGTATGAAAGGTGAGTAAGATTGTGAGCAGATGAGCTTGTTTTTTTTTTTTAAATACATAAAACAAGTCCCGAATATTGGGAATAAGTGCCCGGCTAAAGAAGGAACATTTTCAGTTGAAACATGAGCGCAAATAGCGCTCATATGATGACGATCACCAATGAAACGCCAGTTAGGATTGCCTACACTGATGCCCCAATTAGTTAAAGAACGTCTATGAGTTACAATACAATACAAAAACTCTTTATTGACACCAAAATCAAAAATTAATATAAACTAAACATTCAAAAATATAGGCGCAATGGGCGGTCTTATCGTTTAAGAGCGATCTCTTCCAGAGTTACGAAAACACATAAAAGTGGGAAATATTGTTTTTGACGTTCACCTCTACAGACTGCTGCCATGATCTTGAAAAGACCAATTAGCGTTCAGTATTTTCAGCTACGTAATGTAATGTCTACAAGATGAGAAGTCGTTGGACTCAGTACACCGATGTGTAAGAAGACAAATCTCCTAACGGTTTAGGCTTAAGAGGGCCGCGACGCTCTGAAATTTCCATACAAACGCACTACTCAAATTTCTTGAAATATATTTGTCAGATTATGATGAAATTTAGCAAGTACAATTAAATTAACAATATCTCCGCCCCTATGTTCTTGGTTTTTTGTTAAAACGTTCTCAAGCGAAAATAGAGCTATGAAAAAATCCGCATTTTTAAGGGGTCACTTTTGACTGACTTATTCAGTAGATAGACAAAACAAATCAAAAATCCCTTTACATAGGGAGATTGTCTACATCATTAGCTTTTAAATAAATCCATAATACAAGGGAAATTCTTAGTTATTTAAGAATGATTACAGAAGTACAAAAGTCATAAAAAAAATTGCACTTTTCACTCTGTAGGTAACTTTAGAGGCTCGTCAGTATCATTACTCGCTCTCTTCGTTCGTAGTCTTCTTCTAGACGAAATGGCTATAGAATACCTTAAGCCAATGCGAAGTTAGTCTAAAGTGGTCGCCGGACTCTTAAATGAACATCTTGCAATTTTGCATACACGTTGCCAGAAGTACAAAAAAGACACACGGTACCTTTCATCTTGAAAAAGCCAAAGGTTAGTGTTGAATAAGTTAGTATTTTTGAAATCAACGTTTTATTTTCTCGTAATCTCATCCTAATTACTAAAACTAGTAGGTTCATTTTATCCCTAATTATTTTCTTTCAGCCGTAAACATATTTAGCTGAAGGAAATTAGATCTTATTTACCTGAAATCTGGCGTAACATTCGTGCAACATCTAGTTTACTTAGTTACCTGCCTACTTTGTTATACAGGCTGTTTCTGTTCAAAGTTGTTTTCAAAATTAGCTTTCTAAACTAGATCTGTGTTTATTTGGATAAAAGTAAATCAGATAAAGTAAATATATAGACCAAAAACACTAGCGGCATTACTTTTTAAGTAGTCATTTAATCAAAGTCAATGTCAGAGTCAAAATGTTTTCATTCAATTTAGGTATCAAAGATACACTTATGAACGTCATAGTTATTTAAATAGACTCGACCGCCTTGTTCGGATAAAGAGCCTCTACTCAGAAGAACAGGCAAGAAACTGAGGGGCATTATTTTTTCAAATAATAAATAAATTACAGTCTCACAAATTTTGGCATACAACTAGGTAATATCTATAAATACTAGTGGCTACTTGACGGATTTTTACATTTAAAGCTCCAAGCACTAAAATGAAAATGGGGCTTTATTTTCTAAGCGTAATGACAATGTTCATAGCGCGTCATCTCGCTCACGCCAACGTCTCATGTCATACGAGAGAGTGAGAGGACCTCCGATGATCACTACCATCACGCTTACAAAACAAGGAGGCTGATTTCTATTACCGTTCAGTAAGAGGATACATAAATTATATTATAGCGACTTTAAACATTCGTATAGATTTGTATGTTTATGAATTGAATTGGCTTATCTTTTCTGCTTGCTTGCTTTTTTGCTTCGGGATATAGTCCGGTGTAACCGTTCCGAAGACGGGTCTGAGCAGTAGCGCACTTGTAGCGCCTCACTCAACTGCCGTCTTTGTACTTCTTCACTCTACCAAACTTTAAGGCTAGAGTGAATAAGTACCTTATAGGTCGTCGTGCTCCATCTTAGACCACAACATCGCTTAACATCAGGCGAGTTGGTGGTCAAACGCCGACTTATTGTCCATATAAAAAAAAAAACCTTAATGAAGGTCGAAATGATCCTAATCCTAACTTACTGCGAAGTGAATTAAATTCGCTAGTGACATTGCTAGTTTGCTGGTTAGGCTTACACGCCCTAACTACTCAAGCGATCATCATGAAATTTTGCAGATCAGTTTTGCATCTTTTACAGGGATACAGAAAAGGAAATAAGGTACTTTTTGGGGGTAAAACTGCGGGGCGCAGCCAGTCGGCCCTAACTAAGCAGGCCATGCTAAGTTGGGGCCGGTTTGTGGCAAGTACCTTTTTTTTTCATCCATTCTTTCATATTGTGAATTTTTCGGTGCAAATTTTCTATCATCCGTATTTACAAACGTTACTATGATATCCCACTATGCGATCGAACGCACAGGGTACAGAGAGAATGTTAGCTGTCATAGCTGTCATGTCGAAAGCACTGAGAAAGATCGCACATAACACAATATTACTTCTATTTTTGTTCCAAGACAAAAAAATATTAAGATCATAGGTAACCTTTCGTTCATAAATTAAAACTGCCATATTAACTGATAACTCACACCTAAAGGGAACTAAACTGGAACACGCAAACAGCCTGTATTTCAGGTCCATTCAAGTCGAACGTTTAGTACACGGCTCTGACTCAAGGCCGAGACGAGGTGATTAATGTCGCTAATGAACTGAGACGGACCTCGGGCGAGGGTTACGAATGGGGTAGAATAGGACCCTTCAAGGGTAAAACTTGTACTCTGAGCAGCGGTAAACCCATAAATCTATACAAATGTAGCTCACAAACTACAACGCAAGTGCTATGAGCTATAGCATGAATCTTGCAAATCACGCTACAAGCTACGCCACTACAACGCTACAGGCTAAGCTGTTAGTGCTACTAGCTACGTAACTAGAGTTCCAAGTCACGACACTACCTAAAAGCTACACTAGTAGTGATTCGATTTGCGCTACGAGCTACGCCACTTGTGGCATAAGCTATGCTTCTAGCGCTACGAGCTACGTTGCTAGCGCTACAAAGTACGCCATATGACATTACATAACATAACATATCGTCACGCTTTTCCCCCGAAGGGGCTGGCAGAGGTGTACAATACCCACACTTTTCCGAACGATATTCAGTCCCAAATGTGTCAGGGGGCAAGCCTGTCGCCATACACCAGGCTCCAGTTACGTAGCAGATGACATGAAATTTGCACAATGTTCACAAAATGAACAAATTGGTGTGTGTCTTCGGCTGGGTCCAAGCCCACTCCCTCTGGCTTGAGAAGTGAGTCTTCTCCGACTAGGCTATCATCGCCAGAACGCCATTAGTCCTAAATTCTACGTCTGTTACTTTAAAAGTACTTTAAACTACATTACGGGTACGCTAAGACGAGTAATAGTTACACTAGTTACGTAGCTCGAGCACAATTCATGACTTGAGCATATTTCACAAAGTTCGTGGTATAGCTCGTAGTGCTTAGCTTGTTATGTTTATGGCGTAGCCCGTACCACTTATGGCGTAGCTCGTAGCACTTATAGCGTAGCTCGTAGCACTTACAGCGTAGCTCGTAGTCAGAATGCTTATGGCGTAACTCGTAGCGCTTATGATAGAGTTTGTGACGAGTCGTGCAAACGCTTTGATTCCTTCAACTGATAAAACTTAAATTGAAATTCACTTTCAATATCCTTCAAGATTTTACTACTTTACTACATCCAAGCACTAAGCTACTCTATTCCGTTCCTAGCTTGAATCCTAACAAGTTAAACCGATGTGCGCGGACCGAGTGAAGATCCTCGCTTAGCTCACACTTAGCCAGTTAAGTCGGCATTAGCTTCGGTTCTGGGCTTCTATTACATTAACTAAGTACACAGATATTATACGGAGTTAGGAAAACATTCTGCTAAACCTAGGAGTTTGACTGTAATGGGTGTAGTAATTAAAAAATTCGTCAACATTACGTTAACTACATTAGGAATTGTGTGATAATATGAGCAAGTCAAAGCCTGATGGTTAGAGCCACGCTTGCTCATATTCGTTTAGTATTACCTTAAATTTTAAGTTTTAATAAAATTCAAACCTACTGTAGATAACCGCCTACCAAAACACATCACAGAAATCCCTAGCCTGATAGGTTTTAGGAGCCTGCTACAACGCTGGCTTATCGAGCAAACGTTTAATCATTATTACGAATATGAGTTCTTGATTTAATACTTGCAAGTAATTGTAATTTTATGTATAATTTGATAATAATGTGATTATTTGCACTTTTTTTTTATTATTATTATTGATATTTGACTTGTAAATTGGCTTTACGAAATAAATGACTATGACTACTGTATTGAAACCTAGTTACTGAGCAGTAGTGTGCACTACTGCTCGGCAATTGAATAACTACCGAAATGGTACTTTTAAAAACATTGCGAACACTGCTATAGTTTCTCTAGATAATTAAAATAAACGACTGGATGAAAGTGGTAGAATCGGAAGCAGTATTATAAAATGCTAAAAGTTTTTCCCCATCCGTGAAAGGCACGTTCTGGACAAAGGAAGCTTCCTCTCAAAGCAAAAAAGTCAAATTCAATACAAACAGAATTCATACGCTGAAAGGACTTGTGCCATTTAATAATTAAACTCTCAATACTTGTTCTCAATAAACCCAACAAATACGAACTGAAAGAGTTCATTACTTTGTACACAAAATATTCACATAAAAAGTTTCACAAACCAAAAGAAGCACAAAAAAATAAAACAATTAATATTACTAACTCAACCTCGAATGGAACAAATTTTTGCTACCAATTTTGTCCAAAGTTTCAAGCAAAAATTTGCCAGAAGCTTCCTTGGTTGGTTTCCTTCATTACTTAAAACAATTGTCCATTTCACCAGCTATTCGGCTACAAGTTAATGCAATAAAAATATCTCTCCCTCCGTTTTCCTTATCTCTTTTCAGTTTGGGATTGTTTTCGAGCAGTACTTAAGATCCAAACATTGACATCCAGGTATACAGGTAACTTGGAACAGCCTTCACTAAGGTGGACCGACGATCTGGTGAGGGTCGTGGATGGTCACGGGAGCCGTTGGATGTGGACAGCGCAAGCCCTGGAAGCAATGGAGAGATTTATGGTACAAGCCTTTGTTCAGTAGTGGACGTCTTCCTGCTGAAATGATAATAATGGAACAAATACATCAATTAGGTACATAATAAGAATATTAAGTAAAAGTGAAGAACCCCGGGTCAAGCAGCAACAATACAAAGATGTGTGATTTAAAACTTGCCTTTCAAAAACTCAATATGTCTCAAATCGGTCTTAAATCTTTGTTACGCAATATCCCAAATATCTTGTACTTATCCAGACATTTGTTCAAATACAGACACGTACTCATAAAAAGCAACATTAATAACTTATTACAAAAAAACCCAAAGCGGGGTTAACGCGCGTGGCGAGCTTGAATTTTGTCATTTAAAACTATATAGTGCGCGTTCAGTCTTAAGTTTAGCAAAATACTTTAAGACCGTAGCATCTAGACTCTTATCGGTGAAAAAATTATCCAAGCTTTACGGTTTCCTGCTAGTTTTTTGACTGCCTCGGTGGCTCAGTTGGTAGTGAACCTGCCTTCTGAGCTTGGGGGCGTGGGTTCGATTCCCACCTAGGGCAAACATTTATGTGATGGACATTTGTGTTTGTTCTATGTCTGGGTGTTAATATATATTTAAGTATGTATCTAAAAATATCTAAGTATGTATATCAGTCTCTGGCAGCCATAGTACAAGCTTTGCTTAGTTTGGGGTCAGGCGACCGTGTGTGGAAGTGTCCCGTATTTATTATTTATTATTATATTATCCTTGTACTATATCGAAATCTGTCTTCTCTTTTAACTGATCTAAGAACGTTTTTCTCAGCTTTTCTTCCTCTTTTGTACCCGACTGCGCAAGAAGGAGAGTTACATTTTCGAGTGGATTTATACATCTATGTATGTATGTATGAGGCTTCTTTGGCACGACCTACAGCCCAAACAGCTTGATGGATTTCGACATGTGAGGTGTCATTTGAATCGTCTTGATAGTATAAGTGACATAGAGTAAAACATTTTGCAGCCGGCTTTTTGTTTTTCTTTTAATAATGTTACTTGTTCCTTTCCCTCTATGACGGTTTAAGTTTCTCACATCGAACAAGGTAACCAACGCTCAAACCTAACGTACTGCAAAAACCATGCTACGCAAAGGCTCAAAGGGTCTAATGTAGGGTCGTTTACGTCCTATATAAATAGTACTTAAGTACTGCGCAACTGTAAAAAAATACCTACGCAGATGTGACGAGCCCTCAAACATGTTGGAACGTTGGAAATGAGACGGCCAAAGCGGTACAAATGACAAATTAAATGTGGCCACAGAATGCGAGGCTCCGTGGAAATGAAAAAGGAAATTCTAACTCTAGCCTTTAAATGTTTGCAAGATATAAATATAGATGGAAGCGCGTTCTTCTTTGTCACATCGTATTAGACCATTCCATTACGTTTTACTGTGGGTTTTGTTTGATTTTAATATGTTTATTGTCTGTTCTAGCAAGTGGATACAAGGTAGGAGATTAACCGCCGTATGCAGAGACTTTTAATGATAACAATTAAACTATGATTAAGAATCAAAACTATGTATTTCCAATAGCAATGTAGTAGGCAAGCAAGTACGTATAGGCAGAGTCGCTAGCCCTGTTATCAGAGTTACTAGGCCGCCCGAAGGTCTCTGACAAGGCTTGACTATTGCTGCTATAGAACAAACAACCAGGGTTTACAAATTTAACGTATCATCTGAGCCACGGTAGTGCTTAATTATAAAACGCTATCCGCGGTCACCCATCCTAAGACTGACCGTGTTGTACGTTGCTTAACATCGGTGATTGATCGACCTAGTCGATCTACGCTGTGAGCGCTATTGTAATAATGTAGTGAAAACTCGGTAGTTTTAGGAGTAGCGCTTACTTTTTTTTAATTTTTAAACTATTTTATGTTTAGTACTTAGCTTCTGCAATTTATATTTTGTAAACTACTTAACGCATTCCAGCGGACTGACTCTGAATAGGCCTGAAGCGCACGTATGAGCGATGGGTAATTAGGGATAGAAACCTTCGAATATTACAGAATGTAAACTTTAAAATAATCGTCGATTTTTTCCATCTCATTCACCAATACTCGTCCTACCGTCCACCTCAACAATACTGTAATTACAGTGTACAGATAAATAAAATATGTTTTCAAGAGAAAAATATGTAGATGACAATCTTTATATGGTAAATGGAGCAAATATTCTGTGACAATAAGTAATGGAACAATATTCCACCGCCAATAAGGCACCTGCATTGTTTGAATAGTTTTAGATCAAAACTTAAGACACTAATTTATAAACACCAGAAGGGCGAGGAACACTTCAAAAATGACACCAGCTGTTGGTGATACTATTTTTTTTTGGTTTATGTATTTTTATTTTTTGTGTGTATTCTATGTGATGTGATTATGATGTGTTAGTTATGTTCGTTTTGTAGTATTGTTTTAAATTTTCAAGTTTGTTTGCGTCTTTTAGTGTTTAAATAAGTCATATTTTAATGTAATTGATTTGTTTTTTATTATTTTTGCCGTTATTATATTACGCGACATCCGTACGTGACGTCACCTGCCGGTCCCAACGGAAGACCAGCGCCGGTTGTCTACAGCAGCCGGCATTATGCTGAGTTCGGACTGGTGTGTGGCAAAAACGGTTTGTTCTTTTTTATAGCTGTGTAATTTGTATTTTGTTTTTGTATGTTTTTGCTACAAATAAATATTTGTCTATTGTCTATTGTCTAATGATCATCTTTAAAATCTATCTCTCTTATTGTCGCACTCAGAGACGTTTAATTGACCTAACGAGCGTTAGTTAGCGATGCGTCTCTCTTTCAGCTTCGACAAAAATGCTTTCTTATGTCTGATTTCTGTCCGGATCTCAGTCCAAATTTTTGTCTTCCTCTACAGTTCTCTTGACTCACAAAATTTCACGAGAATCGTTTGAGGAACGCGACTTGTAGAGGAGTACGAACGTCGGCCGCGAGTTCTACAGCTCACAGCTCACTGTATAAATTATAATATACATATTTCTCAGATTTTCTGTAACAAAATATGTTTTTGTTACTTAAAGTCTGGAAAATATATTAATTTAATAACACAAAAAACAAACGACAAAACCACAGCTAAGATTCAGATTATGCTATAACGTTGCATGTTTCTTTTCTGCAAGACATTAACGAGTTTTTAGGCGACATTTTCGTTCCACCACCAATTTATCTTTGCAGTTCAATGGGGAGCTCAAATCGAATTTTCTCAACAGCGTACAAGCTTTGTAGTATAGGAAATTTTTAGTTCCACAATTTGTTCAACTTACAGGATAAGTTGGTCGGTTTGTAGTACAAGAAGAGCTTGCTTGTTAGCCGCGTCATGAGACCCTCAGGGCAGTCTCTAGTGTCCTAGTATTTCACACTTGTGGCGTGGCCGAGGAAAATTAAAAAAGTCTTATGTTGACGCAGCTTTTTTGGTTTCATATTCGTTTTTGAAAGTTTTCTTCGCGTAGAATAATTGGTGAAGTTATGGCTGCAGCGGTAGAGGATGACTGAAGTATGGATGAACTGTGTGAAATGAAAGATGTCGTGAATTAGAAGTGAATAAAGAAACGTACATACTGTATCGACCCGTACAAAAGTGGAATTAAGGTATGAAAATAATGATGATATTGAAACATAAAAAATACACCTATTAACATTTGTAATGTTAAGATTGTCAAGTGATTTACGATACTTAACTACACGAAATCACCAAAAACAAGTTGTTTTTGGGCCTAGTTTGATATGTAAAATTATGTTGATCAGGTGCAAAAAAGCAGCTTAGAAGAAACAATCAACTAAAGTTTACCCGAAGTACAATTTTGAAAATCATTCTCATTTTGGGGAAAAAAAATTACAAAAAGTATCTTCTAAAAAATCTATCGAAACGTAGTTCTCTACATTTTCAGCGATTAGAACACACTTTTTTTTTCGATTATTAGCCAGATTTGTTTTCTGAAGTTTAACCGAGCAATTTATTCTTATTTGTGTTCTTATTACGATTAATACCAATAAAAACGGCAAAAAAAAATATTTCTAGACACCGATTTCGTTCAAAGTCAAAGTCAAAATGTTTCTATTGAATTTGGGTATCAAAGGTACTTTTTGACTTTGACTTTGTTTTTGTAAACCTAAATCAGTTTTGTAATTCGAAAAACTAATCAAATGTAATTCAATGTGAAAAAGGAGGTTAGACTTCATGCTTTTTCTTTGTCAAATACCATTTGAATTCTAAAATACAGTTTTCAACTAGTTTAGGTTAGGTTCATTTAGTTTAGTTTGGTTTCGTTGGTATTTGATAAAATGTGCTTATGTCTCAAACAATCTGACTTGACTATGATCGGATGACAATTCTATGGTACTATGTTAGTGTTACTAGAAGTGTTTATCGAAGGAGTGTTCTATAAAACTGATGAATCCTACTAATATTATAAACGCGAAAGTTAGTAAGAATGAATGGATGGATGTTTGTTACTCTTTCACGGCCGAACAGATCTGGATGAAATTTGGCACAGAGATAGAGTATAGTCTAGAAAAGCACATAGGATACTTTTTAACCGCGGGTGAAACCGCGGGGCGCAGCTTGTTATTAAATTAAAATTACTTGTCGCTAGCATTTTTATAATTGGGCTTGCAAATGACTTTAACTATAAAGACATTAATATTGGAATGATTTAATATTGTTTGTAATACTACTAGAATCATAATTATGTAAAATTTTGCACGACTAGTGTCGTTAATGGCTGAACATTAATTTTAAACCACTAACCTTATTTAACCCATTGACATGCAAATAAAATGATTTGATTTGATTTGATGTTTTGAATAGTGCATATTTTTTCGTTCCGAATTACCGTATGCCAACAATACCTACGAATATAAAAGTTCCAAATCAACACGTATTAGAATTTCTACTGAAATAAATTCTGAACCAACTGAAACTGAATCCGTTTAGTGAAAAGTATTGCTTCGAAGATACGTAACTTACGTACTTATTTATCACATACACTGTGTATTTGAATACTGTTGTTGGAAGCAGCAGAACAGCTCACGCGATTTATACTTAACTTTTGGCATGACTTAGTTTCTTAGCTCGAACTTTTTGGCCCAAATTATAACATAACATAATATTTCGTCACGCCTTTCCCCCGAGGGGGCTGGCAGAGGTGTAATACAACACCCACACTTCGCCGCACGATATTCAGTCCCAAATGTGACAGGGGGTGAGCCTGTCGCCATACACCGGGCTCCAGTCATGTAGCAGATGACATACAATACGCACATATGCTCACACAATGAACAAACTGGTGCGTGCCGTCGGCTGGGTTCGAACCCGCTCCCTCTGGCTTGAGAGGCGGACCTTCTCCGAACTAGGCTGCTATCGCTATCATAAAAGCGGGAGCTAATTAAAACGGGTTAAAAATAAAGTTAAATTATTGGTAATCGCAAACCGAAATAGCAGATTAGAAGCTATGGAAGCTATTTTTAGCTATTTTTCAAACGTGTTTGAAACATAGCCGGTCCGATCGCTCGCTCAACAAATTATGTCTCTACAATTTCTTACGTTCATTTTTGTAGATTATCTCGTTCACTGCATTCCACTGTACCAAGATGGTTCTATTTTCTAAGTTCTAACTTCGACGCTGGTAGTTTGAATACGATTCCAGTTCTAAGCGGATTCAGATTGTTTGATTTTATTTGGTACTTTATTCTGGTCGCTGGCAGTTCTGGCGTTTCTGGGGTAAGCTCTACTTTGCGAATTCGTATATACCTACTTACCTTTGATAAGAATCACGCTAATTATAAATGCGAAAGTTTGGATGGATGCACGGATAGATGTTTGTTAGTCAATCTCGTCAGAACGGCTAAATGGATCGATGGCTAAATGGCTCGATGGATCTCTCGCCATACACCGGGCTCCAGTCATGTAGCAGATGACATACAATACGCACATATGTTCACACAATGAACAAATTGGTGTGTGCCGTCGGCTGGGTTCGAACCCGCTCCCTCTGGCTTGAGAGGCGGACCTTCTCCGAAATAGGCTGCCATCGCTATCATTAAAGGGGGAGCTAATTAAAGCGGGTTAAAAATAAAGTTAAATTAATGGTAATCGCAAACCGAAATAGCAGATTAAAGCTATGGAAGCATACATACATATATACAGTTAAAAACATAGAAGATGAGGTCAAATTTATTAAAAAAACGTTAAAAGATATATTGATCAAAAAATGTTTTTATACTCCAGACGAATTCTTAACTGACAAAAATATGTACTTAATAGAATAAATCCAGTCAGAACAATGTTGCCATACCTTATCAGGGTCATTATGTGATAAAATTTTATGTAATTTACCTTTAAGAACTGCATGTACCATAATGGAAGCAATAAATTATTAAGTATTGAGTATTGAAGCTTTTTTTAGATTTCAGTAACGGAATCTCATAACCTATAGAACAAACCATTCTAAACTAGAATACCTACCTTTATCCCAGCTGAAATTTACTAGTTATTTCAATTACTGTTGAAATTGAAATTGCAGAAGAGGATTTTGGATAAGAATTTGAAGATTTTAATTCCACATTATATGAGCGATAAAATATTTGATTTGCCTTTTTGAAAATTGACGTCAGAAAAAAATATTACAAATGTGCTCATATTATATTAGTAGTTCTGTGATCTGTAGACGTCGCGACCAACGTTTGTCCTCCTCTACTAGTCGCATTACTCAACAAAAAATCAGGTCTCCGCTCTCTTTTTGGAGAACTTCAAAAAACTGTCTCGAAATAAAAAAGAAATATAAATAACAAACCGCGCCCCGCGGTTTCACCCGCGGTTAAAAAGTATCCTATGTGTTATTCTAGACTATAATCTATCTCTGTGCCAAATTTCATCCAGATCTGTTCAGCCGTTCTGGCGTGAAAGAGTAACAAACATACAATACAATATATCTTTATTGCACACCAAAAACTACATGAAAAACTTAAAAACTAAAATACATTTTTCGGCAGTACAAGGGTGACCTTATCGCCTAAAGCGATTTCTTCCAGGTAACCTTTGGATGGACAGGAACTTACACATAAAACATCCATCCATCCATACATACAAACTTTCTCGTTTAAATTATTAGTAGGATTAATTATTGAATCTACTCACAACATTTCAAGGGAATCGGTTAAGAAATGCGTCCTGTAGAGAAATACAAAGCTCCGGACAGAGATGCGAAATGAAATGAGAAATCGGACATACGAAAGCATTTATGTCGAGGCTGAAGCAGAGACGCTTCGCTCGATGACCTCGCGCGTTCGATTATGGAAGATGGATGTTTGTTACTCAATCACACCAGAACGGCTGAACGGATCTGGATGAAATTTGGCTCAGAGATAGAGATAGAGCTAGACAGATTAGCACATAGGATACTTTTAAGCCGCGGGTAGCCCTGACGCGCAGGTAGTTTGTAACTTATATTTTTTTCAGTCGAAATAACTAAGCAACATTATTTGAAGAAGTT
Organism: Peribatodes rhomboidaria; assembly: GCA_911728515.1. Classification (NCBI taxonomy): domain Eukaryota; kingdom Metazoa; phylum Arthropoda; class Insecta; order Lepidoptera; family Geometridae; genus Peribatodes; species Peribatodes rhomboidaria. Next base: position 6,560,064 of record OU452188.1, on the reverse strand, counting down.
TCATTAGAATAATTTTCTCAATCGACTTTACTGTGTTACTAGCTCGCTAGTAATCTTCTAAAAGAAGCATCAATGATTGGACGAGCTCCAAAGGCCTCCATTTTGACCCTCCAGGCCTTGATCCCAAAAAATCAACTTGCTAAACTGTTCTCAGTCAGACATTCCCAATTCATTCCTTGCTCGTAGCCTTTTTACAAGCTATCCCGACCCAGCACTCCTTAATAGCAATTCCTAGCAATTTTCAAGCGCCTTTCAAAAAGGTTATAGGTGTGCGAGGAAGTTCCGGCATTTGAACGTCCGGTCACTTGGAATCTGGCAGCGGAAAATTTTGACCGGAAATTGTTGACAAATTTCATGTTTACTGTTTAGTTAGTTGTCGATGTGATCTGCGATGTGATTTCCCTGCAGGGCATGGCTCCAACGTTTAAACTACACTAGACGAAGTAAAATCACAGCATGGTAGCATGCATTTTTTTGTTGGAAATAGACCCTTTTGGCCGTCAACTCACCTGATGGTAAGCGATGTGTATGACCAAGGATGAACCACGTCGAAATAGAAAAAAAAATACCTTAACGGTTACCACTTATAGGTACATTATCTATTCAATTAAGTTGTTTAACAGAAAATCTGTCGCCAAGCATCTAATCGATTTTCACATGAAACTGCCGGATGTTGTTTCAGTTGTCAATACGAGCTAAAGGTTGACACTGACACTAGTTGAGCAAAGGAAATGATGTTTTACGCTTACTTGCATTAAATTTAAGAATTGCCTAAGTCTTTGCTTAACTAGTTTAAACTACCTCTACCTCTACCTCTAGTTTAAACTACCTCTTCTCAGATCAATCTTGAGAATAAGTATGGCGCACGGCGTATGATATAGTTGAAGCCAAAAGCATCCAAAAACTACGCTACTGTCGTATACGTATATACACAACACGCACACATTGACGCAAAAAAACCACGCTACTCGCTTGGGCATTCTTACCTCGATATCATGTGCATTGCTTTATGGTATAATTTTGTGTACATAAATATACATAGTCCATTACTTATATAAATGTGGTCAACTACATTTGAGGTTAAAATTTTCATAAAGGTCATAAAAAAACTGTGCAGTTTTTTTACAAGTCAATTTTGAAAAAGCCGTAACATTAAACTCTAACAAATATGTGCAGTTTTAGAATATTAAATCTACTAAGGTTGTATATTGGAACGGAAATGGCTTACGTAGAGTTTGGGAATAAATCTTAGTTTCCGTGCAATTGTAAATGTTTTTCATGGCAACATTACATTTCAGTCTGCGTCCGCGCGACCTTGGAGGCGCACGCGTCGCGCGTTCGGATTGCAGTGTAGTACTTAGTAACAATGGCTTCGACTGATAAGTGCGAAAGTTGCAATGTAGTAATTTCGGAAGTGCTGGCTTTTATACAAAATAAGCTAGAAGTCATGGACGAAATTAGTATGGTGAGGATTTGTGCTAGCTCATTCACCGAGCAAGACATTGTTGAAGCAAAAAATTTGCTGTTTGACTGTGTGAAATCAGCGAAGTGTAAAATACATAGAAAAAAGGAAGGAAAAATAAATCGTGATCTGGAAGATATAATGAAGCTATTTAAAGAAATGGAACCTGACGAATTTCCAATTTTTGTTGCAAAAAATTTGAACAAACTACCCCCTATTTGCTGGGATCATGTCGATGTTACGAGACTTTTAAAAGATGTCATGATACTACAGAAGGACATTTTATGCATTAAACAGACGTATGCAACTGCAGAAGAGTTAACTGACATTAAAAATTAATTGACAAACTTGAAAAGTGCTTCGATTGTAAACAATTTTGAAATGAATGTAAATTCAGTGAGGGGTAGTTCAAAACAACGAACCATCGAAAGTTATGATAGTGGGCCTATTGGCTTATTGTACCTACCAGAACAAACAGAAAAGTATGTTTCTAGTCAGCCTTGCATAACATCGAAAGCTGCTGTAAACACAGATTCTGCGTCTAAGACAAAGGAGTCATTTCGCTCCATAATTGTATCGCAACCTGTGCCCGAGCCGGCAAGTAAACAACCACTAATACCTACGAGTCTTTCGCCGCCCGTGCCCGTACGAGGTAACCCCGTGACCCCGCCCCTGGCGCAATCGTCACAGGCCGTCGGCGCGTGCGCGTCCCCCGTCAACAGTAGCGACCTTGTGGCTGCAGATATGGTCGCACAGCCACAGCGAATTGAAAAATCTTTTGCTCAAGTCACAAAGGAGGGAGGTGACTTTGCGGAAAGGGAAGACGAAGAGTGGATAAAAGTCCAAAGAAAAAGATTAAGAAATAAATTGGTATGCTCAAAAGGACACGCAACAACACAAGCGGCAGGAAAATTTAAAGCGGCTGATATAAAAATACCGCTATTCATAAATCCGTGGCACGCAGGAATAACTGAACATCGCAAAAACGTCAATTTTTCAGGGCAGCCATTTTAAAGTTTGACATTTTCTGTTGAGTCGGTAAGTTAGTTAAACGATGATGTCAAAGTTATTTTGAGGGTTACTTGAGGCCCTCTTTCGTATGGTTTCAAGAATTTTACGAAACAACTTATAGTTTACATAATAATAGACTTGTCAAACAGCTGAAATGCCTTGAATAAGTTGATAACTCGACTTGTAGACCAAGTTTTGGCTTTTAAGGACATTTATCCAGTTATTCACCATCTGAGTACTGATCATTTTTATCGGTTACCTTAGTTATTTCAATGGAAAAAGCATTATTTCTAATTAGCAAACCAATGACAACTTCAAACAGATATAGTTTGTCAAGTAATTATTACTACTTTACAAGAAATATCTTACTTTTCAGCATATAATGCAAAATGTTAAAAAAAGTCTTAGTATTTAAAATATATTTTTTTTAGAATTATACGCTCATTTACATAATCTAAAAACTATTTTCACTAACTTAATAAAATTATTTTTAAAACATATGGGAAAAACACAATGGAAACGCATTTGTGTCTAATTAAAATGAATTATTTAGAGTAAACACTAAATTAACACATAGGCTAGACTTATTATCCCGAGAAATCAACAGTTGGCAATCGTTGAGTTCTACAAATAAGAAAATATTAATCAAACACACTACAAGACATAAATACTTACCTATAAAAGGTCTTATTTAAAAAAGCTTTTCTAATTATTATTTTAAACGACTTCAAAAAACCGTTTTAAAAAATCTTTGAAAATTTTCGTAATCTTAAGTGGCTGTAAAAAATCTGTAAAAATGTCTGATGACACACATGCTTAATACATGTTTTGTTAGATTGCTTACACATTACTTCGATCAATAATATTACTAATAAATAATAATAAAACCCTTTATTCAGACCAAGTTAGTATCTATTTACAAAGTATTAAGAACTAAAAACTATGGAGTGTGGATTTACAAGTATATTTTGGTAGTTAAACTAATCTTAATCTATTCTAATACTTAATTATTTTTTGTAGGTCTGTTTGCCAATCGGCAAAGATCTCCTGCAACCTTTTTCATTCCTGTCTATCTTGGGCCACTCTATTCCAAGTTACTCCTGCTACCTGTCTAATGTCATCATCCCACCTTTTCTGTGGTCTGCCCCTTTTCCTTTTCCTAGGGCACCATCGTGTCACAATTTTGCTCCATTTCTCTTGGCCTCTTATCATATGCCCTGCCCATTGCCATTTGAGTCTTCTGATTTTACATTAAAACAGGTAGTACGCAGGTGTTGAAAAGTTTTTTCTTTACATTAATGTGAAGAGTTTTATCTTCCATGGCTTCTCTCAGACTCCAGTATCTCTTTCAGCCATTTGTTATTCTTCTGTCAACTTCTTTGCGTATAGGGACCTCTTGTGTTATTAGCTGTCTCAGGTAGATAATTATATTCATCAGTGTAATCAATTTGGTTATTTCCTAGATATACGGTGGTTTTCTTCCCATTTGTCCATACCTTTGTTTTCTCTGGGTTCAACTTTAAACCATTCTTCTCACTTTCATCCGCTAGTTCAAGTATCATTTGCTATATGTTTTTAGGTGTTTCAGCAAATAACATTATATATATATATCGTCTGTGTACCTCGATTGTGTTAGAGAGACTCAGTCGACAGTGATTCCGAGGTTTTCCCAGTTAAGTCTCCTAAAGATTGTTTCGACAACCGCTGCGAATAGTTTTGGAGGTAGAGGGTCTCCATGTCTGACACCCTTTCCTACTCTAAATGGTTTACCTTTCTTTTCTAGTTGGATTCTCGCGGTGCTATAACTATTATTTTAATTAAATAAAGTGAAAAAAAAGGAACTTCTTATTCTGATTGGCCATCATTGGTGTTTTTCCCCAAAAACCTTAAAACACAGATTTAAAAAATTGTCAGACTTCATCTTAGACAACCATGGCTCTAGAGGGTCTAAATGATCTATGCTAGCGTCTCTTTACGGCTTTGCACCCCGCTATCAATCAACCCTGTATTGATTTGAATCTTTTGTGTAAGTATGCATGTAGGTAGGTACATAGTACACCAATGATAGTAATAGTCACCAATAATGTACAGCATTATAATATATTTTTTATATTTACTTCACGTTGTTGCATGGCATGTTTGTTGGCGTTTAGGCTCCAGTAGGTACATAAAAAATATCCAGCTCTGGTAGATAACAACTTGATATCTTGCTATTGCAGATGAAAACTAAATCACCACGGCAAAGGTAAAAGTGAACATGTGATAATGTCACTTTTTAAACAAAAATATTTGGCTTGCCATAACTTGACATCTCGATTTATCAATGGAGGCAGAAACAGGCTATGTGTATAAGTCGAGATATCCAGTATTTTGGATGTGAGTGTAAGTTGACAAATCAAGATGACAATTATTCATACACAAACTTATGCTTGACATCTCAATTTGTCAAGTTAAAATTATTTTTTGCAGAAAAGGCTTAGGTGTATAAGTCGAGATCTTCAATATTTTGAACATGTGTTGATGTTGATAATTCAAGATGTCAATATTAGTAAGCAAACACACACTTGATAAGTCGTTTTATCAAGTAAAACACCATAAAATGCAAGGGTGTCGAGATGTACAAAACGCGATTGCTCTAAAACTATTGTATATTTCGGGCTGATTTTTTTATACATGGTAAAGCGCATACGAAGGAAGCGTTTAAGCCAATAAAAAAAAAATCATGCAAGTCGAGTTGTTCAGTTATTCCTACGTGCCACGGAAATAATGTTGATAAAAGTACTACCGCTACCGACATTTACAACTACATTTTGAGAACAACACAGATTGAAGTGACACTTGATAAAATTAAGACGAAGACACAAAGAGACTATAACTCATATAAGGTACTAGTGCCGGGGACGAAATTATCTATTTTTATGGATGCTGGTCTCTGGCCTGATGGCATAACATTTAGACGTTTCGTCAATTTCAGGCGTAACGTAAATGACGCTGTAAACAATGGAAATACCTAATGAATTTCATGATGAATGACAAGGTATTATGTGAATTAATTTCATTTAATTGTACGAACGTTAAGCGTTCCGCTGGGGACATAAACAACCTATGTAGTACTGCATCGATTATAGCTCTGCAAGAAACTTGGCTTTTACCTCAAGATATACCTTTTCTTGGTACTATACACGATGACTTTGAGTACTTCGGGAAGTCTTCGATGCCCGTGTCCCAGACATTGCTGAAAGGTCGTTTATACGGAGGCGTGGGATTTCTCTGGAGGAAGAATCTGTTCCAGTCGGCTACGGTAATCGCTTGCGATAACGCACGCATAGCGGCTGTTAAGTTCGAGCTGCACAATACATCTTTTATAGTGGTTAACGTTTATATGCCGTGGCAATGTTCAGATCATTTACTGGAGTTTACGGAGTGCTTAAGTGAAATCAGTGCTATCATTGAAAATGCGGAAGTTGAGTCTGTTTACGTGCTCGGGGATTTTAACGCGCATCCAAATGAAATGTTTGCAAAAGAATTAACGGGTTTTTCTGCGGAGCAACAGTGGTATTGTGCTGATATGGAAAAATTAGGTATAACTTCAGATGCGTATACATTTGTTTGTGAGGCGAGTGGATCCCGTCGGTGGTTAGACCACTGCATTGTGACGCGCGCAGCGTGGGACTCAGTGAGAGACGTTAAGGTACTGTGTCATAATGTTTTATGGTCTGATCATTATCCTTTGGTAATATACTGTGACTTGGATGCTCTTAGACCTAGATCTAAAGTGTATAAACGTAAGTTTGATAGGGTCATGTGGGGGGAGCGTGATCATTTACAAGTTAAGGAGTATTGTGAACTATGTAACCAAAAGCTGAGAGATATAGATTTTCCTCCGGAATTGTCCGTATGCGCGGACAAACTTTGTACTGACGTCATACATAGACATGTTATAGATTTAATGTATAATAATATTATTGATATCCTTCGGGAGTCGGCTGTAATGACCTATAAAGCTGCTGAGAGGAGACCTAAAAACAAGTCATATGTATTGGGTTGGAATAAGCATGTCAGTGCTGCTCATAGGGATGCCAGGCATAAGTTAAAGCTTTGGTTTTGGCATGGTAAACCAGACAATGGTATCATTTATGATAATATGTGTGAAAGTCGTAAACTTTTTAAAAATAAATTAAAGTGGTGTCAAAAACATCAAAATCAAATTAAAATGGACATTATTGCAGAACACAGATTATCAAAAAATTTTTCGAAATTTTGGAAGAGTACAAATAAATTAAATATGAAACCTGGCCTTCCCGTGAGCATCGAGGGAGTTACTAGCCCAAAAAAGATAGCTGACTTATTTAAAGATACTTTTAAAATTGAATCGCCTTTAGGTAAATATACGCAACAGGTGTCTGATACTGGGGGTGTTATGAATACAGCGTGCACCGTCAGATTCACAGCCAAACAGGTGAGAAAAGTACTGCAAAACATGACGAGGGGTAAGTCGCCTGGTCACGACGCCCTCAGTATCGAGCACCTGCAGTGTGCTGGGGTTCATCTGCCTAGGGTCCTATCAATGTTTTACTCGCTATGTATCTCGCATTCTTATCTACCTTCTGATCTCATGAAAACTATTGTTGTACCAATCACCAAAAACAGAACAGGAGATATTGCGGATAAAAGTAACTATCGGCCCATATCCCTGGCTACTACTATTGCAAAGGTACTTGACCGGTTACTGGATAGCCAGCTTGATGAACATATAGTGTTGCATGATGGGCAGTTTGGTTTCAGAGCTGGGCTGTCTACAGAGAGTGCAATATTAAGCCTTAAGCACGTTGTGAGATACTATGTCGAAAGAAAAACTCCTGTTTACGCCTGTTTTCTCGACTTATCGAAAGCTTTCGACATGGTGTCTTACGATGTGCTTTGGACAAAGTTACGGAACACCTCAGTCCCAGCGGAAACATGTTCTGTCTTTGAATATTGGTACAGTAATCAGATAAATTGTGTAAAATGGGATGGAGAGCTTTCTGATGCGTACAGGTTGAAGTGCGGTGTGAGGCAGGGGGGGTTAAGCTCGCCAAGGCTCTTCAACCTGTACGTTAATGGGCTGATAGAGGGCCTCAGCAGTATGCAGACGGGTTGTTCGATTGACGGGGTTTGTGTCAATAATATAAGCTATGCCGATGACATGGTCCTGCTGGCGCCCTCTGTTAGTTCTCTCAGAAAGCTCTTGAATTTCTGTGAGAAATATGCCGTAACTCATGGGTTGCGATATAATGTTATTAAAAGTGAGTATATGGTGTTCTCTAAGGGCGGTAAGGGACCGGAAGATGTACCCCCATTGTTGCTGAATGGTGTGCCTCTCGGCAGAGTAAGACAGTTTAAATATCTAGGTCATATTGTTTGTGAAAATTTATGTGATGAAGCAGATATGGACAGGGAGCGCAGAGCGTTGACGGTGAGAGCTAATATGCTGTCCAGAAGATTCTTTTCGTGCTCAACTGCAGCTAAGATTACTCTATTTAAAGCTTACTGCCAGTCCTTCTATGGTGGAAGCTTGTGGACAGCATATACTCAAAAATCCCTCGACGCTCTGCGTGTCCAATATAATAATGCTTTCAGAATGCTGTTGAGACTCCCGCGATTCTGCAGCGCGTCTTCCATGTTTATGGAAGCGCGCACTGATGGCTTCGCTGCTTTAATGCGAAAAAAGGTTGCCTCCTTATTATGCAGAGCCCGGGCAAGCAACAACAGCATTCTGAATGCCATAACCGACAAGTTTGACTGCCATATCCTGCGTCATCACATAAAAACACTTTTAAAATAAAATTGATAAGTTGACAATAATAATTGAATTACTTAATGTTCCAATTTGAATATTTCATTTGTGTCTGTGTTTGTGCTGTTCTAATATAATTATTCCAATTTTTAATTTTTATACTTATAATAATATGTGGATCTTTGTGTCTTAAAAATAAACATTTTGATTTGATTTGATTTGATTACCTCGCGCACACGTTTAAAAAGAAATGGCTTCAGCGAGATATAACGCAGTGTTCCATCTTTTCCTCTAGATTGATCTGAGTAGCGCTTACTTATTATATTTTAAGTATAAATTGAAAATTCAAAAAAACCTCGTTAGCGATTTTCATAAACACTGATTTTCATCAACAAAGCTAAGAACAATCCCTACTAATTCACCTTATAAACAAAAAAAAACAAAGTTGGTTTATCCGTTCGGGAGCTACGATGCCAGACACACACAGACACACGTCAAATTTATAAGACGCTAACGTATTTGCCTCTAGGGTTAAAAAAGTTCGTATATGAGTAAAATCAGACGAGGGGAAGTTATCATTCTGGAAAATCATACATTTTGGGATTTCAACATTTTGAGAATTCAACTTTCTGGTCTTGAAGGGTCGCATCGAAAGGAGAACTCGCATGGATAGCCATGCGAGTTCTCCTTTCGATGCGACCCTTCAGATTTCAGTATAATAAATATATAATAAATATTAATAAATATAGTTCGAACTACTAATCATTAGATGATCTTCTCACACCTAACCTGTCAAATATGACAGAACCACCGGCAAAATTTTCCGGTCAATTACCTTACCGACATCATCTCTAACCGTTTGCATCGTGTAAAGTCAGTTCATCGGAGCGTTCCCTTATCTGTCTGGGTACTCTTCTATTGACGGAACAAGTCGATGCCTTGACTCCTTTGTGACTAGCACACAGCGCCAGTAACTGTACGAGAGGATAAAACTTGAACGAAATATTCCTATCTTGTAAAGTCATAGGACTTTTACCTAATTTTCACATCATAGACCTTATACTAATCATAATCCATAACATTTAACATATGTATCACGCCTTTCCCCCGAAGAGGCTGGCAGAGGTGTAATACAACACCCACACTTCGCCGGACGATATTCAGTCTCAAATGTGACAGGGGGCGAGCCTGTCGCCAGACACCAACAAAATGACATCTCAAAAATACAAAATATCAAAAATACAAAATTTTCCTTAATATTTTGATATCTTTTATTGTTATATATTTTTTTGATTTTTGCGAGTAAACGGATAATCGTTGAGTTGCACACGTCCCCTACCCAAAACGTCCCAGAATATACCTATCCCCAAATCTCTATCCCAATATTATTACTTAGTACTAACTAAAGCAGGTATTGATTCAGGTGATTAGAAAAATAAAATCTGAAAAGAAAACGTTTCAAAATGTTTCAAATTGAAACCGTGTTCATTATGAACTTGTAAAATTTTAACGAGATTTCAACAACAAAATTTTCCCATTGTCAATTTCAGAAACTCGTTCTGTTGTAATTCAATTAAAATTAACAGAACTACTCGCAATTTCTATGCGATAGACGAGGCAGGTTTCCATTATTGTATAATAATGTTTTAATATTTTGTGACAATAAGCTGTGTTTCCACAGAAGCGGAGCTGAGCAGAGCGGAGCGCAGCGGTGCATGAATTGACTAATCACAATGCTTCCATGAAGCGATGCGGAGATTTTGAGCAGAGTGATTGGTCAATTATTCATACACCGCTCAGCTTTGCTCAACTCAGATCACTCAGATCGGCTCAGCTGCGCTCCGCTTGTCTCTGCTTCAGTGAAAACGCACCCTTAAGCTCTTTTCACATAGACTAGCTGCAGCGTCAATGGATACGATATCGTAATGCGGATTTTTAGCCGTATGTACAAACTTAACTAAAACTGAAAATCAGGTATTAAAAAGTGATGCCATTTTTTACTGTGAGCTGGAGACCTAGCGAGCGGCGTCAGTTCTCAATCTCTGTCGCAATACTCAACCAATTCTTGTGAAATTTTATGAGCAGGTTCGACAATTATACGGTTTTTTTGCCGAGGCAGTTTCGGATTATTTTTTTGGAAAAAAATACATATCTCCACAGTTTAGAAAAACATCCGAAAACTGCATTGATAGTTTTTTAATTTATCAAACCTACTCACTAAGTTTCAAGAAAATCGGTTAAGAAATGCGACTTGTAGACCACCGGTCAGAAATCCAGACAAAAATCCAGCCAGAATTCGGACAGAAATCCGGACATACGAAAGCATTTTTGTTGAAGCCGAAGTAGAGATGTTTCCATTGCTAACATTTACTCGGTCGATTTTCTAAACAAGTATTTAAGAAATGTACCTAAATCTGATTGAAGTCAATGATGATGAAGAGCAGTAAAATCGTTAGCTGACCAAATTAAGGCTATTATTTAAAAACTGACTTCAAAGACTACTTTGGAAAGTGGAAATACCTCTGGGAGCGTGTTATTCAATCGAATTGGGACTTGAATGCCACTTGCCAAATACCAAAAAACAGCGCCTGCACGGAGATAATGAAGGTAGATCAGATACTTTGTGGGAAGACTTCGTCTATGCCAACCTACATCTACTAACATCTATGTCTACATCGGCGTCGTGTGTCGGGTCGTTCTCTTCCCTCAAATATGGTTGAGGAGAGCGATGGCTGGCACATGCGTCATACTCGTGATCGGGTGTTGCTTGCGGGTCGCTGGTCTGCTCGTGGTGTAATCACAATGTAGCAATAAGTAACCTTTCACCTAACCTTAGATTAAGACTTAATAACCAACCCCCCTCTACCTGTATTCCCCTTAAATAATAATAATTATCTTATAAAGTCATAAACATATGAAACAGCCATAGTAGAGTATAATCCTTGGTCATGTTTTTTGCTAACTACCCTCAATTATATTTTGATAAGAACTGTCTTATTCATAACTTTTAAGTTTAGCAATTGTTTTAAAAGGCAGTCCTAGCCTACAAAATAACTATTAATTTGTTTACTTGCATCTTAGTCACTAACGCTGAAATTTTAAAATCAAATTTTAAAATTTCTAAATTTTGGTACACTTACAAAAGTCACGGTCCCCGGAGTCCATGGAGTGTAATTAAAATATATATTAGGTATATATTCCTATATTGTTATTTTAAATCGTTAGTTCGTACTTGGCCACGTGCCAAAATATCCTTCTGTATCATGATAAAAAAAAAAACAAGGTCTAGCAAACACGTAATGACGTCACTCGTCATCATCTTCCGTCTCTATTGAACTATTAGTAAATGACTTATTTCGGTCTTGCTTAAGCATCGATTGACGTCACTACGTGTTGCCCACGTGACCGGAATGCTAAACCTGGCGGAGTATATTATAATACCTGTATCAGTAAATCAATGATCATCAAGCAAAGTACCTATACACAAACATTTCTGCACCAAATCGTTGTCGCCCAGTGAAAACTATACCCCATTCGTAGGGTATTTCAGAGTGTTGTTATGCAAATTACTAACCAACTGATTCGTTTGTTCAAACTTGTTCAGATTAACATTTTAGGATTTTCGAGGGCTTTTAGGATGATCTTGTTTACGGTTTTGGGATTTAGTTTATTTTCTGAATGAGAGAAATAAATAAAATATTTATGTTTTCACACTGGTGTCAGTCATTTCAATAAATTATGTTTGTGGCTCTGTGAGTTGAAGACCTTGTGACCGGCGTCTCTCTTCCTCTGTAGGTTCGCATTCCTCAACCGAATCTCGTGAATTTTGTGAGCAGGTGATTTTGTGAGGATATTTATATATTTTTCCCAAAAAAAATCACATCTTCGCCATTTTAAAAATTAATAATAGGTAATCATCGAATCTACTCACAAAGTTCCGAGAGAATGCAGAATGTTAATGGACAAAATCGCTAGAAACTGAAATGAAATGAAATTAAAATTAAAAAATAAACCCGACACCGATTTTCATCAACACCAATTTTCATCAAACATTGTTAAGAACACTGCCGACTAATTCATCTTTCAAACAAAAACAAACTAAATCAAAATCGGTTCATCCGTTCGGGAGCTACGATGCCACAGACAGACAGACAGACAGACACACACACACACACACACACACACACTTATAACACCTGTCCTTTTTGCGTCGGGGATTAAAAACTATCCTACTAATATTATAAACTCGAAAGTTTGTAAGAATGGAAGGATGGCTGGATTGATGTTTTTTACTCTTTCACGCAAGAACGGATGAGCAGATCTGGATGAAATTTGGTACAGAGATAGATTATAGTCTAGAATAGCACATAGGATACTTTTCAACCGCGGCTGAAACCGCGGGGCGCAGCTAGTAAGCAATAAAAAATGCGGCTGTCTGTCGCACCATAGTACCACTACAGTGAGTAGAGTGTAACTGATCAAACATAGGTACATACCACTTCTTGCAAAGTATGATTACACTTATGTTCATACTTATTCATATACTTACACTTATACATATTGATTGCACTTTTCAATGTAAGTAATTTTTACCCGACTGCGCAAGAAAGAGGGTTGTGTCTTTCAAGTGTATATATGTAAGTCTCTTAGTATGAGGTTTCTTTGGCACTGCCTACAGCCTAAACAGCTTCATGGATTTCGACGTGTGAGGTGTCATTTGAATCGTCTTGATAGTGGAAGTGACATAGGGTACAATATTTTGCAGCCGGGTTTTTCTTTTAATAATGTTACTTGTTAGAACAAAAAACGTTGTTTTAGGATTTGATTGGTTGGTCAGCACTCGAATCAGCATTGCGTAAGTTCCGCCAAATTAAATTCATAGCTAACAGTGATCATTATTAGAACATCAATGCCTTCACAACGCGAATCCGCGTTGTTTCAAACTCTAAGATATTATCAGCCACAGTCTAACACAACCCAATGAAAAACCTTCAAAAATTAACACAACGAAAAAGTTGCTCGAAAAATATTTCACCATCTGTGGCCTCTCTATTAACAACGCTGGCACACAGACTAAAAACTTTTACTCTGTTGAATTGAAGAAATTGTCAGAAAGAGAATTGTTTGCTGAGTTTAAGTTTAGGCTGTGGGCATTTTAATTAGGGCTGTTTTGTTTTACAAAGGGCAAAGATAATTTCCTCTCCTGAACGAAATGGCGGTAATGAAAGGCTGTGTTTGCTAAGAATGGAGGTGAATCAGGTTTTGTTAAGGCTGATAGAGATTTTAAAGATAGTGTATATAGGTAATTTGGTTTAGACAATGACGTGGAATACAGTCGAGGATGAGTACGGATATTATTTGAGGTGATGCTCTTCCTCATTTGGTGGCATGGGTGAGTGGGGTATCTGTATGCGGTATTTTTCTTTTGGACTTCTTCTTAGCATCGTCATGCGGTTTAACCCGCTATTTTAGTCGGACTGTTTTTTTTCTCAGCTTGATCAAAATAGTTCATAGAGCACATCTATATTTTTTTACCATGCTCAAAGTTACCGGCTGGCTTTTTTTTTTTTTTCATGTAGAATAAGTCGGCGTTTGACCACCAACTCGCCTGATGTTAAGCGACGTTGTGGTCTAAGATGGAGCACAACGACCTATAAAGTACTTATTCACTCTAGCCTTAAATATTTGTAGAGTAAAGAAGCACAAAGACGGCAGTTGAGTGAGGCGCTACAAGTGCGCTACTGCTCAGACCCGTCTTCGGAACGGTTACACCGGACTACATCCCGAAACACGACTAGGTCATTTCACGGCATGGCTTGGTCCGGTGGGTGGTAATTAGCCACGGCTGAAGCCTCCCACCAGAGTTTGCTACCCGGTTAGCACTACCCGGGGACCACGTGTAGGGAATCAGAATAGAGTACACTCCTACGGACGTGGGTAGCTCAGCCCCCAAATTAAGCTTTCCAAATTCAGCTTAATTCGTCCCACGTGTCCTCTTATTACGCAACAGCAGACCTCCCGCCAAAAACAAAAACACGTCAAAGCCGCCTCATCAAACCAAGCCTCGACTTGGCTGACTGATTCCCGCCCGCCCTTTCCAAAAGACACTGTCATTCATAAACTGTCTCAGCATACGACGTACTAATGTGCTAAAGAAAAAAGGGGTTTCCTTCAAATGATAAATGGAACCCGTCAGAATTGCAGATTAAAAAGGTTTGCAGATGCTCAGCCACAGACAGATGAGGATTAATATTAATAATTTAATGTATAATTATTAATAATTTAGTGTATAATGACTCGATTTGACTTATGTGACTGATGATTATTATTTTTATTTATTGTATGTGTTTACTGTGATTTTATTTAGATTATTATGTTTGTATTTAATTATTGTTATTGTATTACTTATTGGAATTTGATTATTGTGACTTGACTAATTGAATTATTAATTCTATAATTTAACTTAATTCTGTAACTTTTAATTATTTATGTACTTGCGGGTTTAATTTTCTGGATAAATGAATTTTATTATTTATTAATTTTGGGATGGCATACTAGGTCCTTAGAAATGTGATCCCATAAGCTTTTGGTTTGTACTAAATATCATGGTTTCTATCGTTTTATGTTAATTGATTAAACGAAGCTAGAGTTTTAGAGTCCATTGGAACAACTCAGTATTTGGATACGTACGAGTATGTTTATGTTAGTCTAATATCTAACGATAATTTAAGTACCGTTAATCAGATCTTAATGAAGTTTTGCGGACAAAACATTAGTTGGCCCATTACAAGACAGTTTTAAACAAGTTAAATTGAAAGAAAAACAAAAAACCCGGCTGCAAAATTTTGTACCCTATGTCACTTCCACTATCAAGACGATTCAAATGTCATCTCACATATCAAAATTCATCAATCTATTTATGCTGTAGGGCGTGCCAAAGAAACCTCATACATACATACACTCGAAAAACATAACCCTCCTTCTTTCGCAGTCGGGTAAATATGACTGAAATCGGGCAAGTGGTTTTGGAGATATAGGTGGTCGATATTTTAAAAATGTCTAAAAGTAAATTGCATACAGCAATGCATGCGGGAATATCTCTTGGGAGCTATCCATCTGTCTATTTCAAAATCTGTGTCCGAACGCTTCGAGAGCGGAAGCCGACAAAGCCTTTGTAAACAATAAAAATCTTGGAACATTACGTTGTTTTGTTGTGATTTTTTCCTCGAAAAACGGAGGTCTTATGCTCTGAGTTATGAGTAGTTGTGATAAGGAATAATGGTGCTAAAGAATAGGCGTGTAATGTGCTGTAATGCGAGATATATTTTACTGGAACCTCGGAATTTAATGCGAGCACCAGATGTCGAGAGTAGTTTTTTTTCGAGAAAGTTCTTTTTTTAACGGCTTTATTCGTTTGTTATAAGGTTCTATTTAGTTTTACTCGTATGCTAGTTTACTTCAAATCTTAGGGCAGATTTTTGACTACTTCTGCTGAACCGAATCTTAGGAAACTTCGCACACACATTTAGCACCTAAGGCTTAAAATCGTTTAACTTAGTTTTGTTTTTAAGTGATATGTACTGGTATTCAAATTTAAGTTCTACAACAAATTAGAATTAAAATCAGTCATTGTCGCGTAGTGCATTCTAATCAGTTGTATAATGCACGTAGATCACTCATTCGTACAACGAATACTAAACTTACTCGATATAGTTTAAATTTGTGTCGCATCGCATTGTCGCGCTGCCGCGTTTGTCGTTCACCTAGGACAAAGGGTTAAACACAATTCGTGAGTTGTGACCACATTAGATCCATGATCAAATAAAACAAGGTCTAGCATTTCGGGTGCCAACACGCAATGACGTCACTCGTTATCGTCATTGTCTCTTTCGAACGTGTTGTAAATGACATATTTCGGTCTTGCTTATGCATCGATTGACGTCACTCCGTGTTGCACACGTGACCATTCTTGACTCGGAATGCTAAACCTGGCAGAGTTTGATGATGATCATGAATAGATCCTTTATTTCAGATAGTGCATGTCATTAGTCATGACGTTAATTCGATCACTGTTAAAAACGTCAAAGGTTAATTCGACAAAAAATAAATTGGTCAATTGTTTTCTCGGCCATAATAAACAATAAACGAACTTAATTAAGCAGTGGGACATCCTAAATAAGTACCTACAGACTACGTACAATACAAACTTGTAGAGACACACCTACAATTCAAAGAAGCTATTCAGTTGTGACAAATTATAATACGCCTCAATTGCCTCAGTCATTCGTCATAATAATTATTTACATAGCTATAAACGTCGACCGCGCCAACAAAATCAATCTCACAAAATTCCTCTTTCCAAGAAATGTTAATATTTCGTACAAATTCTGAATATTTTTAGCAAACATTGAATTATTGCGCTGAAAAGCCGGTGTCGAATTTAAGTGCAAACTATTTGCGGCGACGTCTAGTGGCGATGCAGGATATCGTCCGGGGACCCGGGGACACTACACACTGTCGTACCGATTGGGAAGTAAATATAAAAAAAAAACTGGAAAGCGCACAGATCTAGGATGTAAAAGATCGACAGTGACAATTCGATAGTGATACAAAAAAACATTTGCGCATGCGTGAGTAAATTAGTGTTGTGAAAAGTACTTATTAATTTATCGATTGACCAAAAATGGTCCTCCGGGTGCTTGTCGATAAATATAATATTTCGCATACCAATTGAGTTGTTTTTTGTTCCAAGTATAACACCGCCGCTGAGCTAAAATGAATATTAATCACTAAACGGGTGTTAAGCTAGGCGGAAGAGTTAGATATCAGTGTCACCATGTATCTAAATTAACATAAGAAAAGTAAATAATAAGATCAACATAATACTATCCTAGTAATTCACTTCGATATGTGACCCTTGACCAAATTTACTCGTATATGGATTAGGATAAGTAATAATACTTATCTCATTGGTTTTGTACATTTATTTATAATTTACATATATATTATTTAATTTAATTAAATATAATTAAATTAGACTTGGATGTAAGACACCCAAAATGTGTAAATTGAATTAAAAATGACGATCAGAAATTGAAGGTACATACTTATATATAATACAAAAATGTTTTACGCCTCATAATTCAGTACAAACTCATAAGAATATCAATTTACTTTTGATGGCATTGATTCAAAAATGTATGCTTTATTTATGTATTGCACCCATCGCCTACCTAATGAACTTTGATAAAAACTATCGATAATAATGACGTCATCTTTTTATCCATCTCTAGTGAAAATCGAGCGTAAACTAACTAATATTTTAATGCTGAATTTCATCACCAATTCTGCTTTCATCTAGGAAATATAGATGTTACGAAGAAACGACAACAACATACCGCTGGTAAATCGGTTTTTGGAACCAATTTATGTTATGTTTTAGACAAAATTTAGACAAAAACATCACAATGGAATTTTCATATTTACCCATGAAACGACAAATTTTGTGGGTTGAATCTTGAATTCACATCACAATCGCTAAACGCACAAGATGGCATAACTGCATACAATTTTAATTGCTCTCTTTTCATTCAATTTATAATGATACTTGTAAAAAATAATAATCATAGGAATTTTCGCGTGCTCAAAGGTGGCGCGCTGTCATTAATGACAAAAGAAAAATTGACTAAGATTTTATTTGTAGGCGACCTCTTTCTCTCTTGTGGAGTTTACATTTCGATGGAGACTTCTCTGTCCCACGCTTCGTTGGTCTTTTGCGAAGCAAAAAAAATCTTAGGTCTGTGGGAAAGCGATACGGGGAACCTGCATAGATTTTCACAATCATTCGGAAATATTTACGTTCGGTTTCCAAAAAAATTAAACTCAAGTTATTCGAATCTCAGTCCGTATTTATAAGTTTTAAACGTGACTCATTCTTCCGATCGGATTTATACTCGATTCCCTACTCTATAATTTATAAAAGTAGACTGAGATTCGAATAATTTGAGTTATAAATACCTATGTGGGATCCGATCGGAAATGTTTCCAAATGGTTGTGAATGCATGCGCTTTAGGGATTGAAAGTTACTCTCAAGACCTCGTTTTCATGAACTATGGAGCTCTAATCCGATTATAGTTGATATTCATAAATTACATTTATTCTTCAAATGAACAATAAATAAATAATTTAACTCAAGGTAAGCCTTAACATAACATCCTATCCTACAAATATTATAAATGCGTAAGTTTGTAAGAATGGATGGATGGATGGATGGATGTTTGTTATTCTTTCACGCCAGAACGGCCGAACAGATCTGGATGAAATTTGACACAGCGATAGATTACAGTCTAGAATAGCACATAGGATACTTTTTAACCAGGGGTGAAACCGCGGGGCGCAGCTAGTTTCCTTATTAATGAACTAGTATGGGCGACAGGCTCGCTGTCAGTCACATTTAGGATTGAATATCGTCCGGCGAAGTGTGGGTGTTGTAATACATCTTTGACAGCCACTTCTGGTGAAAGGTGTGACGATATGTTATGTTACTTTCTTATCTGCCAAAGTTTTCTATATTTCGCAACATGAAATGCGTCGTAGATTGAGGTGACGAGAGCCGACTCGGTCCTAATCTGATCGGACCAACATATCGCTGCGGCGTCGTGACCTCTTGCTGACTTTCCCTGTCTCCATCAACTTCTCCACCAGGGCTATATAGCATGAGCCGTGGACAAATTGTCTTTCCACAGTTTTTGTGCCGCGAAAAAGAGACAAACATCCATTCCATGATCCTAAAAAACAAAGTCTAGCATTTCGGGAGCAAACACGTAATGACGTCACTCGTCATTGTCATCCGTCTCTTTCGAACTATTTGTAAATGACTTATCTTGTCTTGCTTAAGCATCGATTGACGTCACTGCGTGTTGCCCACGGGATCGGAATGCTATATCTGGCGGAGTATATTATTATACCATGCCGTATTCTAACTTTGTCTCATCTAAGAGTGAGTAAAAACGGTGACAAGACAATTTGTCTCGGGCTCTTTTTAGTCGTGCAGATTGTCGCCTTGTTTCCTCAAATAATTATATTTCTTTTCTTACATCATGCGGTTATGTTACATGATAATCATAATTAATTCGATTTTGACATTTTCACATTAATAAGTAATTTTTGACATTTAATTTAATTATGTTTTTTTTTTTTAACTTTTATTATACTTCATATTTTTGACATATTTTTATTATTTGACATCTATTTAATCTAAGATTGACATGTACCAAATCCAAAAAACTTTAATTTTTCATTTTAATAGTACATATTTAATTTGTGGTGTATTTGAGTGTAAATGAATTTTTAATATGGACATGGTCTGAAATAAATGATTATTATTATTATTAAATCCCTAAATTATGTAAAGATTCTAGCATACTTCCATTTCTATTCTTAAAAATGATGATGGCTAATAAATAAAAAAGTTATGATTTTATAAGACGGGAATTACTCACGTACGATTAGGCGGTTATTCCGACTATATTCAGTGCTATGCGAGACGCAGCTGCGCGCACGCACTCTCCTTGATAACGATCACCGAATGCGGTTGAAACCATAGTCGGAAGAATCGACTAAATCGTACGCAAGTAATTCCCGCCTCATAAAATCATAATGTGTGAAAACCACGTCGGTTTTCACAAAATAAAAAAGTATTTGGAACAATTCGAAAATTGGCTCGCTGTTTTAGCTTCTAATGGTCCCCTTTCGAGAATACTCAGCGTCGCCCGTAGGAATTTGTCGTTGACACTCCTCCCATCTGCCGTCACCGCAATCTACTTGAGATAAAAATTGAAATTAGTTTACGGAAATAAATACTAAAGACATCTACTTAAGACTTGCTTCGCTCGCGTTGTTTCCCACGGATAATTAACTAATTAACACATTACATATCGTCACGCCTTTCCCCCGAGGGGGCTGGCAGAGATGTAATACAACACCCACACTTCGTCGGACGATGTTCAGTCCCAAATGTGATAGGGGGCGAGCCTGTCGCCATACACCGGGCTCCAGTTATGTAGCAGATGACATACAATACGCACATTATGTTCACACAATGAACAAAGAGGTGCGTGCTGTCGGCTGGGTTCGAACTCGCTCCCTCGGGCTTGAGAGGCGGTCCTTCTCCCAACTAGGCTGCCATCGCTGTTTAAATATAAATAAGAGCAAAATGGAACAAGGGTTCATTAAGATATTTAGGGTGCGAGGTTCAGTACGAGGCGAAGTACTAATTAAAACAACATTCTTAAAAACAAGCTACATTCCACCAAATCATAATTAATTTCCTTCTGTTGATTTTTTCCTGTTTCTCCCTTCGTTTCCCATTCGAAACATTAATTTCAATTTATGTGCACAGAAAAGGAAACAAAACTTCTTTTGAGTTATTCTATTATTCCATTTGCTGTGTTGTTTATTTTGTTTCACTGTTTTATATAGAAAATGATGTCGATAGGTACAAAAAGGTTTGAAAATAAGACTAAGGTTATCACTCATTGGAGCGCCTCGGGATCGCCTTGGTGGTCTACTGGTGGTCCACGGGTGAACGCCGCGTGGTCGACGAATTTCCAAGTAGGCTGTCAGCGATTGTCACTTGTCCTTGCGTAAACAACTCGCGGCTGGCGGGTGATCACCGAGTGGGTCACAACATTTATGCAACATTTTATGAAGATTAAATCAGAGGTATACTTAATCAAGTTGAGTCAAAAATATCAAAATACATGAATACAGATGTTATCCATACATTTAAACTGTTCCTTAACGTTTCCGCTAGATGCGCTTTATTGAAATGTATGGAGCCAAACGGAAACGAAAAAAGCGTCCGTTACTATCAAACCTCACAACAAGGCTTCTGTGTTGCCTCAGTAGATTCTGAGACCTAGGTTTCACTCACTCAGTCAATTATTCCTTCACTACATAGTATAAAACAAAGTCGCTTTCTCTGCCCCTATGTCCCTTTGTATGCTTAATTCTTTAAAACTACGCAACGGATTTTGATGCGGTTTTTTTTTAATAGATAGAATGATTCAAGAGAAAGGTTTATATGTATAATAACATCCATTAAAAAGTAGAAAAATACTGTTATTTTTGAGGTTTCTAATGTGATGTTAGTAGGCTAAATATGTTTTACCCGTGCGAAGCCAGAGCGGGCCACTATGTTTTTATATACAACGCTCACAGTTTTTCTGTAGTGTATTAAGTTTCAGCATTGCACCCGTGCGAAGCCGGGGCGGGTCGCTAGTATATTTATAAAATAGAAGGACAAATAGGACAGGTAATAGACAGGTTAAAAGTATATGAGTATATATATCAGTCTCTGGCTGCCATAGTACAAGCTTTGCTTAGTTTGGGGTCAGACGACCGTGTGTTCAAATGTCCCGAATATTTATTTATTAAGGTAATATCTCTATCACCTTTCACACCTATTGAGAAGGTCATAAGAGTGAGAAGGACAGGAAAAAAGTCGAGGGCGCCAAAACTTCCAGCCGGGCAAAGAAGCGGTCAAAGACATAAAATCTTAAAATATCTTTCAAAAGTTGACATAAAATTTCTTAGTAAGACTGAAACTTCAATCATTACAGGCTTCGAAAGGCTTAAGTTGCAAAGTTTCGAAAGTTATTTTTAAGACTCCAACGGGCCAATAAATATGAAATCGGCAAAAACACATTTTACGCTTAATCGACTGTTACTTATAACTGAAAACTTATTAAGTTTTAAAAGTTTAGAAGAAATATTTTTAAACGAAATTTATTCACCAAAATAGGGCATCAATGGTCTTAGATATTTTATGTAATGTCGTTCTCTTATTTTGCCGTTATTCGGCATGTGAATTTGTTCACATTTATAAATTAACTAGCTGCGCCCCCGGTTTTACTCGCAGTTAAAAAGTATCATTTGTGCTATTCTAGACTATAATCTATCTCTGTGCCAAATTTCATTCAGATCTGTTTAGCCGTTCTGGCATGAAAGAGTAACAAACATCCATCCATCCATCCATTCTTACAAACTTTCGCGTTTATTGTATTAGTAGGATTTAATTTTAAAGATTTACCTCTTTAGCAATAAACTGATGTTACGAATATTCAGTATGTATATGGACTTGAATTCTGGATTAAATAAAATAAAATTGAATTGAATTGAATAGCCTTGGAATAGTTACACAGAGTGTGTCTAATTCTTTCTTTTAAATTTTTGAACTTCGAAATTGACAAAAAACTGTGTAATTATTCTAAGGCTATACAACGTTTATTGCTAAGGAGGTTAATATGAAGAATAGTCACTGAAGAAAACTAACAGCGGTTCACGGTTTCACCAATTTTTTAAACAATTTTGAGGAATAAAAACTTTACTTATATCTATCTAACTTTAAGGCTATGATGAAGAAAAGTATAATCGTGAGATATCATTACAGTAACGGTTTTTAATAGTGGTAATCTCGCTTACCCACGGCTTCTAAGGCCAAATATTATTTTCAATCACTTCACTATATAGTATAAAACAAAGTCGCTTTCTATGTCCTTATGTCCATCTTTAAAACTACGCAACGGATTTTGATGCGGTTTTTTTTAAATAGATAGAGTGATTCAAGAGGAAGGTTTATATGTATAATAACATCCAATAAATAGTGGAGAAATACTGTTATTTTTGAGGTTTCTAATGTGATGTCGTTAATTATCTTTTTTTTTGTGTTTAGTATCAGCATTGCACCCGTGCGAAGCCGGAGCGGGTCGCTAGTTACGAATAATTGAGAGTTAGCTCGTAGCATGGGCGAAGGCTGTTCGTTTTAGCTTGGGCAAAAATATCTTTGTTTGTGTGGATGTCTGGCTGTTCTCCTCTACATATATTATATCAAACGTCATATTTCACAACCAATTCTCGTGAAATTTTGTGAGCACGCTCTCTCTCTCTCTCTGGTCGATCCTTCATGGCTGAAGATCGCGACCACCATTTTGCTTCACCCAGCGATTTGTCAGTATCCTCTACTTATTCCGGTCTGTAGCCATTCGCACCACTTCCTCAAACCTGGACGAGCCTGAACCTGGTGAGCACGCTCAATAACCATAATACATACATACATATCGTCACGCCTTTCCCCCGAGGGGGCTGGCAGAGGTGTAATAGAACACCCACACTTGGACGATATTCAGTCCTAAATGTGACAGGGGGCGAGCTTGTCAACATGCACCGTGCTCCAGTCATATATATATAGCAGATAACATACAATACGCACATATATTCACAAAATGAACAAATTGGTGCGTGCCGGCTGGCGTAACGAGCGTCATAACCATAAATAGGTGTTTTTTTAATCGATTCAGTTTAATTTTTCATAATTAAAAAAAACATATTTCAGCCTTTTATTATGGAAACTGAAATAATACTAAATCATAATATTTCAGCCATTGCAAAATATACAAAAAGAGACTGGCAAAATTTTCAGCTTACAGAGCCACTCATGTTAATATCGCCACCAAACACTATCTCAAGATAGCCTCTTCAAAGCCAGTTTCAATTTAGTCCACGCGCGATCCTAGCCCATCTGCGATAAAAAAGAACATCACCCAACCAAAACCACTCAAGACCTTAATAAATGATCAGAAATATTTCACCGTCCCGAAAACAGTATCTAGTTACGCTGAAATCTGTACGAAAACCCCGAACTAAAGGAAGGTTCTAGACATTTTCGCGTAGGAATCTAGACATTTTCGCGGGTAACGCGAATGATGAAGCGTCGTCATCTATCAGGCAAGCCCTGGCGGTAAACAGCGCAAGTCGTTTGTAAAGATTTGAATGCGCAATGAGAAGAAACTTACTTTAGGATAGCACTTGGGAAAACTCGAATGAAGGGATAGAATACCTTACCTAGGGCTTAAGGAAAGATCCTAGCATTATTATTATGATTTATGTATATTATGTTATTTAAGCATAAATGCTAGCATTTATGCTTTATGCATAAATGCATTAACAAACTTATATATAAATTAAAAATATTTGTTTTTTTACCTTGTTTTTTTTTATCATGCTTAAAACTTGCTAGGATCTTTCCTTAATGCATTTATGCATAAAGCATAA
This sequence comes from Peribatodes rhomboidaria, assembly GCA_911728515.1. Classification (NCBI taxonomy): domain Eukaryota; kingdom Metazoa; phylum Arthropoda; class Insecta; order Lepidoptera; family Geometridae; genus Peribatodes; species Peribatodes rhomboidaria. Next base: position 6,535,701 of record OU452188.1, on the reverse strand, counting down.
ATGCTAGCATTTAACAAACTCATAAATAAATTAAAAATATTTGTTTTTTTACCTTGTTTTTTTTTTATCATGCTTAAAACTTGCTAGGATCGTTCTTTAAGTCCTAGGTAAGGTATTCTATCCCTTCATCCGAGATTCCCCAAGTGCTATCCTAAAGCAAGTTTATTCTCATTGTATTGTATAAGTTTATTTATGAGTTTGTTAAATGCTAGCTAATAAATTAAAAATATTTGTTTTTTTACATACTTAAATAAATTAAAAATATTTGGGACATTTCACACACGTACACGGTGGCTTTAAACGGTATTTTTTTTTAAATGCGTGTAAATTAAATGGAGCTAAAATAATTGTTGTAAAAGCTTCAGAAACAATAAACCTAAAAAAAATACTCCTAGCAAATAATTAGCCTAGCAGTAGTAATGGGCCTGTGTCGTTTTAATTTTTAAATAAAAATCATTATGATACGGGAATTACGTACGATTAAGCCGATTATTCCGGCTATAGTTTATAGATCTTTATCAAGGCGAAACTGGTGAATGCCGTTTAAACTATAGTCGGAATAATCGACTCAATCGTACGTACCTACCTACCATACCTACCTAATTTCCGTATCATGAAATCTTAATGTGTGAAAACCACGTCACTTTCCTTAATCCTACTAAAATTATAAACGTGAAAGTTTAAAAGAATGGATGGATGTTTGTTACTCTTTCACGCCAAAACGGCTGAACAGATCTGGACGAAATTTGGCACAGAGATAGATTATAGTCTAGAATAGCACATAGGATACTTTTTAACCGCAGGTGAAACCGCGGGGCGCAACTAGTACAAAATAAATAAACTGTACTGTAATAAAAAAAAGCGATGACAGCCTAGTTGGGAGAAGGCCCGCCTCTCAAGCCAGAGGGAGTGGGTTCGAACCCAGCCGACGGCACGCACCAATTTGTTCATTGTGTAAGCATGTGTGTATTGCATGTCATCTGCTACATGACTGGAGCCCGGTGTATGGCGACAGGCTCGCCCCCTGACACATTTGGGACTAAAAATCGTCCGGGAATTGTGGGTGTTGTATTACACCTCTGCCAGCCCCCTCGGGGGAAAAGCGTGACGATACGTAATAATAAACTGTTCTATGGTCCCCCATTTTATAATCTTCTAACAGCTAAGTTAACTAACCTTCTCTCTATTTCTAACCCATTTAATGTCTAACTTCAAGTAATAGGCATACCAAACTACACCACACCCTTTACGTAAGGCATTATAACTATTTGATAAAGGCTCTACACAGATGCTAGGTCCATAAAGACACTTTGTAACGTGACTTGATAGTAGAAATAACCGTAAATAAGATTTAATACCTCTCAGCGTCTATGTGAACTATCTGAAGACAAGCTACGTAGACGAAATGTGTCTACTGAGCATAGTTTTTATAGTGTAATATTGAACGGTCTTGAAAATTATGATCGAACACGCTGCTTAATGTTCTGAACTGTCTGAAGTTAGCAATCCTTGAAGAGATTCGGAGGTCAAGCATCCAGTCATGGGTCGATCTCCGGCCATTCTTCTTAATTCAGAATTGGGTATAAAAGATGCGGTAGGTTAAAACTAGATGGCGCGACTATTCAATAATAATATAATAATAATAATATATTAAGGACACTTCCACACACGGTCGCCTGACCCCAAACTAAGCAAAGCTTGTACTATGGCTGCCAGAGACTGATATACTTAATTAGATATATTTAAATAGATATTAACACCCAGACATAGAACAAACACCAATGTTCATCACATGAATGTTTGCCCTAGGTGGAAATCGAACCCACGCCCCCCGCTCAGAAGGCAGGTTCACTACCAACTGAGCCACCGAGGCAGCCTGCCAAACACGCCTGCCAAAACGCCAAGCCACAAAATCAAGACACCTGTTCGCATTTTTTTGTTACGACGCCGACGGTGTTTAACAACTTTAACAGATAGCTACTCCAATTTTTTCAAAATACGATTTGCAAATTTTTGTGAGCCTAGGTTGAAGTAGCTTTGAGTAGAAAACTTAAAAAGGAAATTCAAAAACTCGGCAACCGTTAGGTTTCGAACTTACAGCTACCTATAAATCATTCGACTGTGCCTAAATATGTTTTCCTTATTCACTTTCCGTAACCTTTTTATGTAAAAATACAATATTTCTTCATTACAATAAAGTAAAACATTTGGCTTCAATGCAAAAATTACTTGAGACTGGATGTAGACTTTAGACACATAAATACATGGCGTTTGCCTAATCCATCTTCAAAACGTATGCAAACCTAAACTCTAAACTCTTCAGCACAAGTTACATTTTAAAAACTCCATAAATAGGTCTAGAAACAGTTAAATTACGGGGGTCGACAAACAACTCAGTTTGCACGTTTATCTGTATGTTGACCTCTGTTGGGCAGACTTTTTGGCGTCTCTCCTTGTTACGTCATCTGTAGAGGTACTGCGAACTTGTTCGGATGATGCTTTGTTAACTTTTGGGAAAATGATAAATTAGTAAGGGATGAGGAATTCGGTTTAATGAACTGGAATTTGTTATTTTGTCGATCTGTTTCTCTCTACATGTACATTGTTTTCGATGGAGCAGTTCGAGAATTAATAATGAAGTGCTTAAGAATGATCTCAGACAGCCGTGGAAACAAATAAAACATAAAAACTATTTTAAAATAAATTCTTTTTAATAATAATTCTGTGGAGCAATTTGCGAATGAATGTATGGAACTCTTATTTTTTTTTTAACAAAAGAATGGAGTAGGTACTTTGGAAATAACCCCTTCTACTTTGTCTTTTTTGTTAAGGTATGAACTATTTAAGTCTTTTTAATCTTTCTTTTATTTGTTGTTTCTGCAATTTAGTTTTATTTATTTATTTGTGTTTGTTTTTTTAGTCATTATAAGCAAACTATTTAGACGCCGGACAGTTTTAACAGTAAAATAAATAAACTATAATGACTTGGCTAATTTTACATACTGACAAAAGTAAAACTTATCTTATTTGATTGAGAAGCGAACCCTAAAATAGAAGAAAAAACTGAGGTCTACTGGGAAAATTTGGTTTAGTAAATATTTTGTTTATTCGACCATGACTTGAGTACCGCTGATTCAATATCCATGAAATTTTGCTGTCAAATAGTTTACACAAATACAATTTAAATAATAATAATAATAATCATCAACATTTAATTCAGACCATGTCCATATTAAAAATTCATTTACACATCTACAATTCAATACATCACAAATTAAATACAATTTAAAATGAAAAATTAAAGTTAAAAATAAATAATAATATTTTGATTTGATACATGTCAATCTTAGATGTCAAATAATAATAAAGTTCAGTAATGAGCAAAATCGGTCTAGGGATTATGGAGATACTACTTATGCGAGGTCACCGTTCGAAGCGAGCTGTTGACCGATCGAAGCGACGTCTCAGAATCTGAGAATTGTCCCATTCTAAGACCATTCATTTGTCCGACCGTCCATCGTCAGCATTTATTTGTCCGACCATAACTTAAAAGAAATAAACACGAAAAAAGTTCGATCAAAATTATATAAGGTAGATAGGTATAATACGAAAACCTAAACATGAACTGCATAAATTAGATGCATGCACACAATCCACCATAGTCACAAACAAACGCAAAAGTCGCAACAGTGATAATTATTGTTGTCTCGTTCTCGCTACAGTCTTTTGTACGTGTCTCCATCTTTGTTATTAAACACGTAACATATAAATTAAATACATGCACACAATTCACCATAGTCACAAACAAACGCAAAAGTCGCAACAGTGATAATTATTGTTGTCTCGTTCTCGCTACAGTCTTTTGTACGTCTCTCCATCTTTGTTATTGAAACACGTAACATAATACTGTCAACGGAGCTCTGTAGTGTGTATTTGGCACACGCGCTGCGTACTAAAAATTAGACACGTACCGCTTCTTGTTTATATTATTTAGATGCAAAAAAAGCTTGAATTTCGCAGTACCCCTCTAAAGCCGTGGATACAAACGACGCGAGGATGTGTGAATGTAGGTCGTAAATACATCACAACTGAAATCGGAAGCAGGATTAGTTCCGCGAAATGCTTTGCTATTCTTACGTTGTTATAGCTATAAATGTAAGTAGGTACTAAACTACATAATTGCAAATTGTGGAAAATGGTGAAAAAAGGTGGAGGTTGACTTGCCTGTAAAATTCGTCAAATATAATAATATTTCTAACTAGCTGCGCTACGACGTTTCACCCGCGGTCCTGCAGAAACCGCAATTTTTTCGGGATTGGTTTGGTACCCTGAGGGCTATTCCTACGTGTGAGGTGAGATTTTATCTTGGTCACTCTCACATCTATGACTATTCAAACGAGAGCAACAAGGACGAAAAATGGTGATATTGAATCTCACTCCGTAAGAATAGTCCCATAACCCTATGTCCTATTCTGTACTCCTGACAACGTGTATACAAAATTTTATAACGGTCGGTTGAGTAGTTAGAGCGTGTAAGCGTAACAAAGAAACAAGTAATGTTATTAAAAGAAAACATAAACCTCGGCTGCAAAATCTTGTAACCTATGTCACTTCCACTATCAAGACGATTCAAATGACACCTCACATGTCAAAATCCATCAAGCTGTTTAGGCTGTAGGGCGTGCTAAAGAAACCTCATACATCCATACATACCCACATACATACATACACTCGAAGAACATAACATATCGCCACTACTTTCCCCCAAAGAGGCTGGCCGAGGTGTAATACAACACCCACACTTATACTTGATATTCAGTCTCAAATGTGACAGGGCGCGAGCCTGTCGCCATACACTGGTCTCCAGTCATGTAGCAGATGACATACAATACGCACATATGTTCACACAATGAACAAATTGGTGCGTGCCGTTTGAGCCCGCTCCCTCTGGCTTGAGAGGCGGGCCTTCTCCAACTAGGCTAGCATCGCTCTAACTCTAGAACAGACGTGTTGAAAATAAGATCAAGTGACATTTATGTAGCTTTTATTTCAGCAGCTGATGATCGAGCATTGACGATTGTAGAAATGTAATCGTTTGAGCGCGAATGTATCTTGTCTAGGGCTCAAGACGCGACGCGATGCGACGCGCCACCCGCCGCACGCATCGCTGTACGCCCCGGGTTTCCCAAACCAACTAGCATTCACATTGCAAGAACACATTTAGTTCCAGCAGACCCAAGAAAACGCTTGAAATTTTGAGTCGAATAAATAGAGCTTTTAAAGCTTTATTGCACACCTACAACGTATGACTACATGAAAATCTTAAAAACTAAATTACATTTTTCGGCAGTACAAGGGAGACTTTATTATTATTTTTATTTTTATGTAGAATAGGTCGGCGTTTGACCACCAACTCTCCTGATGTTAAGCGACGTTGTGGTCTAAGATGGAGTACGACGACCTATAAGGTACTTATTCACTCTAGCTTTGAAGTTTTGTAGAGTGTAGAAGTACAAAGACGGCAGTTGAGTGAGGCGCTACAAGTGCGCTACTGCTCAGACCCGTCTTTGGAACGGTTACACCGGACTACATCCCGAAACATGATTAGGTCATTTCACGGCATGGCTTGGTCCGGTGGGTGGGAACTAGCCTCGGCCGAAGCCTCCCACCAGAGTTTTCTACCCGGTTAGCACTACCCGGGGACCACGTGTAGGGAATCAGAATAGAGTACACTCCTACGGACGTGGGTAGCTCAGTCCCCTAAAATCGCCTTATCGCCTAAAACGATTTCCTCCAGGTAACGTACGTTTGGATGGACAAGAACTTAAACAAAAAAACGAAAGAGGTAGGTGGTGTGTGGTGTTCAATCTGAAAACTAAACTATATTATATTCAAAGTTTTCCTATAATATTTTCAGCGCTACCCCGTCATCCAATGTTTTATCAAAGAACGTAACAGATGGTGCGTCGAAAAGGTTGCCTACACTATAGTATATAGGTATAGAAAAAAGTAGTGAGTGAGAAACAGTTCAGAGAAGTGATCCGAAAACGCTATTTACGCTATACTACTATTATACAATGACTCCATAAGTCCGTATAGTCGTCAAATAGTAAAGCTGTCAGTTAAATGGTATTTTCACTTATTATTGGCTATAGTATTTATCTATTTAGCGTCTTCTTCAAGGAGGCCTAACTTAGGAGTTAGGCTTCCTTGAAGAAGACGCGGGGCGTCGAGCGGCGCGTGCAGCGTACCACCGAGTGATGCAAAAAACAGAACATAAGTAAAAAATAAAAATTTATAGAACCCCAATTTTCATCAACACCGATTGTCATAGCTTAAACATAGCTTAGAACACTCCCGACTAATTCACCTTTCAAACAACAAAAAAATCAAAATCGGTTCATCCGTTCGAGAGCTACGATGCCACAGACTGACACAAACACACACACAGACACGTTAAACTTATAACACCCTGTCGTTTTTGCGTTGGGGCTTAAAAAACAGACAAAACAGATTGCACTTCAAAGAGTTTTTTCCTGAACGCTCTCATCAACATCAACATCGTTTGGTTAACCCGAGCTACGCGATGCGACGCGCTACGCGATGCGACGCGCCACCCGCCGCTCGCGCCGCTCTACGCCCCGCGTTTCCCAAACCGACCCCTGAAACGCAGTAGCTTAAACAAAATATTAGCGCAGCATTCACATTGCAAAAAAACACTTGCAAATTTTTGTAAATTTCAGAGACAAACCTAAATTTTCCGTAACAGAGACCGTCATAATCGTAAAGATTAGCATAAACTGTCTTTTAGTACTGTTACGATCTCTAAGAACCCCGCCGCGGGAATTAGTGAAGGAAAAAGTAATTAATTAGAAATCTTAATTAGACTTAACGCATTTTGTCTGAATTAACTTAATGTACAGTCGGAGACAGAAGTGGCTAATTAAGTTCTGAGCGGAAAAGTCATTTTGATATTTTTGATAGAACTGATCTTTTACCTATAGTTCTAAACTGACTTTTAATTGAAGTTCATAATTGTTTAGGTGTACCTATGTATATTTTTTTAATTATATCTTTCAAATAGAGCAGCTGTGGACTTTCATTGGATCGGTGCTAAGTACAGGCCATTTTTACATTATTACATTACGTTATTCTTACAGACTATATATCATTTAATACATTAATAATAATTATTAGGTTTATTTTACATGATTCCTGTACTTACCTACAAGTTTCCTTTATTTTGTCATTTTTTTTACGGTTGTGAAGTCATTTTCAGCGTTCGTCTAAACAAAATTGTTCATCAAATTCAATTTTCCTCACAAAACTTTTTCTTCTCATTTTAAGAAGTGTTGATACATTTTTGTTGCCGATTGTACTCGTACCATATTAACGGACGAATTTAAAAGTCAGATTCGGATAATCTTATTAGAATTTTAGATTGGCATATCTGTAACGCGATATAGGGAGCCTTTGAAAATTCAAACCGTTGAGAGCTCATAATCTAGTGAAAAGCTTTTTTTTATTTCCGGACAGGCCTGCGGGCCTTAAATTGCTTCGTTAATATGAAACTTAGTGAGCATCCCAAGGGAAGGAATAATGAAATTTTTAAAGTGTTTACTTCTTTCGGGCCTTGGGTGTTTTGGGTGTGTTTTGTTCACCGAGCAACGCGAACGCCTCCAGGCTTGTTCAGAGATACGCGTTGCGTTGCGATGCTAAAAAACGAAGCAATTAGTAACATTATTAAAAGAAAAATGAAAATCCCGTTGCAAAATGTTGTACCTTATGTTACTTTCACTATCAAGATGATTCAAATGACACCTCACATGTCGAAATACATCAAGCTGTTTAGGCTGTAGGCCGTGCCAAAGAAACCTTATACATACATACTGCCTCGGTGGCTCAGTTGGTATTACTTGCCTTCTGTCTGTTGGTATTACCTGCCTTCTGAGCTTGAGGGCATGGGTTCGATTCCCACCTAGGGCAAACATTTATGTGATGAACATTAGTGTTTGTTCTATGTCTGGGTGTTAATGTCTATTTAAGTATGTGTTTAAAAATATCTAAGTATGTACGAGTATATCAGTGTCTGGCAGCCATAGTACAAGCTTTGCTTAGTTTGGGGTCAGGCGACCGCGTGTGGAAGTGTCCCGAATTTATTTATTTATTATTTATAGTTACATACATACAGTCGAAAGATATAACCTTCTTCTTGCGTAACGGGTAAAAAGAAAGTGAGTGGACATGCTGCAGCCTGAACGCTCTCATACACTCATCACTTGTGCCTCTGTGAGCTGGAACCTCGCGGTGGACGTCTGTCCTTTGCTACAGGTTGCATTTCTTAACAGATTCTCTAGACATTTTGTGAGTAGGTTCATAAAGGTAGATTTAAAAAAATAATATCTCCACCATTCCCATACTCATTTGTCGTATCCTCTCCATCCTAAAGTTGCCTGGAAGAGATCGCTTTTAGTGATAAGGCCGCCAGTTGTTACACTATTTAATAAGTTTTATCATAATTTTTCTCTTGTTGTTTTGTTATCTGTGGTGTGAACAATAAAGAGTTTATCTATCTATCTATCTATCATTCTGAAGAATTTCCAAAAACTGGCTGGACAAAAACCTATAACTATCGAACTTTTTTACAAAATTTCAAGAGAATCGGTTTAGAAATGCGACCTGTAGATGAAGACAAAGATCCGAACAGAACCCCGGTAAAATTCGGACATGTAAAAGCATTTTTGTCAAAGCTGAAGCATAGACGCTTCGCTCGTTAACGCTTGCTCGGTCGATAAAATAAAGACAAAAAATAAAAATAATAATTAATAAGAATTTCAGGACACTTCCACACACGGTCGCCTGACCCCAAACTAAGCAAAGCTTGTACTATAGCTGCCAGAGACTGATATCCATACTTAGATATTTTTAAATACATACTTAAATACATATTAACACCCAGACATAGAACAAGCACAAATGTTCGTCACATAAATGATTGCCCTAGGTGGGAATCGAACCCACGCCCCCAAGCTCAGAAGGCAGGTTGACTACCAACTGAGCCACCGAGGCAGCCAAAAATGATAAATATAAATATGTAACATAGAAAAAACATAATAAAGAAGATTAAATTTGAAGTATGCAAAACAACACGTTGTAGATCTAATTTTAGCAAAACCAATCCCAAGCGTTTCTTGTGTTGGTTTATTTTTTAGAAATGAAACTCAAATAATGCTACGAATGTCGCATTAACAAACAAAAAAAATGTTCACCATCCTTCAAAAACATATCCGAAACGAGCCAATAATTTCCTCAGCATTTTCCTCAGTCCGCTTGACTTTTAAAAGAGAAAAAATTAACGCAAACACAATGTGTAATTTCTGAATTTCCCAGCGCAGCGCTTTAAAGCGCTTTGCGTCAGCCCGCAAGTTTCTTTTTGTTGTCTGCTTGCGTCAAAAAACAGCTAATCTAAGTACAAATCCAATAAATTGGCAGTTTTCTTTCGTGCGCGGTAATGAGTGTGCTTCTCATTCCGCTCGTGCCTGTTCCTCTCTTGCCAATGGTGGGTCTTAAAGTTGGCGTCAAAACTTTTGACGTGGCAACGTCTAATAAATCAATTAACGCCGGCTGCACGCACGAAGAAGAATAACTCATTGTCCCGTTACGCTCGGTCGATCGGAGCGAGAGCGCTACACGAGCGAGTGAAAGACGCGATCGGCTTGAGGGTTCGGCTTGCGCCGCATCTATCTCTTTTACACTCGATTGGAATATGCGTCCGAGGAAAAGATTTCATTAATGTTTTGTTATGACGTTGTCACGTTAAACTATCGCCCGTAAACCGACTTTACAGACAACCAATT